>JBAMBK010000675.1:0-600000 GCA_037043435.1 Drosophila suboccidentalis | reverse complement strand
CTACAAATTTATTAAATTTGTTGTAGAATAAATTGAGAGGCCAAACCATGATCGAAATCGACAAACTAATTTAGGCAAAGTTATAAAAGTTTAAAACTGGTCTTATTTTTTACTTGGCAACTTTACAATTCAAAATTCTTATAAACTTTGCTATGTTTTAACAGAAAATTAAAGGTCTCATAATCAAATTTAAAATGTTTTTTTTTTTACTAAGCTGCGAGTTGATTAAACGTTAATGCTTGTGATCTAAAATGTTTAACTTTCGAAATGAATTACATTTGTAATCATAATTAATTTAAAAGCCAAATGTATTTATAATGACAAATCGACTCAGTTTTGGCAAAGTTATAAAATATGAAAGTTGGTCCGATTGAACGCTGTAATCTAAAAATATACGGGGTTTTAATATGATTTTATTGTGGAGAACTCGACTATAATTCATTTCAAATTTAACTAATTCATCTTTCTTCTTGCAGCAAGCAGAGCTGGCTGTGGTCTGAAGGAGAACGCATGCGACGTCGCAGCGCTTTGCCGTTGCTGCAACACAAATATGGCATCTATAGCTTGGATCTGAAGACCAAGCTGAGTGAGAACTCCAGCAGTGAGCAGCTCCAGCAACAGCAGCAGCAGCAGCAGCAACAACAACAACAACAACTCATCATCAGCGAGTCCCTTTGACCATGTGGATTTGTTGTTAACGCGCGTTAAGGGCATTTCACAGCGCGTGGACACAATGCATTTGCATGATCAGGACACGCTGGATGCGACATATAATGAGCAGACTGATTCATACAATGAGGAACTCTCCGAGCAGCAGCTGGAATTGCAGGATCAAGATCTGAACTATCAATCGACGGATGAAACCAATTGCAATGTCAGCGATAATGATACGGATACGGCAAGTGCTGCCGCCGATCAACCGCTGAGCTCCAGCTACACAATCTCCACGAGACGCCGCAAGTCACCGTCGAGTGCCAACAAGCCAACGGTTATAGCCAACTCACTGCGTCGTCTGGTCAATCCCGGTTCCATTCGCAATGCCAGCAATGCCATAACCAGCCTGGAACCAGCTGCTAGTTGTACAGAGAAGAAGCTACGCAAGCCAAGTGCCAATGTTTTTGAGGCAGCTCGACATACGATTGCTTCCTCCGTGCGCATGAATCAAACGGCGCTCGAGAAGAAGCAGTCACAGACTCAGGGCGATAAACTCAATCAGATCAAGGCGCTGCGCCGACATCATTCGCGCTCCAACAACAGCAGCAGGTGAGCTGACACATATTTGGCATATATACAGCAGAGGCTCACAATTATAACTTAACATACTTTTAATTTTATATAAAGCAATACAAAAACGTTAACCTTTTATTAAGTTTTATTTTTTGTGTGTTTATGGTACTGCTAAAAACATGATTTTTTGTTTTGTATGCCCTATTCTATACAAGAATTCATATCTTGTATACTTGTATATCTTGTATACTATAATGTAAGAGTCAAAAAATTATTATTTACAAATTATTATCAGATTCTGAGATCTTAGCCCTTTTTAAAATGGAAGAGGATAAGAGTTGTAATAGTATTATTGAAAATAGGCCTTTAACAACTAAAATATAGAGTTTAAAGTAAATTTCAATTTCGCAAAAATTTCAGGACAGTTAAAATCTATTTAAATTTTTAATTTTGATCCTCTACTGAAGTAATCTATGTACATATGTAATTAATTTATATTTCCTTATTTTTAGTGAGACGGAGACCAATCTGCGGCATACACGCGCTCGTTCCCAGCCCTTTCGTAACAACAACAATGTGGTGCAGATGACCACGACACCGTTGCCCATTAAAACTGGAAGCTGTTTGCCGAGCACTACGTCGATAACAACAACAGCAGCAACATCACATAATCTTAACAACAACAACAACAATAATAATTACAATAATCTAAGCAACTCTTTGCATAACTGTAACAATAATAGCACTAACAACAACAACAACAACAATATGCAGACCAGCAACTTGGCCAGTCGCACTCGCAGTCTGGCCATCTACAGCAAAAGGTAAGTGCCGTTCAACAACAACAAGAACAACCAACACCCTTCCCCACCGCAGTTCGATTATTAATTCTACAACCACTTTTGTTTATACATTGAACACGAATTGATTTAATTTCTCGTATTCTGCGGCGGCTTTTGTATTCTCGTTTAGTGTTTTAGCATTTTTGAATCCCTTTTATAGTATCCCCGTCCAACTATTGTACCTTTTTGTTTGGCAGCTGTAAATATTTTAAGAATTTACAATTAAAGCACTTGCATATTTTTGATATACCCTGTTTATTTTTATAATTTCCCCCCTAACCGTTTTTGCACAATTTTAACAAGATGGCGCAACTAACGCAATTGCTATCGATATATCGATAAATTGGCGCCGAGCAAAAGCATTGAACGAGTTTCGTTAACTTTTGATCGGCGCCTTTTAACAACACTAATTTAACATCTAATTTTATCTTATATTGTTTTACATTGAGTATGTACTTGCAATTTTTTTTGTTTAATTAGTCTTACAATTTGTTTGTGCATGCTTAATTACAAAATAAAAAAAAATTCCAAAATTGTCTGCCGCTTGTTATATATATTTTTTTCGTTTGGTTTGTACACTTACTTTTTGGCCAACAATTGTTTTGTTTTTTTTTGTATTTTTTGTTGTTGTTTTAATTGTAGTGTCGGTTTGTGTGCAGTTGCTTTACCACCACACCAACTCTGTCTCTTTATATATATATATCTTTCTCACTCTCTTGTGCTTGGCTTTGGGCTCACTTCCTTCCAAAAAAAAAAAAAATACCAAATACGACAGAATGGAATTGAAACACTTGCGCAAAGCGGAACAACAGCAACAAGAACAACAGCCCGCTGCAGCGATAGCCGCTGTTATCGATAAGCATTTGAAACCGTATGCAACGATCAATGAGAGCAAAATTCCAATTGGAATTGCTGCTGCTGCTGCTGGCGGCGGTGCCGGCAGCTCGGCAACCATACCGCCCATACGCAGCAGCGTCTCCCGCAGCTCCCATCATCATATGACGCTGAGAGGTCGATCGCGTATTCGCCTACAGCGACCCGGGCTGCCAGGTAGTGGTGGTGGTGGGGGTGGGGTTGGGTCGGGGGAGCAGCCATGCACGGTGGCAACAGCGCGTTATTATCGCGATGTATCAGCCATTCCCACCGTGTCCTCCACGTCGTCATCATCGCTGGCGAATGTTTGCAGTAACAGTTACAATATTGCAACACGTTCGACGTCCGCCACGCTTGATCTCAACTCGAATCCGTTGTTGCCTGCCCCAACAACAACAACAAAAACAACAGCAACGACAACGGCAGCAACAACATCAACATCTGTCACCAAGTCAAAGATACCCAACTTGAACAACAATCACAACTGCAATTTGAGTAATTCGCATCCTCCTCCTTCCCCCCTAGACACAAGCCAGCTTAGCATGGCCATCAGCGGCACCAGCAACAGCAACAACGAGGAACAGCAGAATTTCAATCTGGGCAGCAAACGGAGCAAACGTTCCCTAAGCTCCACGCGCATTGAAAAGGACAAGTGTGATGAATACAATACAAAATTGTTGCGTAAAACGAGCCTTGCAACGGCAACAGCAGCAAAGAGCAACAACAGCAACAGCAACAACAACAACACTAGCAACAGCAACAACAGCAGCGGTAACAGCAGTAAATACAACAGCAACAATGGCACGCCCACAACCAGCATTGGAGGCGGCAGTTTTAGACTCTCACGCCGCATCTTTGCGGAATCCGGATCATCGGCATCGACTTCCGCCTCCAATTCAGGCATACCAACTCCCACAGCACCGCCAACATTGCAGTGGCAACAACAACAGCATCAACAGCAACAACAACGTCGTCTGACCACGGAACGCGATCAGCAACAACAACAACAGCATCTAAAGCTGCGCAAAAAGATTAGCTACTAATTGTTATTGTTGCCATTTATATATTTTGTAAAATCACTAAAAAAGAAACGAATTCAAAGTATTTATATTTATAGCAAAAATTTACAGGTGGCCCACAAAAAAACCGAAAAAGAAAACAAATTGCCAGATTGTTAATAAAAGAGACACATATTTCTTTTTGGGGAGTGTTGGGGAATGAAATCGCAATATATACTTTAGCTAAACGATTGCCTTTGAGATAACTGTGAATTCGATTACATCGATAATCGTCAATCCGAATTTTATTACTTTGTTCAACACAATTTTATAAAAACGGGGAAATACACAAAAATTCGATTTCATTTCGATTTTGTTGTTGCAATTTTGTTAGTGTTACAATTATACATATAGTACATATGAAACTAAGCAATTATTTTGTTAGTTATACATTTAAGCAGAATTTATATATTTTTTATCTAGATATGAGTATGCGGTTTCGTTCCTTCCTCCAAAAAATGCTATAAACTGAATTGTACAAAGTTAACACAAAAAAAATGTACTTTCGCTTTCGTATTTTACATATATATGTATGTATTTTTATTAAACAATGTTTATTATAATTAAGGAGAACATATATATATTATTATGTACATTTAATTCAGAGGTGTACGAATTGTGTAATATAATAGGTTTTAAGTATTAGTTCAAATATACTAATGTTATATAAAAAGAGATCGTTAAGTCTACACTAACATGTTGCAAAAGTATTTAATGATCTGATCATAGATCTTACTTTCTAAATTCATGAATACACAATCCAAATCGCAGTTAAGTTCGATGAACAATAAGGGCTCCATGGATTTGGCTTCTAGTTTGGTGATTTTTGGTGTTAATTTCAGGGCGCTGAGCACGGACATTGCCTTGTCCTTAGACGTATCGAAATCATTGGATGCGAGCTCTTTCAACGCAGCTTCCTTCAAATGCGGATAGTAGCTTTTGAAGTAGTTGTGACGATCGCATAGTTTAATGGATTGATTCTCGTCGCCGCCAGCGTCGGTTAGCTCACGATAAGTTTTGAACTTGCGACGTCGCTCGGTCTCCACATCCTCGAAATTGGACTCCAAATCAGCCGAGTTTTGTGGCTTTGTGCTTACCAACTGACTGTCGGGATTCAAGAGATCCGTTTCCTTTGATATGATGCACAGCATTTCAATTGCCGCACGCTGGCGTGCATCCTTCTTTTTATCGGATTTGCCGTAACGCTTGATGGACGCCACGGAACAGCAGGCAACAAATTCGGGAGCATTTGGTGTGCCGCTCTGTTGCACTATCTCGATAGTGGGCAATGGCATATCGTGACGCACGCAATAATCGCGCAGCTCCTTTAACATGTCGCGATTCATGTTTGTCAGCTCATTTATCAGACTTTCGTTGTTGCCATCATTACTCTCATCTGTCGCTGGTCCAAGGTTACTAAAGTTTCCCAGCTTGCGCAATTTTCGCATTATGTTGCCGGCTGCCAAATGCTTAGCATCGCGCTTGGAGCGCCCTTAAGAGATAAAAAATGCATTTAATTAGTTTATGAAATAAACAAGATAAAGTCAAGAGTGCTCGACTAAAAGATGCTCTGGTCCAAGATGTATTTATGTATGTGCTTATAAGGTGACGTCGTCCCAGAGAGACGCTGGATATACTTTCATAGTCTTACTGTCAAAATAACTACCTCAAAGAGGGCAGCAGTGCTGTAGACGTCAGATATATTTGCACAGAACCATTCTATCCTTCTATCTACATACTTGTCTAATATACTTGTATAATCATAGCTTTACCATTTCCGAAAGCCTCGATGTCCATTAGAACCACTTTGCAAATGTAGCCTCCCTCTTCGCCATCAATGTAATCGTACACGGGATTGCCAGTCTTGGCTTGAGCACAAAACTCTTGCAGCGCTGAAACTGTTGATTTGTTTTCCATGGATGTCTCAGTATCAAAATGTAGATGCTGGTCAATTATAAAAAAGAAAATTCGATGCCGCTGCGGCAATTTGTAAAAAAGCGTATGACGGACTTTAAAACAATTCGATATTTGCCAGTGTTGCTTATCATGTAACAACCAAAATGCACTAAATATGCCCAAGTATATTTATCATCAAAAATGATGATACAAATGGATATTTCTTATATTTATATATAACTTAATTTACATTAATGTTAATGAAATTGTTTTGCGTATAAATTTGTATGAATATTAGAACCAGTGATGCCAAACATTTTCTGGAAAAAAAGACAAAACAACCAAAAAAAATAGGGGAAAAAAGCTAAAAAACTAAAAAATAAGACAAAAACAGGCCAAATTTTGATTATTACGTTTTTTTTATTTAATTTAATAGTTTTAAGGCCTCTTCAATGATTTTTTCGTCTTCATTTTCTTTGTTTTTATTGTTCGTCGCCATGGTGCCTATAAACTTAAGGTATTTGTCAGGCAAGTTGTACGAATGGCAACACGATTTGTGTCGACGCAATCCGAATCTGCAGAAGTTAAAATATGCATATGCATATAATTGAAAATTTGTGTGATTTATACATTTACCCTATTGTCAAAATAGCATTAAACGTCTCTATTTTTAGACGGTTCCTCAATTTAGTTTTTACCAAACTAACTTGGCCAAAAACCCTCGCTACTTCTGCATTCGACCATGGCAACGATGGAAGAGTCAGAGCGAAAGTGACCACTCCTGAAAAAGGGTTATTGCCTGCAGAGTCTCGATATTTGTTTGCTTCGGACCAAAACATTGTCCCATTTTAAGAGGTGAATTTTGGCGTACTGGGAAATGTTTTCGCCTTTATATAGTTTCCATTTTCAAAATTTCCAAAATTGGCAGTATAAAATCTTTTTTCAATTCAATTTAATTGAATCTAAAAAAAAGCCAGATTTTCGAATAGAAGCTGTGAGATTTTTCCCGGCTGAAGCAGTTGAAAACCAGACAAATCTATCCGAAAAAAAGCCAATTTGGCATCCCTGATTAAAACATACAATTGCCAACATTAGATACACGTCATGTCGACAAGGGTGGCAACGCTGGCACAGCCAAAGCAACCCTGCGGCAGTGTATTAAAACAAGTGTGTGTGTGTTGCTGTCTGTAGACGAAGGGACTTGATTATTTATTTTGCTTAGCTCGGGTTCTGCTCGGAAATTCGTTTCATAATCGACAGTTTTCAATTGAATGCAATACGCATATCGAAACACAGCAACAGCTACGTTTTTAGTACAATCGAATCTACAATCTGGAAAAGCAAAATTACTTGTCTAAAGGAAATCATTCCAGAGGGGAGAAGAACGAAGGAAGTGACCGTGGAAGTCTACACAACAACTACAAGTGTATCAAGAGTATAGAGGAAAATACAGTTGCCTGCCCCCTGTGCACACTTTTCTACTGCCTAACGCTGACGAATCACCAGCCCACAAACACTTGTCGCTGCTGCTGCTGCCGCTTTTGTTGTTATTGTTTTTGAAAATCGTGTATATCAATTAGCAGCGCATTGTAGAAAGTGCCCGGGGAGGGTGAGGGTTAAAAACTATGGATGATACCACCACAGCCACAACGCCGACGCCGTCGTCAGCGGCTCCGGCCGCTGGCTATGATGCTGCGAGAGACAAAACAGACACTGGCGTCGCTGCCACTGCCGCTGCCGCCGCTAGCAGCAGTAGCGTTCGACTTTTAATAAAATCATCAAATCAACAATATGATGACATGAACATCGAGAGTGATCTCTGTTGGACGGTGGAGCGGCTCAAGAAGCAGCTATCTCTGGTGTATCCCGGCAAGCCAGTAAGTATACGCATCTTTGCATACACACACACACACACACCACTTATATTTTTGGTACATTGACGTCAGTCTTATACTAACTTTAGGCATGCTCTATCTTATCAGCACTTCCAGTCAATCTTAAATATTTCTTATACTCATATCTTCATTCGCGACAACTTTGTGTTTTTGCGTCTTAATTGTGATCGCGACAAGTACACGTCACGCTTAATGGAAAAACAGCGCAAGTCTGTGGCTTATATATAAGCTAAACTTAAGATATGAAATGCCTTATTAAAATGCTTAAACACAAAGTCATATTTAAGATAAAATGACACAAATATTTCCATATTCAAATATGCCAATCGGCTAGAATTTTAATTAGTTTAATGAACTGTATTTCCTTTTCACATTTTAACTAAATAATTTGTAGGTAAATTAGTTCGGCTGTCAGGCATATCGAAATGATTTATTGATAAAGTGATAATGATGAAAATTAACGATGAATAATTTAACGATAGCAATCGATTCATTAGGCGCAAAAACATTAAACGCAGTACAAAAAATAATTGTGTTTAATTAAAAATAAAAAAAAAATAAAATAATTTTAATAGGGGTAGGCAATAAGTAAGAGAGCCATTTCTGATTCTTTAGAAAATATACTCTCCTTATCTAATTTTTATATTTATATCTCTTTAAATACCCTGTAATGAACAAGTTATGAGTAGACTATCTCTGATTTTATAAAGAATATTTATACTCTCATCTTATCAGTCTACAATCTGCCCAAATCTATTATGTTTTAAAAGATGTCGTTTGAATAAAGTTAAAATTTATCAATCATGATCAGATGCAACTGCATCTTATGAAATGCATATTACTCACGCCATTGTCTGACGTCATTTCTATTTCACGCTTCTGTAAACTAATCAAAATGTCATGCTGTTTGCAGGAAATTAAAGACCAAAAGCTCATCTATTCCGGCAAACTGGTGAGCGATGCACAGAAACTGTCGGAGGTAATACGCAGCTATAAGGATGTCTATCAGCAGCATCACATTTTTCACTTGGTTTGCGTCAACAAGAATATAAACAAGTTGCCGTATAAGACGACACCGTCAGCAAAGGACAACAGCATCAATGCCAATGCCACCGCCAATGTCAACGCTACCACGCCGCTTCTGGAGACCAATGCCCAAGATAATGAGCTTAGACAACGTCATGTGGCGACAGCGGCCACTGCTCAGCTTCCTTATCAACAGCAACAGCTGCCGATGTCACAGCAATCAACTCTCCCATACAATTGGGTGCAGTTCTTGCAAAGATCTGAACTACAAAATCAGGCTTATCAAATGGCCGCCCATCAAGCGGCAACTGCAACTGCATCCACATCTGCATCCGCAACTGCGTCCCCATTGGCGTCTTTTAATGCACCCATGACGTTCGAGCAGCAACAGGCGCTGCTGACCAACGCTTGGCTCCAACAGGTCTATGCTTTGTATATGCAACAAGTGATGCAACGGTGAGTTGCTGCATTCCAAATTTTCATTAATTATAAAAGCAAATTTTAGCTTTGTATTATATTGAGTAATAACCTATTTCCAGTACCAGGTTTATGTAATTTTTTCTACGTTTTTACTCATTTGTTTTCATTAGTAAACAAATGTGTGTTTGTATAATTATAATTGCCAACAAATGTTATTAATAATGGAAAAATTTAAAAGAAAAAACAGAAATAGGTAGATGTATATTTGAGGTTTTCTTTTAGCAAATTATAACACAATAACATTTTATTATAATTTTATTGTTCATTATAGGATTTCTTTGTAATTATTATTATATTTTTATTTTTAAATTGCGATTTTAAAACTATATATCTGATAACACTTTTCCTATTATTTATTTAGAACATTACTTTATAATTTCAATAGTTAGATAAATGTTCTGATAATGACAAAAGTTTAATATTAAACATAGTAATATTTTAGTTACTTTATTTCATGTTATTAAATTTAAGTTAACTTTCCTCTGCTTATGAGCTTGAATAATAATTTTATTTTGTCAATTTCTTACAGCACTAGCGGCACTCAGAATGCTGCACCATTAACCAATGTACCAATGTTGCATCCGTGGTTGCAAAACTTGCCTGTGATACCGAACAACTTGAGTGTGCCACAGGCTGTTCCAGTGGCGCCTGCAGCTGCAGCTGCCGCTGGACCGGCCCAAGCCAATGAGGCGGCTGTGGCGGCACAACAGCCGGCTGCGCGTCAATTGGATGGTCCCAATTTTCCTAATATCCAAGAGGAGCCGGAGATGCGAGATTGGCTGGACAGTTTCTTTAGCTTTACACGTTTGGCCATCTTTGTGACTGTTTTGTATTTCAACTCGTCTCCCATGCGTTGTCTGCTGGTGTTGCTAATTGCCACGGTCATTTATCTGTAAGTATTTTGAATACAGATTCCTTTGAATATGGCTAAACAAATTTTGCCCTTGTTGCAGTTATCATATTGGTGTCTTGCGTCGTCGTCAGGAGCGTAACAACAACAACATCAATCGGAATAATAATGCTGGCAATGATGTGGCCGCCTTTGCAGCAGTGCAGCAAATCCAACGCATGATGGACGCTGCTGTTGAGCATGACAATAATCCACAAGCTGCTGCTGAACCGGTTCCAGTTGCTGCTGCCGGTGCTGCTGCTGCTCCACCTGCTGCTGCTGTTCCTGGACAAGATGCGGTTGATGCTGCACCCGCAAGTGCTGGGGCGAATCAAGCTGATGCCGCTGTGGCCGCCGCTGAGGCTGTTGTCGTTGAGCCGGCAAATGCCAATAACTCTGTGATTTCCATAGTGCGCACATTTGTCATAACGTTCTTCACATCGCTGCTGCCCGAGGCGCCAGCGCTGTAAAATCGAACTAATTGACAAATTGCGTCGCATCTTTTTTGTGGCCTATAGATTTCCAAACAATCGGCCCCTTCCCCCCACCCCATAACATAACGATAATATACTTTCCCTATTATTAAATGTTATCATTTTGCATACCTGAATTTTTTGCAATATCTGTTTATCTAGCTATAAAATGAATTATTGTATATTTATACTTATTATCTCTCTGTGTGTGTCTCTCGGTGCCTGGGGCCTGACCCTGCGCTTCCCCCTTACGCCACAGATCTATCCTCCCCCTTGTAGCCTTAGTGTATTTTTTTAGTGATAAGAAAATTTGTTTTTGATGTGAATAACTACAACAAGCTATATATAGACGAAACTATGAATTGCAATTATAAATAAAAAAACAAAAAAAAAAAAGAATAAAACTATGCTTAAAACCAAAATTAGTGTATGCTATTTGCTAACATGTCAGGGGGTTTTCATCAATGGAAACTTTTGTGAATGGAAAATTTTCGAGTGGCAAATACTTTCACTAAGCGTGGGCAGTCTTAATCTTCTAAAGAGAGTTCTTACAATAGGTTTTCATGCTCTTCGGCGTTGAATTGAGTTGCGAGTTGTGTGCGTCTGTCTTATCGCTGTACATGTTTGTCCATCCGTCCGATCGTTTCATTCCCGGGCTGCTGATAGGGGCTCGTCGACGTCGTCTTGTTCGGGATTTAGATCGTTGCGAGTGCTCGTGGTGGACGGATGGTGCATCAGCGTTGGGATTAAAATATATTCGGCCTTTTCTTTTCAACTTCATCTCGCGATATTTTATTATTTACTTTTTTTTTTGTTGGATTTTTTTTGCATCTTAATCTGCGATGTGGCGTTTGTGTCAATTACGCGCAACAATCGCGCCCTCGCTCACCCGACAGCGTCATGTAAGTGGGCGTCATCCGATATTGTATATCATACATATATCTTTTATTCAATTCGATCGTTAGCAGAGTCGTGTCATTGCCATACGCCGGGAGGATCAGTCCGTTTGGGAGCGACGGGCACCGTTTGGGCCAACACATGTCCAGAAGCTGGTCAAGCAGGGTGTCAAGGTCATTGTCCAGCCTTCGAATCGACGCGCCTACCCAATGCAGGTGAGCAAATCTCATGGTCATCAGCGATCAACCATATCAGGCTACCAACTCAAATGATATACACTTTATATATACTCGTATGTACATCGTATGCACACAGAAATGGGGTGTATCGTAAAAGTTTTGGATGATAAGCCTCCTCGCGTGGCTCATAAATTTGGCCATTGTTGGCCTTGGATTCAGTCAAACACCGAAAACAAAAACTTAATTCTTGTTATCTCCGTTTAAGTTGCTGTTTTCTTTTTGTTTTTAAATACTTACATATATATAAGTAAGTATTTTCAATAGTCAACTGATTTTTTGACAGATAAAATATTTATAATCGCGCTTTTATTAAAAGCAATAACAATTTACGATTGGCATTTTCAAAACAAAAACGTATTTATAAATTTGTACAACAACAGAAAATGAAGAGATTGTGATTAGTTGCCTAGTAGCACATGAATTATTATTAGGAATTATCACGGGTACTAGTCATATGATCTAATCTATATATCATTTCCATGAATTGAGTTTTTGAATGTAGCACATGCGAAATTCGAAAAATTAACATTTCAAAAAGCCCAAAATATTCTTAAAAGTATAATAATTGTGAGTTGAAAACTTAGCATCATAATCTAAGCAGTTTTAGAGGATTGATCAATCTATTTATTAATAATTATATTAGTAAATAGAAAAATATATTAAATAGCGAAAATGATCAAAATATTGAAGCTTTAAAAATGCGTAAATTCTAAAAATCTTGAATTATAAAATCAAAATCACGAAACATAACTAAAAACATAAATGTTGACATTAAAAATTAAAAGAATTTTCGAATTAAAAAACCAGTCGACAATTTTCAGTATAAAAAATTTGAAGCCTTCGGAGCTGTAAATTAAGGAAAAAGGAAGGAATTTGTTCAAGTTCAGCATGACACATTCACGGTTAGATTCATTGAAGTTGCTTGTTATGTTGAGCAAAAACCTAAATGCGATTACAGATTAGTTAACCGATAAGAAATGTCGAGTATTTCCGCATAAATTGCGAGCATAAATATCGATTGATTTTTTGTTTTTAGTAACGATTAGATAAGCTAACCGATCTTTATCTCTCTCTTGCTCTCCTAGGCATATATGCACGCTGGCGCCCAGATCCAAGAAGACATCAGCGATGCTTCGGTGATCTTTGGCGTTAAACAGGTGCCCATCGATGCACTTATTCCAGGAAAAACCTATTGCTTCTTCTCGCATACGATCAAGGCACAGGAATCTAATATGCCCCTACTGGATGCTATATTGGAGAAGGTGAGCAGATTAATTTGATTTTAATTTAATTTTTACATTCTTAAGCACTAGTCACTTTCATAAATATTGATTCTAAAATATTATTAAAATTAAACAATTCACAATTAAAATTTTTTTTTTTCAAGATTAATTTAAATTTTAGCTTGCATTTTAATTATTTAAATGATCTATGTTGATTCGTGTACTATAAATTACATTATTACTATTGTTTTCATTTAATATTATATTTTGTATTTTGTAATTTTTTATTTTAAATTTTTCTTCTTGTTTTTTTATTTTAATTTTATTTTATGCATCTCTCAAAAATAGTTAGTTTAGTTTGCTAACTAATTATGTTATTTAATCTTTAAATTTACTTAGTTGTTATTGTAAACTATGCAATTATAAATTAATTTCAATTTCATCAAATAATAACAATACTATATTTAAGTATAATATATAAATATTTATAAATAATATTTTTTATTCTAAATATTTGTATTCTTTTCATAGAAAATCCGATTAATTGACTACGAACGTATTATTGATGAACGCGGCTCTCGTCTGGTGGCATTTGGAAAGTACGCCGGAATTGCTGGCATGATTAACATATTGCATGGCATCGGATTGCGTCTGTTGGCCCTGGGTCACCACACGCCCTTCATGCACATCGGTCCCGCCCACAATTATCGCAACTCGTCGATGGCTCGCCAAGCGATACGTGATTGTGGCTATGAGATTTCGCTGGGAATGATGCCCAAATCAATTGGACCGTTGACTTTTGTGTTCACCGGTTCCGGCAATGTGTCCCAGGGAGCACAGGAGGTGTTCTCCGAGCTGCCCATTGAGTATGTGCCGCCAGAGATGTTGCGCAAGGTGGCAGAACATGGCAGTAAGTCTTTTCGACTTATCAGACTGACAAAGTAATTTATTTAATTATGAAAATCATTTTCATCCAGATCAAAATAAGCTGTACGGCTGCGAGGTTAGTCGATCGGATCATCTGGAGCGTCGCGAAGGCGGCGGCTTCGATGCCAAGGAGTATGATGAGTATCCCGAGCGTTATATATCCACGTTTAATCAGAAGATCGCCCCCTACGCCTCGGTCATTCTTAATGGCATTTATTGGGCCGTTGGCAGTCCAAAGTTGATCAGTATTCCGGATGCCAAGAATCTATTGCGTCCGGCTAAGACACCCTGGCTGCCAACCAGCAAGGGTAGTCCCGCTCTTCCCCATCGCATGCTCGCCATTTGCGATATATCCGCTGATCCCGGTGGCTCCATCGAGTTCATGAACGAGTGCACCACGATCGATACTCCGTTCTGTCTGTATGATGCCGATCGCAATAAGGACACCAAGAGCTTTAAGGGACCCGGCGTGTTGGTCTGTTCCATTGATAATATGCCCACGCAACTGCCGCGTGAGTCAACGGATTTATTTGGTGAACTGCTGTCGCCCCATGTCCACGATATCATCAAGAGCGATGCCAAGAAACGATTACAAGATGAAAACTTTACCTATCCCATACAGTCGGTAAGTCGAAAAGATTATTTATAGATTTTAAATTGATAGTGCAGATTCTTTTGGTTTCTTAATGGTTTTGGTTGGATATAAGTATTTATAGATTTCAGTTTTCTGTAAAATAGAATATGATTTAAGTCCATTTGTTAAATCACTTTAAAAAATTGTACAGCATACTTTTCAGAGTAACGTTATATGTATGTGAAACGTCCTGCGTTAAAAGAAATTTTTAAATATTTTTGGAACATACTTTTTAGAGTCAATTAAAATTTGATTAAAACCGGTGCATTTAATTAGCGTGCCTAACACTTTGGCTAAGTAAATAATTTATTCAAATAGATATGTTTTCTTTTTTCAATATCTGACTTCTTTTGTTGAGCTTCATTGATATCTAAATTCATCTTTGTGTGCCTTAAGATTCCACTAAAAAGTCAACTATCTAATTTTATTCAAAAAAAAATTACACAATATTAAAATATGCATAGACAGGCACTTATTTTTAGAATGATTTTTCATAATACAGGGTGGCGCAAAAGAAGTCATCCGATGTGGTTTGGCTCTCATTTTTTTTCTAAATGAAAAATTTTGATTCTGTTTTTTGATTATGTTTATTCGAACCTTAA
The DNA here is from genome assembly GCA_037043435.1 of Drosophila suboccidentalis. Lineage (NCBI taxonomy): Eukaryota > Metazoa > Arthropoda > Insecta > Diptera > Drosophilidae > Drosophila > Drosophila suboccidentalis. The sequence goes on along the minus strand of JBAMBK010000675.1, from coordinate 584,819 downwards.
GAATTTTATTGGTTTAGGCGAGAAGATGACATCGGCCAAGTGTTCGCTGCCAGAGCTCATGACCATAAGCCCGTTTTATGGCATTTTCCATCACTTTTGCCAGAACTTCGGGCGACAGGTTCTCGCATTCCTGGCGAATATTTTCCTTAAGGGCTTCAAGAGTTTGCGGCTTGTTGACGTGAACCTGCGACTTTAAAAAAACCCCATAAAAAGAAGTCTGGAATGGTTAATTCGGGTGATCTGGCCGGCCAGTGCAAATATCAAAAACGAAAGATAAAGCGGTTATTATTATTACATTATTACAACTATTCTGCGTTCTTGGGGAGTGTATCGCTCCATGGCTTATTCACTTGTATTCTGTATCTGTCTAGTCCACAAATGTCAAAACAGATTTGACATTGGCGGCCATTTGCAAAAATGAGAGTATCTTCCAATAGGGTGACTTCTTTTGCGCCACCTTGTACATATATCGTCTAAAAAATTTGTGGGACTTTCATTTAATTTTTAAGCTCTCCAAAAAGTATGCAACGAATTTTTTTTTTTTTAAATTAGTTTTCGGGTTGGCTTGAATTTGATATGAATATTTTAAATATGTAAATTAATTTATGATTTTAATTATTTTAAAAGTTAAGGGCATTATAAATAGAGTGTCATGAGCTTATCTCAATTTGCACCCACCTTGAATTATTGATTGTATTTTAAAGTTTGCAGTTCGTTATCAGTTATTAATATGAGGGCGTGTTGTTCTCTCTTTTATTCTTAATCTCTTTGTCTCTCACTTGTCAGGCAATTATCGCCAGCAATGGAGAGCTGACCGATGGCTTCCAGTACATTCAAGAGTTGCGCGAGTCGCAGGGCAATCGCTCCCGCCACAAGATGGAGGGTCGGTCCGAGTCGCACAAGACGGTCCTTGTGCTGGGAGCTGGCATGGTATCGGCGCCTCTGGTCGAGTGGCTGCATCGGGAGAAGGATGTCAGCATCACGGTGTGCTCCCAGGTCAAGGACGAGGCTGATCGATTGGCCAACCAATATGCTGGAGTGGACAGTGTCTATTTGGATGTGAACGAGAGCACAGGACATTTGCAGGAGCTGTGTGGAAAGGCGGATGTTGTGGTTTCCCTGTTGCCCTACAGTCTGCACGGCATGGTTGCCCGTTATTGTGTTGCGGAACGCACTCACCTGGTGACCGCCAGTTACCTGAATGATGAGATTGCCGCACTCCACGACGAGGCCAGGGCCAATGGTGTGACCATCATGAATGAAGTGGGTCTCGATCCGGGCATTGATCATCTGCTGGCACTCGAGTGCATCCATGAGGTGCAGGAGAAGGGCGCCGTTGTGGAATCCTTTGTCAGCTACTGCGGTGGATTGCCCGCTCCGGAGCACTCCAACAATGCGTTGCGTTACAAGTTCTCCTGGTCCCCGCGTGGCGTTCTCCTCAACACTTTGTCGGCAGCCAAGTATCTGAGTCAGGGACAGATTGTGGAGATCAATGGCGGTGGCGAACTGATGTCCACACCCCGCAGCTTGGATTTCTTGCCAGGCTTTGCTCTCGAGGGTTTCCCCAATCGCGATTCCACCAAATATGGTTCACTTTATGGCTTGGGAAGGGATGTGCACACTCTGCTCCGCGGCACCATTCGCTACAAGGGCTTCTCGGAGTCCATTAAACCAATGCAGCTTTTGGGCTTGATCGATCCAGAGCCACATGCTCTGCTGCATCCCAGTGGACCGGATGTTACGTGGCGTCAGCTGGTCACCCACCTGTTGGGCATGTCCGACACAAGCATCTTCTATGAGAATCTGAAGCAGAAGCTGGTGGAGCGTCTTGGCGATGTGGATGGCATCGAGAGTCTGGGTCTGTTGGATGAGACGCCAGTGGTGAAGCTGAACTCACCGTTGGATACGCTCAGTCATTATCTATCCAAGCGTTTGGCTTTCGGTGAGTAATCTTTTAGATTTCTTTTGATTGTCAGTCCTGTTTAAAATGATAAACTCCTTGCAGAGCGTGAGGAGCGGGATTTGGTTGTGCTGCGTCATGAGGTGGGAATTCGCTGGCCCGACGGTCGCCGGGAGGAGCGTGGCATCAATTTCGTGGTCTATGGCCAGCCCCAAGGTCACTCCGCCATGGCCATGACCGTGGGCAAACCCGCCGCCATTGCAGCCAAAATGATTCTCGACGGTATGTTCGACTTATATCTAAATAATTCTTAGAAATTTTATATACGTTTTTATTTTTTACAGGTGAAATCCAAGAACGCGGTGTTCTCCTGCCCTTCACACCTGACATCTATCGCCCCATGTTGCAGCGTCTGCGTTCCGAGGGTTTGACTGCCACGGAGACATCCAGATGGCTCAACTAATTTCCTGACTTCTCTGTATACCCTGTAAAAATACAATTTAACATAATGAATGTCATTCGTTGCACTCCATTTGACGGTTGTTAATATGCTTCTAATTTATAAACCTGTTTACTTTGTCATTTCGAAATTTAAACAAAATTTAGATAAGACTGCACTCGGTTATCTGTAAATATATATGTATGTATATGTTTATGTATATGTCTATGTGTGTGTATATATGTATGATATGTACTTATGATAAGAATTTTGTTTAAAGCAGGAAAACCATTATACTATGATTACGTTTCAGTTATCTACGACAAATTCTGTTCGAAATTGTGAATAAACGTTAAAATTAATTGTTAACTAAATTGTTTACTTTTTTTTTTTATTTATGGGTCTTGATAAGTAACTTTCAGTGCGAGTTTTCAACTTTAGGGCATTTTTTACATTTTATTTTACACATAGTTTTAAATTTGACATTACTTTCTATACATGTTACGTCAAATTCTCTTTTCAATAATAATCAAACACCTTATTTAGACATTGAAAAAACAGGCCTTAATAAAATAAATAAATACATTTTATATTTAGTTAGTAGCAAATTCTTAAGGATTTTCTTTATGTCAATTTCATTACGATTTTTTCTTCAATTCACATACAAATTCTAGTAAAATTTTCAAATATTTTTTATAAACTCTTTGACGTATTAAATAAAGGTTATCGTTTCAACATGTATGTAATATTTTCATATGTAAGTTTTTTAACGCTTACTCAAAATATGATAACAAATAATTAAAATACATTTTTGCCAAGCTTTTTTTTATCTCAATATTTGATTTATTAGTTGAATTTCAACATAAGCTTATGGTTTCTTTTCAAATAATTGTAGGTTTATTCCAAAATATGAATTCAGCCACATGGCAACTCGTTTACTCAAAGGGTTATCAGTTGGACTTGAACTGTTTTGAAGTAAATAAGCAGATTGTAGCGTTGTATACATAGTATAATTAATATGATCTATATTTAGTCAAGTGCATATGCGAAATGTGTCCCACAATTCCCACAATCACATGATTGGATTTTGTTTTGTTGTTGTTGTTCATTGAACAGAGTGCACATTAACGGTTCATTGTTAGAAAAAAAAACACCTCACATTTATGAATCTATATATGAATTTATAGTTTGTCCAAGAGATTGAGGCTATCAGCGCTAGAGTCTAACCAAACCCATGCGCTATTTATTGCATGATAACCAATAACCTCTGCCTACCAGCTGTTGTTGTTCTTGCCATTGCTGTCACTGTCGACGTCGACGTCATGACGTTGACGACGACGTCGACGTCGTCGTTGTTGTGGGCGCAGCAAGAGCTTATTTTAGTTTTACAAATTTCAATTCATTCAATGCAAATTCACATACAACCATGTGCATTTGTGTGTGTGTGAGTAGTCATAGAGAGAGAGAGAGAGAGGAGGAAACAAACTATGCGATAACAAAGTGTGCAATGGGATTTGTAGAACCAGAGCGAGAGTCCGACAGAGATGCCGGCAGAGCTCAGCCGCAGTCGGCGCTGTAAATTAAGCGCTTGTACTCGTATGTTTGTGTTTGTTGTTATTGTTCTTTTTATTTTTTTTTTCGGGCTGCGCTCGCACCGGCCGTCGAGTTCAGTTCGTCTTCAGTCTTCATAATATTTAGTACCGAGTCAGTCGCACTGTTTTCGTTCTCTTTGTCGTTTCTTTGCCCACGTCTCAAGTGTTTCTACAGTTATAAATCAGAGTATTATGTATAAATATACATATGCATACATGAAATAACGGAACTTTGCGTGTTTGCCAGCAAACGGAGCAGCTGGTTTTGTGGGAAGGGGAAAGGTCGACCGTGGAGCGTGGAACGTGGAACGGGTCGCATCCGTGTGTCTCTCTGCAGGCGATTATTTAATTTACTATTATTAGTACAATACAAAAGAGGGTGCGAGAGAGAGGGAGAGAGAGAGAGGGAGAAGTGCGTGCCGGTGAGCCAAACCCACTTTAATTGTGCAATGTGCTAGAGCACGTTTTAATCAAAGTCAAAGGTCATCATTATAATTATTATTATTATTATTATAGTTTGACTGCAAGTTTAATGTTCAGCTGTTATCAACAACAACAGCAACAACAACAATAGCAACAAATTACCGTTAAAGCAACAAGAACTACAAAATGGGTAACATGCGCTATTTGACGGAGACGCATTTGAAGGGTTTCGAGCGTTACAAGGTAAGCATTAAATACATTTTATACCCTCTAATCGATCGTAGTAGGGTATGACAGACTTGAGCATGCGTATGTAACAGCCAGAGAAAGGCATGTTATACAATCTCTACTTTCTGCACTAAAAGTTTTACAAGAATTGGTATAGGTATAGTCCTGGCTAAAGGGTGTCTTCTAGTCTTACCTGTTCTTTGAAGTTTGCCGAATGTAATGCCAATTGTACACTAGCACCTGCAGGGTTTAGTTTTAAGCACGGAACATAAAAAATCAATAGATATCAATATTTAAGGCGGCACATCAAAAAATTGTTACAAGTTTAGATATGACAACAGTTATAATTCATAGTAATAACAAAAGTTTACGTACTAAATGAAATATAATATAAGTTTAAAAGTTTGTATATAAGCATATATGTATGTACGTGTGTACATATATCATTATACTTGAAGCTAATCTGTGAATTGGGCAATACAAAGAAGATTTTGTATGACATGTGTTAAACATTGTCAGGCGCTTATCAAAATTTTTGCCAGGGAGCCTCGGTATGACTAGGCCTGGGTCATTTAATTCAATAAACCGGATGTTGATCAAACAAATGTGTTTCGAAAATCTCATAGAAGGCATTGAACTTGTTGTATATGAAACATGTGCTGTCTGAGAGATAGTTGGTAAACTTACATTGCACTGTGGTTGGGCTTGTATGGAGCCGCGGCCATAAATACTTCCCGTTGGGATATCGTTATGAAATTTTCTCCAAAAATCTAAAAAAATATTTTGAATATATAGTAAAAAAATTGGCTACATCGGAAGACTGTATCCTATAGCTCACATAGCACTTTAGTATGGCATATTTTTGAAAAAAAATTTTTGATGCAAAAAGTTTCTTTAAACAATTTAAATAGTAACTGCAAAAAAATTTTTTCGAATATCTCTTATCTAGTATTTTTTATAATTTTTTGAAAATGGCGAAAAAGGCACTTTTTCCTCATTTTCATGCAAAAAGTGACAAAATATATTGACGCTGGGCAGCTCCCGGCAGCTGATTCCTTTTGGACATTAATCTATTATTATTTAGCTATTAATAATAAAAGATTTGATCATCGGATGCGATCGGCGTAACAACTAAAAGCTTAAGGGAAAGTACAAACACGAAAACGAAACACACTCACAAAAGGTTAATTGGGATTATTTTTGTATTAGACGAAATACCACGATAAACAAAGTGTTATGAAGTAAAAATCATAGTTAATACCTGATACAATAATATCCATATTTTGAAAATGTTGTTATAACTTGAATTTGTTAACTAGTTTACTCTTAATACTGGTGTCACTTTCATAGAATACACAACGCACAGAATTGCGTAGCGCGTTGTCTAACTTTATGGTATTTTTTCACAACGTGCGAATGGTCACACTCTAAAAATACGTTTGATTCAAAAAGTTAATTTATTTATGAGATGATCGACATACTACGAATTGTGAAATTTTGACTTCGGTTTTTTTATTTTTGTCATATGGGAGCGACCACAGTGCATTGACTGGAATTTGTACCCTCAAGATTAAAAATATAAAGAAGGCATACTGAGAGATTTATGTATATAATTAAATATAGAAATTTAATAAGTTGTAAAGAAATATATACATATCTAATGAGGAGCAGATGCCTATGTTAATCATCAAGATTTCATTCAAAAGGAAAGGAAATATTAAAAACTATATCATGAAGGATCTAAGTTCTCTTAGTCAGTTTCTTTGAACTTAAGTTTCTTCATGTGATTCTTTTCAGTTTTGTTTAGATAAAGGATTGTACATTATCTATCTTTGTACTTATATTTTTTTTAATGTAGAAGATATCAGGGAAGTTTGAAGAGTTATCAGCAATCTTATTGTCATTCATCATTTATGTCCCGGGATTGAGTAAACACAGAGAACTTTAATATCATCTTAACAATTCTACAAATACTTTTCCCTAAACTTTTATGCGACTTCTCTAAATATTTTTAATTTTTATTTTTTTTTCAACAGTATAACAGCATTGACACGAGTTTTCTAAGTGTCTATGTTATGCATCCTTTCTGGAATGTCTGTGTAAAGGTAAGTTCCATTGTCTTCTTTACTGGATGTAAATATATCACAAATCATCCTTTGTAGTATGTACCCATGTGGATGGCGCCCAACATACTCACATTTGTGGGATTTCTGATGACTGTGGTGAACTTTATACTGATAGCGTATTACGATTGGAACTTTGATGCAGCCAACGATAAGGCAGTGGGCAACACAGTACCTGGTTGGGTATGGACTGTTGCAGCGATAAATATTCTAATCTATTATAATTTGGGTGAGTAATCAAGTCCACTTTTAAACAGTTAAGTTGATCCTAATGTGTATTTATAGATGGCATGGATGGCAAGCAGGCTCGTCGTACGGGAACCAGCGGCCCGTTGGGTGAACTCTTCGATCATGGATTGGACTCCTATTCTGCAGCACTTATTCCCATTTATATATTTTCATTATTTGGCACGGCGGATCTTCCACCGTTAAGGATGTTCTTCGTCATTTGGAACGTATTTCTTAACTTTTACTTTACCCATGTTGAAAAGTACAATACCGGCGTTATGTTTTTACCCTGGGGATATGATTTTACCATGTGGGTAAGTTCTGGCTATAAAAGCTTAAAATTAGGTTTTATGTGGCTTAAATACTTTAAGAAGATATAAGTGATTTTAAGTGATCTTGAAATGGCTTTCAAGTGCTTTAAAGAGCTTTCAAGTGCTTCAATGGGATTTTAATTGAGCTTTAAAGTGATTTCAAGTACCTTAAGATAACTTAAAAGACAGCTTTGAAGAGTTTCTAAGTTGTTTTTAATGTGCTTTACTAAAATAAGTATTTTATTCCATCAGGGTGTCAGCATAATGCTCTTCCTGGCAACTCTGGTGGGCCCAGAAATTTATCGCACAAGCTTTTATGGATTCACTATTGCAAATATGTTCGAGATTGGCCTAATTGGCTCTGGTATTCTCTCCAGTCATCCGTTTATCATCAGGAATATCTATCTGTATGTATTAAAGTTGAATCAATTTAAATATATGAATAAGTAAGCAAATCAATTTTATGTAGTTCTTACAAGAACAAGACGGGAAAGATGCGTCCTATGATGGAGATGCTACGACCATTTTTTGCTTTCCTTTGGCTCTTTGTGATCACGACTATTTGGTCATTATACTCTCGCAACAATGTGATCGATAAGGAACCGCGTATACTATGGATTCTTTATGGCACAATCTTTTCAAATATTGCCGTGAGTATTTAGATACTGTCTATACGATTCTATGATCTCTAATTAATTTTTCTCTCTCTCGTTGTAGTGTCGTCTGATTGTGGCCCAAATGTCGGATACACGTTGCGATGGCTTTAATATACTTATGTGGCCATTGGCTGCCACAGTGGGTGTCTGTTGTTTTCCATGGTATGAGCAGGTGTTCGGCATGGATCTGACGGAGCAGTATGAACGTTGGCTTGTCCAAGGATTGACAATCTTTGTCACATTGGCGCACTGGCATTACGGCTGTGGAGTGGTAAGAGCTTAATTTTCTTTAACTTTTCTGAAATATTATTTAAACTTTACATCCCTAATTCTCTTTCAGGTTACGGAAATGTGTAATCATTTCAACATCAATTGCTTCAAAGTAAGAATATCAAGCAGAGATTACGTTGGGAAATTAATACATCCATCACAGAACAATAACAAATTGTTAAAAAGTCATTGAAACTAATTACATACTAACTAAACAAATCGAAAGCAAAACAAAAAAATAGAGATCAACGTCAAATAGGGGTGACCATTTTGTATGTGATATAATGATACTATATGGGTATTACAAAATTCAATTTCGCCTCGCTCTGGTCTATATTTAAGTGATCCATATACAATTCAATAAGGTCTCATGCGCCGCATAACGTTATGGTAAAGTTCATCCACAACTATATTTATAAAACTTAACCGTAGATTAAGTATCTAAATACTAATTAAATTTAAAATACAAGCTTGTAGAATGTATATACTAAGTGCATCTAAAATGCATGCGCATGGCCCCTAACTGCATGTTCCGTTAAGTATTATATGCCTTGATCTGAAGTTGACTTTATAGTTAGGAGATATTCTTAATAAAAATTCGCATTATAATTTCCCTAGATTAAAAAACAACCTGTCAATGCAGTGCAGGAACTTGCTGAGACCAATCCAAGGCAACCACCCGAACCCGTTGAAGAAGTGTAGCCCAAATACCGTTACTAATGGGCTCTATTTTTGTTTAAGCGCCATTCTTAAGTACAGTTGTGTGTGAACATTTAAAGCTGTTTTAGGTTAAGTCGAGTTTGAACCAAATATGTAACTGTTAAGTACAAAATGAAAAGCTTTCATGTGCCTTATTCCAGACTCATGTATATGTAGGCAATAAAAGCTTTCGCGCGAAAGCTCTGTTACGTTGCCCAATTTACCCGTTAGAGGGCGTTTGTTGAACTGTTTATGCTGAATAAATTTCAAACATTTTAATTTGAAGTTTTGATTATACCAAAAGAAAAAAAACGCTTTAATAAACATTTTAATTGCGTTAGTGGAAAAAACAACGACTATAAAATTGCTTAAATTCGAATTTTTACAGAAATTGGAATTTATAAGGTAAATGATGATTAAAAATCGCTTGAAAGACATCTAAAAATATCAGTAAAAATGTAATGTTTGAAAGTATTCAATATATATTAAAGGTAAAATAGTAGTAAAGACAAAATCATAGTAAGTGAAATATTGATAAAGTGAGTTTTCTTTGATAAAGATTTTAATTAACAAAGTGAATTGCTGATGGTATTAAACTAAGCTGAAAATTCTTTATAATATTCGAGCTCCTTGATAAAATGTAATCGTCAGCCTGTTATTGTCACGTAGCGCGTCCATTTCTCTTTTTGAACTGTATCTGCCTTTAGGCTGCGACCCGGTTCTGTCAGCGCCAACAAATAATATCTGCGTTGACCCCCCGTTTACCCCTTCCTTGAACGCTTTTCCCCTTCCCCCACCCACTCCATTTGCTTCCCACGGAATATCTATTTATATATTTCAACACTTTTGCTATGCTTTTTTATTGGCATTGCATTTAGAAAGTGATTTGCCACATATGTATATAGATATACATATGTAAAGTATTTCGCACACACACACAAACTCAGCTAATGCATACACCGTTAGGTCCTTTGCCTAACGGGTTTCTGCATTCACATCACGCATTGTTGTGGTCGTTATTATATTTGATGCCCTTATACTTACATACATTGAGCAGCTCGAAACGTTTAAAGGGATATTTTAACTTTTGTGTAAACCCCTGTGAAGGCTGGAAAGCGGTGAGAGGAAACTGAGAGCTGCTATAGATCACGTAAATTCTGCGAGGGTCAGAAGCAATATTCTAGAAGTCTGAGAGAAAGACGCTTGACGGAATAATATTTGAATTGGGAGAATACTTTTCATAAAGTTCTGTTGTCTTTTCAGAAATTTAATTATTTTAGTTTTATATTGATATTAAAATATAGGTCATTGATTTATTTACACGAAATATAAGTTATTTGGTAGCTGAAATAAGAAAACGCTAATATATTGAAAATAAAAAATATGTTTTTAAATTGCAATAAAGAAAAAAAATATGTGTGTAAATAAATTGGGCAATAAATTTATTTTATAAGCACAAAAGACAGGCCATTTGGCTGGTGGACGATTTAATGAGTACCTCAGTCGAGTGTGTACATGTATGCGCATAAGTATGGGTGTGTGTGTGTGTTTGTGTGTCTCGATCCACCCACTAAAGTGACGGTTCATTTGTCTTTATTTAGTCGCGGCGCACAAAATGGTCGCTTGGAGGCTGCATTTATTGACAATAAATAGGTCATAAATAAGACATATTGAGAAATGCGGATGGGCATGGTTTGGATAGGATGAAAATATTTTAAAGGACTCTACGCGAAACTAAAAGGTATATAAAATGAGAGAGGGAGAGAAAGAAAGATAGAGAGAGGCAGAAATTTAAAGAAGTTGAGAAGAAACGACTTCAAAGCGGAAGTTGCACAGCCTTTGCCTTTATTTTTGTCATGTGGCGTTCAGGTTTGGGCAAAGGGCGGTTCTTTGATGAATGGGCGTGGCATATACACACTCACACACACACACACACACTCACACTCAGTTGGCAAGTGCACTTGAAAACAGAAAGCGTAAAGTTATTAAAGGTTTTTGCGCTTTGTGTGCCTTTCATGTCACTTACTTACTTTTATTTCTCCTACTCACATCGTATATTCCAACCGAGCCTTGCCTTGTTTCCAATCCCTACCATCTTGGAGCTGAAGCTTTTATGTACTACCCAGGATATGAGAGAAGGTGAAAGGGCTGCTGTAATCTTGAAGACGCTTTGCATACAGTTTTTAAGTTGGCAGGCGGCATTTCACATTTCAAGCGTGCGGCAAATTCAATTTGAAATTTCCAAATGTTTTTGAAAATTACATTTTTTATGAAGGGTGCCAAAGTTCACGGTGCGTGTCAACCGATGAATGAAGCGCCAGCAGAAGCCATCGCTTTTTTTTTGTTGATTTCTTTTTCATTTTTTTTGCTTGAATGATGCATCTTGGGTAGCTAAAAAAAAAGAGAAGAAAATACAACAAATGTCAAGAAAATGAATATTTTATTGCTTGGCATCAGGCAAAGGACCGAGGTAGCGTTAGGGTAGCGCCAAACTCTACTGAAATTGGCTTCCCGCTGTGTGCATTTGGGCTTACTCTATGGTCGCTCTGGGAGAGCAAGAGAAACGCGTGCCAGCATCCATCTGCATGCCAAGGCAAAGGTATATTTATATATTACACACATATATATATTTATATTTATATATATTCTGATGATTTCAAAGCATAGTATTTTGGAGAATTCTTACAGCTTTTCAGCGGTTCAAATGAACTGGCATAAGTTGTGCCAAGCTTATTTGGAGCTAACCAATTGAAATATATTCCAATGAGTGTGAGGATCACATTCACAAAAGTTCCCTTTAAATTTCAAACATTTATCACTGACCTAATCTTTAATAAGTCGGCATTTGTAGTGCAAACTTCACAACTTTGCCAGAATTGAATAAATTTTCAAGCGAAATTTCATTTCGATCAATGTGTTTTTCAAAAACTCAAAATTTTAAATTTTAAGCTTAAACTTGCAATCAACTTTTTATGTAAATAAAGTAAAAAATCATGCCAAAATAAAATAAAACTGTTTGACTTGAAAAGTTGTTAGGTTGAAAATCAGACCAACTTTAAACTTTCATAACTTTTCCAAAACTGATTAAAATTTTCAAGCGGAATGTCGTTTTGATCAAGGTATTTATTCATTCTGCTTTCAAGTTAGTTTAATTTCGTGAAAATATCCTCAATTCCTCAAAATATCGATATTGTGGCAATCTCAATCTTTCATTTAATCAACTCCACTTTTTATAATTTACTAAAATTTATATGAAAGTCGATTGAATTAACTCGAGTAATGGTCAAAAAAATTATGGAGTAAAAATACTTGAAAATCGCTTCCGCGAAAATCGAGCTGTCGAATTTTCAAAGTAAGAAGATAACTAGTAGATATGCAACTGATCAGCTTCCTAAATTTGCGAGCACATTAACATTTTCATGTTTTTGAATAGTTTATGTTTTTATTATTTACATATTTGTAGTATAGTATTAAACTATGATTCATTTTATGTACAAATATTCCCCCTTTGTGGGAAATCTCAAAAATGGCCACAGAATCGAATCAGAGTTAAACTTAACTTGATTTCCGCATAAATGCGGTGATAAACGTATGTGCTGTTTATGCTTACAGTGAAGTAAGACATATGCGCACGAGCGCACACTTGGAGTTGTAAGCACACACACACACACATACACTCACAGATAGAGGGAACATTCGCATTTTATAGCATACTTTTTCGCGTTGTCGTCTATGACTGTGGCAAAAGTGACATTGCCCTGTGGTTCAACTGGTGGTGAGGTACCAGGCGGTTCTAGCTCCGGTATGCATCACTGGTAGCTAGTACGAGAGTTAGATTCAAGTAATGCAGAGAGCGCTAGGCAAATTTTAAGAAATCCTAACTCCGCGATGCATCACCCATCGCTAGCTGCGACGCGTTAGCTTTAGGTAATGCAGACGGCGCTAGGCAAAAAAACGAAAAACAGAAAAATAACGAAAGCAAGGGAAGCGATAAAGGCAACGAAGATACACGAATAGAGATTTATGTTCGGTTTTTTATTCTCTGCCTTGTCCGCTTGTGCACGTGTTACTCGGCGCGTTTTATTTCAGTTTTTCGGTGAAGTGCGAAAATCCAAAGACGTGGCGCTTGTAAAATTAAACAAAGTCTTGTAAGTATTGTTTTATAAAAACATAATTATGTACAAATAATGTAATTCTAATATTTTTCCACATTATATTTTCATGTGGAAGAAATGGCGCTATTTCTTGTTTCCTCTTGAAATGTAAGTATACAGAATAATAAAATTTATCTTTAATTTATACGCAATTAAATCACAATTTTTCTTTACAGACGCTACTTTGGACTATGATTTTGGGCCATGAACGAGACTGAAACATAAAGGAATAAAAAAAAAATAAGCCAAAAATATGTATACATGTATAATTATGTATATCAGGGGGGTAAATAAAAGAATAAAAAAATATTTTTTTTTAAACCTAACGATGTTTTAAACCCCTTGGAGCCAGGCCTTCGTTAGCTAAGAGTAATGCAGCGCCGTACCGCTCGGTACATTAGGCGGACATGTAGAGCAAAAATTCGTTAGAAAAATTGCACTGCTGGTGTTCTAGGCATCCCTAGTACCCATTACCAGTTGCTTAGTCAATTCCCTAGGCTTGCGCTAGTCACCTCAACCTAACGATGCTTCGATTCCCTTGGAGCTAGGTCAGGGTTAGCTCAGGGTAATGCTACGGCGTACCGCTCGGTACATTAGGCGGACATGTAGAGCAAAAATTCGTTAGAAAAATACATGGGCCGGTGTTCTAAGTGAGACTAGTCCTCCTTACCAGTTCCTTAGTCAATTCTCTAGGCTTGCGCTAACCACCCGAACCACAGGGTGAGCTGTCACTGTCTATCTATGTATGTCTGTGTGAGAAGGTGAACTGTACGTATGAGTGAGTGTGTGAGTGTGTATATGTGTTGGTGTAAGGGCATGTTAAAATTCATTTGTCAAAAGGATTACCATGGTAATAGGGTTTTAAGCAAATATCCTGGCTGCTTTTTTTTTGTTTCTATTCCTGCTCTGCTTTGCCACCGTTTGTCATGTCCTTTTTGTTTTTTTCTGGTTTTTCACTTTGCACAAAAAGTATTTTCCGCGTTTAATACGTGGTGGCTAATTAAAAACATGGCGTTAAACAATTATGTCAGGCATTTGTAATGGCTCAGCAAGCAGCTGTCAACTTCCTCCATCTGCCACCTGCCAGGTGCGACGTGCCACATGCCACGTGGACGGACTTTGGCTAATAAATTGACTGCAATCAAAGTTGTCATAAGTTCAGCCCACGCATGCTGGGAGTAACTGTTAACAGAGGTCACGTAGAGAGAGAGGAAGAGAGAGAGAGAGATGGAGACATACCCGCAGCCAAATGACAACTTAATAGCCCAAAACACACATTGTCCTTTTTCACTTTGGGCCTTAAGATGCTGCTGGTTGGAATATCCCTTATACCTTATACCTTAGACCAAGTGCCATGTGTTGCCATTGCCATCATTGTCACCGTCTTTCCCTACAACTTTGTTCTCTGACCAACGAGGCGAAAATGTACAAATTGTTGTGATTTATTTTAACAGATTTTTTGTTAACCCAACTTCAACACACACACATACACACACACACAAACACTGACTGCTCTGTGGCATTTGCTCTATTGATGAATATGCTGGTTGGGCTTTTCCCTTCCCTGAAATCAGGGAAATGGGGGAAATGCGCGCGTGACAATGCGCCAATGTGTGGTCAAGTAGTGCGCACGGCTGAGCTGCTCCCGGGACGAAGTCAATTTATGGACCAACAAGCACCACAATGAGGGAAACTTAACGTTAACAGGTTTAACCAAGCTAAGGACAAGTCTGACATGAGTGTTAAGCTAAGCGAGCTGTTCTCCCTGCATGCCTTCCAATCCCTCCCTATCCTCCGTTTCATCTCCGCCCTCATCATTACTGGAGCCATACTTGAGTCTTTAGCAGACGATTGATTTGGCTGATAGATTTTGTTGCCTTTCAACTTCCATCTGGTTGCCAACAGCAACAGCAAGAACTTCCTCTTCATTTCTGGAGTGGCGACTAGTGCATACTTGTCCCATGACAACCTTCATCGTTAGCTTTAAATTATTGTAATAGCTTGGCTTTTACTCTCAATTATATTTTTCAAAACCTTTCCATCTTGTATTTCCTTAACACTTTATGTATGAAACTTTCCAATGAATTGCTAATATATGACTATAAAATGCCTGACCCTAAAAATGAAATTTGTTTTCAAATATTTGTTAAAATTTATAGATAACCAAGAAGATTTTTTTAAAGAATGTTTGGGAAAACAATTAAATTCTAATTAATAGATATTCTAATTCCTTCGAAAATTTAGAATCTTGGCAATTTAATCTTTCTTAAATAAGTTTCGATGCCAATCACTTTTATTCAAATTAAAATCCAATTTCAAAATCAATTTGTTAGTTAGATATGGTTTTCATAAAATTCAATTAAAACTAAAACACTTTTCCTAACCAAATTTTGTCTATTTTCTTTGGTTTCTTTGGATGGCAAATCTGTTTCGCACACAATTTTCTTAAAGAAAAGCCACGAAAGCGGTTAGATATAGAAGCATGAATGTATGTATGTACATATATACATAGTGTTCGAAAAGTTCTATAAACTTATCAAGGTCAGCCATTGAAGCGTCACATGCCAAATGTTAAGAGAACAAAAAAAAAAAAAGATCCAAAAAAAGAAAAACTGCTAAGAAAATTTCATTTTCAAATTGCACCCCAGTGACACATTTGGAAACCAATCCAGGACAACTACCCCCAGTCGTTTCTCCAACTCCTCCTCCCGATCCATTTCAGGAATGTCACCTACGCTCCCAAGACAATTGGAAAAACTTTCAAGCGACTTTTCCGCATTTCCATTGCGAGAAGAGGAGCTTTTCATTGTTTTTGTCTTACGACTCATTTCACGTTTTAATTTCTAGGTTCCTCGGCGACTTTCTGCATCATTTGACACGACAAATTTGCGCTGCCAAACCAGCTGGGTTGTCTCAACTTGGGCGTGGCATAAAACTGATAGAGGAAGAATGGCCAGGCCTGGAAGGGGGAGTGGGAGTGGGATTGGGATTGGGAATGGGAATTGGGGGGTGTGTCAAGGAGTTGCGTGTGGTGCATCAGCCGGATTTTAAATATTTGTCTTGGCATACTAAAATCAAATTGCTTGGCCCACTAAGTGTTCAATTACCGAGAACTACGTCAAGCTTCAAGTCTCCTCCTCCTTCTGCTCCTTCTCCACTATGATGAAGATGATGACAGTGGAGGTGGGGGGAGGTCATAGGCAACACTGCCGCTGATGATGGCCCAAATTGATAGCAGCTGCGATTGATGGGTGCTCCCAGTGCTTTTGCTGGTGTCCGGCAATTGGTTTAAATTTTATTTATGAGCTGCCATCAAATCAGCATAAGTAGGTTAAACGCAAATGTCAATCGTAAATTCGCTGACTTTGGGCCCGTAAAGCGCCAAATAAATTAAATTGTCGCGTTTCACAGCTGAGCTGAAATGCTAACCAAAGTACGTGCCCCTCCAGCTGACAACGAATCCGCATTCACATCCAGCCATCCAGCATCCGCATCCAAAAGTCCTGAGTATATTCGTAGCATCATCCCCCGACATCCGCAATATTTCATAAACTTGAGAGCACTGGAGTGGGCCGTCAAATGGGCGTGTCTCTTTCTCTCTCTCTCTCGCTCTCACTTTTTTATAGAATTAGCTAATGCTGACATAGTTACAATGAATGGCATAATCCCAGGATACCGTTTGCTTAGCCCTGAGTCTCGGGCATCCGTACAATAAATCCTGAGGAATGGGTATGCTAATTTGGAGGCTGACTTTTGAAATCTTTTGATTTCTTTAAAAATTTGCCTCATTAGAATTTGAAATTAGTATTTAGATAGATTTCACACTTCAAAAGGAAGTCAATATTTTCTTAATGCAAGACAGTCGAAATTTCTGGAGGGTTTGAACTTCGAGTCTTAGTTCAATTTTATGCAAGCATTTTGTCTTTTTTTCTGAATTGTTTTTTTCAATTTATTTAATATTTTCAGTTTTTGAAATTATTTACAAACTTATTAAAGAATCCAGCTTAAGATAATGTACTATTATTATTGTAATTTTTTCACTGTCTCTACTTCCAGCTAATATTAAATTATAAATACTAAGAAATAAAATGAATAATTTAATTATAAAACAATATCTCAAATATATCTTCACTATTAGCTTTTGATTATTTCCGTTTTCATATCTTTTAGTTCAGACGAGCTTAAATTTCATTTCTTACTTATCCATAGTATTATTGAGTTCATAGCTTCCATAAATTCTTTTATCTAAATTCAGTTAACATATCTACATACTCCTATTTCCTTTCTTACCTTTGACCCTTATATTGCCAGTAAGTTTGTCTTTAACTGTATCTATGAGATACTTTTCATTTTATGCACTTCCGCAACTCGATTGCTTGAAATTTGACAGATATCTACATACTTATGCTTAACAACTCAAATAAAACGGCATTTTTCTGGCAATGTGTGTTCCACTGACTGACTGAGTTCAACCGAAAACTAAACAAAAGAGCAGCCCGACAAAAAGAGTTTTGGGTGTCAGTATCCATTCTCCACAGGGAGTGAGGGCAAAGGTCGGCAACCGGCTCGGCAAAAAAGCTTTCTCCATTCAATAACTTACATTCAGAATCACAACGAAGGTACACACACACACCCACACTCTCACATGTATACAGATGGTCGGGGACTGTGTAATGTTCATGGGCAGAATTGAAGCAAACAAATATTTATAAATGCGCAAATAGAACAGATAACTGTATTTTTATATGCACATCGACACAGACACACACACACACACATGCTTATGCACTAATACAGAGAGCCGCTCACTTTGCCGGGCAAAAGCATTCGAGATTCGATTTCGCATCATCGTGGAGTCGTCGACGGGTCGACGCTTTCATTCATTCATTCAGCAACAACAACAACAACAACAACTAGTTACATTTTTATTGCTTGGCATGGAGCATATGAAAGCGCCGCCAACGCCACACACACACACACATTCACACACTCACACATACTCTCCTCCTTCTATCCAAAGCTCAATCCTTCCGCATGTGAAACTTTGCTTCTTTCGCTTTCTTTTTATTTTTTGTTGCCAACCCAAACGAAAAGAATGCGCGCAGGCAGCCAAATAAAAGGGCTGCAAAAGTGAATGGATGGGAAAAAGGATTGCTTGCACAGGAAAGAAATATACTTTTCCGATATTTTAACATGAATTTTGCATATTGTTAATTTTGCCTTTCAGAAAGCAGCCCAGACAGCAGCGGCGGCAATCGCAGCATTGCCACGGCGGGTGGCACTCTTTTATAGCATTTAGCTTCCGTTCGTGTGCAATATTAATGTGCATATTTGCTTAAGTTTGATTTGCACACATACACAAGCTAAATGGTAGGGGATTCCCAAGCTAAAGCAATGCCAATCGATCAGCTTCCTGCGATTAGAATTGATTCGATTGTTTCACGAATACCATCACCAGTCAGTGCTGCCAACTTTTGTTCGATTTTACGGGAGAAACGATGCAAAAACGCTGAAAATTTTAATAAAAAAAGTAAGCCATAAAAAAACTAGTTTGTCAATTCATTAATTCCTGTATTTTCTCCCGAGAGGAGACGAGTGAGCGCACAAAATCAGTTGCTCAGAAAGAAATGAATTTTCATTTCACGAAGTACATTTTTTTTTTAAAATTGGGTTTTAATCTCCCCTATATTTGGGCATTTACAATAAAATCGGAATAAAAACATTTCAACAAAAAAAAGCCAAAATTCCCGCTGCCCGCTGTTTGCAAATTTTTCTAGCAAATGGTCTTTCAAAAAAGCGAGTCCATATCGAATTTTACTAGCGATAGTTTTCCATTTGCAGTTGCCTTGATCATGTTAGTCCAATTCACAAATACGTTTTGTAATTGTAAATTTAAGTGTTTCAAGTGTTATTATTATTATTATTATTTGTTATTGCTGCTGGTAAAGTGCAAGTGTTTGAGTTGTAAAATGTTAATCCGTAAAACGCTGCAAGTGCACATCAGGTGCTAGTACAATATGTTTGTGCATAATGTGTGTGTGCGTGCTTCTTACTCACATGCATATGTATGTACGAATGTATGTACATATGTATGTATGTATGTATGCTTCGGGTGTGGCAATAACAACAACAACACAAGCTGGTTAGATTAAAATCCGACCAAAGCATGTTTATACAAGTTTAGTATACATACTATGTGTGTGTGTCTTTAAATATATTTAGTTCTTGCAGTTGGAAATGAAATTTTATATTTTGTTAAGCTTTCTATTCTGTTATTTTTGTGTGCGAATTAAGAGATTAGACACACCAAATTTCAGCAAAATGTCAACGAGTAATCTACAAAATAATAATGTACTCGTACTATACATACATATGTATGTATAAAATTTGTTTAGCGTACCACATTAAAATCGATAATGTACATTTTTTATAATTTTAGCTTTGGGTTTATTCATATGAAAACAATCCAATGTACCAGTTAAAATAAATATTAATTTTTTTACTTTTGCAAGTACTTTCTTATATATTTTCGATGACTTTGAACTCTCATAGCTTTGAACAGATCTCCATGCGGAATATAAAATTGATCATGATTTGACTTTTTAATTAATTCGGTAACTAAGTTTATTCATTTGAAAAAATGTATTTTTTTTTTGAAATTTTAATTTTCATTTTAGCAAAACATTGAACTCTCGTAACTTTTTCAAACTTTTCAACTTTTTCAACTTGACGAGTAATAGCTTTTTTTCATTATTTGCACTGTAAATTAATGTTGCTTCTACATTTTCTTAATTTTTTCAAAATTTCACGATTTTCCCCTTACATTAATTTCGATATTTCGATCTCACATAAATTTGTTAAAATTGCGGTTCCTTTTTTTAAGTATGCAAAGAAATGCAATAACAAGAAAATATGTACATTTATATACATATGTATATAAATAATTTTAATTAGAGCGAGCTGTTCCTATTATGCTTATTAAAAGTTATGACCTTCCCGGCTCATACTCTGATAATATATCATACATATGTACATACATATGTGTAGGTGTTGCCAGAGTAATCTATGTACATACATATGTATGCTTCTTGTTGTTATCTGTGTGTAAGAAATTTGTCTAATATTTCAGCTGCAGCATAAGATGCTGTTTGGCTTAAGTTTCGGAGCTTGTTGCTTGTGGTCCTGTCGTCTTGTCGTCTTGTCGTCTTGTCGTCCTGGTCCTGTGGTCCTTCTTCTTCTGCTGCCCTTTCACATTTGACAAACCGCTTAACCTTAACCTTAGCAGTTTGTATGCAGCTTATGCATATTTCATTTAGCATTACTCATTTTATAGTAGCTAGTGGAGTGGCTAATGCCATATTACAGCAACAACAACAAGAAAAACAACAACAAATACAACTGGCCAAAATGACTAATGGGCCTAAACAGCACGAAGGGGGGAGGAGAGAAGGAAAGTGGGCGTAGTCGTTGCAGTTGCAGCAGCTGCATGGCTTGATAAACATTTGTTTAACATGACCATTAAGACAAGTCAAACTGCATACGCACACACTCACACAAACAGACTAATACACACACAGATGGACTTTCATGTATGCCATTTGGCACACTCACATAGTAATAAGTAACAAACTACAGACACGATTACAACCAAATGACACAGAAAATCACTCCCGCCCGTTACGTATATGTATGTGTGCTAGTATGTGACTGTGTGTGTATGTTTGTCATGTACATGTATGTGCATAGATGTACGGTTTTGTTTGGTTCATATGGGAAGTAAATTAGCCTAGTGTCCATTGGAAGCACAGCCTGCCGCATGCTATTTATGTGTGTATGGTACATATGAACATATGTATGTATGTGTTGCTCTCAAACCAGTCGAAGTCCTGACTGGAGCAGGGGAGAAGAGCAGGAAGGAAGGAAGGAAGAGAGGGGGAGCTGTGCGTGCCTGCAACCCACA
Source organism: Drosophila suboccidentalis (assembly GCA_037043435.1). NCBI lineage: Eukaryota > Metazoa > Arthropoda > Insecta > Diptera > Drosophilidae > Drosophila > Drosophila suboccidentalis. The sequence continues at coordinate 563,836 of JBAMBK010000675.1, read as the reverse complement.
AATACGCGCCACAATTCCATTGCCATTGCCATTGCAAAAGCTGTCCGGAACACCAGACCAACTGACTTAGTGACTCTCGCCAAGCGATTGCCATTTGTTGTTGCCAATGCCGCATCCGGCTCGTCTGGATCAGGCTTAAATCGAAATTCATGCGGCCATTGCGGCCACTCGCTTTCGATTTGTTTATAGCTGCGTTTAATAAATTACAAATGAACTTGCAACTCGAACACTCTCCGCAAGCCGCGTCAGAAACCCATAAAGTATATCTTCTTCAACTGTAAAGAAATGTAATTCTACTAAAATATACACGCAAGGCATGATTTCACAATATATAAGGGTAAACTTTGTCAAGACTGTCAACATTTTGAGAAGCGAGAGTGGGTTCTTTAATCAAACGATTTTTACTGGAAAAAAACGTGCTTTATTTTAAAAGTTTATCACTGCGGACGGCAGTCCGTGCTAGTGACAAAAGCAGCACGAAGGCTGCGAAAGGCGACAAGCATTATATACAGGAAAAATTATAAATTTTAGTTAGATACTGTTCAAACGTTAACTTTTTTTTAACTAACAAAAGTACATACTATGACTTTTTCAAACACACCTGGCAAAATTTAAGGGATGGGCGAAAATGGGACATTTGGAGCCTTTTGGTAAATTTGTTACCCCAAATTTAGGGCCTTATTAAATTTTCCCTTTTGGGTCCTTATTTCCTGCAGCCAAAAATCTAGAAACTTTTGTTCTACGACTTTTTCAAAAAAATCGCAAAAACCCGCTAAAATTTTTTGACGAATAATATTAAGTTTTAAATATAAATTATTAAAAAAAAAAATGGGTCGGCACCCGCAAAAAAGTTCAAAGAATTTAGCGCAATGTGCCGAGTGCCAACAAATTTTTTTATAATTTATGTTTTAAACTTAATATAATATTATTCGTCACAAAATTGGATATCAGAAATTTTGGGGCATGAACATTTCTTTGTCACCAGACTTTTACCTCGTAAAGAGGTTTTTTTTTATAAGATACCATTTTCAGATGTTTACTTAAAAGGTATTTTATTTCGAATCAATTAAATTCTTTCTACAATATTAAGTTTAATGGCGTAATCTAAAAACCTCATAATACTGACTAAAAAGCTGCTTTTATATAATTTTAAATAAAATAATATTAACAGTATGTACTAAATGTGTGGTATTTCTCTGCAAACTACGCAAAAAGTTCTTAATAATAAAATGTACAAATGAAATTTCCATTTAACAAACTGTTGTTCCCATTTTTCATTAAATATAATTTCATTGAATTAAATGTAATTTTCCTACTGCTCGTAAAATTGTTTCGCTTGTAATACAAATAATATTTAATAAAAGATTTAAATGGAGTTTTACATTACACTCAATTATTTTGTTTTAATTTTCTAAATAGTTCGGTTAATTATTGTATATTTCAAATTTATATTAAATGCAGTTTGCAGGTCTAAAATTCTTCATATGTAATCAAAGTATTTATTGTAATTATTATTTAATAAATTTTCTATATTATTTATTATTTAAAGCAACAAAAGTGTTGGAAGTTAAGTAAATTTTTGGCATTCCATACTTTGTTGAGTTTTCAGGCAAAATGTTTTTATTTGTTGTGCTTGCTTTCTATGAGTTTCTGTGAGTGTGTTTATATGAGGTCTAAGAAATATGAGCGCACTGTGGTTGACCTCCTGCCGAACTCTCCCACCCCCTGCCTCCAGCTGACCCCTCACTCTACCGCTGTGGTTATAAAAACAGTGCAAAATAGCAAATACTACAAGCGCCAACGAACCAAAAATGAAATGGCTTAAGCTTTGTGCAAAGCGTCTGTTTCTGTTGCTGTTTCGTTGTTGGTGTTGGTCTTGTTGTTGTTTCAGTTGTTGTTGTTGTTGTTGTGGGAGCTGCTGCTGCTCAAATATAAATGCATTTGCGCCCGACCACAAAATGTGTTCAACCGGAAATTGTACGTGGAGAGTGCATAAGTGGGCGGTTTTTTTTTTGGCTTGGGGGCCTTATACTACGTACATTCATTTGTCTGTGTGTGTGTGTGTGTATATGTATGTTGTGCTTGTGTGTGTGTGTGTTGAATTGGACAGTCATTGCAGTACGTTCCATTAGCTTTTTTAAGCGCCTATTGCCGTGGTCGCTTCCTGGTCTCTCTATGATGAAATTTTAACAGATTTTTGCGTGTGCGGCTTTTCTATATTGCGGTTGGCCAAAAAGCGCCTGCTGTCACTAAACTGCTCCTATATACGAGTATATACATATGTGTGTATGTACCTATAAGCACTGAGTGCTTATGCCACTCAGTCAGATAGACAGTCGATCCGTCTGTCTGTATGTTTGTGCAACAGATTTGTCGCTTTTCGGTTGTGTCATTCGCTTCTTATTTGCATCGATGGGGCTGGATGCAAAAAAAAATGGAGCATAACAGTTATTGGACTTGTTAACGTCATCATTGACATCAGTTGCACCTGCCTGACACAGCATATTTTTCTTTTTTACCCAGTCAGCCAAAGTGCAAATGAGGTAAATACACACATACCCTCACACACACACACACACACAGACACACACATCTTGAGTAAGTGAGAAGCTAAGCAAACAGAAGAAAATGCATCTCATGCAATATGCAAAAGGTAATCTCGTTTCTTTTAATCGCTGTTTGACATCAAAATTAGAATTTTCTTAAGATGCTGCATAGTCTCAAAAGATGGAGAGAGAGAGCGAGTTAAGATCCCTTTTGATTTGACTTCATGTTTGCATTAGCTTTTCATGTCGCGCCTTTTCTTTTAACGTTTCTTTTCAATAAACGCCTTTTTGATTGACGTTCCTGTATAAAGTGTCATTCTTTGCATAGGCAAATTGAAAATTGATGGAGCACCCCGTTTTTCATTTTCTTCTTTTTTTTCAGAGTTGACCACAGTTTGCTTGGCATCAAATGAAAATTATGCTTCCTGTTGCGTTGGGATTATTCAATGCAATGCATTGCCATTTTCATTGAAAGCATTTTTAATAATCCTTCCTGCTACAATGCAAAGTCTTCTTCGCTTCATATTTTTTGTTCTCTATTGTTTCTCTATTGCGTTGCTCATTTTTGTGTGTGGTAAAGGCATTTGGGAATTTGCCCTCGTCCAGTATCCACTTCGTTACCATTGATGCCCCATGACACGGTTCAACAATCGCTCACTTTGACGTCTGCTCCCAGCCCATTGTTTAAAGTTTTTTTCATTTGTTGTTATTGTTGCTGCTGTTTTTGTTTTCTTTGTTTGCCTTCTCATTCTATTCTTGTGCACTTTGTGTGTAGTTATAATACTCTATTTCTTTGGGCTCCTGTTAATATCTTGTTTAGTCTTAAAATCGTTGAAGTTTACATTACCATTTTATCTTGGATACCTGGGAATCATTTTTAAGATAAGTAAATTTTATATCTGAATATACATATTGAATTATATTTAGTTTCACTAATAATAATTTAACTTTATAATTTGCTATCAATATTTCATTTATTAAAAAAATTCAGTTTCTACAATCACAAATATTTGTTTAAAATATTTCGTTATTTTAGTAACACATCATTGAGATGAAATTGCAAGGCCAAACAGAATTTATGCTATTTAATATAAGAGAAAAATTCTTGTTAAACTATTCAATTCCCAATATATTCAAAAGCAATATCTTTATCTATCTACGAATATTTCTAACTTTTTGACAGTTTTCTACGCAAGGTATTGTGTATGAAAAACTTCGACTACATTTAACAAGAATTACGTTTTTCATGTACGAGAATGGCATTGTATTATGCTTTCTTGTTTCGAATCCCCAGATGTACTGAGGGTGCCATCTGGATATACACTGCCTGCATGCATTCAGGTGAAACACTTTTGCAATTTCACGCGGCCAGCATCTGGACCTCAAAACTAGAATCCCACTCTCTACTCTACTCCCCATTTCGCATTTCTTTCTCATTCCAATCCAATATTCCGATGTAGTTCATTGCGAGTCCCAGTAACGTCAGCAGTTGACTGAAAGACAAATGGAAGCTTCGGTTGCTTGGCTACTGGTGGCAGCAATTAAAGGATTTCATGTTCTTCCAACTGATGGAGCTGCTGCTGTTGCTTTTTCTATTCCTATTGCTGTTGCTTATTCTTTTCTTTTCTTTTCTTTTTTTTTGCCTCAGGATGAGCACACACAAATTTTTTGCTCTTGTCTCCATTTAGTCACTGTTAGTTTTAACTTTAAGGGTCATTTGTCTCTTGCAAAAACTTTTCGTCTCACTTTGTTTCGCCAAGTTGCCATGTCATTGTGATGTCCCTCAAACTGGGTCGGACTCTGCCTCGTCTGGTTAAAATTTACATTGGGTTTGGTTTTGAGTTTGGGTTTGAGTTTGTTCTCGTTTTTACTGTGCAGCGGACCACAAAAATGGCGCTTGACCTCCGCCAAATTATTGGTCATATTATACACAGCTTTTTCCTTCTCTCTGACTCGTATCTATTTTGCACATACAATACTATATATGTATATATGGCAATAAACAATATAAATTTATATGTGCTGTGAAACATTTTAATTAATCACTAGAGGGCATCAATTGCATTTTGTATGCTAATAATTTATGTTATAAATATTACAGAATCTCCTGTTGCAATTCCCCTTCCTTTTGTGAACTCCACCAATTATATCCATAATTTGAGGTTTAGTCTGCAGTGACAATCGATGGTGCCCAGGGAGGGTTAAGGGAAGAGGGAAGCGGTTATTTCCTAACATCCGCTACGAACTGCGCCCATGGCACGCATTCAAAATGAATTGATATTCAATTATGCCAATGACTCTCCAACCAACTCAAACAAATTGTTTGAACTGGGCGTGGCAATCACCCCAGTAACAATTGCATCCCATTCAATTGCTTTCCACAGCATATAAAACACAACAGTGCAAATAATAAATATTTATTTAGGTTTGCAGTTCATATAATATTTCACAATGTTTTATGTGGTTGTAATTGTTGTTAAAAATACACATAAATAAGATACGAGCAACATGATGTATCCGAAATGCATTTGATTTCTATATAACAAAAGTTTGTTCGCTTTGTAAATCTAAAAAAAATGAAACACGGAATTGATAAATTTCCATTTTGAAATGTTATGAATTTCGAATTTTTTTTCGATGTTTACGTTAAATAGAAATAGAAATAGTTCTGAGTGAAACATACATTTATTCTTTTTAATTTGTTCAGATTGGTATATTTATATTTGAAAATTTGATTAATTTTGAATTTCTTTAAATGTTTACTTTGAATTATTTTTAAACGAAGAAATCCTAAGGAAATGAAAATCTTTTTGTAAGAGAAAGATATTAAAGTACACACTAAGCAGAAATTTATTGTATTTTTATTATGCTCGGATTAGGATCTTCGTTTTTATAGAGCTGTATTAGATTGGAATGATGATACAGATTCGATGAAAGTTATTCTACGTTTGATTATACAATTCACAATTAATTCTAGTTACAAAAAAAAAACATTTCTAATTTGCCGAAAATAAGGAAAACATAATTCTTATATAATAAAGTCTATAATGTTCATTACATACTGCAATTTGGATGCCATCCATATTTCTCGTAGAACTCAAGAAGAATCTCTCTTTGGATAAACTGATAGGTTCGTAAACCTTTTGCCAGTCGTGCCTTATTTCTGTTGCTCCTTTTTATACCTGGCTTGTGAACTAAAAAGGCATTATCCAGGGTATGAAATTCATAGTCCAAAACGCACAAGGCATAGGCTTGGGTCAGTTTATCCCACATGCCCTCCCAAGTGAAGCGCTCATCATAGGGAGGATCATGGATTGTGCCAATGTAAATGGGTTCCCAATAATTATATTGTGCCGTCCGTTTGCTCACATTAAAAACTTTAATAGTATTTGAGGAACTCATCGAATTGATCCATTCTTGAAGACGTGGTCCATTGTGACACGCAGCACAGAGTCGAATGTGAAAGGACTGCGCGTGTCCTTTGGCAAGCAGATATTGCAATTTTGATTTCGTATTTGGCACGGCAATTGTTTTGTGCACCTCGAAAATATTCAATGGATAAACAATATTTTTGCGAGACTTTAGTAAATCTGGATTACGGCTTAGCATTTGCAGAAATCCATTTGCCAGACCCGGTGAGGGATAAAGTTCAATATCGGAGGCCAGCACGAAATGAGTTAGAGCTGCATTTCTGGCTATATTACGACCAACATTAACGGGATATTCAAGCCTTTTTTGCAATCTGTAGCGTTCAGTCCTTGGAACATTTAAAAATGGTGCCGGCTCGTTACAATTGACCTTCCATTTCAATAATGTATGTTCTTTTGGAATATCCTTCGGTATATGATCCACGTTGAAATAGATATGAAAACTAACCCAATGTTGAACAATTTCACGTTGTGGATCACATTGTCGTAGCCATAGAATGCCCATCACAGTGGGCCTAAAGTCCAAGCCAGGTGCATAAAGAGCCAAACTGATCGGAGCTCGCCAGCGTTCCAACAACGGCACCACATTAACCAGATAACGATAATCCCCATGTGTGGTGTAGGTTACAGTCGAGGAGCATCGCAAATCACCGTGATTCGCACGGATATAATTAACCATCGCCCAATATTGGGAATGCACTATATTTGTGGATTCGTATTTGCGATCTATACAATTAATACCCAGTCGTAGGCGTAACATATTTGCAAACTCGCCATCAGTTAGGTTTCTTTGTTGAGAAGCTACTTGTCTCAGCTCGCCAAGATATAGAAGTAGGCTCAGACAGGTGATTATAAATCGCCAACATGGCTTAAACATGTTTTTATGAAATTTCCTTCAAGTTCCGTAGGATAATTAAACTACTGCAACTTTTAATTTAATTTGATTTACAATAACATTTTTATTTCTCAATGACATCGAAAGCTATTGCAACTTTATTTTAGGTATTTTCATTGTATATTTATAAAAGTTGAATTTCTACCTTGTTTAAAATATTTAATTAAAAAAAATGTATTTAAATTTGCATCGAGACTATGCCATAAAATTTTAGACAATAATCACTCCGTGGATCTTTCAATCGAGTTAAATATGGCATTTTATTTGAAATTTTTTAATATATTTAAAAAACACTAAATTTTCATCGAGCAATTAAGTGGCACTTTCCAGTAATAAAAAACAAAACTATTCATGCGAATTTATTAGTTTTCCCATTGCGAATCAATAAAATATAAGTAATCTGTTTTGAAGTGGGCCTCATATTATTGATTAGCGCACAACATTATTATGCAGCCTACGCAAATATACAATTAATAAACAAAATTAATGTACATTGTTATTCATTGTATTTACTTCCCCTCTCTGTTTTCGCCCCTCCCCCCCCTTGCTCTGCCACTAAACTCCCTCTGGACAACAACAAATTTTAATTATGCGCCATCGAATGGCGGCACCAAAAATACTATATAGAAAATATTAGTAATTATGAGTTGAAAATTCATGAAAATATAATTTGCGATTATTGTTATTAGTGTCAGGCAACAGGCTATGATTACGGCTTGCTTGTGTGCTAAAGCTGAAAAACCCCAAGCCAAATATCTAAAAACCCCAAGCCCCAATTTCAACTTCAATTTGGCCAGAAAACTTTCAATGGTGTAAAAGTTTTACGAGCGCCAGCGACGAGCGACAGCAGTTGAAAAATTTATAAATTCAATAGCACCTAATTAAAATTAAATCTGAAAGCTTGTTGTATCGATGTTGGCACACAGCTTCTATAACAATAGCAGCAGCAATAACAACAACAACAACAACAACAACAATAACAAGAACAAGCATAACAACAATTACAAATCCAGCAATACGCTCTATTTTGGGCTGGGCCAAAGGATGCTGCCTAGCTCGCAACTGCCAGGATATGCACGGTAAATGCTATAGCCGGAAATGAACACGTGCTCTGTCTGTGTGTACACTGTACAGGTGTGTGTGTGTGTGTGTGTGCCTAACTGAGCTGAGGAAAAAGTTTACCAGTTGCCTTTGCCTGGCTCTCAACTATTTATTTATGAGTCTGCCTTAATGTGTATGAGTGTGAGTACAATATTAATTATTGAAAGATTTCATAACGGCTTTAAGTTTCCGTTCCAATGAATTTTTTCTCTACTAGATGCCAGCTCACGATTCAAATAAAGAAAATAAAGTAGTATGCAGCAAAAGAAGCAAATTGAAGTCACTTGTCGCATGCATCATCATCAGGAGGCAACGGCAAATCCAATTTAGAGTCGCCCTTCTTTTCAGAATCACCTCCTAGAAGATCCCTTGACAATGCTTGGCCAAAATGGGTGGGAGGCAAGGCAAAAGCAAGTGCTTGGTAGCAACAACTTTAACCCATGACACTGAGAGGTCACTTTGAGCTTCGGCTGTTGCACTTACTCCACTCAGGGCACTGGGAAATGAACCAATAAATCAGTTTATAATGGCAAAAAGGCAAAAGCAAAAGCAAAATGATGTCAGGACAAACTTTTTGGCGCCTCTGCAGCTGCATAGATCAATGTACACCAAAGTCGAAAGTGTTTTTACGATGCGCCTGAAAGCAACGCAATGGAATTATATTTACTTGTATTGAGCAATAGGCAATAGAGACGAGACGAGACGAGACGGTATAAAACCAGAGGAGAAGAGAGTAGGAGAATAAGGAGTGCGGTTGTTGGAAGACTGTCAGTAAATGGCATTGTAAGGGATACTGAAAGCGATTGATGACTTTGAACGGAATTAGAGAGAATAATTCATGGGAACTAACTGACTGTCCAACGTACGAGAGAATAGTTTAGTAGAACTAGAAAATGGCCTGAAATATGAGCTGTGATAATAACAGTTTTCATAAAACTAGATGGTTTTATTAGCATAGTTTTTTGCTTTGCACCTTATCATCCATTTCAAAATGTAAGCCTCAAAATTCAAATTCTGTGACTTAAGTTGATTCTTATAAGGACGTAAAAGGTATTTTCCCTTTAGATATACTACATTTATATCTGAATAAATAAAATAATGTAGCATAGTTATTAAAGCGGCAAACAAAATATACATATATGTATAACTTTCCTTAACTTTCAGAAATTTTCAAGCTTTTATTTTTGATTTATTTGCCTATTCAGACAAATATAAAAATACTATTTGCATAAATTACTCTGACTCTTTTGAACCGCAAATTCATTAAAGCATTTGACAAATCTTCAACTGAATATTATAAAATGCAAATAAAGTGATATATGCATTAAGGCTGAACAATGATTCATTGCACACTCTTTTTGTGCAGCCCTGGTAAATGATGACGACAGCTGCAGCAAGGCAGCCAAGCGTAAAACATGAGAGGAGCAATTGAATGACTGTAAAGGAACTAACAAGTGTTGCAAAATATTTTGCATATGCATTCTAAATATACATATATGTTAATAGATGTGATTTACACTAAATATGACTGAAAAAGTCAGAGACACTGTCAGGCAATGCTGCATATTTTCAACACATCCGGTTTAATTTCAAATTGCAAACAAAATGGCCGACAGACGTGTTTCCGCTTTAGCATAACGCACCTGGCTGTCCATTCACAATCCTCAGGCCGTGTTCTCCCACAAGTATAAATAAACTTATATTTAAGCATATTTAAATAAAGTTTATTTATCGATTTGAAGTGCGCTCTTAACATAACTGATTTATGGTTTAAGCCACGTCTGCATCTCATTTTATCTACCAATTTTGTTGTCATAACGATAATCAATGTGAATAGTTTGTGACATGCTGTGTGAGCTTTATTTTACATTTTATTCCTTTTAGAGGGTTTGGGTATTTGGGTTTGGGTTTGGGTTCGGGCTTTAGCGCTTAACTCTTTAATCTTGCAGCCTTTTTTCGGCTGTGCGCAGTCGACATAAAAAATTTACCAGTTGATTTTATGCTGGATTAAGCTTAAACTTTATACTAAAAGGAACTAAGCAAGCGTAAATGGAGCCTGCTCTCTTTCTTTCTTTCTTTCTTTTTTCCATTTTTTTTTGTATCCCTTTTGTCGTCTCTTTTACTTTGGACTGTTTTGTTTGTTGTTGTTGCCTATCTTACCATTTTGTGTTCTGGGTCTGGGTCCTTGTTAAAATAGCTTTACTGTATCGGGCCCTTTCGACTTGTATCCAGCCTAGCGTGCCTGGGCCATTGGCTTGTCCTTTGCCATGTGTCTGTGTGTGTGTGTGTTAACGGGTTGAAGGACGCTCTCAAGCCACGTTTGACTGATTCCGGCGCATGATTCTCATTCTCGTAACCCGTACGACGGCGGCTGGCTTGAAATATTTGCTGTGACAGTTTTGGGTTGGTTGTTCTACCAAAATTTGCCATCTCTCAATTTCCTCTCTCCATTATTCCATATAATTCAATGCGCTTGCGAATCGAAAGTCCATCAAGCAAGTGGAAATTGTGGCAGTGGTTTATAGGCTTATACACATCGTAGCCAATTTTGAGCCAGCAACTCTCGGGTAATAGCTCCATTATATAATTATTGTGCATTATTGTCTGCAGCTCTGTCACGTTCCATGGCCCGCTCGGTTACCTACTCTGTCGTGGTTACCTGTTTGCCCACCTGTTCTTGGCCTGGACTGGCCTGGAATGGACTGGCCAATGCCCGCATGTCTGACTTGGTCAGATTGCGTGATTTTTATTGGGTAGAAGCAGCTCGTTTGCCACATTACATTAATTTACTCCATATCAACAGCGCAGCTACGTTGAAAGGCAATAAAAATTTGTGTCATTCAACTGGCACGACTGGTGAATACTTGTATTCACTCCGCTCACTCCCCCTTTATTCGATAATCATCGATATTCGATGTCATGTTGCCGATGCTTCTGCTGCTGCCGAATGGACAGAATCCAATTTCATTTCAATTGACCAGGCTATGCATATATAATGTTATAGCATATGATTTGCAATCCCAAACTCAGCGCAATGTGTAAGTGCTAATATTATTTATTATCGAGCTACCACAAGTGTAGGACTATTATTTTTACCATATAACTATAGTTTGAATTAATACAAATTGCATAAATTTCATACTTTTCTATACTTTCATTTAAGCTTTTTTTTGAAAAGGTGAAAAAATTATATTGATAATTATCTTGGTTATATCCTTTAAAAAGTTTGGAATCTTCTTACTAAATAATTGAAGCAAAGCTTAAAACAAAATAAATAAATATAAAAAATTAAAGAAAGGAAAATATATGTAATTTGCTTCTATTTATAGTATTTGAGAGAACAGTTTTCAAAATAAACATATTGGTAAAAGTAATTTTCGTTTTAATATTGATCGTTTCTTCTGCGAATCATTCGAATCTCCCACAAAATGAAACGATCTTTAAATAATGATTTTATGACTCATGTAATGGCCCAAATGCTCGCTTGGCCATTAACTTTTTCCATTAGTTTCACTTGAAGCATTTCTTCTGGGCACAATCTGGTTTAATAATTACTTTTCTTATTTATTACGAAAAAGTGCTGGTTATATTGTTGTATATATACATATTTGCTTATATATATACCCATATATGTTAAGTTCTTGTAAAAAAGCTGAAGACATTGTAAATAGCTATACATTTTATACATATTATTTTTATATTTTTTTTGTTAAATGCCCGCGGCTTCTTTGTGCCATGGCCAGTGAAGAAGTAAAATGGTTAAAGAAAAGCGAGCACATTTATTTGGCTTGTTGCGGTTGCTGCTGCTGCTGATGCTGCTGCTGTCGACTCTCTGCCGCCGATCCTACTACCGGTCTGTCCCCCCACCCAACTCCTCCGTGTTGGCCATATAGCCCGCTGGGCCTTTGTTGTTGCGACGGTTTTGTGGTTTTATCCATGCTAAAGATGAAGCTGACTGCCGTTGGCCTGGCTAGCTGGTTGCCTCTTAAAGTGAAAATGTGACGAAAGCATAGAATTTATTGCACACATATACACATAAACACACACACTCAAACAGACACAGACACAGACACACAAATACAGACACACACGCACACAGACAAATTCCTGTTTTTCCCCTTCACAGTTAGCCGCATAAATTGGTCGGCAACTAATTGAAAATGCTTCTTGTGCTTGTGGTTGTCTCACCCACACATGCTTAACCACACACACACACATGCACACACATGTACATACAGATACATATGCATGTACATTCAATAAACTACACATGTGCTTTTGTGTACATTCATATGTATGTATGTGTGTGCCTTGTGCGCAATCTAAACGCTAATTAAATGATTCAATGATTCAGCTATCCCTCTGCCAATCCCCCTTCCTTTTCCTCTCTCTCTATCTCATTGATAGTTTGCCTTACACTTTATCCTTGGCTTTGTTGCCCCCTCCTGCTTTGCAGCTACTTTACCTTAATTTCTTTTTATTGTTTTTCGCATGTTCTTTCAATTGCTTTTATGTTGCAAGCAGAAGCAGCAGCAGCAGCAGAAATGGCGACCAAAGTCCAAGTAACTCCTTCAAGTGACTCTGACGAGTGCTTGCAAGATTCTCCATGTGTGTGTGTGTGTGTGTGTGTGTGTGTGTGGATGTGTGTGTGCGGGTTAATTGAATTTTATGTCTTGGTCACCAATCCGACTTGCTCCGCCTTCTTTCCGTCTATTTCCCGCCTGCTCCAAAACTGGCAAATTAATTTCCTTATATTGACTTTTTTTGCTTGTGTGTTCTCCATGTTCAATTCCAACTACTTATACCCTTTATTCACTGAAATTTAACAAAAAAGGAGTGAATATTATTGATTTGTGTACATGCATGTAAAAAGTGATTAGCTTTAAAATGTTTTTGAATAAGAATATATTATTTCAAGTATACCAAAAAGAAAGTTTAATGTATAATAGAATTTAATATTTTTATCATTTCAATATGTCTAAACAAATTCTATTTTTATCATCTTATCTAAATATTTCATTACGATCGATTAATAAATGCCAAAGTGATAAAAGTCGCTACAATGTAATTCTTTAAATATCTATAGAAGATTCTACGGTATCTCTGAGAAGTATGCAGGGTATTGGGTGGCCGATAGCCTTTTTTTTATCGCAATCTCACTTACTTTTTTATTGCAAAACCTTTGGAATTTGTTGCAAAAAACTAGAAAATTGCCTGCGACTAATGAGCAAATGATACAACGGGTCATAGAGAGGGGATCAGAGTGTTGCACTCGAGAATAGCGTAAGGAGTGAATGGGGAGGCGAGGTATTCACTTAATTTTAATGGATTCGCACTCGCAATGAACCGCAAGCATATGCAAATGTCTCGAGCACCTGCTAACAACATTAACTAGCATCAAGTGAAGTGTTGTACCATGATGACGATGAGAGTTAAGTGAGTGAGTGAGAGAGAGTTGAGAGTAGAGAGAGTTGAGAGATGAGAGGAATGCTCATCGTTTGCCAAGTGAGGCCTCTCTGCACTACATCAATAATTATACCGAGTATGTTGCATACATTTTTGGGCTAAGGTGCCGGAAGTTGTCGGCGTGGAGAGTCGACGGGGAATGAAGGATGGAGCAAAGGAAAGGCTGGAAAGCCTGATGAGCTTGTCGCTATTCGCGCCGTTTGACTGTGCAAATGTTTGTACAGCACTCGAAATGTGTGTGTGCGTGCGAGTGTGTGCAACGTTGTTGGCGTTCTCACAAAAATAAGACGGTTAACATTTTTGAGTGCTGCAAATGCGGAGATTGTGGATAGAGAGAGAGAGAGAGAGAGAGAAGGGGACAAGGAGGCATGGCTGAATCTAGCTGCTTTGCTTTGCTTTGCTTTGCTCTTTGCCGACTGCACTTAAATATTTTGCATATGCGTGAAGTGGCCTCAACGCCGCTGCGGTTGACGACAGCAAACCCAACGTATGTACATACATATGTACAGCTACAGTTTGGGCACTCCACCTCCTCCCACCTCCCTTTTCTCTGCACTCTCGGTGTAATGCTCCTATTTGCTGTGCAAAAGATGCGACAAGTTTGCTTGCATTACAATTTACTCAGCTCCAGTTACACGCTGGAGGCCTGAAAGACAACTAACAAATTGGAGAATTGGTGTGAAATGTATCTGTAATGAAAGAGAACAACAACGATTTACTAGTGAGTAGCTGAAAGAAAGCAAGAGATAATGAGAGTGCTTCAGTTGGTCAATTGAAATTAAAACTTTTTGTAAACTTATTTTCAAAATTATATTTGAATTTGAAGGTGAAAAGTACTAAATGGTGTAGTTAAATATTTAAAAAATTATATAAACTTGAAAATTATTTAAACAAAACTGGAATTCTTAAAATAAAATAATATTTTTATGAAAGGAAAGGAGCATGGTCCATTTTATATTGTCATGTACGTTTAAAACTTTCTTTAAGTTTCTTTCTAACATTTAGTAGGTTATTAAATGAATATTGAAATTGAATTATAAAACAGTGTCATTTCTTTATAACCATATTTTATTTGTCAATTTGCAAGCGTCCTAGTTGCTTATAATTGCCATGCTGTCTTTATTATAATTAATTTGATTATTCCATTATGCCCATACACAGACTTCTACACTGCGTGAGGCAACATCACAAACTAGCTGGTCTAACTTTTAGTGAACGCCTTCATTTAATTGTGTAACACAATAAAATAATTAATTTATAGTTTCCACACACAACTTGATAACTTAATTTTCAGCATCATTCCGCTGCCAATACTGAAGCCCTTCGTGTATGATGAGATTTTTCTACAGCATCAGGCAACTAATTTGCTCAAACATACAGAAGCATCCGCAACTCCCCATTGTTGGGGGTAATGTGAGCTAGATCTCTTAGTTGAAAAACAATTTATTTAATTTTACGCAGCAAGTATTTTTCCGGGTTTCATGTTATTTTAAGTGGTGAGGGGCAAAGGATAAGCTGTTGCTACGCTAATCAAGAGGCAAGAGACCAAATAAGCGAATGTCGTAGCATAATTTATTATAGTTTTCTAACCACAAGAAAGACACATGACAATGCCGCATCCCTTACTTAATCCACATTTCCCCCCTCTCGAATGCCTTTGTCTGTGGAAGGACGCGTATCGCCGAAAATTAATTGAATTTTTGTACCGCAAATTCTCTAGAATTTCTGCCCAGGCATTTTCCGTTTAATTGCTGCCATCATCAGTGGAACATAGTTGAGCTGCTTTGCGAAGGGTTGACCTATCTTTTGACTTCAGACTGAGTCGGAGTCAGGCCAACATTTCATTTCATATTTAACGCATTTTTGCCATCAGTCTTCTTATTGCGTCCTCATCATAGTTGCGGTTGCTCTCTTCCCAAAGAAACATACACAAAGAGAGAAAGATAAAGAGAGCGAGAGAAAGAGAGAGAAAGAGCCTTGCGGTTAGCACCGATGGCAATCAAAGCAATTGCCGTCTAGGCCTTTTTTGTTATAAAATAATTCAATTGCGGCCATGTGGTATAGCACAATATTGTATATTACACATAGTTCAAAGCAGTACACATGCAATTAGCCAGGGAACAGCAAAAGGACAAAAACCACTTAGCTAAATTCCTCAATACATTCTTTATACAGCAGCGCATCATAATCAATTTCAAAAGAGCTTGTTTAAAATATCAATACATTTTTGGGTTATGTTCATAAATATGTTGCTTACACAAAAGCTTTTTAAAATTTCAGATGCATTAGGATAAATGGGTTTTTCAACAATTATTCATTTTTTACATTTCAGAGCATCAAGATTAACATATTTTATCTGTAAAGTACAGGACACAATAACAGCAAAATTGAGATTAATATTATTTTTTAAGAATTGAACATATTTATTATAAACACTAGTACTTTACTAAATAAAATATTCAAATTTACAGAAAAATGTTTAAAAGTATAAATTAAAATAATAAAATTTTCTAGTCACAGACATTAAAATACAATTTTTTAGATGCTTTAGAAACAAATGATGTTGAAAAGCAAAGGGCTTCAATTCTTTTTGTCTACTCCAAAAAGTATGCTATGAAAATGCTTCAGTCGCAGAATTCGAATGCTTTTTTTTTGTTTTTGATAATTAAAATGTCCAATAAACTCCCATATTATATTTATGTTTATCGCTCTGCCGAGAAAAAGAGAAAAATGCACATTAAAATTGATTTACAAATAAATTTCAACTCGCTATCGAGGATCCGATTTTGTTGGGCAATTAAGATTGGGTCAAATGGGGAACCCTAACCGAAAAGCGAAAGCGAATTCAAATTGAACTTTTTATCTATTCGCTGAGGTAGACAACAATAAATTCTGATAAATAAGTGGCAAACCATATACAAAATACCGAAAAGCAGCATTGCTTGTTGGCCGAGTCAGCAATGCTTAAATTGCCCACGCAGGCAATACCGCTAAAACCAAAGAAAGACCAACGAAGAAGTCTTCAAAAAAGAAAAAAATGGAAATCATGAAGGAGCCTAGGAGCAGTACCAAGTTGTCAGTTGACAATAATTCCCCTAACTTTGCTGCCTCCCTGTCAAAGAGACCATTAAAACAAACACACGCACAAAACATTTCTCGATGCATAAAAAATGGGCCAAACTGGCTAAAGCAACCAAATTTACAACAACAACAACAACAACAATAACTGAAACGGAGCGGCGCATTGTCAAATTCTTTTGACACTTATCCCTTGCCGGAAAATGCCTCCGCTGCTTTCCATCTTTGCCCTATCTGCCAGACAAACGTGCCAAGGACCTTACTTTAGGCCCTTTTTGGTAGAACTTAATATGCAAATGCGGCTCATGTCTAGGCCAGGCTATGTCACCTGTCTCGCTCTCACGCATGCAGACATTTCATTCGGTTTTGTGCTTCATTATTATTATTATTATTATTTTTATTTTGTTTTATATGTATGTATGTATGGTGTATGTTATTGTTGGTGTTGAGTATTTTTGCTGGCTGCTTTCTTGATTTTTATTGCAGGAATGCGAACGTCGGCCGTTTTTAAAGCCACCACAGGACCTTACTCAGACCACAAGCACAGACAAACACACACACACACATACACAGATATTGTGAAGGCTCGGCAAGGAACTCTGTTTGCGCGTGTGTGTGTGTGTGTGTGTGTGTACGTGTGGCAACACTTACACGAAAATGATGAATGATTTTATGGTTTGCTTGACCTGAATTTTATAGTATGCATGCACGCCGACTACTCCACCCTCCCCCTCTGCCCCCACCCCCTTACACCTCCTTCTTTACACACACACACACACACACACCCTTTGCCGCTGTCGCCTGAGCATTGCGAGTGGAAAATTTTATGTTTGCATAAGAAATTGGATTTTTGCATTAGTTATGGAAATGAGAAAACTTCAACTTGATTTGTTTTTCACTGGCTGCTTGGCCTGCTCATGGGTTGGTTTGGGTTTGGGCCTGGTCAGAAACAGAAACAGAAGTGGCAGCACGCTCAGCAACTCTCAGTAACTGCTTTGGTTAGGTTCATCTTCTCTCTTTTTTCATTTTTCTTGTCGGCTTTTGGTTTGCATTGCTTAACTCTCGTTTGCGGTGGTCCTATGGATCTATGGCTTTTTTTTTGGTGATGTTCTTTCGTTCTCGGTGCCTAATGCTTATTAGATTTGGCTCATGAATCAAGCCAGTTGCAAAACTGCCAGTGAGACCTGTTGTCCCCTTCACTTCCCTTTCCCCTCTCTCTCTCTCTCTGTCTCTCTCGCTTTTCTGGCCATTAGCCTCAGACCAATCACTAGCCGAATCTACAGCTTGAATGCCCTTATCTGTGTAGTTTTTTTTAGCTTTGTTGGCAGCAGGACAAAAGAAAGCATATGCCAAACAGACAACAGTGCAACTTCAACCAAACGCGTTGCATCTAAGTATAACTTGCCCCACAATATTGCGCAATATGCCTCAAAATAAGGCACGATATATATCGAGGCAAGTCGAAAAGTATCAAATGTAAAAACAAACAATCAACTCACAAAATATTGTATATTGTTCAATATATCTACAATATATATGTATGTATATATATTTTTATTTATTTTTGTATATGTATGTATACCTACTCTCATGTTTTTATTTGGTTGAGGGCAAATAAGTGAATCCTTGAGCGCACAGTGGCAATAAAACGTGGGCGTTACCAGCTCTTGAGGTTTTCGTTGATTTTCCATGTGTGGATAAATGGGAGGCACTTCGATAGACACCCGGAGGGAAAGTACCAACGAATGTGTGAGGGGAGTGGGAGAGGTTTTGCCTAGCATTTTGCAGACGATTGACGCTTCTGGCCGCAACAATTGACCGATTATAACAGAAGCCAACGCAAGAGCTATAACAATAACAATGAATTGATATGGTACGAGGAAAAAGAGTCGCTGCGATTATACCCTATAAAAAAAGAGAGAAAATACATTTCAACACACACTTGTGTGGAACGCTCTAAGTTAAGCTGTTAAATACAATGTGCGACTGATGTGATTTTAAAAATCAATTTAATGAAGCTAGAAGTAGAATTTTAAATCCCAAGATTTTACCATTTAAAGTGCAGTGCAATAAGCAATAGTATACATGTATAATAGTTTTATCAAAACGTTAATATCATAAAAATATATTTAATTTTAACTAATTTTTCTATTTTCAATTATTTAATGAAAGATATTTTGACCTAAAATAATTAAAAAATACTGTCAATACTGTTACTTCATTCTAATTATTATTTGTATTTAAGATAAAAATTTAAATGAATAAAGATTTAGTGCTAAATTAAACATTTTTTTTTTTTTAAAAGTTTGATTGAATACTAATATTTAATTACATACACTGCAGATTTTTGTTTAATAAATTATAAATTTTATTTGATGAATACCGTTTATAAATATTTCTCTCCGATATATTATGTTGTCATATTTTGTGTTTTAATAACATGCTCCAGCATAGATGCATCTATAAATTGTGTAACTAAAATAGCACGTAACTTTGGAGCATTTGCCAACACTGTTATGCCCCTTTTGATACCCTACCTACATCGACATTTGGCAACGTTTCGTCGCTCCGTTTTAATATTGGCAACTTTTTTAATTATTTGCTTGAAACGTTGGTCGATTTGTTCAACTTTGCTGTTGATTTGTAGCCTTGTTGTTGTTGGATGGTTGCAAACTATGGCGGCAATATGTGCCAACGGTTGAATAATCTGTCAATAAGCTTTTGTCATCGTTTGGCTACGAAGAGAAGCAGTAGCAGTTACCAGGACCAGGAGAGAAGGACGATTGACGATGGCTGCTGCTGCTGCTGCTGCCACAAACAAACATTTTGCTATTGGATGCCATTTGGTAGCCCTTGGGTGGAAAAGGTTTTATATTGCGTCTTGGGCGCGGCTTCTTTGGCGAGCCAAGGGCTAACAAACAAACAAACAAACCAAAAAAAAAAAAAAGAATAGAAAAACTATAGAAAAACCGAATCAAATGGAGATGGGAGAGAAAACTTTTTAATAAAGGTCGATAGCTGCATGTCAATTGGCATGTTGCCCCACACAGAACTTTTTGGGCCGTCACGTCACATCACGTCACGTCACGATTAGCTTGGCAATAGTTCACTCTCTGCATCAGCATCAGCATCCGCATCAGCATCCGTATCCGGTTTTCAAGTGGGCGTACTTCAACTCGAAATGTTACTTTGTCATCCGTTTTATCACTTATTACTTCCGTTGCGACACTTTGCAACTTGACAGCAGCAGCCGCTTAATTTCTATCACCTTTTGCATTTTAATTTAGTAGTTTTCTTTATTTTTTTTTTTCGGACTGCTTGTAATGAGTTTTCGGCCTTGGCCAGAAATGAGAAATGCAATTTAGATGTCGCCTTTTGTTCTATTTGCATCGCATACTTTGTGGCGTGTTGAAATTAGCATTTATATGGGTAACTTTTCATTCATCTAATTGCTGTTTGGGAGCTGCCAAAATAAATCTTAGCCGACGACTAAAACTACTCAAAAAGTTACGCTGCCCGGGCCAATTTCAAGTTGCCATTCCCCATCACTTTTTTGGGGGTTTTGGGGGGAGGATGGAGAGCGATAAAATATACATAAATAACCTTTATTACACATGCTGCCGCTCAAGTGCTCGAACTTTTTCAAGTCCACTTTGCACAGTTGTTTTCGAGTAGTTCGTTGTGCTCGGCGTTTTTCGGCATGCTTTGTGCTCAACGTTTTGTTTGTTGCTGTTGTACGCGTTTTAGCCAACAACCAACAACCCAACAGCCCAGGTGCCCCCAGCATGATTTCCCACTGCGGCAGCAAGAAGGCCAAAACCAAATGCCAAAAACCAGTACCTACAGTTCAAAGTTCGCAACAGTGTTTTGTCGAGCGTTTTGTTGACAATTGATTCGTCGATTTGTGGCAAGAGATATTTGAAAAAACTGAGTCATTAATCTCAGCTATAGGTTACAACTTGACAATGTAAATATGACAGATGAAAAAGAGTTGATTTTTAACGAAGCTATGAGGGTTGGCGGTATGGGCAGATCTCAGGTAAGTACTCCTTGCAGTTTAAATAAAACATTTCTCTAATAGTTACAGCTATAAAATAAAAATATTGGATATGATATTTGAAAGCTTAGGCAGATGTCAACCAGGAGTTTAACGCTTCTTACATTGAGACCCAATTTGAGTTAATTAAACCATTCAAATCTTAATGTGACCTAATTGGATTTAGACATTAGCAAGCAGATATATGTACGACTATACAAGGAAACCAAGTCCAATTCTCTTATAAGACTCTGGCGTCAGTTTTTGCAGCACTCTATACTCATTTTTGTATTCAGCTGGTCTGCTTTATGTGTTGTTGTTGTTGTTGTTGCCGGCTTTCTGCTTCTCACAGTCAGCTCAGATATGACCCTTTTGATATGTGCAAACGAATGTCCATCAGCAGCTTGTTGCTTGGAAGGACGCAAGGACATTCTCCTGCTGTTTTCATCGGCTTCCCTTTGCCATAGCAACTTCTTTTTTCCTTTTCGTCGCGCTTCCTAATCCTAGAAGCAACAATAAGCCCTGGTAATTATCTGCAAAGTGACCATTAGGCGATTAGTTGACGCTGCCATGCTCCTCCTTTCACTTCCTTCTTCTTTTAGTTAACGCGCCAATCGGGCTAATGTGAACTGTTCTATATATATATATATATGTGTGTGTGTGTGTGTCATGTTACAAAGCATTAATATGTTCAATGCCAGTTAAAGAGAAAAATAACTAAAATAAAAGTAAGCTTTTATGCCAGATTACGTCACGGGTCTGTCAGTTTAATAATATAAACCATTCAGCTCTCTAATTATTAATATTAATAAGTATTTATAGATAGGTGTGTATTCAATGCCAATGAAAGCGTAATTTACAAATAAAAATAATTAAAATATACACAAATGCAACGACAACTTATCTATGAATAGATTAATGCGAAAAAAGATTTAATGGAAAATATTTTGGATTCAATATGAAAGATTAATGGAAGTTGAGTACAGATAATTTATATAAATATTGATAAAGTCTCCTCTAACCTAAACTATACTTTAAATATACAGAGATACTTTATAGCACTTACGAGATTGCTTTTATTTATTGTTTAGTTTCTTTTTTTTAGACTAATTACAATTTTATTTGTTCATATTCATAGCTTTCTCTTTAAATTTAAATTTCCTGATCTAGTCTAATCTTATCCAATCCTAAATTAACTGTCATACTACAAGTTGTGCTGTAGACTCCGTACTCATTTATCTTTATGTCCTCCACCTTTGTTTTCTCCATTCCGTATATTTTATGCGAACCTTGCGCATCGCATTGCTTTTGTCTCCACACTTATTTTTATGTTCATCTAATTTGCATTTGCATACTCGTAGTTTCCTTTTGGCTCTGTCGTGGAAACAAAAAATATGGGAAATATGATGAGTTTCAGCTACCAAACGAACCCCTCGAACTCGTACCTAAGGCAACGTAACGTCATGGTTTATGAACTGTTGCATACATTTTGTGTTGGGCTAACAAGCTGACTTAGTATGTGATAATTTTGCTGGCCAATAGTTACATTTTCCATGTTTTTGTCATCAACGATGAACGACGACAATTTTCAGGGATTGCGGCAAAAGCTGCAGTCGCTCAAAGCGAGAGAATTCAATTCAAGAAATTACCATAAGAAGGTCTTCGTGGTTTTTCATTTACGAGTACTTCTCGTTCGTCACTTGTGCTTCTCGTCCTCCAGCTATATCGATGTCTAAGTCTAAGCACACGCGGCGCATTGAAAATTATTTACGATAACGATCGCATAATCATAATAATAATCACATTATAATAATTCTTGGCTTTATGGCCGGCCACTGGGGCTCAATGTACTCCGTACTTGGTACTTCGGCCTCTGCGGTCTCCGAGGACGTGTAATAGTTGCTAATAAAATGCAATGCCCATCTGCCTCAACTGGCCCGCCCATCGTTGTGCTGGCTTATAAATTTAACCACAAATGGCAGATGGGCGGGGGATAGCAAAAAAGTAAAGGGACAACTACATTTTGAGAAGGTAAAAGGGGCAAAAAAATGGCAACTGCATTGATGTTATTACCTGTGCTGCCAACTATTTTCTAAAGTCAATAAACCAAAATGACAGGCCGAGAACAAACTGGGGCGGAAAGGCGACAATATGGTAGTAGATATTCGAGCCGTTTGGACGACACGACACGAGACACCCCCATACAACAGGACAATCCTGAGTACCCCTACTTTCCACTTTATGCCTTTGCAGTTGATATTTTATGTTTTGTTTCGCTTGCAGCAAATTATTGTTATGCTTTTGGATTTTGCGCATAATTCTGCAGTTTTCGTTGTTGTATTGTTGCCTGCGTCTCCTCCCGTTGTTGTTGTTGTTTGAGCTATTTGGAGTATGTTACTCATACGCCATGCGAGCCCCGTTCTGGCATGCAAATTTGTATGCACTTTTAAATGAGCCATAGCCTCAAACATGCCACCGCCTCAACAAAAAATATGTTTTTTTTTCGTTTTCTTTTTTATGCATTGTTCACCATTTTCAATTTGATTTTTTTTTTGCCCAAGCATTTGGCACGACCAGCTGAGGGTAACCAGAAGAGCAGCTGTCGTCGTTATCGTCGTGGGTTTGCCATTTTGATGAGAGTGTAGAGGGTATCAACTATCAACTAGGAGCATGCTGAATCCATTGGACACTTTGGTTTGCCTGCAAAGTGCGCTAATCGCCCTTTATACCCTGTTAATTACATTAAAAAGTCCTTATGGTTCTGTGCTTAGAGTGTGTTAAATGGGTATTTCATTTCTACAGGGTATCTTTACCAGCGAGAAAACTAAAATATCCAAGACTCTGGTTGTCAATATAGAAATATATAATGCAATTTACAACTTCCTTGCTATTTTTTGGGTATTTTATCAGTATTAGTGCACTCATTTCATTGAGAAAGTTGATTGTATACCCTGTAAAAGGTGCACAAAGGGTTTTTATTTATTTATTTGTTTAATGTCAACTAAGTACAGTTGACTGAAAATAATGTATGTAAAAATTAAACTAAAAATTAAGTTATATAAAAATTAAAGTAAAATTAAGTAGTTATATTTAAATTTAAATTTTAACTGAAATGCTAAAAAAGTTAATAACAAAATTATGAATTTAAAAAAATTATTAAATGATCAAACATTTGTTGTAATACGAGTGATAAGTTTCTTAAATACCCTGTAAATACTACTCAATCATGTTCGAGGCTTACAAGGGTTAAACCCAATCATCATTTCTGTTAGTGAATTAACCTCTATGTCTTTACAGGGTATTTCACAGTATATTTTCCGTTAACAGCTATTAATTGTTCAGTAGTCGTTTCCATGTACGCTTCTTTATCAACTCATTGCGCATTGACAGCCTTGATTACGGAAACTTATGATTTTATTATAAATTATTAATGATAATATTAGTTGAGTAGGTGCAATATATCTAATCCATCAAAAGTTTCAGTGATTCACAATTTAATCGCATATAATATTTAATATTTCAAGTTACCCCACATGAGTAGTACATACATGCATACATACTTATGTGTTATACCCACTTGAGCGTATTTGGACCTTGAATCGTGACTGATAATAAATAGCTTCGTTAATAATTTTATAGATAAAGAGTGCTGATTTCGAACTCATGAAAATAATTTATTAAACATTTAAATTGCCTATGCTTAATATTATCCAAAGATATGCCGCACCTGGAATTATCGCACACGTGCAGTGTTAACTGTGTTTATTTATAGTATCTGTAGATACCTTGAGAGTATTTTGTCGTCGGTTAGCGGCAAATCGAATAAAATTGAATAAGTATTTTGGTTTAGTTTAGCACGCTGCGGTTGCAAATTGGTTTCAAAAAAATCGACAGCAGATGAAAAAAAGAGTAAAAAGACTTTGGCAAGTTTATTTATGCTTTGCGTGTCTGCTGTGAATTAGTGCCAAATTTGATTATCTATGGCCACACACAGACAGATAGATACTTACTCATATACAACACACACACACACACACACACACCAGCAACGACACACGGAACACCCCACATAGAAACACGCCTAAAAGTAAGTCACGATGTTTCCGACGACAGCCGACAGTGGTTGTTGTTATTGTGGGTGTTGTTCGTAGTGTTGTTGGCTTTGCTTTTGTTGTTGTCACTGTCAGTGTCTATCTGTTTTCATAACGCCCATATTAAATTGATTTCTTTAATCAATTCAAATATTTATGGCTTTCTGTAATTCTTCACGTGAACTTTTCCCATTCCCGCAAACTTGTCTTTTTTGATTTCAGCTTAAACGATTCGAATATTCATTTTAAAATTGCCCCAAAGGGTTTTCCATTTGAAGTAATTTAATTTTTTTTTGGTTTTTGTGTGTGGGGCGTGCCGCGCCTACATTTGCGTGTTGCCATCAAAAAAGATTTTGAATGTCATAAGTCACATGCCAAGCGGTAATTAGTGTTAAACTCTCTCAGTGGTTGACCTTTAAGGCGCAGCTTGCAAATAGACGGTGGACAGACATTAAGTAGTTCAAGGATTCAGCCGAGTTTGTCGACGCAAACAATTCTTATTTAAGCTATTAATAATAATGAAATTAGCTGCTTTCTTTTGCCGGCGTTAAAGAATTAGTTAATTTATCAAGTTCTTGTCTCTTTCGAACTCTTCAAAACAGCTTAACAAAATTGTACTTCAAGTTAAGTTTTTCTACTTTTCGCTTTGGAACTCATTTCAAAGTTTTGAGAGCTGTCGAGCTCGGCAAAGGTCAATGGCTTGGGGCGAATTTAACGAAAAAGTGAAAACTAAATACGAAAATGTTGTATTAGCTACACTTAAACTTAGTTCATAAACAAATCACGGCTTCTTTTAGAACTAATGACATACAATTGACACTTGAATATATATGTACAAATGAAAATTATGCTAGTGACGAACAAGCTTTCACGCTAAAAATAAAAGTGATTGTATTTTCTAGAGATAGTTGGAAATTCCAAATTACAATCAATTAATTATTTTTTGTTCCTTGAAAATCTCCAGCTCCTTGAAGTGTGGGAGCTAGATGTATTAAAAATTGTTGCTTGTGACTTAATACAGAGCAAACATGATGTTGATGGAAGACAATACATGATATCAATTTTCGCTAGTGATGATATTAGTAAAATCCGCCTGTTCTTATATTAAAATGAATGAAACTGAACTACAGACTGCCTTTCACCTTATCGATTAGTAGTGGCACATCAATGCAATAGAGTCTGTACATAGAGAAAGAAGAGAACTTGGCTTTATCAATGAATTTGTCTGCTGTATTTCTTTGTGAGCAGCAACTTCAATGGCTTTGGCGGCAAAGGAAGCGCATTATGGCTTCATGGCGATGGCAAATACGAGGACTATGACGATGACGATGGCGATGGAGAAGGCGAAGGCACAACAATGAATGGCGCGAACAATGTCTAAATCTTTATTAATTCGACTATTTTGTGAAGCTGTTGCCTCACTGCCTACCAGTCCGCTAGCCTTTTAGCCTGGCCAACTAACACAGTGTTCCACAACGTGACTACTCTGTCAAGTCTGTTGGATGGGAGGACCACTCAACAAATAAATTAATAGCCATCAATCAGTAAATCCGCCAAAAGGACCTTTTGCTTTGAATGCAAAAGGTTCTTTCTCATTGAACTCGTGTGTCTGTGTGTGTGTGTGTATGTGTATTCCTGTATCTGTGTGTGTGTTTGTGTGTGTAAGAAGGAGGCGCACAAAAGCGCGCTATAAACGCGCTCAATGAATGGCTAATATGCCGACTGCACGCGTTGTGTGTGTGTGTGTGTGTGTTGGAAAGAGTATGGAATAGGGGATTAGAGGGCATCCTCTCTACAGTCCATGCTTTGGGGTCAACATAAAGGTCTGTACGTGGCAGCAATTTCATTGGAGCATTGATACAGCCCACAAAACTGGGAATAAATCCGATTAAGCTGGTAAAGCTGTAAATCAAAGCCCTCTTGGAAAAACAGAACTTTAGTTTAGATGTAGAAAGAAATACATATTTCGTAGCTCTTGTTTATGTTAAATCAATTAAGTTGGGCTCTGTATCTATAAAACGTTCACTGCACAGCTGTTAATTTATACCTTTTATCAAAAATCATTTTTTTTCGCCACACTTGTCTGTTAACTTGGCCTATCTGCCATGACAACCTGGCAACATATCTTTAGTTTGCTTTTTACTTTAATAAGATATTAGATTTATTTTCCTTATCATAAAAATAATTAAAACCGACTGTCTGGCAAACTGTCTGGTATGGTAATGAAAAATGGCTTATTTATTATGTGCTGAATCTTTGAAGTTTATATTTTTGATAGTTTCTTTAACATAGTAACAAATAGTAACAATAAGTTTGGCAATTAACTAATTAATTATTTTGCTGTAAATCTCAGTAGTTGATTTCGATGTGAATATTTCAATTTCATTTGCTGATCCCGTTCGATGGATCATTTCATTTTTCGTTCAACTTGACAGTTCGAGGAATTAACCGATTACAAGCTAAGGGGTTATGACATTTCAATTTCTTGAAGAGACAAACAAGGCCAAGCGACAAACGGCAACTGCACGAAACAGGAACAACAAATGACAAATATAATAACAACAACAACAAGCACCAAGGAGAAGAAGAAGCAGTAGCTGATGGGGAGGGGGAAGAAGAAGAAGAAGCGACTCATAAATCATTCGCGATGTCGATGTCGAGTATGATGACGACTGGCAATCGCAGGATCTGATTGACTACTGTCAGGCAGGAAAGACAGACAGACAGACTGACGGAGGGAAGAGCAAATGTGCAAATGTGTGTGCGAGTGTGTGTACACAGGAAAAAATAAAACGGAGAAACAGAAATAAACTCAATCCCAATCCCTTATTTCAAAAGATCGGTAAGCTCAAAATATCTGAAATCTTCAAGTACGCTTTCTTAATTCCTTATCCGCAAATATTTTGAATATCGAGATTGAGTAAACATTTTTTCAGTGAAATCAAATAATGTTTTTGACCTTTTTGACTATTTTAGCTTCCATTTTATCCGCATTTTGTTTTAATTTTACAATAATATCCTAAATATATACTTCAGAAATACATGCCAAAATCAAGAATTTTAAACTTGAGTCTTACAATGATTTTTTGTCTGTGTATATGTATAGACATATTACAAGCATTGAAGCTGTAAGCATAGACCATATATGAAATGACATCTATATGCATGTGTGTGTGTGTGTGTGTATATATATATGTGTGTGTGTGTGTGTTTCTAGTACAACGTGCATTTATTGTAAGCGACAGAGACATAGAAAGATAGAGAAAGCAATATATAAAGTGATGTCGAGAGCTAAATGGAAATGCTGTGGCATTCATATGCACAGTCCGTGTTGTTGTTGTTCTAGTTGTTGTTGTTCTAGTTGTTGTTGTTATCGCTGTTGCTGTCGCAGTTGGCATTGTCGTTGACTGCGAAGCCAGCAGAGCGAAACAAATGAAATGTGACACATTATGCGACGAGGCGTATAACTGTCTCTCTGTATCTGTATCTGTAAATGTGAGTATCTATGTGTGTGCATGTGCGTTTATATTAAATCACATCGAAATGACTTTCGTACTCTATCAATGCCGAAATTATGCAATAACTTCAATTGATTACAAGTGCGTGAGTAATTTAATGACAAGCAGCACCGAAGTTTATACACGAGTATCGGCAATCAGTGGCAAATTCCCTCCAGTTCCACCAACCTCCTGGGCTACTCCTGAACTGGCGCTCCATTTGGAGGACAGTAAAACGTTTAAAGTGTCATGTTGCGGCCTCTGTTGCTGTTGATGCCTCGTTACGCGGCACTTGGCTGCCTTCTTCTTTATTTTTTACTTTATTATTATTTGCTGCTGTTTTTGTTTGGGTGTTTGCTTTGACAACCCACTTACTTAGATAGACGGGCACCTGTCTTGCCTGTCCTGATTCCTGCTGAGCAAATCGCACATACTACACACACATGCCTGAGAGGGAGAGAGAGAAAACCCTTCAAGTTGACTTGGTCGCCCTCTCTCTGGTTTAGGGACACTGTCATCTGCTCTGGTTGCTGCTCCTGTTGCTGCTCCTGCTAAGCTGATGGCTCCTGGTATTTGGTATTTGCCTTGGCTCAGGTCCCGCATGTGCTCGCCCATATCCAGTTAAAAGGATAATGGAGCACAACAATTTTTACACGCATATATTTTACAAATATTTGCATTTTTCCCTTGCTGCCTCACAAGTGAGTCTTTCTCACCCCCCGCCCCCCTTTTAAAGGTAACAACCATGTCAGCAGGACTGGAATGTGATGGGGGGGGAGGGGAGGGAGGTAGGGGAGTGAGTTAGCTAGCCCATAACTTTGGTATACCTTTTGCATTGCTTCTTTTTAAGACACATTTGCGTCGTACTTGTGCTCGGGGTTTAGGCCTGAAAATCCTCAACTGCACATAAAGGGATTGAGTTTGAATGTGTGTTTGTGTGTATGTGTGTGTGTTTGTCTGTCATCCTGTGTGAGGCAAAAGGATTTGTGTGGTGTCGCCTGCAAAAGGCAGCGCCTTTCAACTTACACAGCTACAGTTTGTAAGTATGTACTGTGATCGAATTACGCGTCTTTTACATGCTCTTCAATGTGATCGGAAACATTAGATATTTGCATAAATGCAAATAACATTTACATCCAAATGCTTTGTGTGCATTCAGCGCAGTTTATGGTCAATTTGTAGCAAAAGATTAACCAGTGTTGGGCCAAAAAGGGTTTCAGGCGTTAAAATAATTACAGTTAAATTTCAAATAGTTTAAATAGACTTTTATATGGAGATGGTAGATTAAATTAATCATCTTGGAATCCCGTGAAAAAGTTCGTAGTATCGGAAAATAGATTTAAGCTGAAAAAATAAGCGAAAAAAAACCATGTAAAAATAATGCCTTTTTTGACACACTCACTCTTGAGCTCTATTTTTTTTTTACATAAATTAATTGGTACAATGCAACGAAGCGAGCAGGGTGCGAAGCCCCCTGGATTTTTATAGCGATTATAAGTATTTTTTATTTTAAGAACAATCTTTTCATGGACAGATTCCGCCAATAAGAGGGTATTATTATGTAGTCAGAAATAAAAGAAGAGAGAAACATTGAGCAGCACCAAGTACTGTGAGCAAGTGCTTTCCCACAGCAGCTCTATACCTGTACAATTTAATTTATTAAGGGAAGGGGTCCGAGGTAAATTAAGAAACTATCCCGCCTAAGTGGGAAGTCATTAAACATAATTACAGTTTATAGGTGCAAGCATTTTATTTAAATTATTCAGATGAATTGTCAATATCAATTGAGTGCCTTGAACATCTCGAGTGCTGTCTTTCGCATGTATTTGCCATTGGCATTGAAGGGCAGCTTGTCAGTGAATCGAACCCCGGCATGAATATTCTTTGTAATCACAGGCAAACGTTTAGCCACATGATCAATGATTTCCTCTGCACTTATTTCACAACCTGGATTTTTCAATACCAGAGCACCGGCGGCATCTCCAATTAGCTCATCGGGAACACCCACAACGCAAGCGGCCTTGACTTGGGGCAATTCCTGTATGGCGTTCTCGATTTCAGTGGGCCAATAATGTATGCCCTTATATTTAAGAGTTTCCTTCATACGATCGACGATATAGAGATTGTTATCATCATCAAAGTATCCCAAGTCTCCAGTATGTATCCATCCCTGAAAGTCCTGCATTTGTCGTGTAGCAAATGGATTGCCGAAGTATCCATTCCAGGCTTTGCCAGTATGCACATAGATCTCACCCACCTTATTATGGTCCAAACTGTTGCCAGACTCATCGACAATTCGAATTCGAATACCGGGAACTGGTCGTCCAGCTACTGCCGCATTCTTTATGCCAATATTCATTGTCACTACACCAGCCTCAGACATGGCATATCCCGAAGTGTAAGTAGCATTTTTAAATAATTCCTGAATTTTTATCAATGTAGCCTGCGAAAGAATACCTCCTCCATAGTTCAGATTCCGCATTGAGGCAAGAGCAAAGGGTGTGGCATCCTTACAAGCCGCAATTGCAGCTAAATGTATTGGTGCCAATGTCGCATAAGTGATTTTATATTTCTTCACCAACTGCACAAAGGTCTCAGGTGAAAATGGCTTGTCACTTATGATGCGAGTGCTGCCAAAGAGAATGCTAAACATAAAGGCCCACAAGCCACTAATCCAATCCAATCCACTGGTTATGTAGAAGATCGTCTCGCTATCGACCAGACTGAAAGAGATTTAAAAAATTCTATAATATATATCAAAGGAATAACCCTTTATAACTTACAGAGTATCCTGAATGAGCACACTATTTGAAATGCAGACTGCTTTAGGTAAGCCTGTAGTTCCCGATGAGCATATAATAGCTACTGTTTGATCACTGCCATCTTTAAGGGGTTCAGGTCTAAAAATAAAAATATTTTTTTTATTATTATAATTTTTTTCTTTTGAATAGTGCTATTTTCGTTTGGTCTTACTCATAAAGCATTGTTGGTAATACATTTGTATTCTCCAAAAGACCCTCAACGCTGGGCACGCCTTTAATGGGCTGAGATATGATAATTATTTCCGGTGACCAGCCCTTGGTAGCTTCACGGACTTTATCATAAACCTCACCATCGCAAAATACCAAAGCTGGTGTAGTTATCTCCAACATGTACTTGAGAGTTGCTGCATGATAATGAAATAATCGGTTGATCGAACGAGGTTCAAAGTCAACTGTGAATGGCGTTAGCTACCTTCATCGAATATTGGATTAACGGCATAAAAGGGCGTCGTATTCAGGAGGCATGCAACACCCAATGGCATAGTATAGGTGGAAGTTTTAGCCACAATTCCAATAACACTCCGATGATCCAGGCCACGTTGCTTAAGTTGTTGAGCAATTCGAACGGCCCATGTGATTGCCATTTCATTGGTCACAACAATGCCATCAGTATCCGATATCTGATTTATTTAATTTTTTACATTTTGTATGTTCTTTTCTCAGATATTTCATAATTCGTGCTCACCTGAATCACATTCTTTGGATAGTTTCGCATTGTATTGAATACAATTTTTCCCAGAGATGTGTCTTCATTGTACATGGAAGTGCGAGGTGGGCCACTCCAGATTTTCTCCCTACTGTCCCAAGTAACATTCATTGCCGATTAGTTTAAACGTTCTGTTCGTTCCAAAGTTTCAGAAGCGACTAATCATAAAATTTTGATTTATTTTCTTATCATAGCGAGTATGGTTTGTTCTTATATTCAAAAAATGCATTATCACACACTTAAGGAAATCAAAGCATTTCTTATCAATTATGTTTACTAGTATATGAAAAAATAAGATTAATAACGCGCCATTAAAGTTAATCCATTGAGGAATTAAAAATGATAAGAAATTTTCCATTCATCGTTTTACAAGTAATACAGTTCAGATAATTTATTACATTATTATCATTGGCAGTCAATCGATAGCCGCAAATTGCGAATATTAACAAAGTTATTTGTCCTTCGTTCGAATGAATTCACAAATAGAATTGGATTTTGCTACTTATAGTATACTACAATTATATGCCCAGTACTTGACTACTGAAAAAGAGTGTATATTGAAGAATATGAGCAGAAATACATATATATTAAATTAGATTAGAATAAAACTTAAATTGCAATTATATATTCTGCAATAATATTAATATAATTTGCGAATATAGATAAATATTTTTAAAAATATCTATCACTTTAAGTTAAAATAAAGATTCTTATACTTTAGAAAAGCATATAGGATATCTTTAAGTCGGTTACTGTTTTGAAATTTCACTATGAATTTGAAATTTGGTTCAAAATGTCATCAGTAAATCATAATAATTTACATTTCATAGGTCCAAAAAAGGGGATGTGAGTTTAAAAATAATCAAAATTTACGAAATGAGATTTCGATTTCAATGGTCAATGTTATGCATGAACTATAATTATATATTTTTTTTTTTTTGGTTTTAATGATAATATGCAAATGTGACGTATATTGCAAACAGTTATTTTGATAAAACGGGCCAACATTAAATTATTGTCTCATTAACACACCGAGCAATATAACCTTATTTTGCATAAATTGTGTATACGCGACGTGTGTCGACTTTAATTAGCTTTCACGCTTTCACATTCGCTTGCAGCAATTGCAACAAAGGTAAGGTCAATGTGCATATGCTTATTAGGTGTGTGCATACTTTCGGATATGGGTCAAGCATCGTTTGCTTTGGGCTGCGTTTGGATAAAAAATGATGTGTGCGTGTTGCCAGTTTGCCAGTTTGCCGGTTGCCAGAGTCTGTGCATATCCATGCACAAGTGGCAGCAGGGACCAGGTCAGGTGTTAAAGCTGACTTTGCTCTTGTTGCTGTTGTTGTTGCCATCTGTCAGGCCTGGCATACTGTCGACGTCGCCGTTGACGTCGAGCCGCACTCATCCTAGAAACATAGAAAAGCAAAACGAAACGAAACGAAAAACGAGAAATATGTTGGCCTAGCGACTGCGTGCGAGGCAAGTGGCGCCAGTTTGTATTGTCATCCTTTTGCCGTCACTTTTTGTCTCTCTACGCTTTCCCTTTTGCTTTGCCATTTCTCTAGCTTTTCTCTAGTTTTTTTCTTTTATCTTTTTTTTTTTTTTTGTTGCACTGAGCCTGCCATGTCTCTCTGTGTTTCTGACTCTGTCTGTGAGCGCTGGAGCGCTTTTTCTTTTCTATTATTGTCTCACTTACAAGTGTACCCGATGTATTATGCATATCCTGTAACACTCCACTTTTGTTGTGCATTAGTCAAATGTACGACAGTTGAAAAAACGGAGACGATGAACCGACAGCGAAAGGGGAAGTCGAGTAGCACAGAGGGAATGAAAGTGAGGGAGGGTGGGAAATGGTCATGGAAATGGAGCACATTTAGTCGCACAATTGGCTTTGCATGGCCAACGAGCTAAATATGTTGTCAGCCTGAGCCTTTTGTATTGTTTTCTTTTGCAGGTGGGAAGCAAATGAAGAAATTAAAGCGCCGAATTAATAAGCACTTTATTCATTTCCTACTAGGCCTTTAATTGGCCTAGTTGAGCCGAGTCGAGTCTTTAGTCCCTTTTGCAGGCTTTTCTTATATTAATATGCTTCTATAAGCCACTGCAAATGTCTTCAGGGGCCGATAGCTCTGCCCACCTGGCTCAAACGCTTCCTTACTGTGTGGCAATTATCAGAGCAAAGGCGTCGACGACTTCTCGGCAAAGCCATAAATGTGATACTTGAACTGTTTTAGTTTTTTCTCTTGTGCGTCGCTTTGAAGTTGCAGGTGGTAAAAGTAACCATGAGAAACACTGAACAACAAGATTGCTTATTTCATATGAACATAATACTTAGATAATCATGTGAAACAATCAGACGAATATTTCCTGAATAATTTTTCACAAATTTTCGAAGAATTTTAAAGCATATAATATAATATGATATACTTATATATATAATCTGTTTCCACCCTTTTTATTATTTTTTATTTTAGCCAAGCATTTCATTTATTTTTATTTATTTCTGACATAAAAGACTTGTTTTTTCCACATCACAGAGTTCAGAGGAAACCTGCAGAGCTGCGCTTTAACTTTTAGACTTATTTGAAAATATCTTGTGATATACTTTAAAATTTCATTATTTATAACTTAAAAGAAAGCATTTAAATTTATGTTGTCAAAAATACATAAAATGAATCAACTCATGCTTAGGAGATTTTTTAACTGACATTTTATCATGAAAATTTGATCAGTGAATGATCCAAACTTAATTTTCCAACCCAAATTGAAAATCCTTTAACAATAGAATCAAATAAAAATAAATATTTGAAGCGAACGAAAGCTGTTGCAATACTGTCTGACGTTTGTTGAATTTTTAGCAGTTTTAATCGGTTTCACGTCAGTTTTATTTACACAGATTTCAATTAGTTGTGAGAGTAAAATATTGGTCAAAGTTTGTAGACGAGTGTGGTCGAGTTCGTTTGCTGTAAATTGCTTGAACCTGGTTGGCGTGAGCTTGGTTAAGCCAGCTGGCAGTTGGCAATTGTTTCGCTGCTTGGCCAAGTCGTCAGTGGAAATGTGAGACGTGTTTAATTGCTCGATTAGTGAGCAGTTTTCCTGGCCAGCCTGTGCTTTCACTGCCATGCCCCAAAGCAGCCCCTCGAGGGGCGTTTTGTTTGTTGTCGCTTTGTTGGCCAAATAAAAACTGGCATCATCGTCGCTGTCTACGGCGTCACCAAATTCCCAAAGCCATAATCTTGAACTCGGCAACTGTAGAGTGGGTGATAGGCAGGCAGGGAAAGATGGAGATGCTTGGGAAAAATCTGGTTTTCAATTTCATTTTCACTCGAACAACACTTAAAAACAGTCGCTGAATTAAATTATTCAAAATGTCAAACAATTATTCAAACGCCAACGGAAGTGTAACTTTGGACTTTATGCAAAAGGGAGCGATGATTCTCATCCAGGACCCTCAGGGGGCACCTGTTTTGTTCCTGTTACTGTGTCCTTCCTCTACTCGTATTCGTATATGTGTATGTAAGTATATCGCCAAGTTATGATTTAAAAAGATATTAGCCTTGTTCACAGTTTGCTGCCGGTTCGTCTTGCCCTTTGTACTTTATGCAAAGCAGGGCAAAAAAAAAAAAGAAGAGAACGAGAAGAAATGAAAAGAAGGAATAAACGTGGTGCAAGCTTTAGCAAATTATATCTGCAAAGGAATATAAAATATACTAACGAAAATATACTAACTTACATATTTACTTGAATATATGTTTATGTATATAAGAGGCACATTGTTGGGGAAATTTAATTATGTCTAAAGTTGAGAGGGCAGCTTTATTGCTGATTCTACGCATAAACTTTTATTAACGGTGTGCGCGCGCGTATTTTGCAATTTTCTCAACTTTTTTTTCGTCTTCCACAGCATTGATATTTTTTTTTCTTAAAGAGACACAAAAAGTGTGCAGTGAACTTTGAACTTTTGCTTTTTTAAAGAGACATCGATGATACCGCAAAAGAATGCTGTGAATATTGATTGTGTGTGTGTGTGTGAAAAGTAACGCAATTTGTGCAACTCGTTTCTATCAATCAAAGGCTCAGCCCACAAAAGCCGCACCACCTCACGCACCACCCAACCACTGTACACAGCAATGTGTCGCGTTCGCGTGCCAGTAAAATAAAATGTAATGGCAATTGTGGTTTTTATTTTAATTTAGGCGAAAGAGAGTCAGCCAAGGCCTTAAAACCGAAACTAATAAATGTCTCTGATTTCTCAAATATCCCACAATTCAGCAGTGTGTGAATGTGTGAGTGATTGTATTTACACTACTGACATAGTGTCAGTCCTAATGAGTTAAACATAATTGCCAATTAGCTCGAAAAGAGATTCCAATACAAGCAAGAGCACTCTAGTCGAGAGGGCTCGACTCCGAGATACCCATTTACATAAATTGGTACAGCGATAACTAGTAATAGTTATGTGTTAAAAAATAAAAAAAAAGAAAGTATTATCTAAATAATTATGATTCTTTTATTTATGCATTTGTAAAAATTAAGAAATAATTTTTTTTTGAAGTCATATTTTTGTCTAGGCGGATTAAAGTTTCCAATGGCTTTTTCTACGTTACATACATTTGCTTTTTGACCTATTTTAATTGGTCACACGGTATAATGAGCTGCAAGTGTAAGTTTGACAATCAATAATAAATGCGTTTGCGTTTGCGAAAAACCGTAAGCAATGTTTATAAATCCATAAAACAAACTTGGCGCCATTAAAACAAGTTTTCTAATGTCTTTCAATTACACTTGACGCTCATAAGTATGCTATGATTAATGTAAAGACTCAGCCAACAAAACACACACATACACACATAGCACGCGCCCTCTCATTATCGCATCGACAACATCCCAATGTCCATTTATCATTAGCGCAATGCTTAACTTAATGGGAATGTTGTGAGTGAGAGAGAGAGAGAGAGAGAGAGAGAGGGGGCAAAGAAAAGGGGATAGGATATACTTAGTAGAGGCGTCAACTCTCAGCTCTTTGGCAAACTAAGTATGTTTTTCTTATTGAGTTCAAGCATAAGACGACTTCAAGCTGCATTGTTAGATGGACCATAATTACTATACAGCAGCTGGAAAAACTTAACTAGGATGCCTGACAAAATTCCCGTTTGCTTTTGGGATTTTTCGCAGACGACAAAATGAAAATGAAGTATTATACATTTTGTATGCCAAAACTAATTGATGTTAATTTTCGGAAAACTTTGATGGATTGCCATAGTCAAAAAATTATGCCTGGGATCAACTGGCACTGTGAGAATGCTTTGCGTTTGGCATTTCCCGAATTTTCTCTCTCCAGTCTCTGTCTCAGTTTCTCTAAAAATAGAATGCAAAACTCAATTGACGGAAAAAAGTTAAAGCGACGCAAATCGAATCGCAAACGAGTTGGGATTTACTTGGGACAAGGACTTAAAGCGCACGCATCGCATTGACGAAGCCCGAGCTAAAGACAGGATAGAAAGAGGTAAAGTAAGTAGATGGAGATGAAGATGAAGAAAATGAGAAGAGGGAACAATCATTGACGACACTTGAGCAAAAGTTGCCAGTTGTCCTTGCCAACTGGATGGTGTTGTTCCTGCTCCTGCTCCTGCTGCCTTTTTCTTCTTGGTTGTGAGTTGAGCAGAAGCGGTAGCAATTTCTGAATTTATTTTTATCCGTTCGGATGCCGCGGAAATCCTGTCACTGCTGCTCCAGATTCCCCCTCTGCTCCAGCCCCAGCTGCTCTCCAGCTGCCTTCGTGTCGCCATGTCGTTGATGTTGACGCGTTTTGCGTGCCTCATTCGCAGACACTTTGATAACCGCATTTGCAACCGGACTGCCTGTGGGCACCAACCTCCATCCGGTGTTGTTCGTTGTCGTTTCTCCTCTGTTTCTATGATAACAAATGCAGCAACGCCTTAATCAGCAAAAGACTCTCTGACTATCCATTGGCCAGACATCAAGTGCAGACTTCAATTCCGTGTTGGTGTTAAACTTAGTGTTCCTCTCACACTGAAAAACAATCAGTCAATGTTTGACTTCACTTAATCGCCGTTGGCCTTTACGACTTTGACGAGACTGTGACTTGGACTTGCCAGCTAAAACACACACACACCCACACACACACACTCTCGCACACGCACACACAGGGGTAAACAGAATTGATTGCGTATATTTTCATTTTGTATGGCATTGAACGCAATACGATTTCATTTTCGACTTGCCAACTGAAGAGTTACTCCCAATTGCTCTCAGCTGTCTTCAGCTGCTGCTCAGCAATGATATGAAATTTTTGAATCATGTTTTGGGGCATGCAACACGCAACAACACCGATAGTCATGGCAACTTTTAAGCGTCTGCAGCTGAAGCAATTTATAAGCGATATCAAAGTTGCAAATCAACTGATATTTCGTTCATTTCTTCAGAAATGTAGCTGAAAATCAGAAGTGAGAAATGGGACGAGATTTTCTCATAATCGAAACCTTCTTAGGGGCAACGGAGTTGAAAAAGCAGTGTCAAAATTGTATGGATTTTCTTTGGCCCGCTAAATGTAGCAACATATTTGCATTATTAAGACTCATAAATGAGAAATAAAATGACGTTTTGGAATTCACTGGGAAGAATAAACAGTTGCTGCTTGAATATTGCCTTTTCAGTTTTGTTAAATAATATAATGTTTTATTAATTTTTGTACATTTCGTACATCCGGGTTAAATTAAATAATATCTCCGTAACTGTAACTATAAGTGAAAATATGTGTAACGTTTTGAGTTTTATTGAAAATTTGGTTTTATTTGGATAACAAGAATGTTTCTTGACTAAATATTGCTGCGACCCTGAAACGCACTTTGCCATATTTCTGCATGTGTGTGCAAGTGTGCCAGTGTGTGCCTGGCCTTTTGGCTTAACTTGCAGTTTAGTCAGTGTACTCGGAGTGCGAGTATCCTTGCTGCTGTCATTTGTTAGTGTTTCCTTCGACCTGCTTGCTTGCAACTTATGCGTGACTCGAGTGCATACTCGAGGGCCTCAACTCGGGGACTAAAAGTGTACGCAGCTAAAACTTTTGCCACTTGAAATAGTTTTTCGTTTCGTTTTTTTTCTGCTTTTCGACTCCGTCTCACTCTCTTTTTACTATTTCCATTGCACTCTGTCAATTGCTGTCCCGCTCACTCGTGGCCGACTTTTATGCAAATAAATGTTTTTACTCATTTTAATACACATTTTTATGGCACTTTTACTGGTAATGCGCCAGCTCTCATCGTTGCTCCACTGCTTCCTCATCCTTATCCTTATCCTTATTCACATCCTTATCCTCAGTCTCATCCTCATCCTCATACTTAAACTCATACCACGTCTTCTCCTTCAGACTTGCAATTCTCATCTCATCTCTCATCTCGTTAGTGCGTAGTATTTATACAGGAATTGGCTCAATTTGCTCTCGATTTATGCAGAAGATGCTTGAAATGCTTCTCGCTGCGATTGTTTGCACTGATGGCATCCAACCATTTGCTACTTAATTGACTTGCATTTTGCCTCAGCGATTGCCTTAATAATGGCAACTAGAGATGGCTGCGTGAGTTGACAGTACAACTAAGGTCAAATTTATCAAGAAAATCCATTATGGGGGCAAGAGTCCCCCAAGATGTTGCTTAATTGATGTTGAAGCTATGTTTCTGAATAAAAAGATTCCTTTTATAACTACATGAATTTCAACCATTTTTATTTCGCATCATTTATTTATTTGAACTTTATCGATTTAGAACAACAATTTTATCGTCGTTAGAAATCATTTGCAAATTAAAAATAATTGAGAAAATAAATACCATTTATATTTCTTATTAAATTAGCAGTAAGATTTGAAAGTCGTCCTAAAATCAATTTACATATTTGTAGCTTAAAAACTGAAAGATGAAAATGTTGCTAAGGCTCCAGTTTATCAGACTTGGCTACATCTCCTACTCCCATCGCTAATGCCATCGCTAATGGACTAAGATGCCTGGACTGCTCTTAGATTAGACTTCCTTCATACACATACATACACATACATACATACATAGATGCTTATATACCATATTAGTTTTTGTTGCTGGGCCAATGTTGGCATTTTATTGTGCATTTTCTGGAAGCGACATTTGGAGACCAAGTGGAGGAGGAGAGACGGAAAGTATTGGTAAGTCTTTGCCCTTTGCCTTATTCCTTATGCCGCTTAGCAGCATAGTAAGCGATTTCCGGCGCTCGTCAAAAGGTGGCGCTTCTGCAATTGAATTGCAAATGGCGGCCGTTGACGTCGTTTGGCAACTGATGGCGACGGAAGCGAGGCCATCAAAGGTAGCGCTACTGTTGCCATTCAATGGCTTCACTGTACAGGGGAATGGGATCGAGAACGGACTGCCTCAGGACTCGCTGACTGCTGATGGCCTTTAGCTGCTGGCTCTTGGCTCCTGGCTTCTGGCTCCTGGCTCCTGACTGCTGAATCCTGGCGGCTGTGTTGAACTGCGGTTGCCTGACGCGTCGTTTGTTTTTGCCGCCCTGCTTGGCCCTGACTTCGCCGCATGCCCCATGCCTCATGCCGCATGCCGCACGCCACACGCCGTCCACCACCATAGGCAGCTGGGTCTGCTGATTGTTTGTTTGCTTTGCGGCATATTTATTTCAAACGAGCCTGCACTTAGCGCCAACCTTCTGATTCGGTCCCGGCTAATGCAAAATTCAAGCGAAATGCGCTGCAAATGAGAAACTCTCAGAGAAACTTGGCTGAGTTCACGCCAAAATGGTTTCCGGCACGGAAGCGGAAGCCAATGACGGCAACGGCAATGGCAGCGGCCAACGTCGACGTCGACGCCGGCGTCGTCTTCGTCGACAATTTCTGCCTCAGTTTATTTATGTTTTCAAGCCACAGCAGCCAAAAAGGATTGCGCAAGCATTGCCTAATTTAATTAGTTGTCGCCTCGAACGCAGACGAAAAAAAAAAAAAAAAACAAAATAAAGAAAATGTTCAGGAACTCAACTGTTATATGCCCAGCACGTGTAGAATAAGTTCGATTCAATCTATATAATAGCAAAAATATAATTTAATTGAATTTAATAATTTTAATTAATCTAAAATAAAGAGACAACTTTTCCTGTAAAACTCTCGAGTCTTGAGTAAAAGTTTAAAAATAATATAAAATTTCAAGAATAATAAAAAAAAAGTAGATAATAAAAAAGAATTTAAATATCTAAGTGTTCATCGTTCACATACTTATAAGCCTTCATACCCTTTGGGGACTGGGCTAGAAATGAGCAAAAATATCTAGGCAAGAGAAAAAAAGACTCGGCTTTTCACTTGGCTTGGCCAAATGATTTACTCACAATTTTTTCTACTCGTTTTGTTTTTTTTTTTGCTTTGTTTTTGAGCTGCCGGCGGTTGACGTCGCTTGTCATGTTTCTGACACACACTTCAGTCAGGAAGCAGGCAGCAGGCAGACTCGCAGCCCGGCTTAGACCATGGTTTGGATTTTTTTTTTGCGTGCTGCATGCGACGGCGACGTGTCGTGTCCTTGTCACAGCGCCTAACTTAGCGTCGCACTCAAAGTCAGAGTCTGAGTCTGGATCTGAGTCGAAGCTGGATCTGAAGTTGGAGCCAGAGTCAGAGTCAGAGCAGGTGCCTGTCAACGTTTTGCAGACTGTATAAAAATGCTGTCAAAGGCGAGCAACGTCCTCGAACTCATACTCGTGCTCGTTCTCCTTCTCGTCGTTGGCAAGGCGATAAAAATCCTTTTGATTAGAGACCCAACTTGAGAAATTAAATTGTGTTCACCTGGCAGCTTGGCTGGAGCTGACTCTTCCCCTTCCATCGCTCAGCTCCTTCCCATTTTCTGACTGCATTTCTGCTGCGTCCTCGCTTTGCTTCGGCTCGGCTGTTGCTTCTGATAAATTTTCTTATTTCATGCTTCGTTTTTTAATTTATATATATATGTATGTACACAATTTCTTCTCTTTTTTTTGTTGTATTTTCGATTTTGCCGCTCGCGGCATTTCCGCAGCAGACGACGACGACGACGACGACGATGTTGAAGCCGCAGCAGCTTTACTGGGAGCAAGGATCCTTTATATCCTTTATTCAGGGTAAAACGCGTCAGTCGTGTACTCTTGTAATTACAGTTATGTCTCTGGGGCATGAAAGCGATTGCCATTGCTGGGCGGGGAAGGCGGCTTCTGGGACGGAGGCGTGGCAAATGAGTACAACGTTTTTAAATATTGTTTGGCTTTAATGCAATCTCGCAATCCAGATTACTTACACTGCCAAGCTGCTTAGCGAATATTGTCCCGAGAGGGGGCAAATGCTCTGATTGCAACAGATTCGTTCTTGGCCAACGTTTGGTATTGACTATAATATCAATATGTGAGTGCGTGTGTGTGTGTTCTTATCGAGATTGCGATTGCGATTGCGATTGCTGTCAGCGTTTGCCGTCGCTGTCCTTGCTCTTTGTCTGTCTTTCTGTCTGCCTCTCTTACATATGGTATAATGTCTTTTTGATAATGAAAGACCTCTGCCTGCCTTGTATAATATTATTATTTTTATTTTATAAATTTTATCTGAACAGTTGATGATGCTTTAAAGGTCACAATTGATTGGCCATTGATTTACGAATAAATTTCATACAACAATTTGAATACTTACTAATTTGAATTTTCTTAAAATTTATTGAATAAAATTAAATATACATATATCATATAATACAGTTACAACCAGGGATTAAACCGAAACGAATTTCGGTTTCAGTTACGGTTTCGGTAATATTCGCATTTAGGTTTTCGGTTATCGGTTACGGTAAATCTTTGAATAAAGGTTTCGGTGAACCGGTTTTTGTGTATTTCGGTTTTGAAATAACGGTATGGTTTCGGTTTAAAAAAAAAAAAATTTCTTTGCAAAAATACTAATTACTTTCTCAGTGTGGCTTTTTAGCACACGGTTTACGGTTTTAAATTTCAATCGGTTTTTACCGGTTAAAGGTTACGGTTTCGGTTAGGGTTTTAATCCCTGGTTACAACATTTTATTTTTTAAGTTTAAAAATTTTTCATTGCTAAAATCGGAATTCTTTTCTTATTTGTTTATTACAGATAAAAAACTATGTGCCTTGAAAAATGGAACGTCTTTATGATGCGGATTTCAAATAAATGAAAATGACATTTAAATGGATTTTAGTTAGTGTTAGTTTTTTTTTTTTAATTTTCTAATTCACTGAATTTTTTAAGATGGTAATTTCTTTTGGATGATTAAAATTTAATATATTTCGATCAGTAAACTAATAGTAGTTTAATTTTTAAACAGTGAAAAAGGAATAACAAAAGCATTATCTTAATTTAGATTTGAGAAGGTTAGAAATCGACCATAGTTATTTTCTATGTCTCATGTTATATTTACTACAATTCACCATGACAGCATATATCTATGTATGTGGATGTACATATACGTATGTATGTATCTACATCTATGTCTATTATTATCATAATTAAACCCTGTGTCAGCATTCGTTCATGGCCAATTTTGCATAGTGTGTTGTCAACTTCACCATTAATTTCAAGGCTAACAATTTTATTCAATGCCTTTTACTTCCATGTTTTTATTTTTGTCATTTGCTGCTGCTGTTTTTTGTTGTTGTAGAAATTGTTGCTGTTAGTGTTGTTGTAGAAATTGTTGCTGTTGCTGTTGCCCCTGGGGCGTGATGTTGTCGTGCGCTGACATCGCTGTTGCTGTTGCTGTTGCCTCGAAATAGCCCAAACCCATTGCTATCTTTATACAGAGAGGAGAGCATCATCGTTAGCCATGGCCCTCCAATGTGGTCGACGCTGCTTAACGCTTTGGCACCCAGAGCTGAATGTCCTTTTAGTCAGCGAGCGACTGGTTGGTTTTCCTATCATCACACTTTTTGCTTGCCTTTTTATTATGACAGTAACAGCAGCAGCAGCAGCAGCAGTCAAGGGGAACGGCAACAAAATATAATGAAAAATAATAAAAAGTAAAGAAATTTAATAATGCCATCAACAATAAATCTATTTGGTTGTTACTTAGACAATGCACAGCAGCTGTTTTTGTTGTTGTTGTTGTTGTTGTTGCCTCCCAGCTGTTGGTCCTTCTTTAATGTTTCGGTTTTGGGTTTTGGGCTTAAATAAATCTGCGGCTATTCTCATTTCTACCTACACTTTTAATTGCATTTTGATGACGTCTTAATTTTTATTTTAGTCTCGGCTTCTCTCTTGTTGACTGTGCCCCACAAAAATCCAATTTCGCTAGGGTTACCGCGCTCTCTTCCCTCTTCCCTCTTCCATCTTTCTTCTTCACTCAGCTGCCCTTTCAGCCTCCAGACGTTTTTTTGGGAGGAAAGAGCATTTTATGCGCTTAATCTGTTGTTGCCATTTTTCAAGGTTTCCTTTTGCACGGCCCCGCCTACTCGCAGTGCCGCCCCTTTTCATCAACTGTAGAGGAATGGTTGGTAATATGGTGAGGGGGAGGAGGGAGGGAGGGAGTTGGGGGAGTGTAGTCAACCGGCAGTACATTAAAACTCCGTGGCCGTTACATTTTCTGACTGTGTTTTTGTATTGTTTTTGTGTGCGGCAATTTTTGGCATTTGCTGCGGGCCATAACAACAGCAACAACAACAAGAACAAGAGTCGGGTTAACGTTGTTGTTGTTGCTGTTGTTGTTGTTTTAATGTCGCGTGATAAGCGATTTATGGCGAAGCTCTCTTGAATTGGTACTCCAGTTTCTGGTGTCGCGCTTGACTGACTGACTCTTTTGGGCCTGGAGAATGGCAGTTGAAGGAGCAGAGGGTGATAGGGGGATGGGGAGAAGAAGGGGGAGGAAAACATGCTAGCTGGACTGACTTAATTCTGTTTAATGGCATGCCATGGTTATAAACTGCAAATGGTTTAATTGTTAGGCGCAAAGCAACAACAACGACAACAACAACGACAACAACATCAAAAAGCATTGACAATAAAAACAAGTTGCGCTTACAAAACCAGTCAGAGATAATCCTTATATAAGTAATAATAATTTGATGATAGCCCTTGAACTTCAGTTCCCTAACTCACTTTGAAATATTAATAATATTTTATAGCCGAATCTGAAGCCAAAGTACAATCGATCGGTCAAAAAGCGACGTTAAGATAACTGAGTTTTGGTTTTAAAACCATAGTGAAAACTTAAATATGGAAAGAAGTGTGAAAATAAGTATGTCCTCTTTTCGTTAAATAAATACTATAGATTATCATTATCTCTTGCTGATCTGTTTGGG
This sequence comes from Drosophila suboccidentalis, assembly GCA_037043435.1. NCBI lineage: Eukaryota > Metazoa > Arthropoda > Insecta > Diptera > Drosophilidae > Drosophila > Drosophila suboccidentalis. The sequence continues at coordinate 518,862 of JBAMBK010000675.1, read as the reverse complement.
TTTTTCTAGATTTAAACAGTCCTTACTACAAGCTTTGTACTCAATTTAAAATTTTATTAATTTTGCAAGTTTTATGTACACTTGACACTTTTTCAAATTTAATGAAATATGTATGTTTGGGGAAAACTCATAGATGTTATTTGTCAGTTAATCGACAACTATATTCCATATTTAAGCCAAAGAGTATCAATTAAATTGATATTAAAAAAGCTTCTTAGAATTCCATTTTCAATGGAGTTTCATTCGCATAGATAGAATCTTAATTGAATTGTAAAAAAGCACATTCACAGTGGCGCAAATTTAATTGTGGAAAATCATTCCCAGATCCTCGACCCACGATGGTTTGAACTTAATTGAGTTACCAAAGTATCTTATAGCTGTAAATGCACTCAAATGCCGTTGAATGTGGGCCTAGGGGCGCTGTCAGAGGGGCGTGTGCCATTTAACGCCCCACCCCCTTTTTGGTCATGCCAAAAAAAAAAAAGAAAATAAAAATCGCCCGAAATGGAAACTTTAATGGCATGGCGCGCATTTTGAGGCGGCGGCATCAAAGTGCCAGACGAAGGCACAGGATGAAGGACGATCTCCGTACAGAACCAAAATAAACAAATACTATATGCATTTACATACATCTCTCTGTGTGTATGTGTGCGGTGTATGTGTGTGAATGGGCAATAAATAATACGAAATGCGAGTGGCCCACACACACACAGACACACGCACACACACACACATACATATACACTTACATACGCAACCTTGTGGCGAATCATAAAAAAAATGCCGTTATCCTCGTCATTTGTTGCCTGTTGCCATGCCAGAGTCTGTTGGCCCGGCCAAAAGCAGGACCGACCTCCTGCCAGCTGGTCAGCCGCTATATTTTGGTATATAATTAATTGTTGTTGGTTACCTGACAACCCCCCACCTCTCTCTAATTGTTGCTATTGCTCGGTCTTACCTTTTAAATTGCAGAGTCGAAGGAGGCCAATAATAATAATGAAATTCACTTTAAGTTTTTATCAACATGGCTCGACATGAAAGCAAAAGTTTGCCGTCTCAACGAGCTTCTACTTCTTGAATTGATGAAGGCTTATTTGCCCCACTGTGGAGGTGTAGAAGGTGTAGTCTGATACTCAGTCTACTGTTTATGGGTGGTATTTGTTGCTAAGCAGAGATTATACGCAATGCCTTAAAGCCGTCAATTAAAAGTTTTGCTCAACGAGCTTAACTGACAACAACTCGTCCTGATTTCGGGCGCATGATAAATCTTTAATTTTTTATCCGTACAACAAAATAAAGCAAGCTACGAGCAGCGCAATCCAATTTGCCATTGACCCTCGCCTTTGATTTTGACATATTCCCCAACCCCCAACCCCCTACCCCCATTCCAGAACACCTTCCTGTTGCGGGCTATAACCAGTTGGGTGGTTAACTGTGTTCGTTCGCGTGCGGCGGCGGCTGTTATTGAATTTTTAAGATTTATCGATTTTATGTGTGCTGCATGGAGTGTTACCTGAATGCCAGCCTGCCAGGCAGTACTTTGAACTTCTCGACAGCCAACAGCAACAGCAGCTGCCGTTCTTACAACAGCACATGTGAGTGTATGTAGTATACGTATGTAGTATAGTATATGACCCGATGTTATAGTCAATGTAAAACACACACCATAAAAAACGACAACCACTGCGATGTTGGGGTATCATAAATTAAAGGCCTTAATAATGATAAATCGTAAAGAGAGAAGGGAATAAGCGAAGACCTGGCCAATAAGGGAGAACTTCAGGCAAATCAGCCTACTGCCTTAAAGGTTAAACACTGCAGTTTCCAGTTAGTTAAAATTCATACTTACTTCATTTGATCTATGTACATTTGCAAGGTTATTAATGTTGCACTTTAAGGTGACTTAAATCAAGCGTGGCAGGCTTTAATTGTTTAATATATAATGAGCTGTGTTTAACTAAAACGCTGACGCAAATCACATGATTACATCGTATTCTCATCTGTCACCAGAAGGTGGGCTTATGTGGCGTATACGCAATGTCTATTTATGAAACTCTTTATGCTGCCTGATCGATTGATTATGTATTTGGGCCTTAATTTTACTTTTTGAAATGCTTTTCCTATTCAGTCCACCAGCTTTAAACTTTACTTTACTTGCTAGTAAAAAATGCAAAAAAATTTAACTTACATAACTTTGCCAAAATTCAAAAGATTTTTAAGCGGAATTTCATCTTAATCATGGTTAGACTTCTTCATTCAATAAGCATTCAAATTTAATTCATTTCGCTTAAATACTCTAATAAACTTTCGACATTAAACTTTTACGAAATTTAAAAATTTAAAATCGTAAGTTTTAGAGCTTAATCAAATCCTCATGCCATAATAAACTGAACTTAATACTGCAAATGAACTACGATGAACTTACTAACTTCATTAAGCTATCGATTTTTTGTAACATTGAAATAATAAACTCGATTGATATTTAAACAAATTATCGAGTTACAGTAATGTACTTTTACAAGACTACTTACTCACAAATATGCGTATTACACTATATAATTTAAGTTATTTTTCTTCTACTTTTTATTATTGAATTATTGTGTTTCTCATCATCTGAATTAAACATTTCTACTTGTTGCTTGACGAATAAACTAAAGCCATCCATTGTGTGGACAGCTTACCATTTCACATTGGTTAACAAACATACATATGTACATACAAACACACATATATATATATATCTGTCGTTTATGACCTGATCATAGCAATCCGTTAGCACAATGAGACTCATCAATATCAATTAATGAGCTGCTTCCCAAACGGAAGATACTAAAGGATAATACGCAAATTGTGTGAACTGGACTTTGTTTATGTCTCTCTCTCTCTCTCTATCTCTCTCTTTTCATGCGCTTTTCCATTTCCATTAACACGTATTTGTCAGTGTACGAAATGAAGAACAAACAGAGAAATAAACATTCAACTGACAATTTTTCGTGAAATATGAAGACAATTATTAACAATATTGCCAGAGAGTAATTACGAGAGTGCGAGAATCAAGTTGAGTCAATAAGTCAATGAGTCAATCGTTGAGTGAGATGAGTAGATATGGAGACTCACGCACTGTGTTGATGAGGTGTGACAGATGACAGACCGGTAAGTGAAAGCGAAAGTTGCCCAACCGCAGCGAATTGCACATCGATGAATTATTAACCCCTTTATCCCCTTAATATAGCCCACGAACCCTGTCGTCATCGATGAAATCACAGTATCAGTGTCAAGCATTTGTGGGGTGTCGAGCCTTTTGACAAATTGACTAAATACTCGAGGTTGGCGTTGAAATTAATAACAATCGATACGTCATAAATTTATGCACGTGGCATCAAATCAGACACGCACCAATCAAACGACTAACCTGTTGGGAGTTGAAAGGGGGGGCGGGGCGAGGAGTGTGCAACTTGTTATTATTATTGAATTTCAGTCACAATTCGAGCGTTGAACTTGATGAATCAATAAAAACCACAAGCAGAGTCAACAATTGCCAAACGCGCCTAATTATTCCATATATTGTAACAACATGCCAACTGACTTCGATATCTTTCATCTTTCAACATTTTGTTCTTTCTTTTATTCTTTCATTCTTTATATTGTTGTCAAACGACTGCAAATTGTTTTTATAATTTTTTTGGCTTGGGCTTATCTCGCTGAGCCTACGGAAAAGTAACAATGTCTTTTCCCTGCTTATTTCCAATTTGATTTGCATGGAAATGTAATCGGCGTCGTTGAGGGGCGTGGCCCGCCTCTTCATGCGTTTGGCTAAATAAAGCAACAATAACAGCAGCAGATACAAACAACATCTTCGCATTGGCTATGTATTTTGTATTTTGTATTGAATTTTTAATAAGACAAGCTGAAATCTTGATTTGCCTTGTTCTCTTCGGTCTCTGCTTCCCATTCCTGTTCTGTGCTGTGGCTCACGTTGCGTATACTTGTTCTGCTGGTCGCATCCAAATGCTGATGTAGCATACTTTTAAGAGGCACACTCGCTATGTTTTGTTGCTGTCGCTCTTTAATTAAAGATATTAGTTAAAGCTGAAATTTATATTTGCAGAAAATCAATAATGTGTCAATTATGTGTATGTTTATTACATAGGTGTATTCCACAAATGACTTGAGACTTTTATGGCAATGGTGCTTTTAAAATCAACTGAATAAAATGTGTTCCTGAAGTATCAGAGATTGCATAATGCCATAAAATTAATATAAATTATAAAATAACTATATTTATTTACATAAGCATATAAGCAAAGTATTTTAGCATTTACTTGTAACCAAATTTAATTGCTTAACTCAATATGTTTTCAAGCTTATCACATGAATTTCGAAATCAGAATGCCTTTCTGTATAATGGGAAAAGCCAGCATATTTTTAGGGTCTGGATTTTTATAGAACGCTGCTTTGTTTGTTTGTTTGTTTGTTGCTCATGTGAAATGGTAATAAAACAAATGCCTATAAAAAGCAACAGATACAGTTTTACAGTTACTTATTTGCATAATGCGCCCACACACACACACACACACACACACTAATACGCATAGACAGCAACAATAACAAATAGAAATAGCATAAGGCACAAATGCCTCGCAATAGACAGTATAATTTACATTAAATTGCTGATCAATATAAATGTATCTATCAGTGGCATTAGTTTAATTTGTATATGCTACTTTATATGTATGTGTATGTGAGGGTGTGCTTCTCTGTCTCTGTGTATGAGCGTGGCATTAAATCGTTTTTACCTATAGCAAATTGTGATTCAGTTTTAGGAACTTGTCCCACGCATTGTTTATAGGCGCACACAGATACACACACATACGCACACAGATAAATAGATATAGTTATAGAGATTATGGTCGACCGCGGTTGCTAAAATATTTTTGCATAATTTCTCGCACTGATTTCGGTCGAGGTTTTTGGTTTTTACGCTTTGTGGAGCCATAAATTATGCTGAAAAATTGAACGGTTTTGGTCAGCGTCAGAAAGAGCAGTACAAATTAAGGGATGGGCATTGGGGGAGAGGGATGGAGAGATACTCGGCATACAAAGTAATTTGGTTTTCGGCATATTGCGGTTGAGGCGTCAAATGTTGTTGTTGTTTGTTGCAGTTGATTTTGCTATTAGTATTTTGGCATTGGAAGCTGGCAACAGAATTATCATTTAGCCGCTGATTTAATGCCTGTAATGCAAGTGTGTGTTTGTGTATATATATTCTATTTTGTATTCGCATTTGCCAGCCTGATTAATGTTTGATGTGCCATAATTACAAAGGAACACACACGCACACACACACACACACACACACACTAATACACGCACATCGAGTTGTTGTCGTTGTTGCCGCAGTTTGTTGCATGCAATTTTCGATTTTAGTGGCAGTTTCGTTGCGAACGGTTTATGTTTATGCAATTTCAATTTGTTGAGCAATAAAAGCGATTTGTTTTAATTACTTACGCACATGGCATTTAATTATTTTTATTGATTAAATAAAACAATTAAGTTTATGTAAATTAAATGTGATGGCAATTGCGAAGAGACATTGGCATTGGCATTGCCGTTAGTTCACTAAAGAACAGGGTGATGAGAAGTGGATGAGGAATGGGAATAGGAATGAGGGAACTGCCCGAGTACCTCAGTCAAGTTAATGGAATTGCTGAGCGGCGTGCGACGTTGAATCTCCCTCTCAGTCTAGTGAAATAATTTAAGGGCAAGCATAGAAAATTAATGAGGCCATTAAATGCTGAAGACGCTAAAGGGACGACACACGCAAGAGACACGACACACACGCATACTAACACACATTAGAGAGACACACACACACACTCTCATACAAACATATTTAGTCATATGTATTTCCTTGTATGAAACAACTCTTTGTTAAGCCTCTATTTATGACTGCGTGTGTGCCGACTGTTATGCATATGTCTCTCAGTGTGTGTGAGTGTGTGTGTGTGTGTGTGTAGTGTGTGTTATCTCTGTGTGTATTATTATAATGCATGAGATTAAATGAGAATACACAGAGGGGAGAAGACGACATCGTCGCTGCGGGGCATATTCGCTTTCTAGCTCAGGCAAACGATTTAAAAAAACTTCTGTTTTTGCTTTAATTTAAAATTGTCCAAAAAAAAATTAAGTGCAAACTTTAGCTATAATAAAAATTTTCACAAGATCATTTTCACCATCAGTAAACGTGAAGAGTGAATTCATTTATATTATAAATCTTTTAAATTCCGAAATTAAAACAATATACAACCATATCCAAATTTTTTTTCAGTGATATCACCCAAAAAGTATAGAGCTTTGTAAATTACTTGACCTGATTATTGCATAAGTTTTCCATTAATTTTCCTAAATGGTGTCTTTACAAATTTAGAACTAACTTAGTTTAGAAGTGGAAATTACTTAAAAAGTGGAGCTACACAGTTTTTCAATAAGTTTTCCTGAATTTTTTTAAAATCGAAAATAATGTTAATAGTTTGACCTATTTCATGCTGAAGTTTTAAACTTTATTTTCTTCTAACAATCATGTCTCTAATGATTACTTATGTCAGTTTACTTTGCTTTGGGCAGTGATTTGATTGTCAGTTACTTTTATATACTTTATACATTAAATATAAATCTGAATTTAATGATTCTACAAACTGACTTCATACTTCTTTCGCAATACATTCGTAGGGCATTTGTTAGTCGTGCTCATGCAAATACACTCTCATGAGAAAAGAAGAAAATATACTTGGCTCTTTGGTTCTTATTTAAGTTGTGGACGCTTTTGGCCATGGGCCAAAAAGCCTTTAACATCATTCTCTCTCTCTCTCTCTTGTTTGGTCGTGCACCTTGAATCAGCTGTCTCTTTGTGGTTGCCGTTCACATCCAACAGCGGTTCGTTCTGTTTCTGTCCCTCCGCCTGTTCGTCTTTTTGTCTGTCCTCGCCTTGTTGTCCTGCCATTGACTGATGTGCAGTTGTTGCGGTTGTGAGTCCCAAAAATAAACTGCTGTTTTCAACAATATTTACGGTCTGTTAGCTTAGGCATATGAGTGTTTTGTGTATGTGTGTGTGTGTGTGTGCCTGGCTTTATCGCCACTTTCGCCCGCTTGCCATACCCTGTAATCATAAAGTCTATAAAATTAGTGGATATAAGCAACTGTCAGATAAAAAAAGAACAAAGTTTGAATATTATTGGTTGTGTCAAGTTTGTCATTTCATTCTAGAGTATCTATCAGTCTAGCACTTTCTACTAGTTTTTTTTTTTATAAATTTCTTATGCTAGACATTGGACCAAGTCGTTAAACAGGCCGCAATGCATGAACATAAAAGTGCGAGCAGCACCTGGCGGCGCTGTCTTCATTAGACGCTTAGAGATCTAAGCCAAGTTTCTCTTGTTGTTGTTGTTGGTGTTGCAGGCGTTATTTCTTGTTGTTGTTGTTGTTGGGGGCACGTTTTGCATTTTGGTTATTTACACAGGCGGAACAACGGCACGTATACGTAATAAAGTTGAGCAAATAAAATTCACTTTCCTTCAGCGTAAAAGTTCTAATTTTTTTTGCTCATCGCTGTTGTTGTTGTTGTTTGTTGGTGCTTTTTGTTTTGTTTGGCTTTTGTTGGGCTTCAGTTGCAACCTAAATTTCATTTGAGGCACAAAACTTGTTTAGTTGGCAAACTTTGCGCGTCGTCAATAAGGCGCTGAGGGATAGGGAACGAGAAGCGGAGAGAGAGGCAGTGGATCAGACAGTTAGACCTATGCATGCAATGATATAATCTCGTGTTCCACCAGCACCGTATTTATTACGCGTTTCCCCATAACTCCCCTTCCCTTTCCCCGAAATTCCCCACAACTCAACACAAATACACGAACACGCATGCCAAACATATGTATCTGCAATTTGTGAAGCGGGATCCAGAATAAAACCGAGCCGAGAGCCCAGACTGTCTACCTGGGGCATTGACAGTTGAGCTCACAGCGAAAGGGTATCAAAATAGCAACGAACTATGAACTCGCAGAGGATGAAAAGCCGAAGCAAGACAGAGATAAACTTCAGCATAAAGAAGCTGTAGAAAATATAATTTAATAAAAAATTCAAACGTTGACAGGTTTTTATTAAAAATGAGAAATGAATAGCGCATACACAAATATTTATTTTAAAGAAGCTGTAAAAGCAGGTCTGTAAGTCGCATACAGAAATATTTATTTTAAAGAAGCTGTAAAAGCAGGTCTGCAAGTCGTTAAATATATATATATATATACGTGTCATATCAACAGGTAGAATTTTTTATATAAAATGAAAGTCTTAAAATCCAAAACAAACTTTTTTGAACTTAAATATTCGTTCGGAAATAATGTCGATTAGATTCAGCTTCGGTTAAGCTCGAAGTTGTGCTCTCCACAAATATTACGTATACGTAATCTGAGCTGCAAGAGTAGCACAACTTTGGCGTGTTAAAGAGCTAATTTTGCTCTATTACCATATCGATTAATGCAGTGTTATAGTGTGAGAGCGTGTGTTTGGAGAATGATGAACGGGATGGGGTTAGGTTAAATGTATAATTGGCGATTAGACGATTGGCCCTAATATGCCAAATGCTGCTTCAACAGTTAACAACAAAAGCGCATCAGCAGCATTCAGCTTTAGGCTAACGGCAGCATTCGAATTCGATTGTCTTTCTCCACTCTTCCTCTCTTCCTCTGTATCTGCGTCTCTCTTTTTGTCTCTGTCTCTTAGTTAATTGGGTCATCGCCCCCTCCTGCCCTTGTATACTTACCTTTCTGGTTGGCCTGTGAAAAGTAATGACAACGCAATGTGCTTTCGTTTATATATATAGATATATATATATATATATGTTTTATATATATTTCCTTTGCTTTTGTTCATCATCATTCTTCATTCTGTTGACGCTTTCAACGCATTCAATGCTTTGCCTTTGTCTCGTTTTCCATATATTTTATTTTAAGTACATACATCTATAAACTATATTTATATTTATATTATTATTTATATTAATATGAAGTTATAGGTATATATTTATATATATTTATTATACAATACAATACGTATAACTAAAGTGTTAAGTTTATTTTCTTTTTTATGTCGGGATACATTTTTCATACATTTCCACATTTTTCTCGTAGTATTTCCATCCCACTTCATTTAGATGCAAAGAAATTAAAGTCTTTGGTTTACCTTAAAAATACAATTTTTTTTCAATTTTGTTTTTCTTTCGATTTCATTCGAATTTTCTTGTTTTTTCTTTGCTTAGACTTAAGTAAGTACAGGCAATTAATATATGTGGATACATTATTTAAATTGTCTTTCGTATATTTATTTTTTTCAAGTGATGTTACGGAATATGTGTGTGTGAGTATGAGCGTGTGTTGTGTTCTGACATTTACATATGTTTATTTTCATATAAATTGATGAATATGTTTGTTTTCGTCTTATTTTTTCCTTTTGTTTCTTCATTTGGTTTATTACAATTTTTAGTGTTGGGATTCCTAAAGCTTAATGCCAAATGACGGTTTTGTTTTAAGCTAATATTTTTTGATATTTTACATAATACTTCGGGCCAGCTGTAACTCAACATTTTCTTTCTTCTTAAACTTAGACAGAATTGATAAATTTAAATAAAATTCAAATCCCTAGATTTGTTTGGTGTCAAGTCTAATGACAGTTGATAAAATATATCGAATTAAAATTAACATTTACTTGACTTCTATTCTACAAGGAATTTAACTTGTTAACTTTGTTTAAGTTGAGGAAATTCTAATTAATACTCACTGGTCTTAAAAGGAAAGTAAAGCTTTAAATGAACATAATAATTATAATGATACTAACTAGTTGTTGTTTTGTCAAGTTCTGTTCTCTTTCTTTTTTGTTGAATTATCGCTGCCTTTGTTGTTTCCTGACCTACATTAGTAGTGTAAGTGTATACGTATATTTTGGTCTTTTCAGGGACCATTCTCAGTTTTATCTTTTCTCATTTATAAGTTATACATATAATTAACTAGCCACGTTCATTTAGCAATGTTACAATATTTGTCAATTTTATCAGTTCCCAATTTGACGCTCCCGCAAATTTCAGAAAAGGCTCTGAGAAGTAATTAAAAATTATATTTGTGTAAAGTTATATTAATACTCGTAAACATGTATTTTTCAGTTTAATTACTGCATCAATTTAATTGATATTATTTTGAGCAATCTCTGAAAATATGGATAATATAAGTCTAAAAATTATTAACTGCTCGATGAACTTTGGTATAATCAGATTTAAGTGAAAATCAGAATAAATCTTGTTCTTTTTTCTTTAAAGTTTTTAATTACATTTTAAATTATACTTCAAATTCAAAATAAATTAAAAACAAAAATTTCAAATTTCTTTTATATTTAGAAATTCTTTAAATAATCTTAGCAGATCTGTCTATGTATTATCAATAAACAAAAATGAACAGCTATACTTTCCTAAAAGATGTTTTCCGGCAAATTTTTAAATGTGTAAAAAAAAATTCGTTGATATATGAAATAATTTTTCTTGGACATTTTGGCTAAAGTCAAATTGGGAACAGACCAATATGTGGTTTATGTTTAAGTATGTACAGAGAAGTCACACGATTATTTAATTTTTAGTTCTATTCTATTTCTTAGTTAAGTTTTATATTGAACTCGAAATGTGGACCCTATCTCCCACTCTTTCTAATTCAATCGCTGTCTCTTTCTCTAACTCTGTCGCTCTGTTTAGGATTGTTTAGGAAGTCTTGAGAAGTGTGATTTAATTCATAATTGCCTTCGACTTACATTTGCGTCTGTCTGTTTGACAAAGGAGGAATTTCTTTGTAATTTAGAAAGTCACACACACACCAAAACACAGATACACACTCTCTCACTTACACATACACAAAAGTTCCAATTACAATTACAGTTACAGTTACAGTTAATTACAGTTAGAGATTTAATTTAACATTTACATTGGGGCAATAGCTGATTTTTAAATGTGTGTGTTTTTAATGTTGTTGTAGTTGTTCTTGTTAATTATTTGATTTATTTATATTGTTAATCATTTTTATTTATTTTTTGTAATGCGGGGATTTGCGAGAGTTGACATTTAGGTATGTACATATATATGTATATTCTTAGGGCTGTCTAGTTAGTTTTCGTTTGTAGTTAGTTGGTATGTTTAGTTAGTTTGTCGTATCTATCGTATGCATATTTATGTTATGCCTAAAAGTATACTTTTCATTTTAATTCATTTATTTGTTGCTCCATTTTTATTAGTTTTTAGCTTTTAGTTTTTCTTATTGTTTTGTTTATGTTTCGCTTTTATCTCATTGGAAATTCTTATTATCATCATTCGCATTTATCTTTTTAATCAGACACGTATCACAAACAGTTTTTGCTTGCACAAAAATCTTCTTCTTTTTACTTTCGCCACAAATTCGCCTCAATTTCGCTCGAATTTCGCCTTAAAAAACATTACATACATTTTTTAAAGTGTTTCTTTTTTTAAGTTTAGTCAGTTCTGCTTGAGGGGGGAAGGGGATGAGGAGAAGGATGCATTTGATGGCTTAGACATCGGTGCCACAACCCTCCTGATAGCCCTCGTCGGGGGAGTTGCGACTGCTGCTGATTAACGCCCTTTTCAATGCCGTTACGGGCGGTAGCACGGGCACGCCCCCTTTTTGCCAGACACGTATCGTTTTGGCGTTAACGGGCTGACCATTGGCCAATATGGAGCAGGAACTGGAACTGGTCGCTGCCATCATCGTTGATGGTGATGACGATGATGATGATGATGATGTTGAGATTTGTGTGGCTGCTGGCGTGGGAGATGCATTTGCCGAGGCGTTGCTATTGTTGCTGCTGCCTCCTCCGCCGCCCCCTCCTGCATCGTGTAGGCGTGGCAGGGTGCGGCTACTGAAGTGTGGACTCGAACTGGAGCTGTTGTGATGATGATGATTATTGTGATGTTGCTGCTGCTGATGATGTTGATGATGATGATTGAGCGTCGTTGTGAGCTGTTGCTGCAACTGTTGCAGCGGATGCATTTGCAGCTGATGATTGTGCTGATGCTCGGCGCCCGGAACCAGCGGCAAGCCATAATCATTGGGATACCCGCAACCAGAACCAGATCCCGAGCCACTCGACAGATTCGTGGTGGCCGTGGATGTGGTGGATGCGGCAGCTGCAGCTGCTCCACTTTGTGCCACACTGTGCTGCAAGTGGGTGCGGGGAAAAGTCTTGCTGAAGTAATCGCTGGCCGCATTGCGCTCGTGCAGATCGTACAGTTGACTCGAGTCGCCAATGATGGGCGTCTTGTCCGTGTAGCGTTTCATGAAGAGATCATCCGCGGAACTGGCCCCCGCCGTGTGCTCCCACAGGCCCGAAGGATACAGCGAGTCACAGCCATTGGCGCGACTGTATTCGCCGCTGCCTCCTCCGCCTCCAACCAATTCGTGGCCCAACATGACCGGCAGCTTCAGATCCGCGAACTCATCGCTGCCAAATCTTTTCGTATCATTGATCAAATCCGGATTGTTGCCGTGGCCCGTTGAGGCGCTGGGCGAGATGAAGCAGGAGGCGGTTGACAGGACACTGGCGGCATTGTCATATCCCTGATTGGAGTACGCGATGTCGGTGAGTCGCGGTGGTTTCTGGACCGGATTCGTGTTGACATTGGCATTCGCATACGTCGGATTGACGGATCGGTCAACGGCTAATCTTCCTGTTGACCCTGCACCTGCTCCTCGGCCATTGCTCCCCTTGCGCTCCAAGGTATTGACGCCTCCAGAGCTATTGCCATCCAGGCAATTGGCCACCGCTCCATTGGCTATCACGATGCCGGCAATGCTGCCATTGCCCGTTGCCGGCTGTGTTTTATTTGTGATCGAGTTCTGATGATTCACCGAGGTGATGACCTCCATGTGATTGGGTGTCTTGCTGTCCACATACGGCTGGCGCTTCACCCGCAGCAGGAGGCACATGATGGCCGCCAAGGCGAACACAATCAACGCCACCAACGCTGCACTGAGTCCCACAATCTGTCCACTGCCCAGAGATGCCATTCCCGCCGCCCTCATGCTCACATGGAGCGTGAAGTTCGCCTCGGCGCTGCCCGCCCGATTCTCGGCCACGCAGTAAAACTCACTGGAGTCCGTCTCCTGGGCATTGGTGAGGACGAGTCGCGAGCGCTTCTCGAATCCCCGCTCCAGCTGCTCGAACATGTGGACGCGCTGATAGGCGCTAAAGGCGCTGTTGTTGGCCAACTGCCGGCCATTCCAGTACCAATGGATGCTGGCCGCGGGAACGGCGCTGGCGCGGCACGTGATCGACGCGTTCTCGCCCATCGAGGTCTCCACGTAGTGGGAGATGGGCAACATCTCGGGACGACAGGCAAAGTCGTCCACATGCAGCTCAGCGAAGCTGCGATCGATGATCCTCTCGGGTCCGCCGGCACACACGGGTGCCACCGGATACGGAATATTGCGCTGCATCAGCCAGATTTTGGCATCCCTTAAGCGGCAATCGCACAGCCAGGGATTGTCATGCAACTCAATCCCATGGAGGCGACTCAGTGTCTCGATTGTCTTGGGCAACAGTTCGCTGAGTTTGTTCCCATTGAGTCGGAGTGTCGTTAATCCTTGCAGACCAATGAAAGCCTGTGTCGAGATCGTCTGAATATCGCAGTGGGAGAGATCGAGTTTATTTAATGATGGAGTATTTCCAAATGCCTCCGGCTCGATCTTCTGGATGTGATTGGAGGCGAGTGTCAGTTCCCTCAGCGAGGACACGTAACTCAGCGCCAAGCTGGGCACATTGACCAGCAGATTATGCGACAGATCCAGCTCCACCAGGTTCGTCAATCCCTTGAAGGTTTCCCGCTGTATTTCGCCAATTCGACAATTTCGCAGATAGAGCTTCTGGAGATTCAGCAGATTCGCCCGGATGAACTGTTCGTTGGACAGCGTCTGGAGCTTATTGCCGGACATGTCCAGGACCTGTGTGCTGGGATCAATGTTGTCGGGGATCTGGATGAGCTGGCGATCGATGCATTCCACGGTCTGTTTGCCGCCCTTCCATTTGCAGGCGCAGACCGTTTGGCAGCTGCTCAATTGCTGGACAGGATTATCCAAGTCGCTGCCAGGATAATATAATGCTGGAGGTCCCGCCGATGCCGCCACATAGCCATCATCTGTCATCGGCTGACTATCGGCAATGGGATACACCTCGTTCAGTGATGACTTGGAACCGGAACTGGCACTGGAACCGGAACTGGCACTGGCACTGGAACCAGCTCCATTTGCATAGTTATAGCGACTGGCCAGCAAAGAGCTGGGCAGGATTAGGAGCAGGAGCAGCATCATTATGATATGCATCATATGTGTGTATGTGTAGTGTAGTGTAGTGTGGTGTGGTGTGTGTGTGTAAGTGAACTGATAAGGTTGTGATAAGCGCGCTTTAGGCCATGCCAGGCAGACTTTAGAGCTGATGATATGCCAAGTGGAATGTCCTTTTTTTATATATGTATATATTATTTTAATTATGATAATAGTGCAAACTTCCGTGCGGATTCAGCGTCGAGTGAATTTATTATACACATATATATATTGGTCAAGCGGAAAATTGATTAATTGCCCAGTTTTTCGCGCTGTTCTCCTTATTGTTGTTGTTGTTTTTGTTGTTGTTGTTGTTGTGTTCGTTGTTGTTTTTGTAAATATTTTCATGTTTTGGCGTAATTAGCGGCGCCTGGCGCAACGTTATTTATAGGAGCCGACCAGATGATAATCGTTTTTCCTTTTCTCCCCGAAAAAAGAAACAACACACACACACTCGCACACACACTTCCACAGAAAAGAAAAGCGAAATTTTTACGCAACTGGCAAGCTACAATTTTTCCTCTTTTATTTTTATTTTTCGCTATTTTTCTTTATATTTTTGTTCACTTTTTTGTATTTTGGTTAGCGAGTTTTGCCACGCAAAGCTTTAATTTTCATCGCGTTTTCGTATATTTCTCTGCTTTTCTTTTTCTTTTTCTATTTATTTTTTGTATTTTTTTTGTTACGTCTTGTGCGTTTCGGCCTCGTGGCCTGCAATCACAACAGCGTTAGAAAAACCGTTGGACGGGACGAAGAATCTTTTTTGTCCGTGTTGTTCCAAGTTACACACATTCGCGACGGACGAGAAACACACGAAACTCCACGACGGAAACTTGTCGAAGGCAGAGGGTGGAGGGTTGAGGGGTGGTTTGTTGGTTTGTTGGTATGCGAGGTGCGCGTGATGAGTTTATATTTGATACGCTTTCAGATATGCATTGATTTTCAACTGTTTCACTTTGACATCATTATTATTATCATGATGTTTGAGCAACTTTATTATTAGCATTGCAATAATGATTTCACATTTGCTTCACATTTCGAGTACACTTTTGTAGCGAAGTCACACTGTGCATATACACGTATTGAACGACGCCGACGCAACCAACCGCTCGGCAGCAATCATCGACTTGAACTGAGCGACGAGCTGCTCAGCTGCATTAGCAAAAGCGAAAGCCCATCGTTGGGCAAAGCCAAAGCCAGCAGAGCGACGGCGTCTGCTCGTTTCGTGCTCGTTCGTCGGCTTCGGTTTAGTGTTCGTGTTCGTCGCTTCGCTGTCGTGTTGAATGCTGCTTTATTGATGAATGGCCAGCGAAGGGTGACTGCCGCTGAAGAGCAGCGGGTGGATGTTACTTTTACGCTCTCTCTCTCCCATTTAAGTTCCTTTGGTTACATGCTCTTGGCTGCAGCTTATGTTGCTTTAACCGTTTCAGCATGGCAGCATGTTGCCAGCAACTAGATCTAAGCATATCAACAATTCATTGAGCTGAAATCTATGATTTATAGTTGCATTTAAGCTGAAAGTGTGTTAATAATAAATGTAATTAATATATTTAATATAACTGATAATAAAGGGAGACTTACAAGTTGGATATGAAATGGTAAAATTCATTTGGAATTTGGCTGTTCTCGAAAAAATGTCGCTAAAATTTGGTATTTAAATTCTGTGAAAAATTATATTACTGTCGAGCTTGCTTATAATGAGCTTGCAAAGGGATTAAATATGAATTCGTTAAAGAGAATATTTGGTAAAAGTCTTTGTCAGTTTCCGTTTGCATTTTTATAAAAATTTAATTAATTTGAAATAATGGAAAATTTGTATGTTTCGGCTTTAAAAATGAGAGCAAAACTTGTTGACATATAAAGTTATTTATTATGCAAACCACTTTTATTATATCAAATTATGTAGTAATATATTGACCAATTTAATAATATAATTTAAAAAAATTTGAATAAATCATTTGAAAGATGCAACCATAAATTTGTATTAAAAATAACTTATTTTATAATCTGATCTTAAGCTGCAATTATTTATTTAATTATCACCTGTAAAAGTTGAATTAAAAATGTCTGTTTTTCTGTTGTTTGTCGGTTCATTATAATGATCAGATGTTGGCTTATATAACGATAACGATAATGAACTGAATGATCTTGTGAAATTTGAATGAGTAAACAACAAAAGCAATCAATGAGTCTTTTGTTTTCCCTCTTTCGTCAGGTAATTCTTAACGTGTTGTTTAAGACTCTTATTGCCGGAACGGCGAACAGGCAGAGAGACAGACGGACAGAGAGACAGACGGAGAGACGAACTGATCCAAGCGACCTACTCAAGCATGAAAAGAATCTAAAAGTAAATAAACATGAAAAAGTTCTTTGCCTGTGAGACGAAAGCTGAGACATAAACAGAGACGGAGACAGTGAAAGAGACAGGGAGGGAGAGAGAGAAAGAGGGAAAGAGAGACGAAGATCGGCAGCAGTGAGTACAGTCTTTGGCGACGTAATTCGTATTTCGACTGAATGAGTCACATCCGCCAGATACAGATACACAAGCAAAAGATACGAAGACGAATGCATGAATATAATTGTGAATGTGAATGTAAATGTGAATGAATTAGTTGCATTCATTGTGTGCAACGTGTGCAGAATTTCACAATATCATGATTTTTTTCTTTCTGTTTAGGTAGAAATACCAAGTCAAGATCAGCTTACACAGCTGTGTGGCATAAATGTATCTATGTATCTTTGTATCTCATGGGACAATTCTATCTAGAACTAAGATTGCCTTGGCTAGTTCAGCTGAAGACAACATAAAAAAGTTGTTAGAATGAGAAAAAGAAAAACAACGACGGCTTTTAATGACGACGATGCCAACAAGACTTGAGACTCTGAGATTGTGGCAGAGACTGTGGCAGGCACAGACTGGGGAACAGTGTGAGCCGCTAAACTAATTACCTCAAGGCGGCAACAACAATAACAACAACAACAACAATAACAACAACAACAATAGCATATAAGTTACTTCACCTGCGTGCCTCTTTGGGGCAGGTAGTTGAACGTGTTGCTTGTGGCAGCTGCTTTTGAGTATGGGCCAAGATGTTATGTTGTGTTGGCCAGACAGGAAACGCGCTGTGTAGCTGCCAGAAATCTCTACCTTTATCCCCTTTCCCCTCTCTGCATATGAGGGAAAATTGCAAAGAGACGCATCTTCCAGCTGCCTCAGATACATTTGTATCCATGTATATATGCATGTGTTTGTATGTTTGTATCTGCAGCCTGAGAAGTTTTCATTGCAAACTTGTTTGGTATAAAACTTCGCGTTGTTTTTGTTGATTGTTTGTTGTTTGTTAATGTTGCTTTTTGATTGCGCTTATATGCGCAATAAAGATACAGATACATAGACACAAGATACAGATACTTGGTCTAGCTGTAGATACACACTTGTGTTTCAATTTCTAAAATAAAGCGCACACAACTCACAAGATAATAGACATTGATTAAGGTCAGTTATGATTGACGAAAAGTGAAATTTCCTCTATTGTCTTATTACTGTGTCTGTGTGTATGTGTGTGTATCTGTGTGCGTTCTTAAATTGCAAGTTATCCAAGCAGAAACAGTTGCTTTGTCTTTGTCTTGTGTGTTATAGCCATGCCGAGTTGAGATTTCTAAATGCATTTTATAAAGCTTCAAAATTTAATAACATTTCATTGTTTAAATATATTTAAATTGTATTTAAAAATCCTATTTATCATTGTGTGCCAGACTCTGTCTGACATTGATTGACATTTAAGCCTAGAAAATGGCAAGCTTTGAATATTTCTTAGCCACATTTTTCATAGCTCAATTAAGTTTTTATTGAGAAATACTTTTAAATTTGAAAATTCACTTCCAAAGCATTTTTTTGGTTAGTTAACTTGGACCTTGAACACAGGCATTTAAGCAATAAGAGGTAAGATGGTAAATGTAAGCACTATTAATAAAGTAGAGCATTCTTTTGGTAAATCACTTTATCAATAGAAATTAGTATTAAACATTATTTGCTCTAGATAAAAAATTCTTGGACAAAAGTCTTAATTTTTAACCTTTGACAAATTATATCCCTGCCTGTAAGATCATCTGTTTTTGGGTTTGTGATAATATTTTTAATATATTAAATATTTATTCTTAATTCATAAATAAATATTTGTATGATTATTGAATAAAATTGAAAACTGAATTCTAATCAATAATATGTGAACATGTAAGGCTGTGTTAAATCGGTTGCAATATCTTTAAGTAATGATTAAAAATGTAGCCAATTAAAAAGGTTTAAAAGATAACAGATTTACAAATTTTAGAAAATAAGTTCTTTGAGTAGTACTTATCTGCTGACCCCCATACGTATCGCATTAGAAAAAGTGGATTTGGTCTGTCTGTTACATGGTGCAATCTTCAAATCTAAAACTCTTTTTTCATGGTTTTTGGCGAAAGCAGAACTCGTCGACTATGCAAATAATATTTGTATCTTTTTTCTTTTCTTTGCAGCGGAAGTCGGCAAGTCGAGAAATCGCTCTGAGTGCTTTATGATCATTATTGTTGTAGTTTGTATTTGTTTTTTATTTTTAGTCACAGTCCATCTCCACTTGAGGGTTTTTGGTCTCACGGTCACACACATGTGGCTAAGAGAGGGATAGAGAGAGAGAGATATCAAAGAGATTCCTCTACATCTTCTACTTCTTGTACATCATTTGTTGACTTTCACATTTCGTACTCGGGTTTCTCTCTGCTAGTACGCAACAATTAGCCGCAGTTAATTGGCCAAAATGGCTTTGCGCTACGCTTTCTGCACTTGGCCAAAGCAACTGAGCCAACATACCGCTTACCGCTTACCGCTAATGTTGGCCAACGCTTTGTGACGCTCTGAACGGCAAAACTTCCGCCTAGAGGAAGCAACTGTAAAATTTACAGTGTTACATCGTGTAATTAAAAAATCGCAATTGCTGCATGACTTTGGTCTAAGCCAAGAGCCAACAGCCAAGAGCCAAAAGCATTGCCAAGAGCGAGAGAACTGCTTATGAATTCTTCAAACAAATATTTGCAAACATAATTTTTAAGATAGGGCTCCAAAAATCACCTGGCGTTCGACCGTTGGGGAATTGCAGGCATCGCAGGTAGAAAAAGCTAAGAGTGAGTGGAAAGAGGGGAAAGGGGAAAGGGGAGGGTTCAATTGGTAGCAGGATGCTGTGTTTTTGACCTTTGTGCTTGTAATTCTGCGCCTAATTGCCCTTAATTTATTTAACTTCAAGCTGTGCACCGGCAACGACCCACAGGGACTCCGACTCCGACTCCATCTCCGTCTCCATCTCCGATTCCTATTCCTTGTCGGTGTCCAAACTCGAGCCGTGTTCAGTGTCAAGGGTTCGCTTTGGTGCCGCTGCGTGTCCTTTGGGCCGCTCTTTGGGACGTGGCCGGAATGGACTTTCCCTTCAAATTCCATCTATATAAATATCTCTTCCTCAGACTCTGACTTTTCTGATTTTAACGAGTGTCTGGCGGACTGAACAGACAGTGTGGGGAATTCATTCATTCACTTAGTATACCCTTTTGTCAAGGGTATTATTATAGCCTGTGTCGTTAGCATTACGTCAGGAAATGTAAACAAAACTGTCGATTAATATTGCATTGTTTGTATTGAGTTAAATGTATACAAGTGAGAATTAATTACTATATGCATTAATCTTAATTGAAAACTAGTCAAAGCTGAAAATAATTATAGTGATTCCAGGTAAATCAATTAATAGGTGGCTTTTACAAATGTTACTTTGGATCTAATGAATACAGTTCGGATGTACTTATAATTAGCTCTTTTAAAACCCTTTATTTAATGAAAGTATTCATAAAGTAGATTTAAAACTCTGTTTTGTGAAATGTTCAATATGAATTAGATTTTTAGATGTCTTCATTAGGATTGCAATATTCAACTGGCGAAGAGGAAGCTTTAGCGCATCTGTTTTTAAATGTCCTTAAATAAATCTGTCAATTATTTGATCTTATTTAATGACATTCAAATTTAAATGTCGATCATATTTATTTATTACTACTACTAGTTGTAGGGTATCCTCTAGTTCGGTTACGATATTAATTGGGGCATACATAATGCGGATTTTCTTAGGTAATTGCCACAAGTTCAAGTTCTTACTATTTGTTTTTGTTGGCCGCAATTGTAAAGGCATTTAGCCGCATTTCTTGACTTGGACTCCAACTCCTTCTCTGACTCCATCTCTGACTCCAACAACGACTCTGACTCTCGAATGGAGTCTCTTGGTTTAAGTTACTGGGCACTAAACGCTCTAATTATTTTCTAACCGTTGAGATTTAAATGTCTCTGCGGCGTTGCAGCGCGGAGCAGGAGCTGAAACAGTTGGATCAGCAGAAGGAACAGCTGGAGAAGAAGCAGCAGGAGGAGAAGGAGGAGAGAAGAGTGAATGAAGAAGAAGAAGCAGCGACTGAAAGCTCTTTATCTTCATTTTGGGCATTAAGCCGCTTAGTGCAGTCATCGCCCGTCGTCCGTTGTCCTGCTTGAAATCCTTCTCTCTCTCTCTCTCTCAGAGTCTCTCAGTCTGTCTCTCAGCTCATCCCTCTCTCTTTCTGCTCGTCTGCCCCTTTTTCTCCGTCTCTGTTTGCATTTAAACTGATTTGCACGCTGTTACCAACATCGCCTTTGCTCTCTTTGAACCAGAGGGCAATTATTCAAAGCGTCTAAATTAGGTAATTGGCCTTTAAAGAATCACGCTAATTATTTATGTTTATGTTTATGTATGCGTGCGAGCTTCAACTGCGATTGTGGCATTCGCATTCGCATCTCGGCCAAGTTTGTATAACCCTTTGCCGATTTTCCGCTTTTCCGCTTTTCCAGTTGCCCATTGCATTTTGGGCTGCGTTGTCATCGTTGTGCCGGATTTAAACCCGGTCGAAACAGTGTCCCGCACTTGTTTGCGGCCTTGATTAATGAAGTAGTCCTGCGGCCATATCCAGAACCAAAACAACAACAATAACAACAATAACAACAATAACAACAACAAGAACAGCAACAATAACAACACGAGTCTACAGGCGTGCTTAGACTACGAAGGCAACAGCCCCTTCTCTTTCTCCTTCTTCCTCTCTTTCTCCCTGTCTGTCTCTGTCTCACTCTCCTTCGCCATCTCCTTCTCCTCGACTTGTTTTGTTTAGATTTATGTCAAATTGTCGGCCATGCCGCGCTAGAGTCCGACAGACGGAGAGGGAACGACAGAAAGAGAGGGAGACAGAGAAGGGGAGTAATGGCTTTTGGGTACGTCGCTTTTTAAGCTATTCAATCAAATCGAGTTCAAGTGGTTTTTCCACTTTTCGGCCCACTCACAACTTGGGCCAAAATTAATTGTTTGTCTAATCAGTTCATTGTATGCGTCTGACAACGCGACGCGACGCGACCGCAACAAAGCGGCAACGGCGACTGCTGCGAAATTGGCAAATTGGCCCCTCCGACACCCCCAACACCACCACCACCACCACCACCACCACCACCACCACCACCACCAATCCCAATACCACCAGCTGCGCATCTGCAAGAGCAGACTAATGGTCAACAGGTTAAAGGTTGCAGCCGGTCTCATTAAGGCGATTAAATGCATTAGCTAAACTGATTAACACCTATGCACACACACACAAACACACTCACACGTACACCAAGGATGATACAGTTAACATGGCCCATGAAAAGTGCCATCAAATTTGTATATATATTTTTATATGTACATTATAATATATATTTAATAAAAATATACATATATACTATTTTAAATTTGTTTTAAATATTAATATTTATTTTTTAATTATTACAACTTAAATATGTGTGTTTATGAGTGTAAATGATTTCTGAATAAAATCTTCCAAAAAATGTACTTTAGTAAGTATAGATCATAGAAATAATAACTTCAATAATGTGCTTCTATATGAAAGACTTTTTTAGTTTATCTTACAAATTCAACTTTGTAACTTTCTCTACATATAGTATGTATATAATTTACAATAAATTAAAAACAAATCCAAAAATATATATTTAAATAATTGTCATGCTCATTAAGAAAATTAGCTTCTATTGGACTTGATAAAAACCTCAGAAAATATATAATTCGATTTGTCTGTAATAAATACTTCAAAAACATATAAATTCAAGGAATAATTAGAAATGAAGAAGTGCTTAAGTTTTTAAAATGAAACGAATGCAGAAGATGATAAATGTTTTTAGTAATTGCTAGCGTTAATTAAAAAGCAGTAGCAAACTTTATTACCTCTTTTAATATACTATAAGTACGTATCTTACAGAGGCAGATACAGATACAGTATACTTGTGTTTAATGTATCTGCAATAAATCGAAGTCCTTGAAGCTGCATTTAATTGATTTCATTTGGAGCGGATGTTGCATTCCAATGCGGTCTTTAATTTTCTATGATTTATGCGTGTTTTCTTTCGCTTTTGAGTCTTCGATTCTTCTTCGATTCGTTAACGTTTAAGTAACTTGCACTGTTGCTTGTCCAGTTTTGCGACATGGACTTGGACATGTGCACCTGTGTCGGCCACATCCTGTGCAGCTAACAAGAAGTGCGAGTCCAGCAAAGGGAGCGAGAACGAGAACGAGAACGTGAACGAGACAACAAATCAACCGCACACTTCTTGAACCCAAAAGATACAGATACCAAAATTCAGGTTTAACTAGACTTGGCACACACTCGCACTCGTCGCACTCTTGTGAGTGGCGAGCGGACAGGGGAAACAGTCACAAGGGAAACACCTGAGAGAGCCAGAAGACCTGGACATAAGCCCTTGCATTTGCTGCTTCTGCTGTTGGCCAAAATGCTAAAGGGAAGCAGCTCAAAAGTACGAGTACGAGTATTTAGAGCGCTGCCGGCTCCGTCGGGAACCGAGAGACTATTAAATGTCAATGGATTTCTGCATGAATGAGTTGTGTGACTCCTCTGGGCATAGTCCCCCCTTCCTCTCTTCCCCGTTGCACACTCCTTCAACTGGTCCTCCTATTTTTGTTGAGTGTTCGCTTTCGGCTTTACCTTTTTGGCCATTTGAGCATTTGATGTTTACTGGCGCACGTAGTTTCATTTAAATTTCAATTGCCAAAAATAAATCTCTCTGGCTTGACAAGTGCTTTGGCTCTGGCTTTTGAGCGAGAACGCCCGCAGGGAGAAAAACAACCCCCCATCCCCAACAACACTGCCCCCTGCAATGCATTGGAATTTCATATTAATATTTTGATTTTTTTCCTTACATTTTTTTTAGAATTTATTGAAATATGCATATCTGTATTGGTCTTGAGGCTAAGTCTCTCTCTTTCTATTTAGTTTTAGTTCAAGTTTCAGTTTGAGCATTCTGTTAATTAAAATGTATAGCCGCAGTCCATAGACGTGCCCCTAAAATGCTGGCCATAATTTCTCAAGAGCCAAGCCCCAAAAAGATGCCAAAATTAAAGGGAAGGGAGAACTAAATATGTAATTCAGGAAAGCGCTTCGGCTTATCATAGTTGTTCTTGTTTGTGTTGCTGTTGTTGTTGTTGTGGGCCCGTTAAATCTTCAACTAAATATTAAACGTCGCCTCTCCGTCGACATAATAAAAGCCTTGGCTTCACTTTGGGGCCACTTATTGTTTAGGAGAATGAGTCGAATTAAGGGCAGGAGATCTGACTTCAACTCTTGTCTTGGGTAATAAACGCAGCATCCTAAGCCGCGCACAGTTGGAAATATTTTTCATTAGCATTAAGAGGCAATAGGCAGCTAAAGTAGCTAGCAAAAAAAAAAATAGAAGAAAGGCAACAACAGTGAGAAGAATGAGAGTGAGAGCACTAACTTGGCCATAAGCTTGCCACGTTTTCACGTGTCGGACTGCTAAATCTTTTTCGGGCACAAGCTGATAACGTTCTTGGCCTTAACTCCAACTCCAACTCCAATTCCAGCACTGACTTTGACTCCTACTCCTTGCCCCCTTTTGGGCCCCAATCTGCTAACTGCTAAACACATAAGTTTGCGCCGTGTGTGTTGTGGCCTTTATGGCTACGTGTTTGGCAAACGGAAGTGGCCAAGATAGCTGCAGATACAGATACATATACTTAAGTATCTGTATAATGTATGTTTGCCATCATACACACAAGCACACTCACCTTTGTATGAGGCGGAGAGAATCTCCCGTGATTTACACGCCACACAGTTAAACGCTTTAACGACTCGACATTAGAAACAATTGCCAGAAGTTTTAATTAAACTGCGCCACTCATTAGATGCTTCCTCATCTCTATTACTTCCCTACTTCCCTACTCCTTTCCCCTCCCTCTTCTCTTTGTTGGTTTCGCCCAACTATATTTATTCATAAGTGTGACTCAGTTGGGCGTCTGTCCCAAAGGTAATTACGAGTATGCTTCTTTTTTTATTTTTTTGTTCTTTACGCTCCAATTGCTCATTTCCGTTTACTATTTTTGGATATGTTAGACAAAGCAGAGAATTGAGAACTGAGAACTGAGAACTGAGGTTCCCTGTAACTCATAAATGCCAGTCAAGCGTAACCCACAAATCGAAGTACTTTAAGCAACAAATCACAACAACAATAACCAGTGAAAGGCAAAACTCAAAACTCATTGAAGACGAAGAATCTTACAATAGAATCGCGTGTTTGGCCAGGCGGAACGATTTAAAGATATGCTAATTAGCAGTTAGGTGTTGTCAGATAAAGTAAATAAACTTAGTGGTGAGAATAGTGAGAGCTGCAGCAGTCAACAAATTATTTAAGCGAAATGAATTTAGCCTTAATGCAAATCTTGGAAATCGGACCAGTTTTAACAAACTTATGAAAATTTAAAGTTGGTTTGATATTCAACCTAGTAATTTTACCTGTGATTAAAATAACTATTTAGTTCATTTAGTAAGAAAAGTAGAAGTATTTGTAATTTCATTAGAAGTAAACAAAGTCATTAACTAAGAATTACTAGGTAATAGTAGTGTTAGTAGTAGGAGTGCCTGTAATAATATAACAAGCTTAGAAGTTGTTAAAAACCTTGTTTGGAATATGTTCACTGAGCTATGACGAATTTAATTTTTTCCTTAAATTCCGAACCGGAAGTTCCCAAGTGTCGTTTGCCTCGCGGATCACTTTCCAAGACCATAATTTGCTTTCCTCACATGTGCTCACTGAGCTATGACAGAGTTAATGCTTCCCCCTTCAAAGGCTCTAAATGCAAGGGATTAGAGTTTGTCTCGAACCACTGAAGCCAAGTTCACTGGGAGCTCAGAAAGTTGGGCTTTCGCAAGGTGACCTCGCTGATTAGCCCCTGATCTTGCACAGGTCGATATTTGATACATTTAAAAGTGCCATGACAAGCATTTCTGCGAAAGTAACCAGTTAGATTGTCTTCGTCTTCGGTGACAAGACTAAACAAGTTGAAGTTGTCTCTGCTTTCCGGCTGAGCATTGAGTAAAGATACCTTAGACGAGTGCGAGCACTTCAAGAACTGCAAGTTGTCGCCTTTCGTGCCACTTCAAACAAAATAACAAACTTATTATGCCCATTTGTTTTGCACGAGAAAGAGAAGGAGAGAGTGAGAAAGAGAGAGAGAGAGAGAGAGAGAGAGAGAGTGCGACAATCAACTGGGGAAATAAACTCCACTGGGCAGCCACAGCAGCAGCAACCGCATCCAAACTGAATCTCGAGTCTGAGTTTTGACCAGGCTCAGTTCTCTGCTTAAGCTGCCGCGATACTTTTGACTTCCTGTGGCAAAAACACACACACACAAGCACACACTCGTAGAGACAACAAGAGCAAACTGGGCTTAAGCTTCCAAGTGGTAACTCGCTGCGGGAATCAACAGAAGGGAGGGGAATGAGAAGTGGACAACTTGCAACTCCACACGCCACACACAAAATTGCGGCTTTGCTGCTGTGCAACAATGAGATACTTCAGAAAGAATTAGTTGCACTAAAAATTGCAAAAGTCGCACTGGACTCGGCTCGGGTTTTGTTTGTCGCCAAGTACGAGTATATACATATGTATGTATCTACTACAAAATACTCCTAGACCAGGCTAGACTTTCACTATTGTAGTGACTTAACTTTAACTTCAACTCCAACTCCAAATGGTACCTTTCTTCTTCATCTTCCTCTTGTTATTTTTTGTTGTTGTCTGCATTTTGTGTGTTGCGTATTTTGTGGCACTCCGGGTGGTAGCTACTAGCAGGACATATTTGCAGGATCTCTAGTCGCCAAAAGGACCCTGAATTCCTGTGCTCTTTGTGGTAACACTGAGCGGTCTGTATACTCTTACGAAGAGTCTACAGACTTGATCATTGCTTTAAAAAAGTAATGCTAAACAATTACTTAAATATACAGAAACTTCGCTTTATTTAATCGCTTCGCTTTATTTATTTAAAAATTAATTACAGAGAATAAAAAATTGTAACAGAGGGAGCTCTTTATATATAAATTCAAATTTGATTGTAAACTGAGATATCTTTATCAAATATTTATGAGATTCCAATTCTTTTCCCATAAGTTTGTTTATTTTCATAGTTTTGTTTTGTCAATTTTCTTTCTTGAACTAGTTTATTTTTAATAACATATTTTTCAAAAAAGTTAAGCTTCAGGAAGTGAGACTTACATGTAAATTAAGTATCTGGAATTTACATTTTTGTTATTGGTTTTCTAGGCCAGTTATATTACGACACATCTTTCAATGATATTATATCAAAGTTAAATGTTAAAGTTAGTCGTTCTGTTTAGAATTATTTAAGTCGGTTAATTTGAATTTTTTTTAGAATACCTTATTTCTAAAATCCACTGTTCCAGTGATTATCTTAACAAACTAAATTACACTTTTTACATTTTTGGAGCACTTCTTATGGATGAATTAAATATTATAGTTGGTAAACAAAACAACTAAGTAGAGGGTGTGTGAAGCAACAGCAATATTAAAATAGTTTTGCCTGCTATTTTTATTTTTTTTGGTTTTATTTGCAAATTCCGGCCGAGTTGCCGGCCATGAAAAGGCATTAGAATAAGTAAAAAAGCGACGTTTTTACGCTTTTGCCGTTTGCCGCCTCTTGTTTTTCTTGTTATTGCTCTATTTTGTCCGCTGTTGTTGTTGTTGTTGTGTTTGTTGTCGCTGTTGTTGTGGTTCTTGTTCTTGTTGTTGTTGTCACTTTACATAGTCGTTTAGCCTGGGCCAAAGTTGCAGACACTTTTCTGGTACGAGTACGAAATTTCTTCTTTTTTTTTTTGAAGGCCAACGGCAATTTTAATTCAGCTTTAGCTTCAGCTTCGTTTGTTGCATTTTGCTGTTGTCTTCTACTTTTTTTCTATCTCTCTTTTTTTTGTAATTTTTTTTCCGTTGTTATCTAACATGGTTAATTCAAGGCGCGTCTTTTGGCTGGAATTAAAGTCTCGCAGGCCAAGCATAACGAGCTCAGCCAGCTCTTTGTACCGTTGATAAATTGTCATGGTCCTGGACTCCGTCTGTCTCCGATGCCAATTCCGATTCCGACTTCGACTCTGTTGCAATGCATGGCAAATTTAGCGTAAAATTTTTGTCACAGTGCATGGAAGCGGGACGTTTGCCGCCAATGACTGTGATTACACTTACCTGTCAGGTGCTCTAATACTTGCTATACTACTCCCACTACCAGGTCGATGTCACTGCTGGCTTTCTTTATACATATCTTTTGCTATGCGCTCTGTTTGGTTTCGTTTTACTTACATAAAGAAAAAAAAGACATAAAACATAACGTTGCTCTGATTGTTGTGAAATGATACAACATAATTATGAGCCGAAGCCAGAAGGCGAATGAACGTTAGATTTTAAACAAAGGGCAACAAATAAAACCAATAATGTGGAGGATGACACAAAAGTAAAAGGTTCCATTTTGGACAATCTTGTCCATAAAGTCACATCACAATGACAAGGCAAACTTTAGAATCTCAAATTTATGTAACCCAAATCTTAATGCATATGTATATGTAAGTATTTTTTATGTAGAGGGAGGAAAGGAGGGAGGTAGGGACTGTCTGTGTGTTGACACACACAATCAAGCAATCAAAATCTAAAAACTTTATCCCCATTCATTTACGTGTGAGACCAAACAGTAAACGTCATTGAGTCCTAGAACATATACATACATATATGTAGAGTAATGCGTGTATGTGTGTGTGTGTGTGTGTGTGTGTTGGGGCCACCCTGAAGGCATAATCAAACACAGCAGCACACACTAATGCAGTTAACAAACTTGCGGAAATACAACGCACACACACACATACACACATGGAAAATATATGCGTAAAGGAGTCTTAAGTGCTGTTCAGACACACACACACACACACATAGTTCACAGACACAATGATGATGATGTATTGTGTGAAATGTGAATGTGATTAAATTTCCATAGCAGCTCGTCTTTCATGCCAATTTTCCATTAGTGTTTTGCCTCAGCTTCAGTTGTGCCTTTGCCTCAGGCATCTCCCTCTCTCTCTCTCTCTCTCTCTTCCAGCCCATTCTTGCACTTAAAAGCACATCAACTAATATACAACAGCAACATATGCTGTGTGTGTGTGTGTGTGTGTGATGTATCCCGTAAGTTGCTCGCGTCAAATGTGATGATGAATAGTTTGTTTGATGTTACTTTGACCATTCTCATGATCAGCAAAAATGAATGTAGATATATTTATATGGACGTGGGTGTAAATGTGTGTGCATGTGTGTGTGTCTGAGTTTATGTGCAAGTAAACTGAAATGGCTTATTAGCGTTGCTCTAAAACAAAAAGGGTTTTCAGTTGTCGAACCGGAAGTCAATGTAGATAAACAAACAGTTGATAAACATCCGGCAAGGTTTGAGTAATTAACTTATGATACAACTATATATAAAACAGACAATTAATAATGTCCTGACAGGGATAACTTACATATGTATGTACTCACATGTTAATTGTGTTGTTGTGGCAAAATCAAATTGTAGAATATATCTAAAATAACATGCCAACTTGATTGTCCGAGTTATTTCTGAATTTGTCATCAAAGTGTCTTTAATTTCTAATAAGTATCTATCAAATATAGATACTTGATTCCTTTAATATAATTTCAAGTATTTCAACATTGAGCTGTTCAACGTTATACAGGCAACTTTTGATGGAAGATTAATTTCCCGCTTGCTTTGTTTTGTTCCCTTGTTGCCTGTCCACAATTTGGAGCTCGCTAAGCTGGCTTCTAAATGCGCGCTTGGAAACAATTAAATGCTTAGCTCGACAAAAGTCTGCGGTTCGCATTAAATCATCAGTCTGCTGTTGACTATAACCATTGCCAGTACTCCACTCCACAGTGGAGTGTTGTCTGGTGTCAACCCACCTCCCTTCCCCTTTCCCCTTTTGCCTTTCCTTTTGCTTCAGTGTTCCATCAGCGGCATGCAAAATAATTTACATAAGCAGCGACCGCAAACTGCAGCTCCCAGCTCGCTGAAAGAGATAGGAATAGATGAGATAGAAAAAAGAGAGAGAGAGAGCGAGCAAAGGCGCCAGGGGATGCCAAATTAAAGCCAAGCCCCAAACCCGAAAAACCCATGCAGGCAAAATCCCTCGGCCAGGCCAACAACAGAGCACAACAAAAAACCGAAAAGAAGAACAACAAATGATCTGGCATCGACTGTGATCGACTAGAGGATACTATGTAATTAGGCTGTATCTTCCCTTTGATCCTCCAGTTTGAATGGATTGATAGAATGTTATCAGTTTAATCAAAGGTATAGATTACAATAAGTCTCTTCATTGTTTATTCTTTCCGTTCCATCATTTTAGTCTACATAGATTAATAGTTCCTCATAATTTGACTATGTCATAACATATACTTTATATACTCAGGCTCCAATCAAGCTGATGCTGAAAGCCGTCGCATTTCTTTGCTGTCCATTAACTAAATTGCTTTCCATCCATTCATTATGATAGTCTGAATACATGGACTTTTTTGACTACGACATACCATATACATACATATTAAGTCATTTCCTAAGATCTAAATAAATGTACTGATAATCTGAATAAAATTATAATAATTACTTAGTGAAATTTATTCTAATTATTAATTTTAAATTATATTCTTAATGTAGAATATCATATTTCTAACGACAGCTTTTTGTCGAAATAAATAAATAAACAAATAAAATAATGACTATATATTTAGTGACTCTCTCTGTTAATCTATAAAGATGTCCTTCATCATTCTAGTTAATCAATAGTTTTTCACAATATTATTACACCCTTTTTTTGGTAGGATACAGTTACACGAGGTATTCAAATATCCATAGGTATGTGATGCTGCGACTCGTAAGGTTCTTTTTATTTTCCGTTGTTGTTTTTTTTCTTTCGGTTTCTTTCTTTTTTTTTTTTTTTGTTAGTGGTTTTTGCTGTTTTGTTTGGATTTTCGTGCATTCACTTGCGGAATTTTTGTGTTGTTGACTCGGCGACGCATATGAATGTATCCCGGTCTCTTCTCCGAGTATCTCATGGAATGGAGTGTGCTCCTCCACATCCAGCTGCTGTTCCGACAGTCAGTTGTTGTTGGTCATGTGTGAGTGTGCATATGTGTTGGCGCATACATAAACAATGGGAAAAACAAGAAGACCCAACCCATAGTACAAAACGCACACATAACAATGACAAAGAACGCATTTTGTGGGAAAGACAACCAAACTCACCATCCAGTTCACTTTTCTCCTTGTCTCCTTGTCTCCTCTCCTTCTTTCCCCGATGGTCGTCGGTCTTCGCTCAGTTTCTGGCTGGTTTATTATGCAAAAGTTATGCAAAGATAAGCAAAACTATGAGCAGCGACAGCAGCTTGGTTACCAAAAATAGTATAGAACCCTGTCTCCACATCCACATCCACATCCAGATGCATAAAGCATTTCCACATCATGGTCAAAAGACAAGCGCTGATGGTGAGGTTACCACTTACCATTTACTACTTTGCCCAGTTGCCAGTTGGCAGTTGGTAGTTAGGAGCAACTGTTTTTGGGAATACGGACAGCTGTTTAGGTTCGGTTTTAGCCATCGTCGTCGTCCCTGTCGTTCAAGTTAATTGTGCGGCCAAATGCAAAAATCAACTTTTTTACAAGTTTTCTGGACTTTTTTTTTTACTTTTTGAGCCCAACGCCGACGCGTCGTCGGCACCTCGTGAACGAAATGGACACTTAAACTCTAATCGAAAAACTTTTGCCCATATACAAGTCACTTTAAAATGCGCTTAATTTGATCAGCAGGCGGCGATTGTCGAACTCAAAACTCACAAACTGCCAACTGCCAACTGCCAACTGAGAACTGAAAGAGCTCTATACACAGATTAACATTATGAGCTGCTCGACAATTCGGGATATGGGATAAGGACTCTTCTTTCGTGCCAGTTATAAAGTTGTTACTGCCATTGACTACAATTTGTGTGCCTTTCAATTGGCTTTTTTGTTTGTCCGAAATGGTTATATAGATATATATAGACATACCCTAACCCACAACTTTTATCGAGAGGTAGCTAATGTCCGTGAAATAAAAATGATTGTAAGATAAAAATAACAATTGTGCTCGACTGCAGCATGTGAGTGTCCTTGACTTTGGTAAATACTTAGTCGGCTCTGAGATACTCTAACCCTCTAAAAATATCTAAGTTATTAAGAATATTTTGTACTTGTTACATAAGTTTTTAATTGATTTCATTCTTTTACTTACAACTTTCACAGATATTTCAAAACTTAAACTTTTTTTTATACAAAATCCTGTATCTTAAGCATCATATTAATGACAATTATAAATGTGATTTCTACGTAAACTGAAATAAAATTGGGTGATTTTTTAAATTAAATAACAGCTTAAATTTCTATTATTCATTTTTCTTTACAATTCTTATAAATTAATTTTATGTTTTTTTTATATTACATTTTTTTTTTAAACATTTTCCTTTACAATGTTTATAAATTAATTTTATATATTTTTTCACAATTTTATAATTTTTTAAGTTTTAAGGTGTTATTTAATAGCATAACATTTCAAACAAAATTTAAATAATATTACTAATATAGAAACTAATCTTTTTTTTCGAAACAATTTTAAAAAACCAAAAAAAAGTTATCGTTTCTATTATGTTTTCCATCACCGTATATCTACAAAATACTATATATATCTGTGTGTGGGAATATAAGTATATCATTTCAGTTGATTGTCGCTGCTGGTTGTGACATGAGATCGAGTGTGCAGTTTTTGAAGAGCGTGTGAAAGACAAGAGGACACTTTAGTCAATGCACACACACACACACACCCACACACACATACATACACATATTGTGATAGAGTTTTGTGGTAGCAGTCAGCACTTGACGCGTCCTGCACCCTGCCACATCCGCATCCGCATCTACATCCATACACTCCACACACTCGCCTTCAACTTTCCACGAGCTGCGCCCGAAAACAACGCAACCTCACAACCTCCTTGTTCAATTGAAAAATTAAGCAGCCACTTTGTCAAAATGTTGTTTCAATGGTTGGCCCAATACATTAACAGCTACAGATACAGCTACCGATATGTATCTGAGAGCGATAACGAACCCATATCCAAATCCAAGGCTCCAATTGCCAGCTTTAATTGTAAAACATCTGTGCCTGACATGCAAATGCAAAAGGTTTGGGTGTCTCTCTCCATCTTTCACTCGCTCTCTCACTCTGACTCACACTCACTTCCTCTCTGTCTTTAGAACCGTTGTCGTCGGTTTGATGGAGCATACTCGCTTGGCACTTATTACATTGGCATCCAGCGTATGGTTTTGTCATTTATTGATGCAAATTTTCGTCACGCTTTTGCCTTCTTTTCGAAGGGGATTTCAATGGGTAAGGGATGTGGATATGGGGAGGGGTAGGAAGAGAGGCAATCGGGCTATAATTGACGTCTACGTCGAACACAAGTGCGCCAAGCGCTGATTAGGGTTGCCTCTTGGCTTTTACTTATTTTGGCCTGACTCCTTTGAGTCGTCCATGACATTGTCACCGTTGTCAAAAGTTTTTCTATATTTTCTCTTTCTTTTTCTTTTTTTTTTTGGCATTTTGGAAACCTTTTTCCGCTGGTTTCATTGGCATTTTTATTTTGAAGAGCGAGCGGGAAAAATGTTGTCATCTTTTTAAGCGGCTTTTTTGTTGATTGGCCACACGATTGAGTTGACATTAATAGCTACTTGGAAGTGTCAGCGATGGCAGCAAATGACAAACAATGCCAACTGATAAGCAATCAATACAATCTATACCACTCACCCTGTCTCTCACTTAGGATTTTTCTCTTGCTCTCTCTTTATTTGCCTTTCATCATTTAACTTATAACTTCTTAAGTAGTGGGAAAGTAAACATAACCAGAAACTCTATCAATTTCCACAGAATCTTGTGCATAATTTAAGTGCCTAATTAGGCCCCTGATTATTAACTTTGTAATAATGCAACATCATCAGCAAAGCATTGTGATCATAAAGTGATCGACTAGGCAAATACCCTGTGTGTAGAAGTAAAAGAGGCGCTTGATTGGAGTTTGTTTTGAAACTATTTTAACTATTTGAAAATTTATTAAAAATTTGTGAATATCATTCAGCTGATCTGGTCACACTTGGCTATTTAGTCACCTGTAATTTAATTTCATTAAATCCTTGATACTAGGGTATTCTTCGAGTTGAAATCATAATTTTATATATCTCATATTTCATTGCTGCTATTCAAATTGTTGCATCTGTCATTATGCTTAGCTGGTCACACTTGAGTAGACAGTCAGCAGTAGAGTCTACTGTAATTCATTAGTCTCTAGCTACTTGGGTCTTCCCGGAATTGTTGTACGCCCACAGCTTAACTTAATTGAACTTATTCTTCGTGGACGTCTTAAAATCCCTTCTTGTTGTGTCGCAATTAAAGGGAATTAATTCAATCAAAGTAAGGGGAAAATAATTTAAATGTGCGCAGATTCATGAATAGACTGAATACACAATAAAACTATGTATATTTACTTGGAAATAAATTAAATTTTCAGAGGAAATTATTAAATTTAAATAGCTTTTATTAAAAAATTTGAAATTTACAACTTGTTAATACACAAATGTGTCTACTTTTAACATGCTCTCACTGGACTTTGTAAATAATTCTCAATAGAAAATATATAAAAAATGTGTTAGCTTTAAATATCAGAATATGAATATGTCTACGGTAAAGAGCATATAATTTCCTACTGTACTAAGAATCTGTTCCTTTACAAAGATACATTTTCCACAGAATTCGGGTTTCTTTTGTATGTTGGAGAACATGAACTCAAGAGCTTTTCTTGTCTTTTGCATCAGTATCAGTGGGCGTTGCTTGTCATTTGATAATGTGACCAAGGTACGTCTCTGCTTTTCCCAGAGCTGCATTCCAAGAGCTTCATTATCCTCAACTTAATCATCATCATCATCATTATCAATGTCTTTGGGGTTGTCTAAGACACTGTGGGCGTCTGTGCCAGGAGTGGCATGCACCTTTTCATAGCGACTATGTGATCTACATGGCAATACCAAGATGCATCTCTACATCTGCACATCAACTCGAACTTAGCCAGCTGCCAGTTCATCCAACGTGGGCGGGTTTCCTTTTGGCCTTTTTCTTCTTCTACAACATATTTTTCTTATTTTTCTGCCTCTGCCTCTGCCTGTGCCTCTGCTGTTGTCACAAACTGTAGGACGCGCCTTGTTCCTTGGTCGTCGTGTGCTGTGGCAATTCAGTTTGCTGTCGCTTTATTTTTATTTAATTAACTTCATTGCATTGCCAGGACAGAGACTCAACGCTCGAATCAGGCATGCAACCTGCCCAGAAATGCTCCATCTCCTTCCCTCTTTGTGTTTCTCACTCTGTCTTGTCTTGGATTGTTTCTACCCACATGCAAAGCTCTGCCTGTTGTTGCCTGTCCCAATCGTCGTCGTCGTTTCAGCACCTTGACAATGACTTATTGTCGCTATCCACCAAGAAGACACACTCACAGACAGAGTCAGAGCCAGATCCAGAACAAGTCCGGAGCAGGCCAAGACAGTCAGGCAAGTCAGCATCATCTCAGGCTCATCTCAGTTCATTGGCAATTCTTCTTTCGCAAAGTGGCCTTTCTTGTTCTTTCGTCTCATGTGTGTGGGGGCCAATATTGAATGTAAATCAATTTATTTCACACAACTTGAAGTTGCAGCTAAATTCGATAACTGATAAACTCCCAACTGGCTAGCTGAAAGTCTCAACCGAAGGTCACTTGAGACATAACATATTTCGGGGGCAATTTACAAAGTCGCAGCCTCAACTTCCTGTGGGTTAAGGCCAAATGCACATCGACATCCTCTCCCAGTGGTATTCATGACGCTGCACGCATTTAAGTGTATCCCAGGGAGCAGTAATTATAATAACCAAACCGACCAAAGGCACTCGGGCAAACCAATCCAACCTGAACCCAAACCAAACTTAGTTTTCATGTCTCAGTCGCATTTGGCTTCTATTTCGCAGGAGGCGCACAATGGAAAACCGCAAAGTCATCTCCGGTTTATTTACTGGCTAACAGATACATACATCTAAAGCAAGGTAGAAGCGCACCAATAAAAAACTTCAAGTAAAAACGTTTTAGTCACTAATTCTTGACCATAAGATACCCTAGGTTTTTCTTAAAAAATATTTCGCTTCGGAAATAAATATATTTTCATAAATTGTATTCTTCTCTTGACAAGGACTTCAGTAAAAAAATTATTATATATTAAACAAAAAAGTAAATTATTTTACTAAACATTTTATATGATTTAAAGTTCGTTTCGGAGATCAAATATATTAATAAACTCTATTCTTTTCTTAAGAAAGGTAAGGAAAATTAATCAAATTATTTTATTAAACATTTTATACAGCTCAAAGTTGTCAAGGTAATGTTTTTCAACATCCTTACTATTTAAAAATAGATATATCGAATATATTTGTAAGATAGCCTCCATCTGTCTGATGCATATATTTGCACTAGTCTATGACACCCTTTTTGTTTATTTTCAATGGTTACAGGGTGTACAAAACTGAAGCCGCATGAATTTCGAATTGTAAGCCATGCCACAGAGATTCAGATGCAGAAGCAAAAGGTATTGAGGAGTCTATAAAACAACAACCAAGCCGAAGAGTGACTTTACTTTCTGACTGGGCTCTGAGCTCGTTTCACGTCCAGAGCGATACATCGAATTTAATTTCCTGTCAAAATCGACGACGAAGCCGAATGTTAAAGTTGTTGTTGTTGTTGCTGTTTCTGTTGCTGTTGTCGTTGTTGTTGTTGTTGTTGCTGTTGCGGTGTGAGGCATTCAAGCGTTAAGAATCTGACTGCCTGGTTGAGTTCTTGGGCCAAAGTTAATTTTGTGGCTTTAAGCGTTGCGTCGTTGTCTTCGACTCGATTTCAGAGAATTTCAATTTTGAGACTTGCCAAAGCATTATTATAAATGGAATTCGCTTGCAATTAGCCAGGACGCACAGACTGCGTCTTCATCGAGTCCCTGTCTATAATGCATCTGCCATTGGCAACAACTGACACATGGCACGTGATCAAAAAAAAAAAATAATAAATAATACTGAATCATCGAGGCGACAGTTGTGGCACTTGTGCCCAAGACTCAAGCTCAAGTCACAGCCAAATGCGATGAATTGCCCAGAACTTGTTTCTCATATTTTTTATTTAGTTTTAGGGGTTCCTCTATTGGGCAGGTTTTCGGCCCACATGTTCTTCTGTTATATTGTTTCATCCTTTCTTTATTTTTGGCATTTTATTTTAAAAAGGCAGCGACATCGATATCGTCCTTTGACTGGCTATTTTTATTATAGCCTCCGTATGGTCATAACTTGGCTGAAAAATCGTTGTAGAAAACTGCCAAAGGCTAACAAGTGTAAAGGATACTTTTCTTCTATTTTTTACTAAGACGACTTTGACAAACTGTACAGTAAAACTCATAAAAATAAATGGAAAACGATTTCAGTTTTGACGCAACATGTGTAATTAATAGACTTCAAGTCGTTATTTCCTCCCCTTCAATATGCAATCAGAATCTATAGACAAACTAAGTTTTTTTGGGCTTAGAACCCACGGAATGGCAACGCGGTGTATGATGAATGCGTGCTCGTAAAGCAACAAAAGTGTTTGACACCAAGGTGTCTATTGTATTATTCAACGAAATTTCATGCGACCATATTCCTCTCTCTCTCTCTTTCTTTCTCAATCTTT
This sequence comes from Drosophila suboccidentalis, assembly GCA_037043435.1. Lineage (NCBI taxonomy): Eukaryota > Metazoa > Arthropoda > Insecta > Diptera > Drosophilidae > Drosophila > Drosophila suboccidentalis. Next base: position 481,146 of record JBAMBK010000675.1, on the reverse strand, counting down.
CTCTCTTTCACTATCGTCGACTTCTACCATAAAATAGTCCGATTCTCGCCTTCAACGCAGCCCACAAGTGCGACAAACTAAATGTCCTTGGGCGGCTTTAACTTGCCCCAGCCGAAAATAGCCAGTCGAAGGCAACGCGTCAGAGGCAGCAACATGTTCTCCAAGTGTGTCACTGTCACACTCGACGATTTGGAACAGCAGCAGCAGCAAACAAACAAAAGTCCAGATACAAAGACTAAAGTCGAACCCTAATCGCAATATCTATACTCTTACTTTTCCTTTCGGGAAGTCCCTGATCCTACTTATATTAATACTTGTACTGATTAGGGTTTTTTTTTTAATTTTCCCAAATCCATGCAACAAATGATGGATAATTTAATAATTTTTTGAACACTTCCAGATTTTTATATTTTTATTATTTAATTTGTCTTTTTTTATCCTATTAGTCGAATTTTAAATTTGTATATAACTCATAATAATTAAATACCATAATAAGTTCTTCATTTTATTTGAATTCTCAAAAGTATATTGTTCAAGTGCTCTTCGTTGACACTTAATAAAAATAAAATAAATAAACCAACGAGTTACAATGGCTTTAACAACTCCTCGTTTTTTTTTGAAGGTGACGAGCTGAGAGTTCTGAGAACTCACCATAAATACTTAATTAAAGCATTGAGTTAAGTGTAGCTTTTACTTAATAATAGTGACGAGTCGTTGACAATTCATTAATGCAGTGGGTTATGAGTTGTTACTGATTTACAGTGTTGTCAATTTAGCCTTATTCCGGTTAGTTCTGTCCTTTATATACATATCTATTAAATAACAAGTATTAAGTATAAAATATTTTTTTAAATAAATGCATTTAAAATTTGCTTAAGCCTATTTCAATTAATTAAAAACATAATTAGTATAATATAATGATTAATAAATATAAAATAATCCTCTACATGAGTCGTTTGAGAGAAATGGGATAATTTTGAGTTTAGTGTGCACTCATGCAGGGCTCTAATTTAAATCAATAAATTTAAATTTCATCAAAGTTCTAAACAAGCTCTGTCAAATGAATTTTTCCAAGTTGGATTTTGAGATAATTAATCGATGGGAGATGCGATAGCTAAGATACCCGATCCGATTATGGCCAGTAGATGATACATATAGAGAAACACATGCTGCCATTGAGAGTAGTTGGGCCTGTTTTCGAGGCTCACAAACTCGAGTGTTTGTTATCTGTCGCTTTTGCTGTTCGCTCTTGATGCTGCTATTGTTGTTGTTATAGTTGTTGTTCTTGTTGTTATAGTTGTTGTTGTTGTTGTTAGCTGGCAAGGACATGTTTGTAGGCTGCAGACTGTTAGACTATTTGGCCGGGCAGCTGCGTTCACGCAAATAGAAAAGATACTCAAGGCACTCATTTGAACGAGACACGAGACAACACACACACACACACTCACACTCAAACACTCACACACACACACATGGATGAAAACTGTTACGTGATGAGTGCGCGTCATGCGGGCGCCCATAAAACAGAACCACAACCAACCACAGTCACAGTAGAGGACTCGACTGAGATATAGAGGGAAGGAGAGAATGAGAAGAGAGAGGGAGACAGAGAGAGAGAAAGCTGGCAAAACAAAACAGCCATCAGTGGGCGTTTAAGCCAAGTCGCCTGATGTCCGCAATGAGATTTAAATAGAATCAAATTAGTGTTGCCATTTGCTGCATCGCCCCGCTCATTTTGGACTTGTAATTTCGGATGGGGATCTACTATACGTAGATACATACATAGATATGTATGGGGATTGGAGATGAGAGTTCAATGTACGCTGCATGAGGAATTGTTTGCTGTGCAGCTTAAAACGCTTACCGAAAACATAAATCCAAATACATATAGACAAAATGGAGCAAACGGTGCAAACGGTCGACGGTCGTCGACATTTCATTTTGGCCTTTGTCAACGGTTTTTTGCCTTTTAGTCAGGTGCACAAGTACAAATACAAACAGGGCTAAAACCGAAGCCAGCAACCAGATGGGCCAAGAGTTTTTGGCCAGAGAAGTGCGACGCGTCGCTTCAATGTGGCAACGGCATTGACAGTTTGAGCTTAAAAATCCAATTAGTCTTTGATTTGCATACAAACATACAAAGAGGCAGCAGACGCAAGAAACAACAACAACAGCTACAACAACAACAACAACATCCAGGTGAATGACAACGACAACAAACAAATACAAAAACAGAGAGAAAGCAAGTCGCAGCATTTCTTGCTAAATATTTTAAGACCTACATTCGGATTCGGCATCGACCAGGTTGCAAACATCTAAAAGCTTACAAGACAGTTGGGGCCCAATGTCGAAAGTGGCAGGAGAAATGGCCAAGAGAGAGAAAGAATGGGGGGGTTCCATAGGGGGGAAAGCATCTTCAGTCCGCACCACAATAGACAATTGGATTTTTGCGGTTTCTAATCCAATTTATTTCGTCTTAAATACGAAAACCGGCTTGCCTGGGCTTGACTTGGGCTGAAAACGTCCTTTACCGTTCGTTTCCCTATATGTGCTACAAAGTATTCTGTTTTTGGGTGCGGTTCAATGTAATTTAATGGCTAGCAACGGTCAGGACACACACACACACACACACACACACCCCCACACAAACAGACAACACACACAACATGCATTAATATTATACTACATATACAGTAAGTCGCAAAGTTAAGCTCTCAAACACACATCGAAACAAAGATAGACATGGAGGAAGAGAGAGAGAGAGAAAGAGAGAGAGAGAGAAATGGAGAGTGAGATTGAATCACCTGCTCACTCAAATCGCCGACGACAGCTCTCAGCAAACTAATTTAAATATTTCAACAATTAAAGAGTCCAGGCAATTAAAATAAACCAAACACCCAAAAGCGCCACCACAACTCACAACAACAACAATAGCAACCACAACAACAACAACCACAACAACAACATTAAGCACAACTGGAAATGAATTTTGTGGGCATCCTTTTGAAAGGAGTCGATCTTTACATACACTACGACAATGATACAGCCAATTTGAACTTATTTAGTTAGTCGAAAGAATAGAGAGTTAATCAACAGAAATTCCAACTCTTTCGTAGAAATTACATTGCATTTTTGCATTGCATACTTTTGGGCACCTTTAAAAATCCAATGCACTTAAGGGAAAACGATATTTTAGCTTAAATGCAGTTCGTTTTGGTTTGCGGCTAATTAGTTGCAATTTCTAAAAACATAAATATGTTCACCTTAAACCTCATTAAAAACCAAATAAATATTATATTGGATTTACTTAAGCATCAAAAAAAATATAACTGCTATCGAAGCTTAACACTAATAAAGGTGCAGTAACTTTAAATCCTAAACACTTATTTAAATTAAAGTACGGCTTAAGCTTGAGTATTGTTAGGTCCTGATAAACTTAGAATACAAAAAAGAAAATATTTGATGACAGAATTCTTTCTGAGAAGTAATTTAACAAACAATATTACAACATAACACATATTTTAAAAGGAATCGTAATGAAGGAAGTTTAATATTTAACTTTGGATATTTAATTTTTAATTTTCTTAAAGTTTAGTATTATAACATCTACATATGTGTCGACGGTTTATTGTTGATAATAGTTATTAAATATATATACTATAAGTAAAATTTGAGTATTGTTTATAATCAAATTATATGCATTTATAGTTTGCTTCATTTTAATATCCGACATCCTCTAATCAACAATTATGTATATATTTGGCTAATTAATTAGCCATCACACGCACATTATCGATAACAGTAGTATCGATAACAGAGCCAACTAATTAGAAAGAGGCCGCATAAATTAACTAACAACATTGTTGGGTCATTCCTTAGACCCGTTTATTATCAGGGCATAACAATCAACACCGTGTAACTAACAACCTTTGCTATCCCAACTATACGTCTTTCTACCCCTTTTATCCCCCATCACTCTCCAACTGATTCTCTTTGTCTCTTTCGCTCACTCTGCGTTGCTTGTTGTGGACAACGTTCAATCAATGTCAACGTTGTTGTCATCCTGATCCCAGCGTGCTGCTCTCGCTCTTGTTGGTTACCTGTTCTGCTTTGGGCCAAAGCATTGCTTTTGGCATTGGCCAACCGCCATCACATTTACCTACCATAATTTTGGAGTCCAGTTTAGGCGCCTTTTTTAGCTTTTGGCCATGGCAAATTTGGCCCAAAGCTGTGCAATTGCCGTTGACTCAGCGATTACAAGTAGCTCCCTCTCTCTCTCTTTTACTTTCTCCCTCTTTCTATCTCTTTTCTCTCTCGCTTTCTGTGTCCTTGCCTGCCCCAAACAACTGTCAATATCACACGCAGCGCTGGACACATGACCGACACATTGACACATGGCGTACAAAGGTAAAAGGCACACACATTCACTTCTAATATGGTATTGCTATCTCTTTCTGGCTGAAATGTGTGTGTCTGTGTCTGTCTCTCTCGATGTATTAAGTGGAAACACCTTGTAAAATGGCTGACAGGTGTTAGAAGACTTTGCAAGATTTATGCGCTGACATTAACATGAATATGTATTAGTGTGACAGCACTGCAAGTTGTGTGTATGTGTGTGTGTGTGTGTTTGTGTCTTGGTCGCCCAGGCAGTTAAAGGATAACAGCGCATTAAGTTAAGCATTACAACAACGGCAACAGTTCACACAGCAGCAAAGACACGAACATGTGCCAGGACACGCTGTGGTTGCAACAATTAAAGTTTATTTGCTGCGCCCACACACACACACTCACACACATACACCTAGACACACACACACACACCAGTCAGTGGCACATAAACATGACATGTGTGTGTGTATTTATAGTCGCTCCACCTTGCCACAAAATTAAATAAAAGCAAAAGTCAACAAGGAACATAGATTTGCTTGCTTACCTGCGCTTTCTGGCCAGGTAAACAACAATAATACGAGCACAACAACTCTTACAGTAAACAGTAAGCAGCAACAATAACAACAACACTAGCAACAACATCACACATGTATGTGTGTTAGCCATCATCGTTATAACGGACGACAGTCCTAAAAGAGACACGCGGCGGCCTCAACTGAATCTCCTCAGTTTGGACGGACGACCTCTTTCACTGCTAGCGATGGGTGCGTGAGTCACGAGCGTAAGTAGAAAATTCTTTCTTTAAAATCACCCGGAAATACGCGATCTTTGCCCTAACATTTCAAAAATCTTTACACCAAAAAGCCATATTTTATTTTTAGAAAAATTTAAACAAATTTTTTGTAAGTTTTCTTTGGGCTTATAGATTTTTTTATTATTAGAAAATTTGACAATTCGATAAGAACTTAAGAAACTAAAAAGGAAACACTAAAACTCACTAGTGTTTTTCTCCGATTTCAAACTGTTCCTTCGTTGTTATGTAGTGGCAAGGATTAAATTGAACAATCGCTCATTTATTTCAAGAGTATCATATTTTAAACAAAAGAAGATTCATATTCATTTCTCTTATGAGAGAGTATAAAGAACCTTTGTTTCTTCTGATCTAATCGGGATTTCTGGAAATTCGTGAGCTTTGAGTTATGAGAGTCTTGATGTAAATGAGCAGAATATGCTTCTAAATAGTAAATACGCAGCTGCTTTTGTGACTTTGTGTGTGACTAAGTGACAAGTAAATATATTAATAATTCACTATGAGTTTGCCACTTTGCTTATGAATAATGAATGAATAATGAAATACATAATTATGCAGAATAATTTGCTCGATCAACTTGTAATTTAGAACACAAGTTGCCATCTCTAGTTATTCCGATTGTTGTGCGATGTCCTGCAGTCAGGTTTGCTGCTGTCAGCCATTTTAATCTGTGTTGTTGCTGTTGTTGAAGTTGTTGTGGTGTTGTGGTATTGTTGTTGTTGTTGACTGGTCTTTGCTGGTTGCCTCATTATGATTGTCAAAGTGACGGACTGGTCATGCAAAGGTAAACACAAAATGTGTAAATACAAAGGCATATATCAAGGATATATGTCGGTGTCACCAGCTCCATCTGTTCTCCCCTTCTCACTCGCACACTGACAGTCTGTCTCTCTCTCTCTCTCTCTCTGTCTCTCCTTTAGCTTTAGTGTTGGCATTGTAATTATCATTGCGACACTAAATATTTGTTGTTGACTTAAGTGCTTTGTCCTTTGCCAAGGCAGAGTTGCCAACCAGGTAGGCAAATCAATAAGCAGGCAGCCTTTAACTTTAGTTACCTCTAAAAGAAACAGAGAGAGAGTGAGAGAGTTGACTGTGCGATATCAGTGCATACTTTACGGCTTTAAGACCGGAAATTGCTTTTTATGCGCCTTTAAGTAGGCAAAACGATTCATTTTTATGTCATTTTTGCCTGTCGTCGCCTGTTTTCAGTCTGCACCTTACCTTTTCCTACCTTGTTCCCCTCTCTTTCTGCCGTCTCCGTTCCGTCCATCCGTCCGTCCGTTTGTCATTCATTATTTGCACTTTTTGTTTCAGCTTCGCGTTTCTCGTAAAGCTCATGAATTTTTTATTATGTTTTTCCGGCTTAACAGCACGCTCTCTCACTCTCACTTTCTCTCTCTCTCTCTCTTGCTCTCACTCGCTCTCATTTTCTGTCTTTCTCAGCTGCTATATCCTGCTTCCACCTTTTGTTGTTTCATTTTTAAATTATTAAATTTTATTGGCGTATCATTTTTTATGTGCGACCGCTGCTGAAACATTATATTTCGATTAGCACCTGTTTGTTTTTTTCTTTCCTCACTCTTCCTCTTTCCCTCCTTCCCTCTCTCTCTTTCTCTATATCTCTTTCTCTCTCTCCCACATGCTCTACCTTGAGTGGAGGCTGTAGGTTTAATGTTTAGCTCTTGTTTTTGGCCTTGTTTGTGGCTTTGCGCCAAAAATTTCTCTAGCTGTCGATCACGACCACCTGTTAGACAACAGGTGCCACAGCTGCGTCCTTGCCCTTATTTCCCCTCTCTCTCTCTCTCTCGCTCTCTTTTCATTTCTCTCTTTCTGTCTGCTGTTGCCTTCCTTTTCGTCATTACTTTTTATTGCCCAGGCTTAGTTGAAATTTCATCGGCACATAAATAGCGACCCGTTTTGATTTCCACTAAATTAAATGCGATTTGTGTTTCAGCGAAGCGAGTCGCATGCCAGACTCTCACACACATACATTTACGCACACACACAGACACACACACTCTGAAATTAGAAGCCGAAACAGTTGAGAACAAAACCACTTTCTAAAGATTTTGGCATCTTGATTTCCATAAATTATAAATATAAATCAAAAGTAATTGCTCTTCCGCTTAAATATTCAAAGTTTTAAATACTTATGTAAAATTTCTTAAAAAATACATTCTGCTTTTTGCGTATTAGATTTTCGACTACCATTAATTTAATAATTTAATTGATAATTTTATCGTGTTAATTAAATCGACAATACATCGCAGTTTATTTATTTTAATTCATTAGCTCATCAAAGTTCTGCATCAAAATTGTATTTGTTTGGAAAATTTGATTGGCTCTTGACAGTTTTTCAAACTCTTCCAGCTCTCATAATTGTGTCAAAAATTAAACGATTTCTTAGCGGAATATCAATTAAATCAGTGCATGACCTCTAATTTGACTCTGCATAACATTCGATTTCATTTAATAAACTTAGTTCACTTTCCAACACTTTCCTTTTTTTCCTTGACACTCTTAACTGTTACTTTGTGAAAACTTATCCGATTTCCTGGCGGAATGTCAATTTTATCGTTGTTTATGGCTAAAAAGTCAATCAAAACATTCAGTAAATTGTCAGTTAGTTTATTTATGCAGACTTTTTGTGAAAAATAATAATCTTATTTATTTGCATTCCTTTATCAATAATTTAATTTCTGTTAAATAAACTTTCTGCCACATTTCAAATACTTAAAATGTAATTAATTAAAGTAAACTTTAAGTTGAGAAACGTGATGGAGATACAAGTATTTGCACATTTATTGAAAGGACTTCGATTTCGATTTTGTGTGGTCCTTCAACTCTTGAATTGCAGTTGTCAACGCTCGACTTGCCCCATGGGGCATGAAGGAATTCCGATGCTGTTGACGTTGTTGCATGTTGCATGTTGGCTGTTGTTGTTGTTGTGCAAGCCGCCTTCAACAACTGCAACTCAATGCCAACTAATTAATGTGGCGATATAATGGGCAATATACAGAACTGAAATGTGGGTGGGCCAATGTCACAGATATACATTTCGTGACATCATTGGTCAGTTAATAAACCGTCAATGTGCTGTCCTTGTATTTGTAACTGTACCTGTGTGTGTGTGTGTGTGTGTGTGTGTGTGTGTAAACTTGTGGTTGAAGGCGTTGAATGATGCTATTTAAATTGATTTTGCTGGCACATTCAATCGCCACGTTCGACATTCGGAACGCACTTCTTTCTATGGCAATTGGATCTCAGCCAAGTGTCTCCTCTCCTCTCCTCCTTTGCTCTTATCCTGCCATTCAGTCATTGCCTCATGCGTATTTTAATTGAATAAACAATTTGCGAGAATAAAAGTCGTAATAAAAAATAAAAAGCAGAAAAAACTTGGCGTCTGTCGTTGCAATTGCCCCGAAGACAAAAACAACAGTCAATGCCAATTAAATTGGAATTTTAATTAGCGTAAGTTGCGCCGCATGACGTCACAGCACGCGACAAACGGACGGACGGACAAAATGTCGAACGGGGGCACATTTAAAAAATAAGAAGAAGCTGGACCAACAGAAAAATGGAAATGAAAAGGAATTATAGAATGTGAATCCATATACCAGTCAATAATTATAAGTATTAACGGCTTGTCTTTGACTTGACTTAATTGGGAAAAGAATATAATGCGAGTAGATCATTGTTTATAGAATTCTAGAAAAAGCAATTAAATTTTTAAGACTATATGGAAAGCATTACTACAATAAGGAAATAGATTGGGAAACACAAAGAGAATAAGAGAGTGATACCTAGTGATAGCAGGATTATGGTGTTTTCAAATTTTGAATAGAATAAATACACAATAATTTTTCCAAACTTTCATGTTGCTCAAAGCTCAAAATATTGAGACAAAATCAAGAGATACTTCAACTCAATATATGTTAATCTAGAAATAAAGCTACTAACTCTATTACAAATATAAAAATAGTAGTATACTTTTTAATTTACAAATGCAAATAATTGAATTAAAAGTGCAACTGATCTTCGGTACAACAAAGACTTGTAACTCAGTTAGCTGTGACAATGTAAAAAAAATCAGTGCCACTAAATCACTGTCTAGTGAATAACATTTTGAAAAACCAAAATTGAATATGAATATATTGGGTAGCGAATAAAGTAAACTAGTTATTGAAAGCTCTGCAAAATGTCAATATCAATTATAAATCGCTTGAGCATTTGCTGTTGCAGTTGCAACTGAATTCGAATTTCAACTGTCCGCACACAATAAATACATACACATAGTTGCAATATCAATTATAGATAGTTTTCCGAATGCTTATCTATGTTAAAAAAAAGTGGACAGCTGCATGTTGTGAGTTGAGGGGGAAAACTGTTCATTTGTTTAAACAGTAAGTTTATCAAACACACACACACACACACACACACACAGTTTTCACACTTTCCTTCTCACAATTTCACGCTGTTCACAATTCCCTTTTCCCTGTGTGTGTCCCTGTGTGTAAATAAATAAAAAAAAAATATTGCAAAATTCAAATTTTCGCAAATTGTGATGGTCGCTTGTTCCCAGGACGAATGTTCTGTTCCTGTTCCTGGTGCTGTTGTTGTTGCTGTTTCTAGTTCCTAGAGGGGGACAGAGTTGGAAGCCATTCCACAATTTAGTCGCTCGTCAAACAAGGACATGGGACATGATTGTGGACGGGACGAGGATATAGACTAGTTGGCCAGCTTCTGTTCCCGCTACTGGTCTTGTTCCTGTTCCTGCTCCTGCTCCTGCTCCTGCTCCTATTTCTGTTTGATTTGATTTCATCATTTGACGTCTGACAATTTGCCGGCCGATTGGACTGAGTTTGGAATTTGACAAGCAGGAGTTGAGGTCCTACGGGAATGGAGTGAAGAGGCAGGGGGCAGGGGCGACAATTCCCCGTTGCATTTGCCGTGTGAAAATTTCAGCGCTATGATTTTTGTAATTTGATTTGCAGTTTTCACTAGGCAGACACAACTCGTATCTGCTCTCTCCGCTCTCTTCCCTCATCTCTCGTATCTTACACATAACATATCTCGACTATCTGGCGACACGTATCGACACATCAAATAAAATTCTCTCAATTCGAATTCCCAATGATTTGTAATTCTCACTGTCGCGTGGCTTTCCACTCTCATTTCCATTCCCCTTTCCCCTTCTCACTTCCCTTTCAACCATACTCAACTGTTCCTGGTCTAGTATGGATCCGAATCTGGTTTTTGGGGTCTGATTTGGCTCTGTTTTTTTGGGCTCTGGCAACTGTCCTGGGAACTGGAACTTGGTTTTCTGTTAGTTGAGAGCTTTTGAGGCTTTGCCTGGTTCCTCCCCGCCCCTCCTCTCCTCGCCTCTCCTTTTCCCAACACCGATTTCCGATTTATGATGATGTTGCCGCTTTTTGTATTTGATCAATTTGTATTCTTCAGTTACATAAGTTTATTTTGCCTTTCATGCATTTCAATTTGCCTTCAATCTCCCAAAAACTCACTTGCCTCCTCAGCCATCTCATGTCATCTATCTCTCTCTCTCTCTCTCTCGCTCTCTCGTTCTCTCGTTCTCTCTCTCTCTCTCTTTCTGTGTAACGTCAGCTGCCTTGTCATGTGTCAATTGCAATGTTCCGTCTATGTTCAAGAATTAAAATTCAATTCTCTCTTCATATGCACAAAACGGAAATTGCTAAAAAAGAAATCAAAATTTTCTCTAAAAAAGCGCAACCTATGAAATACTCTTATCAATTGCAAATTTCTTATTATCCGATTAACATTAATTTCCCTGTTTTATGAATTTCAATTTTTTTTTTAATTTTTGTTTATTTTTATTTAAAAGTCTTCATATTTTTTTAGAATCATAATTTATTCAACTTCCATTTTAAAGTTACTAAGAAGGATTATATAAAATATTTAAATAGAAAGGGTATTCAGCAGTCAACCCCCTGTGGTGTGATATTAATAATAAAAGTAATTGGTATTTCTTTGAAAATAACTTATGCAAAAGTCAAAAGTTACAATCAATCGAGGCAGTTGCAGTTGCAGTTGCAGCTGATGTTGAAGATGGCCAAAATGATTTTGATTCGTTTGAGATTCGATGCGATTCGATTCTGGAAGCAAACATCATTAAGGAGGCATCAAGGGCCGCTGACAGTAAAATTCGCGTTTCGATTCCCGTTTTCCTTTGACTTAAACCCTGAAAAGCTGTCAAAGTTTTTGTAGTTTATTTTGTTTTCTCGGGCTTGAGACTTGGCTATTAAGTCAAACTGTGGCCAAAACGGCAGCTGGATCACATTGTCTCTCAATCTGCCCGAGATAAACTTGAACTGCTTATAAATTCTTTTGTTCGTTTCGTTTCTGTCTTCAAGCCAACTGTCAGTCGGCGGCGTCTTTTGTTTAAGCCAGGTTAAGAGATGGCTCGAGATCGATGCATTTCGAATGCAGGAATGCGGCAGGTCCCTTAACTGGTTTCTTCGTCCCCGAAGAGCAGCTGCCTGATGCCCCAATGTCCTCAACTCTCAACTCTTTGCCTAGCCGTATTTCTCGTCCTGCCTCGTTTTGTTGGCCAAGTTTCATTGAGGCATTTTTATGACAGCGATGCCGCCATTAGCTGTTGAGGGAGAAGTTGGCTGTGATTGCATTGGGCATGGATCATATCGAGGCTTATTGCAGGCCTATGATTTGATGTCCTTGCTGCCTTGCTGCCTTAGTCCTTGGACCTTCTTGGCCATCTTTATTGGCCGGCCATACGAAAATGAGCCATAAGTGGAACAAAGCTTGGAAACGTGACCAAATCAAATTTAATGTGTGTTGCCAGCCACATTAAGGCCAGTGTGCGAAAGAGAGACAGAGAGTGAGTGAGCTGAAAATGAAAATGAAAGTGGCGCCCTCTGACGGACAGTGGATGCTTTGTCAATTGTATAAAATAGTAGCTGGCAATTGTTGTTGTAATTGTGCTGCCAGTTGATTAAGCAGGCGAATGATTTATGCGCGTCTCCATATATCCTTAGATCCTGACAAAAAACATACATACATACATACAAATACACAGATTGTCGAGATGTGTATTGGAATAAATATTTAAAGAGCACGTGGCCATTGTAAATGGTATGTCATGTCAGATAGCGCACAATTAATCAAAGATTTGCTTTGAGTCCAAACCAAAGTTCCCAAAGAAGACAAAAAAACAAACGACAACCGACAGCAACAAATGTTGCCGAACGCTTGTCAACATACGATGTTGCTAACCGTTTGACATTCGCAGCATTGGCAACGAACGCATCGCACTCTCTCTTATTCAGCAAAGCTCTCTCCTTGCCTGTGCTCTCGCTCTCACACTCTCTCATCAGCCTGTTGTATACACAGAAACGAAGCGAATTGAAACGAAGAGCAGCACGACCTCTGATACAGGGTGCTTTGTGACTACGAGTACATCATTAAACGGCCACAGACGATGGGCGTCTGTCAAGTGAGCTTCATCATAATTTGGCCGTTAATACTCAGTCACAAACACACAGACTCACACACTCAGACTCACGTGAAGCCTTTTTTGGGCTTAGTCCTCATCTTAGAGCTCTTAACATCCTTGGCAGGCATCAACATTATGTACATTTTCAAGGTGTTTCCTTTTGCGCTCATTGTTAAATATTTAATCACAAATTTAATGCTCGGTTTTTCAAATGTTCTGAGAATCGGCATTGTTTGCTTTTTTTGGGTATTTACTTTGTTTTCATTGTCATTCGATAGGCACGTGCGATGTACTCAATTATGATTAGCATGGAATGTTTAATTTTAATGTTAATGTTGCCAAAATAGACGTAACAAAATCGATCTTTAACATTATTTGAAATGGATTCTCAATTTCACTCTCTCTTGAGCTGTTTTTAAGAGCAGACGTTACGGAAACTGTACGGAGAGCAAGTGACAGTGGAGAGTAATGAGGATGGTGTACAAGAGAGAGGGGGACATCGGTGTCCACAATTGGCTTGTAGCTATTGGCACGGATTTGATCTAAGTTGGAATTATTAAGGTGAAAGAGAGACAATTTTACTCAAAGGATCAGCGTTTGTTGTGGATACTTTGAGCAATAGAGAAGAGTAAGTTGAGGATTTTAAGAGTAAAAGAGATCTTTGTTAATGATCTAATATACATTGTGTACGAGTATATTCAGTCTTTTAATGACAGTCCTTCATTTCGAACATAGATTTTACGCGCTTCAAATTAACAATTTATAATCAAATTTCTATACATTTGAATATAATTATCTATCCTTAAAGGCCGTTTTCAGTTTCAGTCACCAACAGATTGTATTTCCCAGGCAACAGCTTTAATTTGTTTTAACAAAAAACCTTATTTTTCCGAGAAATGTGCACATGTAGATTCTTGCACTTCATTATTATTGCACATTGTTTATTTAATAAACAGAAAGCACGTGTCACAAATAAATTACTTCGGTTTTATTTAAACGCCTCGGCAATATGCCTAAAAACATATTTCTGTTCATTTATTTTGGCCTGACTAATAGAATTTCCAAATTGCAGCAATGTCTGCGGGCCTGGTCTGAACTGTATTGGTCTTGGTTCTGCATAAAAGCAAAATAAATATTTGAAATTTGAAACGAATCTTTTTTTGATAAGCAATCGAAATTAATTTCATAAACTTGCAGTTTACAGTATAGGCAAATTTTTTGCAAACGTTTGGAAATAATTATATAACAATTAGTGTACCGAAAAAGAATTTAATTATTTAAAATAAAGTCGAAAAATGTACACAAAACTTAAATATGTGATTTTAAAATAAAAAATTGCTATATTCGCTTAGATGTCGTGTAAATTTCTCATTTTCCAATTTAAAATGTATAAACCTACTATTGGAAATCTAATAACAATTTAAAATTTATTTTGAGGCAGAATATTAATTAAATATTGCAAACTTTAAGCAACAAAAGAGATATTGTTTTTGAGTAAGTCCTAAAAGTATGTGTTTAATCTTATAATTCTAAAACATAAATTTTCCACTAGAGCCTCAGATAAGCCCTGTCTTAGAATAGTTTCACTATTGTCACATACTTCGATATGCTGATAGGCCGTAGACCTAAGTAAATAAAGTCTGCGAACAGATACGGAGTCTTCACACCATCTGCGATGATAAGAAGACGACGCCATCTGCAGTCGTATGAAGACGATAACGATTGATTGTTTAGGTTACTATTCTAATAGATATAAGTAGTTTAAGATAATTTTAGAGTTTTCAATAAATCTGCCGAACTCCTCGGCCATTAGTCCAAATCCAACACCCGAGCTGTTCACTTTATTTCGCCGCGTCGCTCTGCCGATATTCATTTTGGTGACCCCGACGTGATCTTGAACACGCAAGTAGTTTTGTTTAAAAACATAAACAAAACGCGTGTGTTCAAAAAATAATAATACATTAAAAAATAAAAAATAAAAGTAAATCAATTTTTTCGGTTCGTGTCGTAAAATTCAAATAATAAAAACATGGAAAATTTCAACGAAATTATTGATACCCAAGAGATCTTGGGTAATGAAATTGAGCAGATTTATAATGTGGTTGCGGCAGAAACCAGCTCAATGGACTCCCTCCAGCTTAAGCGCTTGAAGGACGAAGTAATGCTCATCACAAGAACCTTTTCACTCAATAAAAAAATATTGAAAAAGGGAGTGGTGGCAAAAAATTATATAACAGAAAATTTCCCGTACTTTAAGGAAGAGTACGAAGATAAAGTAGAAGATCTGATAGACAAAACGTTGATGCTACTCAGAAGAAGATCTCTTAAAGAGACAGCTAAAACTCTGGAAATCACAGCTGCAAATGAAATCAAGCGTCAAAAAGTCACAACGACACTAAAACCTTGGTGGCACGATTTCAGATTTGGTGACAATCACGATGACTCTCTCAGTCTCGTTGCATCCAAAACGCAGCCGAAGCCAGTGACTAAAAAAGTTACGGCAAATAAACCTTGGTGGTACGATTTCACTTTTGGTGATAATCGGGATCAGGAAAACAAGCCAAAGTCAAATGCAGAGAAACATTTGAAAACCAAATATTGCCTGGAAAAGGATACATTTGGAATTAATTACAGCTTCCCACCAGCTAAGAAGCAGTGGGAAGAGGAAGGGAAGCAACAGGTAACCCAAAAGGAGGTGAGTCCTGAAAAAGCTCTCCTAAAGCTCACAGATCCGAAGAAGTTTGAAGATCTGTTGGGCAAGTCCCACATTATGTTGACTGAGGAGCGAAAAAATGCGCTACCAAGGCAACGGGAACAAGATCTGGAGAAGAAGCAGCTGGAGCTGGAGAAGAAGCAGCAGCAGCTGGAAAATATGCAGCAGGAGATGGAGAAGAAGCTGCAGAATCTGGAGAAGCAGCTGAATCTGGAGAAGAAGCAGAATCGGGAGATGCAGCTGAAACTGGATGAGCAGCAGTATCTGGAGAAGCAGCTGAATCTGGAGAGGCAGCAGAATCTGGAGAAGCTGCAGGATCTGGAGAGGCAGCTGAAACGTGAGAAGCACCAGCATCTGGAAAAGCTGCAGAGTCTGGAAATGCAGCTGAAACTGGAGAAGCTGCAGAATCTGGAAAGGCAGCTGAATCTAGAGAAGCAGCTGGAACTGGAGAAGCTGCAGAAGCTTGAGAAGCAACAGGAACTGGAAAAGCAGCAAGATCTAAAGAAGAAAAACCAGAATCTGGTAAATCAGCAGAAGCTTGAGAAGCAACTGAAGCTGGAAATGCGGCAGGAGTTGGAGAAGCAGCAGAAGCTGGAAATGCGGCAGGAGCTGGAGAAGATTCAGAAGTTCGACAGTTTTCCGACAGCGAAGAAGCAGCGGGAAAAGGAAGGAAAGCAACAGGTAGCCAAAAAGGAGCGAAATCAGGAAATTGGAGCTCCAGTCCATCCCCGCGAGACACAAGAGCCAATGAACAAAATTAAAAATGTTGATTTTAAAGATAAATCAGCTGCATTTTTGAAGGAAAATTTCCACGCCGTCGTCAACACTTTCGATAAAAATAAAAAAAGGTTGTTTGATGGCAAGGCGGAGTCAAATAATACGCCGTACTTTAAGGGAAAGTACGGCGACCAGGTACGAGAATTTATAAAAGTATATTTAAAATCCAAAATAAAATATTTATGACAAAAATAGAGACAATTTGAAAATACGATAAACCACGACAAATGTATAGAAACAAAAAATAAGAATTTGAAATTAAAAAAGAATTTGAATTTAAATAATTTGAATATATGAAAGAATTTGAATATAAAAGAAAAAAAAATGTATACTTATACAAATACATAATTATATACAATACACTTACAAATTAAGCTACAAATATTATAAGCATTTGAGTTCACAACATTTAACACATACTATTGTAAAACTTAAGTTATATGTATTGTATTGAAAGGTAGACCTTTCAACAGGGCCAGGATGTTTAATCTTATAATTGTATAACATAAGTTATATATATATATACATTTATGAATATATTGTATTGAAAGGTAAACCTTTCAACAGGGCCAGGATGTTTAATCTTATAATTCTAAAACATAAATTTTCCACTAGAGCCTCAGATAAGCCCTGTCTTAGAATAGTTTCACTATTGTCACATACTTCGATATGCTGATAGGCCGTAGACCTAAGTAAATAAAGTCTGCGAACAGATACGGAGTCTTCACACCATCTGCGATGATAAGAAGACGACGCCATCTGCAGTCGTATGAAGACGATAACGATTGATTGTTTAGGTTACTATTCTAATAGATATAAGTAGTTTAAGATAATTTTAGAGTTTTCAATAAATCTGCCGAACTCCTCGGCCATTAGTCCAAATCCAACACCCGAGCTGTTCACTTTATTTCGCCGCGTCGCTCTGCCGATATTCAGTATGCTTTAAAAATAAATTAGATATAAAAAGAAGGAAAAATAATTTATAAAAATTTTCGGAAAGAAATTACGCCACATACTTTGAGGTCTTGATTCCAACTCTAAATCTGAAGATAAACAAAAGTCAAACTGCAACAACAAAAAGAGCAACAGCAAACACAAGACACCCTCTCTCTTTTTATACCCGTTACTTAAAAAATAAGTAAATGGGTATATTGTATTCGTTGCAATGTATGTAACAGGGAGAAGGAAGCATCTCCGACCCTATAAAGTATACATATTCTTGATCAGCATCAACAGCCGAGTGATGTCCGTCCGTCCGTCTGTGTGAGGGCCCTTGATCTCACAGACTATAAGAGCTAGAGCAACCAAATTCGGCACACAGACTTTTATAGACCCCACGCAGGTCAAGTTTGTTTCAAATTTTTTTTGTCGGCAGCTCGACTACAGCCTTTCCCACTTGTTTTTTTATGTAATTATTTTTAATAATTTTTGAAGTGGCAGCTAAGCCGCCAGCGATGCCCCATGCCACAATATAAGAACTCAACTCAGGGAGGAAAAGATGGCAAACATTTTCAGGTCTTGGCTGTTGCTCAACAGCATGGGGCAGGGGGAGTGGGGAGGGGGGCATGCCACACAAAGAAGTGCACAAATTGCGTGGTGCATATAAAAAAGCCGTAAACTTTAGAGTAAGAAGAGGGTATGGGGAAATGGGGAAAGTTGCTCTGCCTGCGGTCAGTTTGCTACTATTTCTTATTTAATTTTACACTTTCCCTGCCAAGCTCACAACTTTACGATCTGACCTCGCCCTACAGCAAAGCCTCGATAAGCGTTTTACATATGCTGCGCGTTGGGAACAAGTCTTTCAGCAGATTCTTCTCAATCTGTTTATCTCTCTCTCTCTCTCTCTCTCTCTTTATACATATATTTATAACTATCTCTTTCGCGTATCTCTCTTTGGTACTTTTGGTATTTTGTGGCTCTGGTCACGTTTGTAAAATTTTGCAAAAATTTATTTAATATTTTATTCTTCCTGTGGTGCGGCGTGTTGCAGTCAAATTGTTGTTGCTGCCACAGTGGTTGCTGCTGTTGCTGCTGCTGTTGCTGTTGCTGCTGTTGCTGTTGCTGCTGTTGCTGTTGCTTGGCTTTTGTTCAGTTTTGGCTCAGCAATTTAGTGAAATATTTTGATTGCCAAACATGGCCTGGCTATGGCTGCTGCCATGGCCGTTTGCATATGAATAACCGACAGCACTTAGTTCACACACACACACACACACAGTCATATGTATGTGTGTGTGTGTGTGTGTGTGTGCTCTAAACGGAAGTGGCAACATTGGCGCCACAGCAAAAGTTTTTGTCGCTGACAGGAAGTTGCAATTTTGTTTGCAATTTCCTTCAGCGCACATTTGCCCCAAAAAGAGTGTGGGAGCGGCAAGGAGAAAGATGGAGAGTGAGAGGGAGAGGGAGACGGGGAGAGAGATGCAACTGTAGAAACAACAACAACAACAACAACAGCTCCTGCTGCATTCAAGCCTGTCAAGCTTGTTTAGTTAACTAAGTTGCGGTTATTACGACAGCGAACGAGACGGAGAGTGAGGTAGTTGAATTTTACACGTGCATCTCGAACTGCAACATGCCACAGTCGAGTTGCAGCTGCTGCGTCGCTGCCTGCGTCGCTGCCAACGTCAACTTTGCCTGCCAAATTAATTTGCAACAAAAGTTGCTACTGCACATTAAGCAAATTGAAATACGCAACAGCAACAGCAAAAGTAACAACAAAATACGAAACTAAATAAAAACATGAAACAAAATGCAATATGGCCAACACGATGCGTATTTCAGTTAGCCATGTTAGTCGCACTTTTAGCTGCAATTTGCTGATTAATATATGGATTCTATACTAAATTCTATTTAAATACGTTGAGTGGGTTTCAGTGTCTCGACTGTCAGCTGGTGTCAATTAGCGGATATTACTTAACAAATTACGATTGCAAACGATTGCCGACAGCACATATGCCTTTTATTTGGCACAAATCTGTTGGGGAGTTAACTAAACAGATTTTAATTCATTTTTTTTTAAATCTGTTGTATTTTATGTGCATTTTTCAGCTTTTCCACAGTTCGATTCCCATTTTATTTTCCAATTGACATTTATACAACGAATTTCGACGAAAAGTCAAGCTCATTTGCAGAGCTTTACATAAATTATAATTAAATGGTGGCGTCACTTTCATCCCTTCCAAGCTGGAAATGCTGAAGCGCGTGTAGATTTATTATTTAATGGGCTTTGGTTGAGCTTTTCTCACAGCTAAAATATTAATATCGTATATATTTATTATATATGTACATATTATTCAATCTTGAACGCTCTTTAATTTAAAGCATTAATTTTACAATAATACAAATTTAAATTAAATAAATGTTAATTCTTTGTGCAGTATTTCTCACGTTTTTGGACTTCAATTTCAAAAATTTCCAATTGTATTGATTAGAATAGCTCAATTTGAACTAATTTTGTACAGCCATTGTTGAACTTTAAAATATTTGTAGTCAATTACAGTCTAATTTAATTAGTTGATATATTTCAATCGACAAAACCCAAATATTTGTTAACTTTCAATTGTTTATTCAATAGTAAATCAGTCTCTGATTTATTATATAAGCCTTGGTCAACAGACCATCAAATGCCTAAGCACATTTCACATTTTTTTAACTTCTATCTCAATGCATAGGATTTATTTACCTGTAGACACAATTCGCAGTCTGTTGGACATGCCACGCCCACACACGCAACTCCCCGCTGACTCGAGGACAAATAAATTATTGTCACTGTCGTCCACTTCGATAGGATAGAAAAGAAAAGGAAAGGGAAGGGGGTGGAGAAAAAAAAAACAAAAATCAAGGAAAATATTTTTGTGTAAAAATGTCTACAAGAAATTATTTTATTTATTTATTTTATTTCATCTTTCTATTTTATTTACAAAAAATTTCAATTGACAGGATTTGCTGTCACGGACAACAACTTGAGATGCTTTAGAGATGATTGCGTTGTTGTTGTTGTTGTTGTTGCTTGTGTTGTTTTGTTATGTGTAACAGAATGGTGGAAGGGAGAGGCGGCTGGGGGTCATAGGTCAGCTGGCAGCGTGAAAACGCAACGAATATTTTTGGACATAATTTGCTCAATCATTTGCATAATTTGTTCACAAAAACAGCCGCTTGCCACGCCTCCCTCCCAAATGGCTTCTTCATCTTGTTCTCCTGTATTTTCTTTTTCTATCTCGTTAACAAAAAAAATATGAAAAGAAATACACAAAATGAAAAAAATTCAACACAAAAACAAAAACAAAAGCAAACAAAATGCGGCTTGTGTGTGTGTGATAAGAGCGTTAAGGAGATTTTGCCATTGCATACTTTGTGGCAACACACACACTCAGGCACTCAAACACTGATACACACACACACACACACACACGCATCATGTATGATATGTAAATGTGTGTGCGTGTTTTTCGCAAAAAATAATTGTGTTTACTTTGCTTAATGCGATCAATGCGCGTTGAGAGAGCGAGAGAGAGAGAGAGAGGTTGATATGAGTTGTACTCGTACTCGTTGTGTATCTACTAGATACATTTGTATCTACTACATTTCTGTATCTATTAATTCGTTTCAAGGTCAAATTGAAATCAAATTTAAATACACGTGTCTCTTAAAAAAAAGCACAACAGAGGAATTTTGAATATCCTATAATAATGCAAAGCTAAGAATTGAACAAAATTCTTTGGAATATATATTTTGTATGATGTTCTAGAGGAATAAGTCAGACTTCATAATAATCTATAGCAACTATTTATGTGCAATTTTTGAGAGGGTATCAAAAATTCGCATTTTAATAGATACAATTTACTGTTACATATTTTTACGCTGTTATCTGTTGGTGAGAATCGTGTTATTAATTTTATACATATCAATTTTAACATGACTCTGTGTGCGGAAAGGTGTATTTTCACATTTATCGATTTATTAATGGGATTCCAGCAGCTCACGGGATTGCCAAAAAAAGAGAGGAAGAAGTAGAAGGCGAAAAATTGAATGTTGTCGATGGGTTTTTTGCAATGTGCTGGGTGTCGCTGTCACGGCCACAGTCTCATTCTCAATCGCATTCTGAGTCCGAGAGTCTGAGAGTCAGATTCAGAGTCAGGTACACAGACAGAGAGTGTTACAGTCCACAGAAGGGAGGCAGGAATTGATTACTTCCCCCTTTACTTTCCGCACTTTGTTCCAGTCATATGACTGTGCAGCATGACAGAAGTAGCAACATTTTGAACATTTCAATCAGAGTCCAGAATGACTGAGGATGCGCCTCCTCCTCCTCGCATCGGAGTAAAAGGCAAGGGAAGAGGTTGTAATGCAAATGTCTGACTCTGAGTTGGAACTGGAGACTCGATGGCATTCCATCCATGTACATCCCCAGCTCCCAGTTCCCAGTCGTCTCCATTGCCACATTCGTCCAGTTCGGTTCAGCAACAACACAATTGGTTTACAATTTAAACTTTTAGCTCGATTTCCATGTGCCCGAGCAAATTGGGCAAATTCGTTTGCTACGTTCGCCCTCAAAGCCAATTTTCCTCTACTTTTCACCGTCCCCTCTCGATGTTGTGCTTGTAAATTTGCGTCAATATTTAAACAAAAAATGTTAGCAATTCTATTTTTTTATTTCCTTTACGATACGATGGAACAAACCACTCGAGTCATTTGTGATGCAAAATTAATTACATTTTCATTCGGTTTGCCAAAAAAAGTTATACAATTTTTGTGGATAAATGAAAAACTACAAGTAATTGACTTTGTCTGACCGCTGCTTGCTTAAATATTTTAAACAGCGATCATTTATTTTGATAATTTAATGTAAAATGCAATATCTAAATAAATGAATATGTGAGTGGATGCTAGGACTCGCATCAAATTAAACTGTCACTCACTTGACACACTCACACTCGATGTAGCAAATTGAAATTTATTGCTAGAAAATGATTATTTAATAACAATACTTGGGTAGAAAGCCAGGCAGACAGTCAGAAGGGAGTCGAGTCGAGCTCTGAGTTGAGTTGAGTTGAGCTTGACAAGATGCCACTGCAGTTTTCCATAAATATGCATATGAGATTGGAGTGTGCATATGATTTGTGGCAAGTGTCTGCTGCTTCTTTTATCTACTCTACTCTGCTCGTAATTGTAACTGTCATGTTGCCGCCTCATGTCAACTCTCAGTTAAAAAATTGAAATTTATTTGCATTCTAGATTCGCCAGTCAACATAAATATGCACAGAGACGGAGGCAGATAGCATTGGATTTGATGGGACTTCAGTCTTTTAATGAAGCTCCCAACATGCCGGAGGAAGCCAAAAGAAGGCGCTTTAATTGATCCACTTCTCACACTTTATCCAATCCCTGTTACTTCTTCATTCTTGCACTTTCTCATATTACGCAGCACGAAGCGGCTATAAATAATGCTTGAAAATCGTCAAAGTTCATCAAAGTTGGAAGCCATGCCAAGGTTGCGTTTTCCACACTGATTGAAATCGAAACCGAAAAGGATTCCCAACTCAGTCGAAGTAAAGGATTGCCTCAAAAGCTGTCTCCTATTCAATGAGAAGAGTGCAAAGTTCTTTGACTTTGGCTTATAAGTTCAATGCGTCCATTCGACTTGGTCAACGTAAAGTATTTACTTAGCCCGGCCAGACAAATAAATCTGCAATGGTAAAACAATATGTTACGAGTCTAGTCGTCTCTAGTACCATAATCGCCATAAAATGTCTATTTATTGTATTGCCAGAAGGTGAATTTAATTTGTAATAAGCTACACTTTTTATATTGCACTGCAAACAACTGTATTTCATTCTGAATTTGTTACAAATGTCGTTCACCATTTTGAAGTATTTATTTGGCCATAAAATCTTTCAAAAATGAAATTTTTAAGAATTTATGCTTCTTCACGAATATTTTAGACAAAAGTTCGAAAATTACGATTTCTGTCTCAAAACTAAAAACCAAATTTATTAACAGTATATAACACTAAGGGTTGAATATAGTGAAGACAAAATCCACAGACAATGCCCAGTTATTACATAAATCGTGATGTGGATACATACGTATATGTATATGCCTTGATTGACTTCACGTCTCTGCTCCACATCTCAGCCCCCGAGGATATAACGAAGCATCCAAGTGAATCCCCCACATACACATACATCCACATATCTGAACAAATTTTTGTTCTATTTATCTTATCATGATGCATCTGGAGAATCGAACGTTTTTGGCTTTCATTTTCACAAAAGCTGCGCGTCACTTCACATCATTTGTTTTGTTTGGTTTTGTTTTGTTTTGTTTTCTTTCTTTTTTCGGGTTTTGTTTTACCGACAGCTGCTGCCCTCAATGGGATTTTCTTACGCTCTATTTCAACATGCCCTCTGCCCTCTATTTTCATACTCCACGCTTTCATTGTGGATGCTTATGGTAAAGTCTGCAACCCGCACAAATGTGCGTGAAAATCATAAATTACTCGCCACAGTATGCAACATAATACTAGAAATTTGTGTAAGCGCATCCTCCCCATCAGTTTGCCACGTTTCCTGCACTCTGCAACCCCCTTGCAGAGGGTGCAGGGTAATAACAACCCTAAGAGCATTTACTTTGCACACACAACTGTCAGAATTCAAGAATTCCAGGTTCCATTGCCACTTGAATTTCTACTCCGAGGAGTAAAATGGAAACTGTTTGCTTTAAATGTTATAAATAAATAAAGATAACTAAACAAATACTGCAATTGTTTAGCTCCCTTCTTCCTATCTCCCTTCGGCCATCAGAATTGTTAAATTTCCCAAAATATCTTCAATCACTAATGAAAATTGCATGGTCTGGTCAGCCGTTGGGTATTGAATGCGATATCACAATCTATAACTCGGCATTTGCTCGGCATTTGTGTTTGTTGCAACAATTTTTGATTGTTGCATTTTCGTTGTTGCATTTATTATATAGCATTGAAAAAATATATATATATATTGGGCTTTTTTCATAGTTTAGAATTCGGAAGCATTTGAATATGCTTAAATGCGCTTTTGTTTCAGTTTCACAAATTATTGTTGTATCTACCATCAATTTTTTAGCATACTCTACATTTGCTGATATCCGGTATAGTTTGCTTGGTTTTATTCGAATGCTATAAATGAATTATTATAGTATTACTAGCATTTGTTTTGAGACATCTTTTTTATGGACTTTTTATCTGGCACTTGTTTTGTTTTTTATTTTATTTAATTTATTACCTTAATTTGTGTTCTATTTTGTGGGAATAGTTTAACTATTCCGAAACAATTACCAAGTAACTTATTATTTACGACATATTCATTCGCATATTCAGTGCAATTCATAGTCAACTAGGTTCTATAAATTTAGTTAGATAATTCTATATATATATATTTTTTTTTTTTTCATTTTTTCTGGTTTAGTTTTTGCGTTTGCCACTTGAACAATTATTTGATTGAGTTGCATAAATCCATCTACTCATGTATGTCCATTTATATGTACAGCATCTACCCAGCTCTCTCGCACTTGGTTTCTCTGTCTCTGTTGCGGAACTACGAGCTCACTAATTGCAAGCGGTGCGTTAAAAATCCAAACGAGAGAGAGAGAGAGCAAAAAAATGCAAACTGAAAATAAATCCAACAAGAGCAGCTCTCAGATAGATAGATGGTGGCATGACGCGTGGCATGGGGCACTGGCTAGAAGTGGCATGCTGCGTCTAAGGGCTGCGAGTGGGAATGGGGTTGGGGTTGGGATTGGGGGTGGCACAGAGCTGTGGCGGGAAGCGGCACTCATTTAAATTTCATGCTTATTGCCACAAAATAGCTCAGTTGCCTGCAACTTGGTGGCTGCAGCCAGAACATACATACATGTATATATTTGTATATGTATTATGTGCATATGTATATCTGAATATATGCTATATATCACTGACAAGCGACGACGGTTGAGACCAGACCGAGGCCAGGGCCAGCCAACCAAAAAACAAGCTCAGGGAAACACCAAAATAACACCAGGGGACGTCATGTATGCGTGTGTGCAGACTATCAGTGCGTGTTTTTTTTTTTTGATTCTTTATTTAACGTTTAAATATAAAACTAGGTGGTTGAGTAAATACATAAAAAAGGTTCCATATCCATGCGGAACGGCCGAACAGCATGGCTTCGCAAGGACAAAGAATCTTCCTACGCTAACTCCCTTCTCTGGCGCTCACATCTGCGGAGCTCCTTCATCGTGACGGCGGCAAAATTGTTAAATGCCGTCCAGAATTCAGCAACTTCGAGCATCTTCTCGACTAGGTTCCTGGGTGTAAGGACATGACCAGCAGATCGCCACAGATCGGTTCTCAAGTGATCAAATCGCCCGCATACAAAAATGATGTGCTCAGCGTCCTCCGTAGCGTTTCCGCACCACCTGCAGTGTGGTGTGCTTTCATGTCCAAACTTATGCAGATACTGGCTGAAGCAGCCGTGACCACTGAGGAGCTGCGTTGTGTAGAAATTAACCGTGCCGTGTTTTCTGTTTATCCAGCGGCCAATATCCGGAATTAGACGGTACGTCCACCGACCCTTCACTGCGATATCCCAGCGTTCTTGCCATTCTCTGCAACTTTCCTCCCTTGCCGTCTTCCGCGCAGTCTTCTTATCGGCACCAGCCCGTATGGCTTCCGACACCGACTTCTCCTCCGCAACTAGAATGTCGATTGGAATTATCCCAGCGATGACTAGTGCTGCGTCATCAGAGATTGTGCGAAATCCACAGCATATTCGCAGCGCGCACAGTCGATGAATGGATTTTACACCCTTGGCGTAACTTGGAACCTTGATTCCGTCTGCCCAGATTGCTGCAGCGTATGTGATTGCTGAGCGGACGACGCTTGTAAGTAGCAATCTTCTCTCCTGCTTGGGTCCGCGCGTGTTCAGCATTATTCGAAACAGTGCTCGACTTGTGTTGGCTGCTTTCTCTTGTACGTAGGACAGGTGTTCACGGAAGCATAGCCTAGTGTCGATCATAACGCCGAGATAACGAATGGCTCGTTTTGATGCAATGTCCTGCATTCCGACTCGGATGTGTGCAGTCTCCACAACTGTCCTTGAACTAATGAGTACTGCCTCCGTTTTATGAGCGGCTAACTCGAGCCCCACGGAGTGTAGCCAGGTCGAAATTAGCTGAATGGCCGCATTGCAAATGAGCTCTACCGCGCTCAGGTGCTTGCCAACCACTGTGAGCGCTACATCGTCCGCGTAACACGTTAGCTGGCAGCCGGCTGGAAGCGTCAGTCTCATTACTCCATCGTATACGATATTCCAAAGTAGAGGACCCATCACAGACCCTTGTGGAACGCCTGCCGAAACATAATGTGATTGGGAGCCACACGCCGTGTCGTATTTTAGCAGTCTACCGTTGAAATAGCTTTTGACCACCGCCTCAAGATATGGGGGGATACGCAGCCGACGCAGTGAACTGATAATACAGTCCCATCTAACCGAGTTGAAGGCATTCCTTATGTCGAGTGTGACAACTAGGCAATATTCCTTTTTGCCACCTTTCCATCGGGTTCCCTCTGCAGCTCCAGACGCGATCCTGACAACTTGGTCTATGGCGCCGACCGTTGACATGCCCTTCCTAAAACCGAACTGGTTAGGGGATAATCCTCCAGCCTCCTCGATTGCCTTCTCCAGCCTTTTGCAAATGACTTGCTCCAACACCTTACCCATAGAGTCAATAAGGCATATTGGACGGTATGAGGAAGGGTCATCAGGTGGCTTGCCCGGCTTCGGAATCAACGCAAGATGTTGCGTTTTCCACTGCGTAGGAAAAATTCCTTCTCGGAGGCACTGTGTGTACACCGTTGCAAATGTTTGTGGCTTGCATGATATCGCCAGCTTGACAGCACGATTGGGGATTCCATCAGGGCCAGGAGCTTTATTTAAGCTCATCTTTCGGGCCACGGAAAGCAGCTCATCCGTCGTTACTTCCTCTACCATAAATGGAGAAACTGGCTCGTCGTTGTCAACTGACATTGTGTTGACTCCAGCTGGAAATAAAGCTTCCACAATTGCCTTGCGCTGGTCTGGATCAAAAGGCGCCTCAGCTTTATTGGCTTGTAGGCGCTTTACAACCATTTTATACGCCCTTCCCCATGGATCATGGTCGGCAGAGTCGCAGAGTTGTAGAAAGTACTCCCGTTTGCTCAACTGAATAGCTTTCTTCAGCGTTTTTCTAGCTGATTTATAGAATATGTGCAGCTCTGGCCAATTTGCGCTGTTTCTTTTGCGGGCCCGTTGGTATGCTCTTCTGGCGGAGAGGCAGATACTTCTAGCAGCAGCAATCTCATTGTTCCACCAGAATGTTGACGACTGAGTGCCCCTGAATGGCTTGGTTCGGCTCATACAAGCGTCACATGCAAGAGTGACGTGGCTTGAAAGCTGCGTTGCCATCTGTTGCGCTGATCCTGCTAATGCAATGTTGTTTATTGCTCCCAGAAAAAGTGGTACCTGGAGCGTGTCTGCACGATAAGCCAATCTCCTTGCGGCCTGATTTTGGGGGCGGCTGCTTCTGTTGCCTAGCGAGAAGACCAAAGCCTCATGGTCACTAGCTGTGTAATGGTTACACATGCGCCAGGTTGCCGTGAGTGAGAGGGAGCTCGTGACGAACGTCAGGTCAATAACTGAGCCAGCGCCTCCTCGGTTGAAGGTGTTAGCCGTGCCATGGTTCAGCAGAACCACGTCGAGCGCTGCAAAAGCTTCAAGAAGTGCATCTCCCTTTCCAATGGCGTCTGAGCTGCTGCGTTTGGAGGTGTCACTCCCCCACTCCTGCGCCCAGGCATTGAAGTCGCCTGCTATCACTGCTGGCTTGTGGTCGATAGCGTCTTCAACTAGGTCGTCAATAGCTGCAGCGAAGCTGTAGCGGTTCAGACTTGGTGGATAATAGCAGCTGTATATCCAAAAATTCGCCAGCTTAGCCCTCACAAAGAAGTTGGAAGCCATGCAGGATGTAGGCCGTAGGAGAGGCCTCCCACAGGACCATATGGCTGCTTTCCCCGACGTACTCTGAACCCAGCATCCATCTTCTGGGGATATATAAGGCTCGCTGATTATGGCAACATCCGATCGGAGATCTCGCACTGTCTGAGTAAGCAGATCGCTGGCATCCTCGCAGTGGTTTAGATTTATTTGGTAAAAACTAAACATTACTGGAGATTTTAGCTCTCGTGGGTGCTTTAGATATCATCGGGCATCTGAGGCTTCCCGAAATGTGGTTGTGTGTTTTCCCATTTTCAGCACAATAAAAACATTTTGCCTCATTCTTGCATTCACGTACCTTGTGGCCTCCTTGTCCACAACGGAAACACCAGCCGCTTCTGTCTACTGAGCTGCCACAATTTGCTGATATGTGGCCGTACTCTAAGCACTTATAGCACCTTGTCGGTATGTTCCGCTCCCGGATTCGACATACAGACCAGGCAATTTTGATCTTGCCAGCGTCGAGAACTTTCGTTGCCAGAGTAGCCGGCAGACTGATAATGGCTCTTTGTGTGCCACCAAAAGCTGGACGTAGGCTTTTTATGGCATCCGCGTCGAGCGAAACGCCAAGTTGCTCATCAAATACCTTTTGGAGATCTTCTGAGGTAACCATCTCATCCAGATCAAGTATTTCTAGCCTCGTCTGCTGTGTCAATGCACGTGCCTGCACCTTCCCCTCCAGAACTAAGCCAATGTTATCGCGTAATTTCTGCGTGCTCTCCGGATTGTTATCATTCAGCTCCAATAGAAGTGCACCTTTAGCTGTGCACTTCACTCTACGCACACACTCGCCGACACTCTTCAGCTTGTCATCCCGGTTGCGAGTGACCAGGCTCAGAATCTCGGAGTACGTCATCTTCTCCTTAGGTTCGATGATTATGGCATCAGATCGTGGTCTCGGCTTTCGCACACTTTGTCTTCCCTTGACTTTCGTCCACTCCGCTGTTGGGGGAACTCGATTCGCAGTTCTCAGAGTCGCTGTCTGCTGGGACGGTACTGCCAGGCCTGCAGAAGGTGCTCCAGGGCCTTTTTTCCGCTTTGGTGAATTCTTCGCTGGTCTCTCATTTTGCCGTTTGGTTCCATTTTGCTGGGGTGACCATTGTGTCTCCTGCGATCGTTGCACTGCGCTGTCATGCCTCCGGTAGTTGGCATTAAAACTGTGCAATGCCGACTTTTGGAGCCTCACCACCTTCTGTGCAAGCTCTTTCATATCTTTATTAAGATATCGCGCGTCTCTCAACATCTTTGCCAATTCAGAAGATTTTTCCACGAGTGTCGTCAGTATGTCGCGGAGATCTCCTGTTGAATCAACGCCCAAAATGCTCTTATCAGCAGGGACTCCACAATAGTCAAAGGGATTGACTGGGAGTAAAGCTGGGGCTGAGCTGGGCGGTGCTGCCTCATCCACGTTCACTGGCGCCGGCACGGAAACTCCTATATCAGGGACTTTTATACCCACATCAGCTACATTCTTGGTCCAAGATGCTTTGGGCGTATGCCACTGCTGCGGGGGAGATCTCTGAACCTTCGATCGCCGCGCGAAGGCCAGACTTTCATCTGCATCCATACTTAAGGCCGACTCTTTCACTCCGCTAGGGTCCATCGTTGGCCAAATGGTTTCCCTCTGGCTTTTAACCGTTGGGGGTTATACCGCCCCTTCTCGGTCGCCAGAGCCACACTTTATTGTGCACCGTAGGACGGCGGTGGTTGACGATGGTCAAATTCTTGACCTTTGCACTTTTCCACTAGCAAACGTAATGAAAGAGCGCCTTTGCAGAAGCTAAGTCCAGATTATAGCTTTACAGTGAAATTAAAAACTTTCAATTGAAGCTTTTAAAGTTCCCGCGCAAAAAAGAGGCCGGCGCACAATTTTAAATAAAGAAGAAAATAAAATTATAATCCTTTTATTAAAAATTGGCACTATTAAATTCAAATTAATAGTTGTCCGCGCAGATTTGAAGTTGGCGCGCAACTTTTAACCGGTTCGTCGATCTCCGCCGGTCTGGCAACTCCAGGTTGAGCAACTGGTATCCGGCAACTCTGCGCGTGGTGTGCAACTCTGCGCGATCAGCTGGTCAATAAGAAACCAAGTCGAAGCAGAATTCTGATGAGTGAAAGTTTGTTTTTTTTTGGCAACACTCACACCAACAAGAGTGAAAGGCGCCAAAAACAATGCAATCACCCCCTCCCACCTGCGATGGAAGTGACAAAAAACGGCCAAATTGCAGCCAGGCGCGATGTCTCCGGGAATAGATCCACACAGAGTATGTACCGGCGCGATTTGGAAATACACTGATCGAATCTCCTTTCAGTTTGCAGGTGAATTAAACGAGCTCTCAGTCTCAGACGTAGAGCAACATAGAAACGCAACCGCACTTGAAAAAAGGAACTCAGTGCGTGTGTGTGTGTGTGTGTGTGTGTGTGTGTGTGTGCGCTTGGTTAAGCTTTCAAGTAAAAATAGCAAAAATGCTGTCAACATAATAACGAAATTTTAACGCGCAATGCGACCAAAACTCTCTCGTCGCTCGACTCTCGACGGTCTGGCAACGCCATTTCAACGCATCAAGTGATTTTTTATACCACGCTACAAAGAAATATAGTAGGTTATATAAAAAAAAATATAATAAATGTTTTATTTAATATTTATAAGCATGAATAATAACAAATATGTTATTATTATTAATTTACATGCAAGTCAATATTTATATTTATTATATTAATCGATTCATAGGGTATTTACCTAGTCTATAACTATAAGAGTTGTCACAAATTATCTTTCGATTCTTTTTGTTGTATTGTAAATGTAATTTTCTCAATTTCAAATTTATTCATTTTTTTTCTTCAATCGTTATAAATTCTCTGAACAATGTACAGGGTATTTAACTAGTTTATAACTATAAAAGACTACACTTGTCTGCTTTTTTTCTTTGTTTTTACTATGCGAAAAATGCTGGAAAAGCGTACAGCAAACTAAGAACAGAAATCCAGATATAAATAAATTGGCGTGGCTATGACGCTTACACGGGGAATGCAAGGACACAGGAGCAGGAGCAGGAGCAGGATCAGAAGCGCCATCTAGTGACTGCAACTCACAGCTGGCCACAAGCAGAGCTCAGATTCAGACTGAGCATCCACTTTCACGTACATATTTACAGTCACATCCATATTCCAGCTACCAGCTCGTAAACTCGGCTCACAAAAAAGTTGCACGAATAAATTAAATTTGTTTTGTTGTTTTACTGAGGGAAGGGGAAGAAGAGGAGGAAATGGGGGGCAGAGGTAAAAGCTAACTGAATCATGAGCATACGAATCTCTGAGTGTCGGTATCTGTATTTAATTTTTGCATTTTAGCCACAATATTCACGCCAGCTGCACTAGGATATTCATATTTCCATAACTTATTCCAAGCAATCCATTCCGAATTGTTAAATTCGAAACAGTGTTAAAAGTAACTTTGTTTATCTATAAATCAAACTTTGAAATGCATTTAGAATTTAACAGAGCATTTATTTAGGCATTGCATTCTAGTCATGGCAGAATTAACCGAATCGGGATATGGGTAAATTAAAATTCTTCGAAAAATGAAAAACACTCGCAATGCTGAAGATTTTCTAAACTTTTTCAGCTATTTTTTCTGTTTTTATCAAATAAGCAGAAAACATTGAAAGTCAATGGAAAATAATAAAATGTTTGCTGTATGCTCATGGATGTCTGTTTAATTATCGGTAATTAAAAAGGCATAACAGCCTTCAATAATCCTCAAGGATCTAAAAAATGCATACATCTATGTGATTGCAAAGATGTAGTTCTGTGTATAACATTGCGATTTTGCCATGGAACTCAATGAAGTGAAGCGAACGCGACGTTTAAAAGCCTCTCAAAGCTGTTGCCCAGGTGATGTCCAGAGTGATTTGAGGGGATGGAAGCTGGCTATATGTATATATGTATATATATGTATGTATAGACATTCGCTTTAGCTGGACGTGCTAATATCCAGCACAGGGCATTTGTCAAA
The DNA here is from genome assembly GCA_037043435.1 of Drosophila suboccidentalis. Classification (NCBI taxonomy): domain Eukaryota; kingdom Metazoa; phylum Arthropoda; class Insecta; order Diptera; family Drosophilidae; genus Drosophila; species Drosophila suboccidentalis. The sequence continues at coordinate 448,911 of JBAMBK010000675.1, read as the reverse complement.
GTGGCAAAGAGGACTATTCTACGAATTTCCATAGCCCTTTCAGCAGGCAGGCTGTAACGCCACTTGAGCATGCAATTGGCCATGCAGCGAGTAGGAAAACAACAACAACGACAACAACAACGACAACAACAACAACAGGAGCAACAACAATAGCAATAAAAGCGCAATGATTTGACACTTGAGCAAAGGCGACGACAATTCCTTAGAAAGTTATAAAGCATTTGTAAGCCGTCTGTCATCAAAGGCGAAGAAAACGCTTTTTGTCAGCAATTGCCATGGCTTCCCCTTGTCCCCTTTATTTCCTCCCCCCTCTCCCCTTCCCGTCGTGCCAACCTTTTCCCTTTGGTGACATTGTCAATTGCAATGAAAATAGAAATTAAATAAAACAGCGACAAAGGCCACACGGCCATTGAATGTCGACAATGGCCACCTGGATTAGCCACTAGAACAAAGCCATAGCCATAGCCATAGTCATAGCCACGTTAACGTTAACGTGAACGGCAGTCAAATATAATTATGGCCATAACAAAAATGCTAGACGTTGTTAGCCACGTTCATTGCGTGGTCGGACAATGGCGTAAAAGAAACGCTAAACAGCCGCAAAGCAAGTGTCAGGCGAGGACACATCCTGGCAACAGGAACAGGACTTGGCCTGGACATGACCAGGACCTTCCCTTAGTTTCAGCTAAAAAATAGCAAATTATTATCATTTTTTAAGTTGGCTTCTTTCTACTCCCAGCTGGTCGTTAAGGTGGCATTCGCTGCGTTGTTTAATTAAGCCAGTTGCCAGACCACCAGCGAATGGGGCGTGGCTCAAAAGGGGCGGAAGGGTGGGCGGCTGGTCGGTTGGGCGGTTTGCTTGATTGCCACTCAACTGGGGATTTAAATTATGCGACAGGCGTAGCGAGAAGCAATCGAGGCAAAGCGAAGTAAAATGCCCCAGTAAGCTGAAGACTCAGCGAGAGAAGAGATATAAAAGAGATCGGTAAGAGGGAAGGGGGACGACGAAGAGAGGGATAAGCTGGCAAGCCAGGCCACTTAAGCCATCTACACGTGTTGTTGTTATTTGTTATTTGTTTTTTGTTGCTTCTGACTGGTGCTATGAAAACGAAATCAAAGTTTGCCAGCCTCACCTTCAGTATAGTCGTTCAAATATGTCAACAATGAACGACGATGCGGCGCCACAGTGGGACAAAATTGAATTTTTTAAATGTAATTGTTGTCTGTATTTATTTATTATAATTATAACATTTATTTACTTAACGATTATATGTAAAATAAATTTGCACAAGTATATATAAAAACGGAAAAAAATATTTATTTTTATTACTTACTGGTTGCCAAGTTATTAACTTTTTAAATTTATTTGCACTCCAACTATTTACTTTCATTCTTTTCATTTTATCAAACAATTCTAAATGCAATTCAAACCACTGTGCGTTCGCTGCATTCTCGACGTGGTGAGCTGCTAAAAATTTGCCCAGACTGACGCAATTTATGGCCCCAGTTGACATTTTGTTGCAATAACCCGCAGCAACTTGTGCATCGACAACAGCAACAACTACAAACAGGGCCAAAATGAAAGCACAGGAAACAGCATGTTTCATATTTTGCCAAGATGCTGTCATTTCCCAAGCTTTTCCTTTCCTTTACTCATACTTATCTAGCCGCAGCAGCAGAAGGCGAAGAGCAAAATAAGAAAATATAGAAAATGTAGCAGCAGCAGCAGCAGAAAATAAATAGAAAATTGTTGCGAATCCAGCCAAAACGAACGGTAGTTCGCTCTCTTATTGTTTAGATCCGCAAGCCAAGCCAAAAACACGTGTAAGTTTAAGTAGAAATACAACGACATGGCAATGATATTTCAGCGAGAAAGAGTTGACTTTTGAATACTCTAAGGGGCGATTTTTTAACTTTATATACATTTTGTATCTAACACATAGTTTCAAATTTTCTACATACATTTTTCGTCTAAGTATCTTATCAAAAGTTGTCAAGATTTTCTATTCGCAATAATCTTTACACTTTTCTTATTTATGTTTTCTTTTTAAATGTTTTTTTTAAATATATTTTTAATGTTCAAATAAATTTAAATTTAATTATTTTTTGCTAAAATTTATTGTTTAAATTACACATTCCAAGACAAAGTTAAGATGCCTTTTTTGTCATAGTTTACTCTGGAGAAGACGCAAGTAGCTTCTTGGGCTGGCGCTTTCTCACTTACTGTGTGGGTCTGAGCCGATGTTAGCTATGACATCGTGCCCAGTTCGTGGTAGTATCAGCTCTATTTGGGGCACGGTCACATTCCCAGCAACCTTGAGTGAAAAATATTGTGTGGTATGCGAGGCAAAGTTAATGTGTGTTTACGTTTACATTTTGGCTTAGCGCTGTAAACATGTAATTTTCAACAGCTGCCTCAGATGGAGAGGAGAAGTTAGGACTTGGGACTTAGGGGTAGGGGTAGGTGGGGACAGTGGGGACAATGCGGTGCTGTAGCGGACATGTGGTAGGAACTCTGTCACTTATGGTGCTGTTGCTGCGGGTGTTGCGTCACATTGCACACGCATTTGAAAACAGTCTGTGGGCGTTAACAACAAAGCCACTGCGGCGGAAAAGGCAACGGAGAGAGAGAGAAGAGAGAGAGAGGAAGAGAGTCGCTTTGTAGTCGGAGACGGATACGGCAAGCTAAACAGACGCAGTTGGACATTTGTTTGCATGACGCCTAATGGCGGTCAGAAGGGGGATGACAGGCAGAGGGACAGAGAGTGGTAGAGAGGGGGGCGGGGCTTAGATGGGGGCATGTTGCGCGTGTTGCTGGAATATCCGCTCCAGGATCGACCAGGTGTGCACGTGACAAATGTCAAGCATTTAACGGGAAATTGCCAACAACTGCTGAAGTTGGCTAAAAGCGCTTACGTTTTTATTTTCCTCTTTTTAAAGTGACCACAACAACGTTTTGATAACAGATCAATGTTGATTTGATAACTGTCAGTAAGTCAAACAAACGTTTCAACCAGGACTACATCCAAAAAGCTTTTGCTTAAACTTTATGAATAAATAAAGTTTGTGGTTTACTGTCAATTGTTTTTAAACCAAACTATTATTATAATAATTCATGGAAACAAATAACTTTAATCTTTTTAATCATAATTATAATCATCACATGTTTGCATTCAACTTGTCAGCTTAAAATATTACACATGGAATTATAATTGTTATTGCATTTCGTTTAGTTGATAATCATTTTTCAAGTGTCAGCAAATGTCCTCAAAATGTCAAAACAAACGCAAATTGTCAACATTATTGTTGTGGTCGTAAGCAAATATAACTAAACGAAATATTCACATATGAAAAATGGACATTTGTTGAGATTACAAGTGCAGTGATTGCTCGGTTAATTAATTTGCTAGATGTTTTGGGAAAATCGTTAATTTGGATGGCATTGTTGTCAATAAATAAAAATAAGGTACAAAAAAAAAACAAAACAGGAAAATCGAAAATATTTTATTTGTTAGATTAATGTATTATCTCAATTGAGTTGAACAGTTTTTACCCTAATGAATACAAATAGTTAGGGCTTAAAATCATTGTATATTTTTGTAATTCAATAAAACTGTTAAAAAATGGTATTTTATTTATATCTTTTATAGCTTACCGAGAGCACACTTTATTTTATTTATTTAAAAGTGTTAAACAAAAGTAATATCTAACGATGCTATATTATCATCTACATTCTAGAACTTTGAGCATCCAATCGCATTTTATGGACCATCAAAATTGTGGACTGTGTCCAGCATCATCATAAGGATGTTACAAACATGTTGGCCAAGTGCTGTGCACCTTTGCCAAGTTGGTAAACATTTCCGATTGGTATATCTAATGGTGTCTGCCTCCCCTCTCTGTTCCTTTCTCCTCTCTCTTCTGTTCCTGTTCCCGCTTTTCATTGGGCTGCCTTGTAATGGACGCATTTATTGCTGGTGGCAACATTGAAATGCAAAAATAAATGCGCTGCGATAAAATGCAAAAACAATAAGAAACAGTTGCCAGACAACAACAACAACAACGACAACAACAACATAAAGAACAACAACAAAACAGCGACAACTTCATTACGCGTGATTTAAGGACAATTGTAGCCAACACCTAACCAAGAGAGGCAAGAGGCAACAACTTTTTGGCATGGTTTGTGTGTTTGCGTCAGAGAAAACCCCAACTCCAAACACGACCCAACACGCCCCCTCTCCATCCCTCCCGCCCTTCAGCCCCTGCGTTCCCTGCGTTTGTCTTGCTCTGCGCTGCGTTTTATTTATTTAAACGCATTTGTGTAAATTATCATTTTAAATTGCTGCGAGTCTGAAAGGTAGCATGATGAGGGGAGCTGCGGGGGGTTGTGATGGCACTCAAAGTAATATATAAATAAATGAATGTTGCTTATATTGTACGCAGAGGCTTCTGACTGTCTCGGAATATCCTGAGAGTCCTGTCTCCTGTCTCCGTCCCCCTCATTTGACTTACTTTACAATGACATTTGCAATGTAATTTAATGAGTCACAATCTTGTTCTCCAAACTGCCTGACACTTCCTCTCCGCCACCGACGAGCCAAAGATTGATGTTTTCTTTTTTGGGAACTTTAAATGGAATTCAAATTCGAAAGAAAGAAAAAATGAAGTGAGGCTCGACTTCAATCGTTTCTGCTGACCAAGACATTATTATGATATGTTCTTTTTTTGCTCTCGAGTTAATTTGTGGTCGCACGCCACTTGGTCAAGTGGGAGAAGTAGTATTAGGAGCTGGCCAAGGGACAGACTCCCACATGTGACACGGAGCTGTGGTGCAAATTTTTGCGCACGAGCGACGCTTCAAACGGGAGGCAATGGCAACGCAGCAATTTAAGGCAGGAAAAAAGACGCCCTCGAAAGTGGAGCAGAAGTTAAAGTGCCAAAAGGGGGAGGGAGGTTTGGGGTTGGGGTTGGGGGTGGGGCTGGGTCTTGGCTCCTGCTCGTGGTCCTGAATGCCAAGTAAGGCGAGGCGTCGGCGTCCAAAGGAGTCGCTCGCAAGTAAATCACTTGAGCAGCAGCGCCAGGCACGCCGCGCTGCCATTTTGATTTAGCAAAGACTCAAGCAAAAAGGTAACTAACAAGGCCAAAACCAGGCAAGGCAGCCAACCCCACCAAAGAAGCTGCTTCAGTCCAGTGGGGCCATGATATATATACATATATAGATTTCTCTCTCTTATTTTCTTTTTTTCTGCTTGGACCGCACAATTTTTCTTCGTTTTCTTGTTCGTTCTGGGCAGCTGGGAATGAAAGCGTTTTTGAAAAATTGCCAGCTACTTTTTGGGCAACATCACGTCAGAGGTGAGACCTCAGCTTTTGAAACGGCATAATGATGATGTCACTTGGCTGTGGCCTAGTCCTAGATTTATTTAAGTATCTTTCGTGCCACAGATTGACGCATCGTCATCGTAAGAGTCATCCTCATCCTCATCCTCATCGTCATCGCATCTTATCGCATCGCAGCTGATTCGCAGAGATTCAATGTTGTAGCAAATCTTTATGATAAACGCAGGAAAGTTTTGTCGCTGGCTTTGGGCTTAATGAGGTTTTAATAAAAGTCAAGCTGCAACTTGTTCAATGTCTCCTCCACACACGGACTAAACGGAAGTGTGGCACACAAAAAATAAAGAAAAGTGGCCACGCACGCCTGGAAAAGCCAAAGGAAAAGTGAAAAGTGGACTGAGAACACTCTGGAGCTGTTGTGCATTTGAGCGCAAAACTTATTTCTGTCACGGAAATTAAATTTGTTCGCTGCGAGGCCAAAGTGAAGGCCTCTCTCTCTTTCTCTCTTTCATTTTCTCTTTCTTTCCCTCTCTCTCGATACCTCTCTTTTCCTCTTTTTCTAAGGCAACCAACTTGTGAAGCTCTTTGCCTAAATCATGCCCGACAGCCAGTACAGACGACCATGGCCAAAAACAACGCCCCTTCCTTCTTCTTTCCTCTCCATCTCGTTCCGCCCACAAAAAAACTTCGCACAACTTCACAATGCCTCCGCTTCCCTCTTTGGTCCTCGTCCTTCTCGACCTCGTCGTCATCATCATCCTTGTCTTTCTACTGCTAAGGCGACAATTATACGCTTTTAATCTCTTTTGAACGTCGCAAACGTGCTCAAAATTTTCAAAATCTTTTCACCCGCCTGAAAGACAAGTGAGAACTTTACTGCTGATAGACGGGATTTTCAATAGAATGAGACGAATATTTAACGAGACACAGAGAGAGAGAGAGAGAAAAAGAAGGGGGAGCTGTTCGTATTTGAAACACGCTAAGAATCTATTAAAAATATCTCTAGAAAAATTTTGACGAACTATAAAGGGCTGACTGTTTAATTTAAGTTTCAGTTATTTTAAAGCTCCTTTAATTAATATCATTTTCCAATGGAAAATTTGTCTGTAGTCAAGAAAGTTTTGAAAACCTATATCGATCAGGATAACATGTAAATGATTTACATTTGTAAATGAGTATCAGAATGATCAGAAGTAGATTAGGTGAATTATCGATAAACTTTGTTAAAGTTTATAGTAATAAGCTTTATAGTTGATAAAGAACAGAATAAATTAATTGCGAAATTATTTTGAAAAACCATATTAATTTATTAATTATTTATTTCTGACTTAAAATAAAGAACAAAGATAAAGATGTGTTAACCAATATTACGTATACGCATTCACATAGAGATGACAACCAATTCACTGAAATTAGGCTATAATCAATTGGACATTTAATGAATGAATCTGAGCCTCAACCAAAGCATTACAACTCAATTCACGTTAATTTCACCAAATCTGGCAGCAAATTTTTGATGCTGGACACATTTTGCGGCTGGTTCTGAAACCAGAGCCCGAGATGGGGCTGACACTGCGATTGAGGTCGGTGTCAAGGGTTCAGAGGTCAGGGGATAGAGGATAGGTACAACAATTGTGTTGACAGCCGCGGGAATGCGTTGCAGCCAACAAACAAACCGCGCAACAAGGCCGCAACAAAACTGGCGCAACAATGGCGAATGTTGATGCACGCTGTGAGAGAAATTGGGGAGATGAGCTAAAGTGCGGTAGGGAGAAGGGTGAGAAGGGACGAACGTAAATCAGGCAACAAAAATCCACCGCAACAATTGGGGCGGCAAAGCGGCAAAGCGGCGAACAGGCGGCAACTGTAATGACAATCGACAACAATTACAATCAAAAAAGCTGAGCGCAGCCAACATGCAAAATGAAGCCATTGAACCAAAACAGAGGAGACCCGAGAACACAGACCCAGCCCCAATCCCAGTTCTCGTTCCGGGCAACCAGTCATCCACTTCGACCAGGACCATAATTACCTTTTTCAGAGGGGGGCGGCGTTGACGTTGACGTCGATGCCAACGCCAACGCCAACGGCAGCGTCAACGGCAGCGTCAGCGTCTGCCACAACATTGTAATTTTGATGTGTTGGCCACTAGAGGGTAGCCTAGAGGGGAAGGGGAGAGGGAGAGGGAGAGAAAGGGACGGTCTGGAAATGGACAGTGGGGAGAAATCACATTTATAGCCCAGTGCGAGGTCAATAGCTAAAATATTCGCTACATGACAGGTCAAAAAGTTGATTGCCTCATTTATTTTTCAATTACGACATTTATCCCGTCAGCACCAACGGCAACAACAACTTTAACAACAACGGTAGCAACGACAACGACAACGACAACAACTGCAGCAACAACTACAACATCCATTTGCTACACATAAAAAGCAATGCGAGACTAATTAAAAAATTCAATGAATAAATGAGAAATCACAAAACTCATTAGTCGAATGCCAAATGACAAGGCAGCAGTATAAAAAGCAACATCAACAACAATCGACAACAACAACAATAACAATGAATAACGAAATCAAATGTCCCGCAATAACAACAATGATAATGATAGCCGCAAGAAAAACAAAAACAACAACACGAAACATAGTTAATTGATAGGTAGAAAGTGAATCGTTTTTAAGTCCGTTAAAGAATGAATTTTCCTGTGGTATTGATAAGGTTTAAATACTCTTGAAGATAAATTCTTTAGACTTTTCAATTTAAGCTATATTGAATATGCAAACTTACACAAATATATCCATATATCCATATATAGACGTATAAAGCTATAATTCCATCAACAAACCAGGGTGTAAAAGAAATCGAATGAAACTTTAACAGAAAGCGACAAATTAATCCAGACTGTATAGTTGTAATCCGACAGAACTGGCCTTAACCGGATGTATTCCTCAAATGGGAACTCTAGCCAAAAAATGTTGAGCTCAATAAGTGAAGTTCAATCCAAAAGAATTAAAGTTAAAAGAATATTAAATATATTCCAGTTATAAATAATTAACAAAAAGGGTCATACATAATTGTTAAAAAGTCTGCAGTCGCTTTAAATTAAATCAATTATTATTCTCATACTACGAGTATGACTATTAATTATGACGCCGATTGAGATGATAATAGAGTAAGAAGAAATAAAAATACCATTTATGTCAATACAACTATCTACATATATTTCTCGCTGCTAAAGAGCAGAAGAATTTTAAATGAGAATTCACATGGAATATGAAAAAAAGTGAGATGATTTTATATTAAAATTGCTGCTTATTTCAATGAACAGCAAAGATTGAGCCCGACGGCGTCAATCAACGTAATTGAATAAAAACACCATCAAATCCATTTATTAATTGTACTTAAAATGAGAAGCGACTTAATGAATAAAAGATATGGAAAATAAGTAAATACGAATGAGGGCAATTTTAGCAAAGTTGCGGGTGGTTAATGTAGATTGTCAAGTAAAACAAACATTGCTAAATAAACAAAACAAGAGATGCAACTTCTTTGAATCATATATTTTTGACAATGAAAATAAAATTCACTTCATTTATTCATTAAAATTTTTGCGGAGCAGAGAAAAATACATGTCTCTTTAATTATTCATTGTTTGATAAAAAAAGATTCATTTACAATATTTGGAATTTGAAAATATAATTAACAAATATGCAAAGCCTCCTTCATGATACCTTCTATAAATAACTCTTTAATTGGGTTATGGTTGTGCCATGCATGGAAAGATTAGCCTTAACTAATATAATCAACATATCAATGTATTTTCAATGTGAATATCAAAGTTCTTTTCTGACAGAATTAAATTAGTAGCCGGCATCTCTGCTCTACTCATTCGAAAGCAACCTTTTTTCAACTCGTACGCAAACATTGCCTACTTTTTGGCGTTTGCCGTGATTCAGTCATTTATCGAGGCGTGGAAGGGCGAAGTAAAGAAAGAAAGAGAGAGAGCGCGATGGAGGAAGTGACTGAGAGTCTCTGACTCTGACTCGTACTCGTATCTATGCCTAAATGTTAATATCAATGTCTGACAGCTCGGCTTTCAGTTCACTGTCGACGCTGACGTAGATGTAAACGTCGCTGCTGGCGTCAACGTCGCTGTCTATCCGGTTGCCGGCTTAACTGTCATGCAACTACAGTAAAAAAAACGGAGGCAAAGTATCTATGAGTTTGGCTGTTAAATGGCGAACGAACGCGGCAAAGTGATAGAAGTAAATTCGACTGCGGATGCCGCCGTCCGAGATACGACTGGGCCAAGGACTTTGTCTGGGATATATTAGTGGGTATTTTGGTGGGTCGGGTTAGCTCTGCTGTGGTGCTGGTGACAGCGACAGCACAAAAAAAAAAACCAAGTGAAAAATAAATAAAATAGAATGCTAAAAATTCAATTTGCAAAACGTTATCCGTGGGATTTACATAAAGCAGTCATTTTGAAGTTATACGCAGACCGAATTGGGACATACTTCTTCTTCTTCTTCTTATACGTAGAAGTGTGCGTGTGCGTGTGTGTGTTGAGGAGGAACTACAAGAACGCTATGTTACCCTCGTTGAGGGTAAAGCTAAAAACCCGCTGCCATGTCAATAACTTTGCTTGTATTAGTCATTTGAGTAAGGCAGAGGATTCAGCTCTTCCAGTATCTCTCACTCTCTCTCGCACTCTCTTTTTAGATCTCTCCCTCTCTCTCTCTCTCGCTCCGTTTGAGAAGCATCTGAGAAGCCCGCAAATCAGTTCGCCTTGTGCGTATTTTTTCCTCTCAGCGTAATTCGAAATTTTTTACTGCGAATAGACGATTGAGTTTGGGTTGCAAATGGAAAACCATCAAATTTATTGAAATCACTTGCTGCCGCCTCGTTGCCTTCGTTCGATTCGTTCCTCATTCTCATTTTCATTCTCATCCACATTCTCATTCTCAGCGCCTCTCAGTGCTGCACTCTAAAAGCGATGTCGATGTCCTTCTGCTGCCGCATCCTTTGCTATTGTAAACATCAAATCACAGACAGTAAAACCTCAAATACACACACACACGCACAGCAATACACGCATAAACATAAACGTAAACATAAACAGGCGCAGCGTAAAGCATCTGGGCAAATGTCCTTTTTGGTCATGCGGGTTGTCTGCCTTTAAGCCCATCCCCTGCCCTTCCATCCCCCACTTCCCCACCCCCTTTTTATTTCATTCCTCAATTTTAAGCGTTACGCTGTAAATTCTGTTCAATTTTCTAAAAAGTTTTCGCCCAAATTGACTTGGCTACACTGTCGTCCCTTCGCCGATTTGTCGATTTGTCGGGTATCTAAAAGCGAAACGAGCACTACAATAAATGGCAAGCACCAAATGATCTGACGTCTGTCTGAGTAGTCGACGGGCTGATACTCCGTATTTTACAGGCAATATTTTAAATAAACCTCTTTTGATGAGGCGCAAACTCATCTTTGTTTTTTAAGATACAAAACTAATAATAAGTCATTAGAACAATATAGAAATTTCTAATCCATTAATAGAATTTGTGAAGCATAACTTAACATATTTAGTAGATAGAACAGAGAACAGAGAGTAAACTAGGTAGGTTGATGAAGAACTTTTATCATGATGTAATAGTAATTAAATTTCTAAAATAATCCGGAATCAACGAAGAAAACGTTGACATACATAATTAATAGATGGAATATGAACTTAAAAATTTGAAACCATAACTTTTTGATTTTTTCACCATCGCAATTCCAATTTGAAATTATTTTTGAAAAGAATAACCGTAGTAATTGTTTAATTTACTTCATATCATGACCAGCTTCTCTGTTTGATACAACTTTTATTTCACACAAGTGCTTAAATCCTCCTCCTTGCATCTAATATCTTAAATTCTTCACAATAAATCGCAGTCAGCGCTTGAGATATGTTATGTACTCGTATGTAACTACATGAATACACTTAAAAGCAGATTAAAAATGCTTATATTCTCGCATTCTCTCCATCTCCATCTCCGTCTCCATCTGGCAGGCGAGTCAGCTTCCTGTCTGCTGCATTGTAAATCTCTTCTCGTCTTTTAGACATTGTCTCGTGTATGTCGCAATCGTAACTGTGTTGTCTCTCTCCCTCTCTCTCCACTGTCTGCCCTGTCTTCTCTGTCTCTTCAAGTCTTGTTACGTGTGTCATTTGGCCAAAATGCTGTCCAGCATTGGAAAATATGTAAAATGTAAAGAGGCGAAGGGAATCAATAAAACTTTTGCCAGTGGTTAGCTGGAAATCTTGGACGCAAATATTTTACAATGTTTACAATGTTTGTTGCCGGACAAGTCCCCCCACTCCCCCCTAACTCTCTTTCTATCTGTCTTCACTTTGGTGCTGTCTCCTGTCGCTGCTTAAAACTCACCTGGTCGACTTCTGGTGTTTGCTTTTATCATGCAATAAAAATTCAATCGCACACGTTGCCGCTGTTTCTATCTCTGTCTCTGTCTCTGTTTCTGTTTCTGTCTGACAAAAGCAATGATAGTTATGTGGATACAACAAACTATAGTACAAGCAGCTGGGACAACAACAACAAGGAGGAGGAGGGGGCAAGTAGACGGTAGACAGTGTCCCTGCACAGTGCTTAAATATTCACATATCGCAAATTCAATTGAACGCAACGCACAGGACACAAGCCAAGTCCATGCAGGACATCCTACGCAATGGCGACTATAAAATGGTGTTGACAACAACAATGGGAATACACACACATACATTCCTGTATAAGCTGGCAGACAGAGAGAAAGAGAGAGAGAGAGAGAGGCAGGGAGATACAATCGTAGTAAGGACATGCAGGACGACGGCCGCAAAACGTTACTTTTTATATGTTAAAAAGGATTTGCGGTTAAGCCGAATGGACAATGGAGCAGGACACGCTGTCTCGCACTGGTTGCATACCTCTGCCCCCCACTGTGTGTGTGTGTGTGTGTGTGCGTGAACCTCATGGACTTACAGGCTAGTCAGATAACATCTGCACATATCCTTGGATTGCGCCAAGGATTGAGCCGGCTAGCCGAGCAACTTGTTTGTGCTACTAATAGGGATCAACATTGGGCAGCCTCTTGAGACGACAACAACACACTCACACACACACACTCGCACACACACACAGGTGTGTCCTTTAGTTGTGCAAACAACAAAATCTGCCGCTGTGCCCCGTCATCGTCATCACGTGCCCCTTAAGGGAAGCGTTTGCTAATAAGCATCGATATATATTACGATTTCTTCTAGAATATTACGCATACGCAGCGTATTGCAATTATAGCGTCAAGCGAGAAATAATCGCATCAAAGCGAATTAAATTAAAAGTTGCGCAGCATTGCGTAAATCACGCACCGTCAACGGCGGCAGAATATAATGGTGGGTGAGTGGTTGAGTGGGCGTGGCCATGCCCCCTTCATTGGGGGTTCAAGACACACAAAATGCGGTGCGTAAGCTGCACATGTTGAAATTCACTTAAGCACTTTTTCGCGAGCTGCGTAAAAAGGCAGAAATCAAAAGGAGCAAAAGTTTTTTAAATATTGTGGAGAGAGAAAACTGGATAGAGGGTGAGTGAGAAGAAGGGGGGGGGGTGTCTAAAAAATTTGCAGCGAACGTGTTGGGTAAACATAAGAAGCGGCGGCTGCTTTACGTGCGAGAAAGTCTCTCTAATACAACGACCAAAGTGATTTTAACGCAATGCAAACGTACTAAAAAAGAGGAGCGAGGAAGGGTGTTAAAAAAGGAGGGGCAAGGAGGAAAGGGGGCAGGAAGCTGGCTGAAGTGTGTCGAAGGATGTGGCAGGCAATGGGTAGGTAAATTAATGGCGCTTAACTTCATGTTTACAAGACGAATGTGCAATGCGACGGCAGGTGAGCAGAGAAAGAGAAGGAGAAGGAGAGAGACAGGGAGAAAACGTGAAAAGCAAAGAAAAGTGCAGGCTGAAGAGAAGAGATCTGTGCTCGACTCCTGACTGATGAGCGTATGCAAATGTAAATTTCAGTTTGACGTTGCCTGATGACAAGCACAACGAAAGCGATAACGAAAACGGGAACGAAACGAGAACGGAGAACGAGAAAGAGATTGAAACGAGAACGCAAAACGACATTTTGTGAGGATTTCGCGAAAAATGCTGCCAGTTGCCGCTTCAAACAGAACTGAACTGAACTGAACAGTGTTCTGACTGTGATGAGCGAATGCGCGACGCAGAGCCGATTAAAAGTTACCACGACAACGTCCCATCACAGCGCATCACATCACAACACTCAGCACACACAGACACACATACACACCCATCGAAATGTACTTACCAAGTATCTACAACATGTCCTGCTGCTGCTGTTCGAGCAACCTTAATGCCTTTTCAGCACAGAGATGCAGCAAGGAAGCACTTAAGAGAAGTAGCGCAGACTTCTTAACTCATCTCTAATTAAAGAGCAGAATCTTAGTACATTAATTAAGACAACAATTGCGCCAGCAAGTTGTCTGTCTGTCTGCCTGTCTGTCTGTCTGTCTGTCTGTCAGAGACAAATGTTAAGGAATCTGATTTGATAAGTGGTTCAACTGAACATATTAATTTGAAATCAGCTGGCAGCGCAACTTTGACAAGTTGCAGATATTTACCATGCTTTGAAGTAAGAATTTACGCGGAAATCATTTTGAAAACTTATATTTGTCTAAAACTAGGGATAGAGCTCGATAAGCCAACTAGTTTACTTAAAACTCAAGAGGTTTGATTTATAATGAAAGTGGATGTTACTTATATAATTCATATTCATTTTCATGTGTCATTTATTAACTTTTACACTATTATTCTTATAGATAAATCAAAAATCGTCTCCAAGTCGTACTTATTTTTAAACGGAACTACTTAACTTGTGTTCAAAATAAAATTTAAAAAAAATCAGCTTCACTCCAGAGCTGAATTTTCTTTAAAAAGAGTTGACAACCCTGCACAAGTAGTTGACATAATATACACACACACAAACACTCACATGATTTTCACATAAGCTCTTAGGTCGCTTGTCATTTTTCTCCTGCCTTTTTTTCTGCCCAACTTTTCTGCTTGCCAGCTGCCATTAGAATAACTGTTGTAATTATTTCGGTAATGTGCACTTACCATTGTTGACGTGAGACATGCCACGCCCATGGGCGTTGGCCACGGCCAACATTTTTCATTTGACGAGATTTATCAACAAGAACTGCAAGAAATGCTCTTGGCCAACTTTTAATGCCGTCGCCGCGTCCATTGCCGGAAGGTAAATGTGTTATTTCAAATTTATCGACGCACTGGGAATGTTATTATGGCAAAATCAATAACAAATATTGACAGACGACAGTTGAGAGTTGCGGCCAGATTTGTGGAGGGTTTAAAGCGTTGTCAATAACATTAAATATCGCGTTTTATCAGTTAGTCAAATGCGTCAAGTTGAAACAGAAATCCAGTGAAACATCGCGACAAGCCGAATCTATAAAGAGAAACATTTAAACGACTTCAATGAAGATGATATTTGAGGGGGTTGGGGGTGGGGGGAGACGACGACCATGACGAATGGCGGCAGCGACAGCGACAGCGACGTTGGCAGCGACGATGGCAGCGCTGCAGTTAGATAGACAAATACAATGGGGGAATGTCAAATTTGTGGCGGGGGTTTGGCACATAACAAGCTCAATCAAAGACAAAAAGAGAAAAAAATAAAAGGAAAAAGAAAAAAACATCAAATCAGCACACACACACACACACACACACACACATACATATACATTTACAGATTCAGAGATACATCCTCCCACACTCACACGTACACTTAGAGAGTGCGCCTGAATGAAGGACACGCGATTGGATCTGTATTGATATAAATTGCTGGAGCGACTAACGCGAATTACAGCGCGAGCAGCGAAGGCCAAGCCTGTGCCAGACAGAGATAGAGTACAAGAGAGAGAGAGAGAGAGGAATAAAGTCGACTGGAGGCAGCATTCAAGACTGGAGCCAAAATGAGAACGAGACGTCAGCAATCATGGTGAACAAATGAAAATAAAGAAATAATAAAATCAAGCAGCATATTGATTGATTATGCAGCATAAATAATGAATATACAAATACACACACACGCACACAGATACGCCCTTACAAAAAGATAAATAAAAAAGGTATCGCTTAGAAATTATGGCTTAAAGGCTTAGCACAAATGATTTTGGTTAACAGGTGCAGTCGCACTTTAATTTTGAATTAACGAATGAATGAGCAGCATTCACAGCAGCCTCAACTGAATGGATAATTTATTAGACATTGCGCATACGCCACGTAATCGTAATGCAAGTAAACAATCTGATTTGCAGTTGCTTTAACACAATGATTAATTACTGCATTGTGTGTGAGCCGAACTTATAAATGTATAGGTGTATCCTTTGTGTGTGTGTGTGTAGTTTATGTGTAGTATTTATGTAGGCTGGATGTGTGATGTGTGTTGGGAGTTGAGAAGGTGTGTGGCATGAGGCGCCTCTTTTATTTATTTGCAGCGCAATGAATTCGAATTGCTTAGAAGGCAACGCAGTTTCTTTTGTTCTCATCCTTTCAGATCGGGTATGCTGCTTTTGTGACTCTGAATAACTTAAAATGTATTTTATGGAAATTGTAAGCTATTTCCATAAGCTAGTTTCTTGGTTAAGCAACAAAATGATGCTTAACTTTAGATGCAGTTTAAAAAGAAAGGTCTAAACAAAATTTTTCAAAATGTCAAAATTTGTATTCTTGCGATTAAAATACAATTGTTATAAAATTAAAATAAATTAATGAAAATTCAAATATATAATTTTTTTTAATAGTTGTTTTATGTTTTAAAACATGTCGCCTTGTGGGTACATTAGAGTACAAATTATTCGACTTGTTATTTCTGGGCCAATTCCTGTTGTCTGCTTTTGCTTAAATTTATGTGAAGCAGCTCAGCGATTTATATTTAATTAAATAAGCGACTGCATGTGTGTGCTTGTGTGTGAGCATGTGTATGTATGTGTGTGTTGTCATCTAAATAGGATATGCGATAAGTTATGCTAAACTCGAAGAGACTTTCAGACGCTCAAGTATCTTGGGGGGTAATTTATGCATTATTTTCCACTTAAATACGCCCGCCAGGCGAACGTTGGAAAATACATAGCTGTTGTTGTTGTAGTTGTAGTTGTTGCTTGCTTTATTGTTATTGCAAGCCACAAAAGAAAGACAGAGTAAGACAGACAGAGAGGGAGAGAGAGAGAGAAACACAATTGCATTGCCATCGAAATGAAGATAATGCTGCTAGCCCGGTTAGTAACTTGATTAACTGCTGTCTAATCGTAAATGTATGAGTTATTTGCATAAATGATTAGCACAGGGGATAAATACTACAACGGCCACGTGCCACATTCCAGTTACCACATGCCACCAGTCAATTTGTCTACCTTTTGTGCCGCATGCCCAAAAAAAATGGAGGAAAAACGCTGAAATTAAATGATGCTGATGCTGTGTGTGTGTTTGAGTGTGTGTGTGTGTGTGTGGCAGGATCAGAGGTGTGGCAAGAGGTTCATAAATGTTGCCCCATCCGCCATTCACGCACTTTTCATTTATTGTTGGCCTTGGCCAGCGCTCAAAATTATTTTGCCAGCTTTTGTGGAATGTGGCAAATTGCTGGCCAGCAGAAAAAGCAGCAACAGCAGCAAGTGGCAAGTGGCAAGTGGCCAAATGTACCGTTGCGGATTGGATTGAGTTGCGAGTTGAGTTGGTTGATTCGATTCCCCATGGACTGCAAGTTGAGTTGAAAATTAAATACCAATTTTTGACCAGCTGCTGTTGATGTTGCTGCTCTTGTTATTGTTGCTGTTGCTGTTGCTGGCGTTGCAACATTCCAAATAACATTTTAACTTTCAGCACAGCAGACAATGTGGCAGCAACAAAACTCAACTCAACCCCGAGCAGACGAGATGACGACAACGGTATTTATTTATTTGTATTTGAGCGCGCAGCTCAATTACGTTTAACGCTTTTGACGTTTTACAACATGGCCAGAACTGGCTTGGCCATGGCTGGTATACACACACACACGCACGCACACACACACACATCGCGATGGGTTTTTGGGCATTGCTGATTGCGGACTTTTGGGGCAACCCCGAAAAACTGGTAACCGAGGTGCCCCATCCCCCCCTTTTGGCCCAATGTCAGTTTGGTAGCAAAATGAAATGCTTGGCCAAGCGATGCGCAACGAAATTGTTGGAATTTCAACCTTGTTTCTGGGTGTATTTGGTTGCGCTTAATTGGTTCTGTCAGCGGCAGCAGCAGCAGCAGCAGCATCGGGAAGGACCACGACGCCAGGACACAGATTAAAAAAGTTCAGTTCTCCTAAAACAACATTAGGAGCAGTGCGAAAAAGCGAGCTCTGGAATTTAAAGTATGTGTGTCTGAACGCGCGTTGGCCAAACAATTTGCTTAGTTATTGATATGAAAGAAAGAGACATAGAATAAGAAGAATAAGAGAGGGAAAGAGAGAGACTGAGAGAGCGAAGCAACAAAATCCTTGCCATCCTGTGAGCCACTTCATTTCCGGGCTTCCGTTTGTAATAATGAGAGTTTGCAGTAATCTCGCGAAATGTACAATCAGAAGCAGTCCAAAGGAGAGGGATAGTGAGGGGAAAATGGGAAGTGGGGGGGAAGAAGGGGGATTAGCCGGCACGTGAACAATGTGCCATATTCGATTTTGCTGGATTGGTTTCGCTCTCTCTCTCTCTCTCTCTTTCTCGGCAAAGTATTTTCGTTGAGTATTTGGCTTTCCTTTTCAAAAAGGCAGCCGTGTCCTTGGTCCCCAGGACTGCCAGCCAATGTCCTGTGAGTGCGCCCAATCGTATCACAAAAAGAGTCACGTACTCGGCCAGCCTGGCAGCCTTGGCAACAACAGAACAGAACAGAACAGAACTCAACTATGCGGAGCTGAGCTTTGTCCTCTTTCGACTCTGCGCTTTACAGTTTTGCACTCAATTGCTTATGAAATTAATAGGATATGTCAGTGTTTAGTATTGACCGGAAGTAATACAATTGATAAGGATTATGTATGTCTCAATCCGCACGTGTGTGCGTGCGATGCTTACTGACTTGGCAGCAACGACATTGATTGGCCAACTGGGCGTATGAGTAATATTGACAGCAGAGCTCAAGGCGCCGTGTTGAGTTGTGTAGGAATTGCCAGCACATTACCATATATAATAGTACAACTGCTCAGCTGACATTTTTGCCTTACTTTCTCCCTCTTTCTCACACTTTCTCACCCCTTGTCTGTTACTTTGTTTCAGATATGAACTATGTATTTCAACCTTTAAGCACATTAAGAAAAAACAGATTATTAATTTTCTTGTTTAAATATTTTAAATATTAAATAAATTGCCAATTGATCAACTAATCAAAGGCAGACAACCAAAGGGCTTTCACAGACTTCAATTCCCCGAAGAAATAAATGCACAAGAAAATAAAGAGTAAAAACGTAAAATTACATATTTATATTCGTCTGCCAATATTATTGTATGCAGATGCTTTTATTTTTCCTTCATTATTGATTTGATCGATTACCAGACATTGAACTCTATGAAAATACCAAAGGAATTGAAATGTAAATAGAAAATTTCATTAAAATTTAAGAGCATTAGATTTATTTAAGAATTGAAAACATGTTGCAATTGAAAATCAATTTTCATGAAAAATGTTGAAATGATGATAATTGTTACCAAATATTTCAAGTTAAATTGTTTTATTTTTTCACTTTATTCGTATGAAAAAGCTCTCAAAGTTCCACTAATTGTTGTACAATTATTGCCATAATTTGTGGTAATTAGCGAGCTTCCACTGTACTGTCATAATTGCACGAAATTTGCCACATTTAATGGGCATTATCACGGACCAGAAGAAGTCCATCTCTAGTTGTTGACCATTTGGACCGTGGCGGCACACGCGTCGTATGCGTAATTATTAATTCAGAATTCTCATTATGTTGAGCCTCACGCTGATTGTGCGAATGACTGGGCCGGCAGTTGTTGTTTTTATTTAAATAATTTAATTGCTTTTCGATTTGTTTACAAGCTGAAAATGCAAATGTTGCATAGCCCGCGAGGCAGTCAATTGACTGCGATTTAAGCTCGACACTCATTCCATTCACAATGGTTGCCCAGTCTCCTCTTTCACTCTCTCTCTCTCTCTCTCTCTGTGAGTATGCCAACTATTTGTATTTGCCGATAGTAAAATTAAAAACAGCAAAAATGTTAAATAAATAAAATTGTTGGAATACATTCAAATTAAACGCGGCTGTAATACATTTAATTCGCGCCAAATACTCTTACTCTCTGGTTTGTAAGTACCATTAAGTATCCATCCATCCCTCGATCCCTCTATCAATACTATTTACATTTGCAATCAACTCGACCTGCGGCTGCTTACATAACCACATTAGCCAAGTGTGTTGAGCCAAAGCCAATAGTCAAACAAGCCAAGAAACTCGACCAAGTCAAAGGAGCGTGGCCAATTCAATTTGTTTGTCTCACTGCGATTCTAACCATGGCCTTCTGCTGCTGCTGCCTGATGCCTGCTGGCTAACTAAATCTTTGGCTCAAATCCCCCGTTGCATTTGCTGCTCTTCGTTGAGCAAAAAACAGGAAGAATGCGGAAATTATTATTGGTTTTAGAGCTCGAGCTAGCCTCAAAGATCCCAGCGGTAAACTCTTGCTGGCGCAATGATGAAGCAAGCCAAAAACTTTGCTGGACTTAACTTTTGCCAGCAGCAGCAGCAGGCATTGTCTCCTTAGAGCGGATTCGAATCGAGGAGAACTTTCCTCATGAACTTAATGCCCGTCCGGACTCAGCTCAGCACAGCTTCGACTGCATTATGCGTAAGGTTAGTTTGCCTGCTCCCAGAGGACACACATACACACACACACACACACACAGTATCAGTGTGTATACCACATGAGGCAACAACAAACAGCTCCGGAAGTTATTGCTGACTTTGGGCATTATTCTTAAATCCGATTCAATTAAAATGCAACCAAAATTGCATATGCAATGCAATTTAATTAACGTCGCTGGAGATTTTTGCTTACAGCCCCTTGAACAGCAGCAGCAGCAGGACCCTGATCCTCTGATGAGGATACTGGACCATGGGCAGCCTCAACATACATATAGCCATATAAATATCCAGTGAGGCGTGTGTGCATGGCAGCATATCCTTCATATCCTTCACTTCATTATGCAACAATTATGCAGAGCAAAGCATGCGTTTAATCTTTCGCCCCAGCCACACACACACATGCATGCATGTATGTACTTACTGTACACACACACATACTCGTATATATACCTATGCAATTATATATATGTATAAAACTATAAGAATATGTATGTATATGTCTGCATATGCCAGATCTCTGTCTGTCTCGCACACCTTCCACCTTATCTCTCACTCTCTCTCTCTCTCTCTCTCACACACTCACTCTACTTCTCTCTCTCTCTCCCTCTTTGTGCGCGCCTCTTATTGCATTTTCTGTGCGATTTAATACGCATTTAAATGCAAATTTGTATGCGAAATTATCTACGTGAAGAAATCTTCAGGTTTTAATAACATTTATGCGAAACTTCACAACTGCAAATGTATGTGTGTGTGCGTGTGTGTATGCACAATATGCAGATATTTTTAATACTATATATATATATATGTATATACTATATTCATTTTCAGTTATCATCTCTTTCGATGCCTCTGTAAATCAAAACAAATATTTTAAGGACAAATATTAAAAATACATTTGCAGCAATTTGAGAACGAATCGTTGATGCTCTTCCGCTGACTAATAGAAATCTGTTTAATATATTGTTAATAATTTGAATAAATAATTTTCATAAATGACGAATTTAAAGGTAAATTAATTTATGTGTAGGAAAAACTCAAGTCTATCTGTCTCTGCCAATTTTTCACTTAGCCTGATATACCCGACACATGATTGGAAAATTTGTTCGCATACCGTCGAGTCAATGGGAGGGGAAGTTCGAGCAGCAGCAGACATAATTGCAGCTGGGCATTAAAATTGATTAACCCCTGGCATAATTGAAATGACTGAGAACAAAGCGACGAGGTTTGAGGTGCCAGTTTATTAGTGCAGAGCCGCGTATTAATTGAAGGCAATACGCACACATTTTCCAAAAAACAAAAGGCAACAACAACAACAACGACAACATCCACATAAAACAACAACAAAAACATCCCATAAATCGCAAACTAATCAAATGGCAATGCTGACTATGAAATGCTTGAACAACTTTTTTGTTCCACAGCAAAACAAAATAAAAGGGGGCGCTGACCACGCCCACAGGCTCCACTTTCCCTCACACTGGTTAAAGATTTTATGAAATCGTCAACAACTTTATTTGTTTTCAATGCACACAGATACAGACACAGCAATAGATTCAGATACAGACACAGATGCAAAGATACATGCACATAGATATAGATACAGTTACAAGGCTACTACTATTTTCGTTTGTGTGTGTGTGTGTGTGTGTGTGTATGGCAGCAATCGCACTAACTCAATAGCCTGGCCCAAACTGAGTCTGAGTTGGCTTTTTATTAGTTGAGGCAGCTTGCGTTGAATTGATTTGTTGTTATCGCATTGTTGGCGGCCAGATGGATGAATGGAAGGCCCGAAGATAGGGCTCTGGACGACAGACAGTGGCAGTGTGGCATCAAAATTGAAAATAAAAGCAACATCTGCGCTGTCAACAAATAAATCAGCAGACAATTTCATTATTTGACAGTAAACGCGATAAACTGTACCGAAAATCGACTCGACGTGACCCGACAATCGACAAAGTAAATGTTCTCCTCCCCTCTCTCTCTCTCTCTCTGAAAATAAGTAAACAACTCAGGAATCAGGCCGAGAACTACGCCCACAATCAGACAACGCAGTCTTTGCTTTGATACCCTCTTCTTGTTGCTCCGAAGAAATCGTGTAAAGTTGTCGCCTGTTGACACCGTCGAGATTTTGGGGGCTGGGCAAGTTTTTCTGAAAGTTGCGATGGCACACACAATTAGCAGCTTCCTCTCGACTTGCTTTATTAATTGAGCTGCAAAAGTTGCGCCAGAACGCGCCGCATAACCGTAAACGTAAGCGTAACCCTTACCCTTACCCTATCCCCTTACCCTCAACCCTTACCTTAACCTAGACACAAAACTCGACCCTGACGCCGCACACACCTAGAGCTAAGTAGACCAGACCAAGAGGACGACACACGACACAAGCCACAGCTTGGAGTAAGAGTGGGATTGGGAGTGGCATTGACAGTATGGCAACGAAAGGGGGGAATGGGAATGGGCCAAGCGGCAGTTCAGTGGCAACGTATGGAAATGTGTGTGGCATGTACACAAAAGTTGCTCCTGAAAGCGGTGCGGGTGGTTGGCGGCGAGGTGGCAAGGGGAGCGGTAACCGCAGAAAATGAAAGTAGAGGCTGACTGGCATTCTACACTGTAAGAAAAACATAGCTATTAACTACAGTCGAACTTCCCTAGCTCGAATCACAATTATCCAAAGAAAATGTTCTTTTTATTAAGTTTATTAATTTTAGAGGGAAATTCGAGTTATAGAAGTTCGGGTTTGGAAGTTCAACTGTATTAGCTATACACTTTCTAAGAAATTAAATTTGCTGCAGTACATACAGTCGAACTTCCCTAACTCGAATCACCATTATCCGAGAATAAAGTTCGAGTTTGGGAGACTTCGAGTTAGAGAATTTTTTTTTTTTAGTTTTTTAAATGAAACTACAGATTCATTCATTCATAAATACATTTCAAATTGCAAACTTTTCTTGTTATTTTCAACAACAAAACTTTCAGTTTGTTCAAGACCTGTCTATATTCTTAAAAATAGTTTTATCGTTCTTTTGCTATATCCAGAAGATGTTCCCGATTTAAGTGACATAATTAATTTTCCATTTTTTAAAATAATGAAAACTGTTTTCAATGAGATACCAAATTTTTCAGCCACTTCAATTTTTTTGGTCCACTTTTGAATTTCTTAACAAATAAGTTTAAAGATTTATTAAAGAGATAAACATTTTAGCACTCGTGCTGGTGCCATGGTAAATAATCTTGAGCTGATCCGCTGACAAATAAGTGCATTACGAACATCTTTCCTAAAGTAATTTCACAAGCTTCAGTAATTTTTGATGCAATATTCTATCATATACCATCACCATATGTTAATGTACATCAATATTACGTATCAAAACGAGCCGGTAACAAAAGCATTAAATAGAAACGAAAAAAAATTTCAAACTTTATTGGGAATTTTCCCGAAAAATTCGACTTACAGAAGTACGGGCCACTATTTTTGTTCGAGTTAAGGAGAAATTCGAGTTAGGGAAGTTCGAGTTAGGGAAGCAGAATTGTATGAAATTTGCTCAGTAAACGCTATTGCCACTCGATTTTGTTCGAGTTAGAGAAAATTCGAGTTAGGGAAGTTCGAGTTAGGGAAGTTCGACTGTATTAAAAATAATGTTAACACAATATCGACCCCTATTTGCGACAATAACGTATGCGCCATTTTCCGAAATTTTTTTTTTAATGCAAATGTGTTCATTAATATTAATAGTATCTACACTAAAAATATTAAACTTTAATTGTTTATATTTCCGGAGATATTGGCCTGTCAAATATAACGTAAGCGACAAATAACATGAAGAAATCAACTTAACGAAACCTAAAAACCTTTCTCCTGTAAAATTGCGTTTTGGCGCATACGTTATTGTCGCAAATAGGGCTCGATATGCTGTTTAAATATTCCTCATATTCGAAATTTAAGTTTTTGCATCAGTGTATCGTGTGTTGGTGGTAGATCTGGAATCAAAAGAGTGTGGAGGGATTGAGGGGGCGGGCTGATTGGGGCAGGCTGAGTGGGGCAGGCATAGTTGAAATGCTCGAATAAAATTTCATTAAATACACCAACATACTCACAGACAAGTGCACGCAATTATGGTAAGACAGTTAAGTTTTTGATTGTGGGAATCACGCATGAGTACGCACACCAGCATACACAAAACTAATACACACACACATGCAGAGAGAGAGATAGAGAGAGAGAGAGAATGAGAAAGAGACGCACGCACTCTCGACTTTTTCTACAACAATTCTCAACTCAACTCGTGCACTCGCCAAGAGGCAAAGTACGCAAATTTTCATTCGTTGCGGGTTTTAGTTTTAACAATTGCCTCAATTTATGTCTCAAAGTTTCAAGGCACAACTTCTGGCAGGCATTGTCTACACACACGCACACACTCACACATTCACATTCACACACACATGCTTGTACGTGCATGTGTGGGAGGGAAAAGTGGGTGGGTGGACTCCGTAGTCAACTACGCGTGTAATAAATTTCAATGCCTTGTCGTTTAATTAATGATAACAAATGGGGTGGAGTCCCCAACCAAAAGTAGCTACAGTGACTCACAGATACATTCATACACTCACACACACACACACGCACTCAGACAGTCGTACTTGGCGTTAATTCAATTTAACAAATATTGACATATGCTAATTCATATAAATGTTTGTCAACTCCCCCCGTCGTCCCCTTCGTCTTCAGACTCGACTCGATTCGCATAATTGATTGTAAAAATGTCAATGAGCCGAATTAAAGCGCAATTATTTGCAGCTGGCATTAAGCGATGTCAGTTAGCATAACATTTAACCGGGATTTAGTGGCGGTTAACTCCACACACACTCTCAATACACATTTTATACATATTATATTCAGTTTCTTCTACATAAATGCCGCACATTAATCATATTTCTCTCATTACGCTTGCTGATTGTGAATGAAATTCGATTTCGGAGTTGGAAATGGAATTGGTAATGAAAATGAAAATGAATGCTCGTCAATGGAGTTTTGTTTAATCATAAATCGCCAACAGAAGTATAAATAATCGAACCCATTATAGACACACAGCTTCTGCAATCGCAATCTACGCGTTTTCAATTGAGTTCCCACATAAATAGCAAGAAGAGCGATATGAAGTATATAATGTGTAATGTGTTAGCAATCGTAAATAGTGTTAAACATTTTATTTATCTGCTTCGGCTTAACTTTGCTTTGCAGAGCATTTAATAGTTTCTTTTTATGAACTTGCGCTTTTTATTACGCGTTAGCTTATAAAACGTTTATGTTAGATTGATTACCTGATAAAAATTCCCGTGATACACGTGTTATGCATAAAAAAAACTATTTTTTGCTTGAACTGCGTAGATTGACATCTTGAAAGTACTTAAAATCTACTCGACAGCTGTCAAAAGAGTCTTAACTAAAGTGTACTCAAAAATAATTGACAGTCGATAGTATTTTTTCCTATCGATATTCTTGCTATTGCTAGAATTAACTTATTAAACAATTTTCATAATTACATAGATATATATTATTTTTAAATCCCTAGTACCTATGTTCAGAGTAAATTTTCCATTCTGATTATTTTAATAATAAATCAATCGAGTGAAAAAATCAGATTTACACTATATAGTTTCAGAGCATTATCGATAATGGAAAAAAAAATTGATAAGTGTACTTTAATGAAGCATCAGTGCTTTAACAGCTTACATTTGTTAACCCAAAGCGAAATTGTAAGATGATCAAATTTAATTTTTTCACTTTTTTCTATAAACGATAGTATGAAAATACTATCGATAGTATAATAAATAATACGAAAACAAAGCTAGTAATGAATCTTATCTATTAAAGATATGGCATATTTTGCATATTAAAAACGACTCCGCATTCTTAAAGCTACAACATAAATGAATCACATTGCTTTTGCCACTGACGATAGAACTCAAGTCCTTTTTAAAACCACAGTTCACATATTCAACTCTTGTCCAATGCAATGATGTCGGTTGCCAGGACAACCCAATGCAGCCCAGGGGCCCAGACTTGACACGCTGATGGGGCATGTTGAGGGTGTCGCTTGGGCGCAATTTAAGTCCACTTACAATTACTGTAGTCCGAATTCACAACTAGATGCAGCTCACTTACAGGGAACTGTGGCTAGCATTCAGCTACTTGCCACTTGCCTGATGAATGTTGCCTGATGCTCTTAGCGCATTGTATGGCTGAAAATCTAACAATAATTTGGCTCGAACAGCACACAATCAACGGCTATACAATCTTGATGCTCAGTTCTATTCAGCCAGCATTGGGGCAGATCCATTCTCATGCTCGTTGTCGTTCTCATTGACAGCATCTGAAGTTGATGGCCGGCACATAATGGCAGACTAATGACAATAATCGCCTTGCTTTTTGCCAGGCCAACACACGAAAACACCAACACACACACACAACTCCATAAGCAGCTGGAAAATTTATGGCCAAGGGCAATGGCAGCATTAATGTGATGGGGAATAAGGAGAAGGCGAGGGTTAAGTCTGGATAAGGACACACACAGCAGGACATTCGATTTATAAATGAGTGAACGCTTTTATGAAAAATATAATAAAATTATACGAGTATGTTAAATTATTTTGCCTTGAAATAGGTTATAGGTTAAGGTCATAGGAGACAAAGTCTCTCTGCACCGTCGATGTGTGTGTGTGTGTGTGTGTGTGTGTGGCACTTTATTAAATTTAAAATCAACTGAAGCTCTTGGTCCCAGTGCTGGGCATGTGCTCTGATGCTCTGATGTTTTTGCATGTCGCCTTCTGCACATACTACGTGCCTGATGGGGCATTGGGAGGTTGCAAGGTTATGCAGCTTATGTATGTATGTATGTGTTGCAGGTTGCAGGTTGGAGGTTATGTTGTGTTGCCTCGTGCCCCATGGGGTGTCGCGGCGGATATGCGGCGTGCGCACCATTATTGCGCCATTAAATTTGTAAGTCAAGCATTTTAATATTTGGGCCAAACAATGCAAACGAAGCTAGCAAACCTACAAACCGACGCTGTTGCCATTGCTACTGTCCTTGTCGTCATCGTCATTCCACCAGCACGCGATCCGCCCAAAGGGGGAAAGCTAAAGGACTAAAGGAGCAAAGCAGCAAAGCAGCAAAGGAGCAAAGGAGCAACCCTGGCTGGCAACAAGGCAGCCAGCGAAGCAACGAGGCAACGAGGCAACGACAAAGATATGCAATTTCGCATATGTACTTATATCCTAGCGACATGAAAAGGATCAATTGTGGCAAAACGAATTGCATACGAATGCGCTGACTGCCGTGCATGAGGAGTTGCACCACCAACAGCACAACCAACACCAGGGGAGGTGGCAACTCTTGCTCCTGCTGCTCCTGCTGCTCCATTTGCGGGCAGCTTTCGTAGCAAAACGACAAAGTAATCCCGGATTTGCATTTTATCGGAATGTGGCGCCGACGGCGAGTCGAGGCGATGCTGCTTGTAACCTGCAGCAGCCACTGTGCACAGTGGTCTCTAAATAACAATTTATACAACTTATTCAATTTAACAATTGCATGTAACAGATACAGAAGAAAGACAATAAATTGACATCTTAACCTGAAAAAAATATATTTAGTTTGAATTTAATAAAATATTTAAAGCTGCAAATATTTATATTAAAATCATTTTAAAGTCTTTACCTATCTTTCAATAAGGTAAATTTAATAATTTAAAATCATATTGAATTACTGAAAATTTTTTATAAGTAGTAACAGATAATAATACAAAAAACGAGAGGCAAAAAATAAAAAATTTGACAACTTAATCATAAAAATATTTAAACATATCAATATCTATATTCAATTGGTTGTGAAGTGCTTTAGATTTCTATCAATTAGATAATTGACAATTAACTCAAATCAATTAATAAAATTCTTCAAATAACAAATTCGCATGTATTAAATAAAATAAAGTATGCAAATAACTGAGAATCACTGTAACTTCAAAACATAATTTATGTACAATTCAAAAAATATAGCTTGACGCGCAAATGAAAACAAGCAAAATTTCGTACACTTTCAATTAACGGATAACTTTACTTTGACAGTTTGCAATGGTTGTCGCAGCTTAGTTTTTATAAACATAAAATATAAATAATTTAGCATTGAGCGGCATGAAGCAAAGGGAAATTTTGTAGTCGTAACCAAAATTGTTTGCTTTTTGTTAGCTTAATAATTTATTTATATATGTTTACATATATTTGATATTTTTGACCAGTGTGCAGAGAGTGATAGTAGTAATTGCTGTCTCACTCTTACAGCTAGTTGCTGTCTCCCTCTGACCGTAAGTCAGTCATTTGCATGCGTCGCATATTTGTCGTTACAACAGCCAACTGTTTGTTATGCAATTGCAGTCGACTCGGGGAGTTGCAGTTGAGTGTAGTGAGTGTGTGTGTGTGTGTGTGTGTGTGTGTAGTGAGTGTATGTAATGCATGTGAGTGTCATGCATTTGTCTCTTGGCTGCTGCGCGGCTTTGTTTGTTTTTGCAGCGTGGCAACGGCAGCGCTTATTCATATTACATAAACTGACTGGGCGCGTCTTGCGTAACGAATCGAAACTGCAATCAAGAACGTGGCAGCAACATGTCCCAACTGACCACCAATTGTGGCACCAACTATTGTAAAAAAAAAAACAACAAAAAATGGCGTCAAGTGCCTGCTAATGTGTCACACCGTTGACAATTCTAATCAAATTTTGTCAATGCCTTTGCCTCCAGCAGCTGACAGCAGCTGATATGACGACCAAGGGCCGTATGAGAAATAAATACATATACACATACATTTTCAAAACGACCACAAACACACACACACACTTAAAGCTGTCTCTCACACATGGAAAATGTGCGATTTGGCCAAGTACGTGATGCTTTTGTTGTGTACGAGTTTTGGGGGCAACTGTTGCCAATGCCAGGGCATCATCATAAGCAAAAGCCTGAGCTTAGTTCTAGACGAGACAAAATTCAAGCACGCATACACACACACATACCCACATACACACACATAAGCATGGCAAATGGCAGTGAGTTTTTGTTTTTGTTGGCATTCCAACTTGTGCCACACATTTTTTAACATTTTGGCGAGAAACGCATTAAAATTTGTTGCACGTCGCATAAATGTTGTTTGTGTGTGTATTTGTGTGTGTGTGTGCTGAGTGTATCTATGTGTGTGTGCTGAGTACGCAAAAGGCGAACGAACGCGCCAAACGATTCAAACGCAAGGCAAGGCCAAAACAGTTTCTCTCACTGTAAAAATGAGGAAAAGAGATGAGATGAGAAAGGGAAACTGTGTGTCAGGTGTGAGCTTCGAAACTGCCACAGATTGGGCACACACACTACACACACACACACACACACCCACATTGAGCTAATGCCAATGGTTAACCACAGGAGAGAGAAAAGGAAAAAAAAAATAAAGGAGAAAAGTTTTACTTCTCTCTGCACTGCAGGCAAATAAATTTGCGGATACCGAAAACCAAAAACAGCACATAAAATCACAGCTAGAGATTTGGCCAAGCTATTGGATGTGAAAACTAGAAAACCAAACAGAGAAGCCAAATAAACTAAGGCAGAGAATGAGAATGAAAGTTGACAGAGCTAAGATGAATTTATGTTATGCTGTCGAAATGCCAATGACTTTTCAGTATAAACAAAAAAAGAAAAAATGATGTTGCAAGGCGATAATTAAAGAGCTCTGATGATGCAATCATCTTTAGTTTCCTACTAAGAGCTGGATTAATTTTCGGAAACTAGCAGCTGAGAGTGGAAATTGTGTGAAAAGTTGTAGTCAAATGTATTAATTACAAAAAACAAAAATTAAAAAGACATTTTTGAATGGTAGAAAGTAAGGATTATGTCAAGTTGACTTTCAGCACATTTTTATAGCTTAAAAAGTAAATATAATAAGTCAAAAACTTTATCGGATTAAATAAAAATAAATTTAAGAAAAGAAACAGAGCTGAATTTCCCTAATCCCTTGAGTAGAAAGATTTCATGGGGAAAAATTCGTTTGCTACTTGATCAGGCTGGGTTCAACCCATAACAGCTGTACAATGAAAAATGAAAAATAATTCACAAAACAGCTTTTAGAAAATTAAGTCTTCCGGTCAGGAAATGCATACAAATCTGAATTCTACTTAAGATAGTAGAAAACTTGATTGCCAAGAACCATGTGAATACTAAAGAGGATTATTAAAACAGGAAGTTGCATCAGCTCACTGATAATACTTAGTTTAAAATTCCAATTTGCCCCAACCTCAATGAAAGTCAATAATAACCATCTTGATGAAGAGCTAACTTGAATATGCTAACTAGAAAATTCTGCTTGAATATCAATAGAATTTAGTGCACATTATTCAGGTGGCCATTAGCATTGGTTTTGTTTTGTTTCTACATTTGCCTTCGATTACATATTGATAGACAGAGAGTCGTTGCTCGAGTTGCTTGCATCATCTTTTTATCGCCAGCAATTACTCTAAATGGCAGCTCATCTTGCGAAAGCCCCAACTGGGGGTGCCTGGGGGAGCATTTGCCAATAGTATATTGGTATCTTGAAATAGTTACGGCCTCGAAATTCGCATGCTAAATGTGCAATCTGAGGCCACTAATTGCAACGCATCGATCAGATACGCACCCAGGCAGGTCTCAAGGATTATCTGTATGTGTGTGTGTGTGTGTGTGTGAGAGTGCGTATGTGTGGCATGCCACTTGAATGTGTTGTCCTTGTTTCTGTTGTTGTTGTTGATGTTATTGTTATTGTTGTTGCTCTGATTTCTATGGCTGAGGCAAATGAAAGAAAATTGTAAATTGCTTTTAATTAAAAGCACAAACATAAACACCTGCTGTTCTGTTCTATTCTGTTCTGTTCTGCTTTCTGTTTTCTTCTATTCTATTCTATGCTATTCGGTTCACGTTAAGTCCTGGCTATGAACACATACGCATACCAATAAAACAACATTGCGGAAATGAAATCGCAGTGGCTACGATTCTAACAGCACCACATCCAGACACTGCCAGCTGTCGCTTTGGTTTTGGTAGGAGTGGGAAAGTGGGAGTGGAAAAGTGGGTGGAAATGGGGGTGGGGACATGCCATCACATACGTTTCCGTTGCTTTTAAGGCACGACGCATTAATAAGCCTGCCGAGAGCTGAGCGTCAGCTGTGCGGCCTCTGGCCTTCGTGTTGTTGCTCATACGCCGTGTGGGCTTTGTTTTCGGTCTCGATTTAACCAGACTATTTGCTCGAGCTCAGGCTAAGAATCCAGCTACGATTCAGGCTCAGTCTTACTCTTTGCTCATTAAATGCCATCGAGCTTCAGATTCACATTGAAATTCAAATTGCATACACTGCAAGAAAATCAAATTAATTAATATTAACTAACCGGAAAAAGAGATTATTAAAAAAAAAAAGGATTAACGAATACCAATTAATTAATTGATTCTTGCAAACTATTAAACACATTTTTATATCTGTAATAAAATGTTTAATGAAAATACATTTGTTAAAAGTTACTTTAAAGGGAGTGCATTTTATCCAACCTGTAGAAGAAAATCATATTCAGGTAAAGCTTTTATATATTCTTTTTGGATTGCAATCAAACATATATTCGACTTTCATTTATACATCCATTTTACGTCCTGGGAAGTTAATTTCTCTAAATTGGTAAGGCACATGTGTTTTTGCTGGCATATTATTACTTAAAACCGAGAAGTTTTGTAAATTTTAATCTAACTATATTGCACCTGTTTCCCAAGTTACAAACTTGCTCTTTTATCGGCGGTGTTAAAGAACTTTATACCTTACTTTAATTAAATGTAGCCCTAAGAAACGATTATCAACATCATTTAGTTCTATTCAAATATGCTCAATCGGATTTTCTGTCAGTGCATTATGTTGGCTAGTTGGCTAGTTGGCTGGCTGGTTGCCTATGAGGCTTCGCTGTTCGTTGACTTGTTGTTGCCACAATGTTGCTAGCGTCAAGTGCGCCACATGCCGCATTTGCATGCAACAATCGAGGCGATGGCAGTGCAAACATTGCCCACAATGGTGTGGGCCTGCATTTATTGCATTGCATCCTGCGTCCTGCGTCCGTACGTCTCATGGAGCTCAGTCTCGACCTGCTCGAAGGACCTCTCTCGGTGTGTCGGCCTCAGTTTTGTTGCAGTTGATTGTTTTCGTGCGGCTGCCACACCACAAAACTGTGAAAATGTGAAAATGCACGAAACAAAAATTGAAAATCCCGCCGCCGTTGCCAATGCCGCAGTAGCCACACAATTGTCCTGGCCAGGACCATA
The DNA here is from genome assembly GCA_037043435.1 of Drosophila suboccidentalis. Classification (NCBI taxonomy): domain Eukaryota; kingdom Metazoa; phylum Arthropoda; class Insecta; order Diptera; family Drosophilidae; genus Drosophila; species Drosophila suboccidentalis. Next base: position 416,255 of record JBAMBK010000675.1, on the reverse strand, counting down.
ACGTTGCACGTTGCACGTTGAATGTTGCCTGCATCTTCGTCTGCTTTCTGTCCTGCACACAGATTCCTTTTGTTGTTGGCCATGGAGAGCCGCCTCAGCCATAAATAATGCAGCATTATTTTCAAATAAACTCGACGCTGTGGCTGCCTAAGGCAGCTGCCTTGCCACGCCTTCCCCCTCCCTCCCTCATTCTCTTAGTCTTCTTCTGCCTCTGTGTTTTCTCGTCTGCCGCCAAATGATTTTCACACATGAGAAACGTGCAAAACTGCCCATAAATCTTGGCGTCCATTGCTTTATTTTTTTTTTCGGCACACTTTTCTGGGTTTTTCCATTCGCTTTACATTTTTTCTATATTTTTTGCTGCCGCGATTTTCATTGAATTTGATTCGCAACAGAACGCGAACAACAATTGCAACTGGAGGTGGATCTTAGCAACTGGCAACTGGCAACTGGCGGCATTGTCGTTTAGCCTTTGTACATTTACAAGTGAAATGTTTTGCGGCCTGTCAGCTGAATACGAGTGCTCCCTACCCCCTCCCAGAGACCTCCCTCATCCCTAAATGAAGGCAACAGCCTTCGTCCAATATGCAATTGTTGTTCTACTAGGGACGATGCCAAGCAGATGCCATGAGATATTTTCCATAAATGGCTGGCAACTGCAATAAAAAAGCGGTACACGGAGCGTGCCACAGAATACAGAAAGCGTGGGGCAATGTTACAGAATATCTACTACATTTCAGATGGCAATAAGAAATTCCATGAATTATGTTTCTTTTTGAGGAGAAAAAGGCATTTTCTAATGAGTTAAGGACTAACCCAATCAGTGTCCATTTAGAGAGCTTGTATGTCATGGTATAAGGAATTGATCTGATTGAGGAATCTTTAGGGTTGAAGTCTTGGACATTAATTGAGTTTGTATCTTAAGGTAATTAGTCCTTGCATCCATTATTTTTTAGTCTCTAGTCTTTTTGAGGTGACTCTCGGCTCTCTAAACTCTTTAGCTGGGTAGTACCTCTAGCTTTTATGTTCATATTCTCTAGTCCCTGTATTCTCCACTATTCTTTTAATGTCTCTAGTAAATATTTTATTTCTATTCTCTTTAGTCATTTTAGTATCTGTAGTCCTTCTTGTCTCCATATTCCTCTTTCTGTTCTAGTCTTTTAAGTCTCTTTTTATAGTCTAAGCTGTAGACTTTCTTAGCCCCTTAGTCTCTCTAGATTTTTAAATTTCTCGGTACCTCTAGCTCTTGCCTAGTATAAGGAACAAAAGCTAATTGAAATCCCGTTCTTCTGGTGAACTCATTTCACGACTAATTAAGTTTCCTTTTAGAGCTCCAGCTTACACTCAAATAACTATCTAGACATTGTATATGACTGTTCTCTTTATCTAACTATCTGATTTCCATCTCAATTGCATTTTAAGTATTCACTTTATATATTTGTAATGCTTGAACTGTCATTGCACTCTCAAGAAGTCACAGATTTATAGCAAGTTAATATGCTCATTTCACCCATTTCACAGTGCCAAAAGAGGGCATAAAAACTCGCTTGTGATAGTTGAATTGCTTTGGTCTGATTCTGAATCAGATTCTACTACTGCTACTGCCACTGGCACTCCTATCTTCCCCCTTCCCGTTACTTTCTCCCTGTCGTCCTTTCGGTTTCCACTCTATAAGCTCCTTCCTTGGCTGGCACACGGCAAATTATTAGTTGAGCATGTGCCAAAAATATTGCTGAAGACGTTGCCGACCGCCGCCAAGTAAGTAAAGCAGCACATACATATACCCTCTCTCTACCCTTGCCCCTCCCTCCCCCTCTTTTCCGTATGCTCTTGAAAAGCCTATGGCATTTCTATAGTTGGCACTGGGTCGCAAAATTTATGGCCGTTGTCTGTCGCGGACAAAGAACATCTTTGAATGTTGTATAACTTAAGTGCCAGTGCAAATTTTCTGCCACTTCATGGCTAACACACACACATACACAGGCATACACATATGTGCAGGGAATGCAATCCTATACGTTGTCTATATATACATAAAAGTTTATATGTGTGTTAGTTTTTGTTGCCACTCGCATATTTTTAGTGTTTTTGTATGGCAGCATCCTTTATGGAAAGCCATTCCGCAATTTGGCGTTGCTTTCGAGTGCAGTCTGATAGAGAAAGAGAGAGAGAGAGAGAGAGAGAGAGAGAGAGAGAGAAAGACAAAGAGAGAGAGAGAGAGAAAGGAAGACTCTGCTATTTGTACCTCTACTGTCTGTGCTACAACTATGTACGTGTGGATCAGTCGAAAAAATTGTGTTAAAATTAACTCTTAATTGTCTTTGGTAAATAAGGTCGAGTCATCGTTGAAGAGCTTCTAAGTTGCCTATTTCAGTTGCAAAAAAAAAAACTTAGAGAGAGAGAGAGAGAGAGAAAGACAGAGCTAGAAAAGATAGAACAAAAAGACAGAGGTAAATGGAAAGAAAATTGTTAGGGAGACAGGAAAAGAGAAATGGGAGAAAGACAGAGAGATAGTGAAGAGAGAAGGATAAAGTAAGAATAAGTGAGAGAATGGTAGATATTGAGAGTTAGAGACAAAGAAACAGGGTTAGGGATCGAAAGAAATAAAGAAACAAACAAATAAATAAATATATAAACATATGATTTATATTAGTATTGAGAGATTGATTAATTTCAGACAGAGATTTTATACAAATAGATCATAATTATTTTGTAGACAGGAATATCTGGTATCTGGTAAAAAGGACAGGATGATTTATGTAATGATCTTATGGCAACAACACTGCATATCTTTGAAATAAATAAATATTGAATCAAAACGGCAGAAGCTTTGTTCAATAACAGCAACAGATACAACAGCATCGAGCCAATTGAAAAGCCTGCAACACCGAGCCGATTATGGCCAACATATGCTTGTAGCAAATGAACACAGCCTCTGTGTCTGTGTCTGTTTCTGCCCTGTCGATAGTGGCTTAATTAAGCAGAAATAATTGCATATATAAAACATTGAATTACAGCATGAAATGCAGCAGCAACAACAGTGGCAGCAGCAACAGTAAATGCAACTGCAACGGCAACAGCAACAACAGCAATGGAAGCTCGAGATTTGGGACCACATCATTTGGCTTTGCATGTGGCTGAAGGTTTAACTCGTTTAAGCCCATTAAAATGTTATTGTTATAGTGCGTACACAATTGCAACTGTATGTATTGTTGTTATTGTTGTTTTTGTTGTTGTTGTTGTTGTTATTGTTGCTGCTGTTAAAACATATGTTGGCTATTTGTAGCAACAAGAAAATTACACAAATCGTTAAATATTTGCGCAGTTTTTCAGCTTCACATTTTTTTGTTGTTCTTCTGTTTTTTACCGTGTCGCAAGCAATGGACCCATAAATTTTGTTGTCGCGCAGCCATTTTACCTGTGACATTATTATTGCTGCTGCTTGTTGTTGTTGTTGTTGTTGTTGCTTTTTATTTGTTTGTCGTAATTGCGGCGACACAAAAAAAATGAAGCAGAAAACAGAAAAAAAGGAAGAACAAACCCACAGAGATAACAACAATAACAATAACAACAACAGTAATATAACACTGTGGGGCCCATAAAAATTTAATGAAAATTAAAATGAAAATAATTTGTGTGTTTAATTTAATTTTATGATGCCCTGAAGACCGCAAGAACAACAACAACAACAATGTAAGCGTTTAAAATACGCTTCATTCGGCTGATGAATGCGCCTAAAACTATGCAACAGATCATAAATTAAACGCATAAATTGCCATCAACAGCGACAGCAAGAGGAGGAGAGACAGAGCGAGAGAAAATAAAACAGCATAGGTGTGTGAGAAAGAGCCCAAGCTCAAGACATGCTTTCTAAGGCCAAAAGATGTTGTTGGCCAATATCAGCAAATGGAAAAACAATAAACCAAAGTTGTTGTCCTTGTTGTTTGTTTGCTTTTATTTTTGTACATGCAACAAATGATAAAAAGATAATAACAATAACAATAACAGTTACTGTAATGCCAACAATAACATTACTTCAAATTTAATTTAAATTATTTGTTCTGGCCTTGGACACAGAATCCCCCATTCGCTATTTGACAACAATTGTGAGATGCGTATCGCAAAATTACCTGTTATGCTTGGCCACTCTGCCTGCCGTTAGCCATGGCCAGCAACAACAGGTACAACAAGTGTGTGTGTGTGTGTGCGGTCACATGAGGGCAAGAGATTGGAACCAACAAGGCATAGATAGAGTTCATACAGGACACTGGCCAAATGGACTGTTCACGCTTTAGATAACATCTGGGTCTCATCTAGGGTCATCGGAGCTTCGGGTTTTTAGTTAACGGGGTCAAACAAATCGGTACTAATGCCAGAGTCAGCGTGGTAATAGGCGAACATTTACTTTTATGGAATATCAACATATTTAGTTAGGGTTACCCATATAATTTCCTAATTTGTGCGCATGTTGAATATTGAATTAACTATAATTAAATTTATTAATAATGAGCTTACTTTGTTTTTCATGAGAGATCTTTTTTAACAAGAATTATTGAATTTCACTCTATTGTGTTGCCAATATAATTGGAGTAAATATTATACCATTTACCAGTCTGTTTTCCAATCAGACCATCACTATCTCATTTTCCAGACATTAGGTTAGCTGTCAGCAATGTGTTTATTTTAATCAAAGTGTTTATATTAAACAAGTGCGGGAACACCACAGACTATGTGATAAACTGGAATATAAATTGATGACAAATATATGTGGCAGCCTCTCTGGCTGCAATTAGTGAATACTATTTCGATGAAAACCTAATTTCCCCATTAAATGCTAGAAAAAAAAATAAACATTGCTGCCAACAACATGACAGCAGTCATAAAACTTGCCATTGCAGAGTCGGTGCTCGTATTTCTATTGCTTTTTCATTCGCATTTCTATTTCTATTTCCGTTTCCCATGCTCCCCTCTCCTCGCATTGCATTAGCAATTCAAATTCAATGCTCGCCATTAAACTCATTAGCTGCAGACAGATGCAGAAAAGACACAGGACACGGGAAGCAGGCCCAATTCGATGATGATACTAGAACAGAACCCTAATCGAAAAACTACATGAGCTGTAAGCCAATTGAGATAATAGAGTAAAGAAGATACACTTAATAAAAAATATGTATTTGATGCAAATTCTTAGCTATAAACTTGAAATCAAGAATTTAATGCGATTAAATAGGGAGCACATTTTGATTGTAAGACTGCTTATTTGTATATTATTAAATTTTTAAAGTAAAATAAAATAAAATACTCTTGATTTAAGAAACCCGTCGTTTTTATCAGTGCAGGAGTACAATAAAGACAAACTGAAGAAAGAGGCAAATTAAATGACTGCAACAAACGATCGACAAATGAAGAACTGTCTTCATTAGCAGCAGCACCTGGAAAACTCCAAAAGGGGGAAAAGGCGAAAGGCGGAGCAGAGTTTTTGTGTTGATTCAACTGCAGCTGACGGCAAAAGCTAAGCGTAAATATCAAAAACATAAAAAAGGTAGGCAATGTCTGCCAAGAGGTGTTCAACCTGCCTCCTCGCTTTCTCTGTCTCTCTCTCTCTGCCTTTCTCCAATGGAGTGAAGATGTCGTAGTTTTGCATAGAAAACCCATTTGCACGCCGTTGTCAGCGTCGTCGTCTGGGCCAAATAGTTGACTGGCTGCTTTCTAGGTTGGCACAGGAGGATAATTGACTTTCAAATCAGTTTGCTATAAATTTTTATCGGCACTTTTGATGCTGTCGCTGGCAGCAGCACTTTGACTACTCCACAATGTCGATGTTGTCGATGCCCGGAACGGTGCGGGACGCAGCTCGCGGCAACAACAACGACAACAACGACATCGAGAGCGGCTGCAATCAATTGCCAAAGTCAATGGAGACCATGCTGGTGATAATTGCCAGGCGGCAGGAGCAGCCATGGAGCATGGAGCATGGACCAGGACCAGGACTAGGACCATGAACCAGGCCAACAAGGACCAACGCCAACGCCCTGGACAAAACACCACTAATGAGTTTTATTGAGTAGTTGCTCGTAGTTTCGCCTTCTCCTCCTCATTCTCATTCTCGTTCTCGTTCTCGTTTCTGCACCTGTTTCTGATCTCTCGAACTCTTTGCCACCAGGTTGAAGCTGCGAATTACACCTCAGGGTCCAAAAAACGAATTTGATGACGCACGGAAGCAGTTAATCAAATCCGTAAGTGCCCCCGGCTATTTCACTTCACACACCTATACATACATACATACATACATATCCGTAATTGCATTTACAATCTCGCATGCTAGACTTCTCTGTACTTCTCTACAACTCGACTCTGGAACACTTTTAGCCACAAGAATCGACGAAAATAGCCCGAAATTGTTAAAGGAAATGAAAATTGGCATAAGCACGTAAATTATGTGCTGCCAATTAACAGTTCCAAAATTTTTGCACGCAAGAAAAAAGGGAAGAAAAGCGAACCAAAAAAAATATGAATAAAAAAGGCTCTCAAAAAATACGCAAAATGGTAAATTGGGTTGGGTAGCTAAAGCAACGGAAATCCACACAAAGGCAAACGTACAGAAAAACATATACGAAATGAGGTACAGCAGGGTATACTCAACTAAAAGATACTCCTTAGTTAGATCATAATAGATTGCGCAAGTATTATGTTTGTCATATACAATAATTATTATTAAATTTTGTTATGTCTGTTTGTCTTTTCCCATGCTATGCTTGAATACAACAGAGTATACTCGACTTTTATACACCTTTTAGTGATCTCACAAAGGTTTGTCAATAAATTCAATTGTATATATCATTAGCATCTACACGTTATTAGGTTTTATCAATCTATCGGTTCTCTTTTATATTTGAAATATATTTATTTAGGTGTATTCGACTGTAATCTACCCAAGTGGAAACCTATAATCTTCTTAAAGAAATCTGTCTTTCCTACCTTTTTCTATGTCTTTCTGTATGTTAAAATTGATTTTTAACTCAATTAAGCCGAGATCACAGTTCAAAAAATGTATTTCCATGAATTTCTTTTCCCTATATAATTCATTGTACATACATATATATCAATTGAGTATACCCCATAGCTTTTCATGCTTTCCGGGTATTCGAAAAAATGTACATATATATAAATAATTTCGTCACGACATAAGTGGCATCATTAGAGGAAGTGTGTGGCGCACTGGTTGACTGCCACCCACACCATAACACCCTTACACACACACACACACACCTTCCCCACCCAACTCCTCATCCGTCTCAAGTGCCTGACGTAAAAAAGTCAAATACCGAAATTGCCAGGCTGCAAAAGACGCAAGGAAAAACTGAAAATGAATATGAAGAAAAAGCAAAAGAAAAAGGAGAAATGCCACGGCAAGTGATGGCCTGGACGGGGGGGGGTGAGGTGCGCTAAAAGACTGTGAGCTGGCGAATGAGTGCGAAGAAAACATGGTAATTTTTCATAAAAACCGCCAAATGCGCACACAACCCGAAGGCGAAAAAGAAAAACCGCAGGAAAACCGGCAAAGCGGCAAACAAAATAAAAAAAAATGTATATAATATATATATATATATATTTTGGTGTCCTGCGCGTTTGTTCCTGTTGTTGTTGTTGTTGTGGTTGTTGTTGTTGTTGTTGTTGTAGTCGGAATGTAATTCAAAGACGTTATAGGGTGCTGTAAGGTAGGCGGCTAGGGTAGGGGGCGTGGCATGTCATGTTTATGCGACGTCTTTTGGCATTTAGGCATGCGAAATGCGAAATGCGTTGCCCCAAATCCTTTTTACGTGGCTGCCAAGGACATAACAAGACAACGCCATATGGGCCGTGGTAAAGTGGCAATAGATGGTTGCCCAAAATAAAAAAAGAAAGTAGCCCAACAACAAACGAAGATTGAGGCGTGAAGAAGCAGAATGGAGAATGGCCAAGAAAAACAAACAAACTTTTTACGCGGAAGCGGCAACGGAAATGTCAACAAAACGGCAAACCGCCAAGCGCTGGGTGCCCAGTCCAATAGTAGGAGGGCAAGGGAAGGCTAGGGGGAATCCCAATTGGGATTCGGGCTACCCAAACCCAACCAAGTCCTAATCATTCCCGGCTGAAATATTATCAAATTGAGGCAATTGATTTAGCCGCCAGCGGGCAAACGTAGCGCTAACAAGCCATGGCCAGAGAAAAAGCAACAAAGTTAACAAAGGATTCAACATTTATCATTGGTAACTGCACGTGAAATGTATCTTTTTTCTTTAAAATTATAGAGAACATAGCTTATAGTTTATAATGGAACTATTACAGCCAAAATGTTCATATTTAAGTATGTATATTATAGAAAGAGAAAGTGAAGAACACTTTATGATGAATACAACAATATGAGGGGGTCAATTTGCTAACTCAAACATTTTAAATTTGTATTTTATTTACCTCAGAAATTGTTGAAATAAATCACACATCATTGATTTTCCTACATGCTACTTCACTCATCTTAACCCTTTGGCATAAGCATTCCTAATTAGATAAACTGCTATGGATTTAGCTAATCAAAAATTTAATTTTAATTTCTCCCCTTAAAGAGTGAACTAATCAAATGATAGGTACATATATAGTTACAATAAATAAATCATTACCCATCTCTTATATGTTGTTTATTTTATCAGTCTAAATATTTATCTTACAATTTATAGCAATGGTTATTAATAGAACGATAAAGAAGATAAAAGAGAAAAGTCACACCTGTACGCATTTCAAATACTGAGGCTTATGTCAATTAAAGTCTTAGGTAACCAACGAGCATTGTTCAATTTAAAAATAGTTTGGTATTCAAAAGGAAACCTCGAAATCGATACTGCGGTGTGGCTGCGATTCAAATTCAAGGGAAATGGCGCCTTTGGTTGATTTAGCAATGGATTTGTGGCCCACGCCATTTGGCGCCCTCTGATTTATTTCCGTCAAGTAATTGGAAGCGTTGCCAGCGAAACGTTGAACGTTGGCTGTTGGCTGTTGGCTCAAATGCTAGCATAATTAGTGGCGTGCTCAAAAATAGACCATAAATAATCGTCGCTTACACATTCACACAGACACGGATACAGACACAGAGAGCCAAGGACAAGTACAAGTATAAGAAAGGAGTGTACACTGTACACTGTCCTCCACATCCTACTTGATGTTGTGTAGCTAACGCCGCAAATTGTCTAAGGCCCCTGCATAAATTACTTAAATGTTTTCCCAGGAAATGAAGATGCTGCTGCTGCTGCTGTGTGGCACAATGAACGGGTAGCACGATGGTGCTTCCTTTGCCCGAGCAACGTGGCGTATGCGCAATATTATTAAATTACATTCGTGTTTTGGCAAATTAATTACGAAATTATGTTGTCGTCTGACGCCTAACGAACTACATAGATACAGATACAGATACACATGTACATGAGCATCCTCATTCTATCGTACACTTTTCTATCTAACGTTGCCCTGACAAAACCATCGGCCATGGCAGCCAACTTTCCATACATCTCACTTATCTTTGAATGTCAGTAGCAGCCATACACACACACACACACACACACACACAGTTGCACAGTCACATTGAAAGGCTGGCACGCATATTAAAAGTAATTTTGGCTCATTTTTGGCATATTTGCTATGCCCGGCAGGACACTCGCCACAGGACAACAGCCAAAGCGGGGGGTGGAGGGGGGAAGGACTCCTATAACCCGCGCAGATTACTCAGCATTTCAATGTCGCTTTCGAAGCCATTTTTCTGGCGCATATTCATTGCTACGGTGGAAACGGGGGGAGGAGTGGCGCAGAGGGAGAAAGGGAGTACAAATCTCAGTCGCAATAAATTTGACTTTATGTTCATGGCTCGCTAGCCAAATTATGTTTACAAATCATGGCAGATAGAGACATACATAGTACCTAATTAAGCCGCAATCTCCCTTTTCCCCTTCTGGCCTCTTCTCAGGGCAAAAGCTAGCGCATTACTCATACGCCACATTGGCTGGGCCCAAATCACTGTCAAATAAATAACGTTAATTTGTTAAATCGGCTAAGGCGAATAATCCCCTCTTACCCCCACCCCGCTCATATTAGCGAAATCGAATCAAATGTGAGCGACGTTTTCAAGTTAAAAATCACATTTGCATATTGTGAGCATAACAATAAGAAATCCAATCGATTGTGACGTAAGCGAGGTTCGATCGAAGAAGTTTTGAACTAATGTGGAAAAGAAACGAGGGAACGGAAAAGGGAGACGAGTACTGGAATGAAATGAAGAAGCAAAGTCAATCGTATAAAATTGGAAGGGAAAAAGAAAAGAAATGAAGCCAGAAAGGACAGCGAAATCAACTCACATGTGAATATTTTACCTGCTATTGCTTCGACAGTTTGCCAAATCGCTTAACTTGCAGCAACAATTTCAGCACAAAATTATCCATCCCCTCTGCCTTCCCCTCCTCCCCTCGTCATCCCCTTCCCCATTCCTGTAATGGAGTCCCCTGTTAAAACGCATGTGTACGCTTCATTTATGCATTCATCAATCAGCTAACCAAGTGTAAATTTTTGCATTTCCTTAGCGCTAAAATAAAACAGAGAGAATTTGAATTTGCACCCAAACACCTTAAAAAAAAGAAAGAAAGTAAAATATAAAATAAAAAAACGAAGGCACCCAAAAGTTAAATCAAACACCCCAGCGTCCTCTCACTTCCTCTTTCCCCTCAGCTCCTGCTCGTTTACCAAATAGCTGCTTTGTCTTTTGGGCTTGTTGGCGAGCAAGGGAAGCGGTACTACAAGGAACAGGTGGAAAGGAGAGGGAAAGGGGCGCTAGGAGCAGAAGAGAAGCAGCAAACGAGAACGCCCTTCATTTATTTTATTTTGAAATATATAAATCGCACCTAAAAAGTATGCTACACTAAACTTTGATTCATGGCGCAAAGTTTTCCGTGCGCTTGAAAATTCGTTTTCCTTGGCCTTACGCACACACACACACCACACACACACCACACACACACCACACACACTTGCACACTCACATCAATGTGCCCACACTTCCTTGCAGATGTTGCCCACAACGTTCCGGTTCAACGCTTTTTACGTGCTCAGCTGCTGCCCCAAACCCCTGCCCCAACTCACCCCCCTCGCACCTTGCACGTTTAAATTTGGCTGCTCTGGCAAAAAACCAAAAAAAAAAAAAAAAACGAAGCCAAGAACATTTTGCAATTTTCCCTGACGCCCATTTAGCACTTGGCCATGATACGCAGTTTCTCTTTTATTTGCTGTGAGAAATAATAGAATCATAAACTGAAACGGGGCGTGGCAATGGCCGAAATCTGTGATGCTTAGGGACAGCAGAGAGATGGAGGTGGAGGTGGAGATGAGGACAGTGCCTGCAGGCAGCAGTCGCACGTGATACGCTGTTTTGAAGTGTTTGATGAAATTTTCAACACTTAATGATGGCACCCGCAACAAACCAGTCAGCGAGTCAACAACAACACCAGTAACAACAACAACAACAACAGCAACAACAATATGAAGAGCAAGATCCGTTGCCAGCAACACATCATAAACGTCAACGGCCATGCACCGCAGAATTGTTAACAATCGGAATAAAGCTGAAAGTTGCAGCTGTTGTTGTTGTTGTTCATGTTGTTGTTGCTGCTGTTGCTGGGCAACAGAAAATCCTTGCCTCCATGTGGCGCAGGCCGTGCAATGGACCGCCAATTCAACTGGTAATGACATCGCTCCGGGCAGTTGCCAACTCCGGTTCCATAACCGGGCCTCAACTCTCAACTCAACTCGGTGACGACATGGCTGACACGGCATCTGGACCATGGACCATGGACTCAATTTCTCGACTCTCTCCTCTCTCCCTCTCATCTGACACAGCTGGTGACGTTGACTACATAAATAGCAGCCGTTGTCGACTTTCAACTGAATGCAGCCAATAAAACCAACCGAGGCAACCAAAATAACTGCATGCAATGTGAGTTGACAGGGCGCGAACATTTTCGCATTATAATGCTAGCAACAGAACCCAAAAATACTCTAGTTAAAGCGGCTTAATCGACAATCTAATAACAATAGAGCCAAGCTAATGATGTGTGGGAGGATTTGTAGCTAAAGAGAACTAAAACAATTTGGAAAGGCTGAATGCAGACGCAGTTATAAATCTACACTGCTTGACTTTGGATTTAGAGATAACTGAAATATTTGTCTATTTTTTGGAAGTAAATCAGTGGTGTCCAAAATGTGTATTTTTCTATCCCATGGAAAAAGTATTTTTAGACTAAATTGTTAACTTTTTACAAAGTTGATTGATTAACTTATTGAATTATAAACCTTAGTTAGATGCTTTAAAAAGTAAGCAATTCTTTTTAGGATCACAGCTGACACTTCACCCTCAGATAATTCGATTTATTACTACCTGTATTCATCAATATTCACTATTCGTTATGATTGCCAAGTGGCAACATACAATTATAAGACCCCAATTTGCCAGTTTGTATGCAACCAATTTGGAATTTGCCTCAACTGTCTGCCGTTGTCACCGTTTGGTCAACAGATGCTGTTGCTTCTGTTTTTGTTATTATTGCTCTTGTTGTTGTTGTTGGCTGCTGTTTTTGTTTATGCTGGAATTATGTTGTTAGCCATGTTTTTGTTATGAAAGCCCAGCCCAAATACGCTTAGCAGGCGAGCTGAGTAAAAATTGCATTTGTAAGGAAGGGGGAAAGAAACGTGAAGTGAAACGCCAAACGGCTGCCAATTGCCAAATAAATTACAAGGCTTACAGCCCAAAAAAAAAAACTAAACCGAAAACAGTTACCGGGCTCTTAGCCACAATATATGTGTGTGAGTGTCTGTGTGTGTGTGTGTGTGTGTGTGTGTGTGCTGGGCACAATCAACGGCAACATTAACGATATCGCCTTCAAACTGCCGACCTAACGACAAGGACCCAACTTTAACCAAGCCGCATGTCAAACACGCAAGCCCTTCAATGACAAACCCAACCTCCCCCCATCCCATCCCGTCCCATCCCATTCCCCCTGCCCCCAACAGCTGGTGCAGGTGGAGACAGGTGTAGCCAGTTGGCCAGGCCAAAACAGAACAGAACAGAACAGAACTGAGCAGACCAGACCAGACCAGGTGCTGGCATTTGGCTCGTTTCCCAGTTTTGCTTGTTGCGTGTCCACTTTCACTTCCATTTAGTTTCTGTGTGTGTACTATATATGTATATATATATGAGTGTGTATCGGTGTGCGTGTCTGTGTGTCTATGTGTGTGTGTGTGTGTACCGAGAAATTGCGGTTTGTTTGCTGGGTAATTACATTTTGGCATTTGCTCTGAACACTTTTTCTCACTCTCTCTCTCTCTCTCTTACTTTCTCTACCTCTTTTCTACTTATGGCTGTGTGTGTGTGTGTTTGTGTGTGTATGGGCATGTCAGCGTGATAATTATGCGACTATAATCGCACTTTTACATGCCAGCAACAGTCGTAGAACTCAACTTGATTCCGATCCCGATCCCGATCCCTTTACCTTTACCTTTCTCAATCCCCACACAGAAAAGAAAAATCTGTTATTCCGGGATCAAATTGATTCAACGGTGTCAGAAGTTCATATATTCTTAAATTCTCATGTCTTTGTACAAATTTGTTATGGGAAATCAAATGTTTTTTGGCTTATTAGACTAATATATTTTACTTCTGAATGGTTGCCAGTTTGTCCGCATATTGTGTTAAATTATCAGCAAATATCCTGAATAAATTCTTAAAACATAAATACTTCAATCAAGTATCTTAAGCTTGAATTTGCGAATGGATTCTTTTTTTCTGTGTATTCGTTAACCGAGACTCGAAGTGTGTCCAACAGCGTCTGGAACACTTGAACCCTAAAACGAAATAAGTCGAGCAGCGTCAAAAGTCAGCAGCCCCAACTAATTAACAGGCCGCAGGTACAAAGTGACCCCCCATTTCCCCAATTCCCCATTCCCCATCTTCTCCCGTTACTTTGCTTCTCCTCCTTCTCCTCCTCCTCCCACCGTCATCATCTTAACACATCGCACTCAATGCCCAGCTGCCTTTCGCATACTCTCATACAATATTTAAAGGCGAGTTGGCCGAGCTTAAACAAAAGCGAAAGGCATGTTTAACCATAAGAGCAAAAACAACACTGAAAATTGTTGCTGTCGTTGTTGTTGTTGTTGTTGTGGTTGTTGTTGCTGCCTTTGGCAACGGCAACTTTTCTGCTAAAACTCGCAGCGACAGCGCACAAAAAAGGGTTAAGTAAATATTGAAGTGAATAAAAACCATGAAAAAGGAGCCAGTTGGCAAAAAAAACTACAATCACACACACAGAGAAAGAGAGAGAGAGAGTGAGTGTGAGAGAAAGAGAATAAGAGAGAGAGTGAGAGTGAGAATGGTAACGCACACAGTTAACTACTCTTTTCGGCCGTGTCGCGCAAAGTGGGCGACACTGGACGTTGGCTGTAACTGGGCGTGGCAGAGCGTCACTGGCAGAGGCAGAAGAAGAAGAAGAGGTGGCAGTAGCAGCGACAGTGGCAGTGGCAGAATCAGAGGCAGAGGCTATAGCCGAGGCTTTAGTGAACAGTAGAGCCGGAGCTAGCTGCAGCAGCTACCAATTAATGTCCTTGTTAGGCAGTGGCCTGTAAAATTGGCTTAAAAAATATGTAACCTTATGCGAGAGAGCCAGCTATCGTCATATGTATGTTGTGTGTGTGTGTTGTGTGTGTGTGTTCATATATGTGAGTGTATTTTCTGCTTTGTGTAAAGCTTGGTTTATGCGAACAATACAACATGTGATTTAAATTAATAAATAAAAATAAATTAAATATTTTAAATAAATCAAATTGTATTCTCTACATTAGATAATATTAAAATTTGATTAAAATTATACAATTTACGTCTTATTTAATGTTAATCATATTATAGTAGTTAGTTCTAAATTATAATTAGTTGATTCATTCATTTTTATTTAAATAATAATAAATAAAACAAAATGTCTACTATAAAATCTTCTTCATTTTATATATTAAATACAAAATTATATCTAAATTGCATATTAAAATCTAAATTAAAAACTTTAGAAATAATCAATACACCTTAAATTTAAGTATTAAATATTAAATATTAACATTTAAAAATAGAAACTTGTTTAATATAAAATAGATCATAGAAGAAAATAAATAAATAAATTTAAAGATATCCTCAGGATTATTCATATGACATATAGTTTCATCGCATAAACATGAAAACTTGCTGCTCTATGTATGTATTGCCGTGCATATATGCATGTATTTGGATGAGTGAGTGTGTGTTGTCTGTGATTGTGCTGTGTGTGTGTGTGCTGTGTGTGTGTGTTGTGGCTGGCACTACAATGGTTACAGTTTCGAAATGACCCGCCTGGCTTACGTCGACGTCGACGTTGGTGTTGGTGTTGGAACTGCTTTTGGCTTTAAGTGAAATAAAGTCCATAGCCGTACTATACTTTTTTCTGGCCGTCGACTGTCATTATTTAATTTGTGCAACGCGGGGCGTTTACTTGTCGGATTGGTGACGCGACTTTGACATGGCAGCATTGGCAGCACGAAGGCTTTTTAACCATGACCAGCTCTAAATGGCCTGGCATGCAATCCCTGTAGCGAAAGGAAGGCTGTGGCCGCATCTGATTCGGATTCGGATTCGGTTCAGCATATGGTATAAGGTATACATGAATGAATAGTAGAACTGGCAGCTCAAAGCGGTTGCTCGTCACGCAAAAACTGACCGAATGTCGAATGTCGAATCAAAAATGCAACATTTTTGGGGCCAAGCGATTTCCAAGGCAGCTGCAGGCCAAGTGGCCGGACGGATAGTGAACAGGTAAAGGGGGGAGGGAGGAAGGAGGAAGAGAGAGGATAGACAGCAAAAGACAAATGCCAACACACAACCGCACAAAGCAAAATGTCCAGGGACATTGGAACAATAACAGCAGCAAAACAGGAATCCAGCGGTGGCATGTCGAGGGGAATGTCGAAGTGGAAGAGGGCAGAGAAGAGAAGGGGAAGCGTGTGCCGGGTTGGAGCAATAACCGCAGGGCCAGAGAGCAAGCCAACTGCCAGTGAAAGTGGGCGAAAGTTATCCGTGGGCTCCCTGGGGGAGACTGAGAGGGGAATCTAATCTGTAAGCATAAATTCCAATCATTTTGCAAATGGAATGTGCAAATGCAAACCAATAAAACCGCAGAACACAACACAGCAAAATGGCAGGCGATTGAAGCAACAACAACAACAACAACAGGAGAAGCTTCGACTTTATTCCCAGACCCAAAATCAGGCTACACTGAGTACTAACAAGCACTAACAGGGCTAACAGTGTGGGATTGACTGCAACATGCAATACACAATCTCATCCAGCGAATCCAGGGTCAAGTGAATCTTTGTCTAACATTATCATCGGTTTGCCTTTAGCTTTTCCAAAACTGAAAACTGAAAACGGAAAACGGAAAACTGTTTTCCATCATTTCAGCAGCTGCTGTTGCACTTGCTACTTGCAACGGCATTGTTAATGAGCCGAGCTGCAGCTTTGGGGACAAAGGAATGCTTAATGAGGGATTTGATTCACCACAAAAGGCTGCGGACTTTTGTCACAAAGAGAGATAATTTTAATAATTTATTTATTACGGAAACTTTTTAATGCTCTGATGGTGCAACATGTATGCCAGTTTTAACTACGCACTTGGGAATTATCTTGCTGAAAATAGGAAAGTTTAAGTCAATAGCTGAAAAAAGTGCTCAATACTGTGACCTCAAGCACAAAGGCAGCAAAACTCTTTTTGATGACATGCCTCAAATTAACTTACTCTTCAGTTAATTATCAAGTTAAACAGAAGCACATATTTTTTGTGCCGTGAACAAAATCGACCTTAAAGCCAATTGGGAACACGGCTTTGACAGCTTTGGCCCAAACGTTGGGGCTGCTTCTATCCTCTTTGCTCTTGGCTAAGTGACATGCATTTTGGTCTCGAAATATAATTAATGATTTGCTACGCCTACCAATTAAAAGTGTCAAAAGCAGCAAAAGCGACAGGGCCCAAAAAAGTCATGGAGACTGAAATGGCGGGTTGGCTCTAAAATCATTTTCATCCATGAAATTTTCACTCAGATTTCGTCTCTCCTACCTTTTGGCTGTGGCACAGGTTAATTGAATTAATCTCGTCAGCATTTAAATTTCAACAGTCGAGAGTCAAACGATGACTGTGAGAGTAAAGAATGGGGGGGAATACAGGGCAAAAAGAGGGAATCTGTTAGCTGAACAGCTGAATAAGTGCTGCCATATTTAAAGCGAACCCTTTTTACACGTGCAATTAAAAGCCATTTTTACGAGCAATTTGCAAAATATGATGACGACGATGACAGACAAGCTGCATGATGATAATAATGACAATGACAATAATAATAATAATAATGATCATTACCATCGTGAGAATGATGATGACATTCAGGCATTGTTTCTGTAATTGTTAACCTTACAATTGAAACATCAAAAAATACGATATATTCGAGTACATGTAATGCCCTTTAGACACATAGACAGTCAGCGAGTGAAACGAGAGAGACAAGAGAAAAACGGGACTTCCCCTCTCTTCCCCTTGACGAATACTACAGTTACACATTGTTCGCGTTTCTGGTGCGAAATTCCTTTGACATGTAAAACATCTCGTGGAATGCATATCGACAAAAAAAATATAAAAAAAATACAACAATTTCCAAATGACGAAAAAAGAAATTTCCAAAAAGCCAAAAAATACTCGAAACGTTGACGAAAAAATGCCAAAACAAATTGAAATGCATGTAAAATTCAAATGAGTATTTAAAATACGAAACTTATTTGCCCTGAAAACAGGTGCGAAAATTAAATAAAAATCATTTTCCACTTCGGGTTTCATTTTTCTCCCATTGAATGTCCAACATGTTTGTGAAATTGTTCTTTTTTATTTGTATTTATGTTGCTCTCGTTGTTGGTTGTTTGCCTTTGCAGTGTGTTTACGTACTTTTAATTGAATACCTACTCATTTGTACTACATTCAAAGTGTTGCCAAAAATTAGATGGTCGGCGAAACTAATAGTTTATGTAAATTAGGCTAAGTGCATTGAAATTTTACACAGAAGTGTACAATGAATACATATTTGTACAATTAACATTAGCAATGCATCAAATTAAGAGCGTGTCCTTAAGTTGTTTGCGATTAAAGAAAGACATTTAATCAACTTATTTTTGTTTTAATTATAAAAAGAGCCGGAAACGAAAGAATTTGAAATCATAACATCCAGGCATGTTGACCAGATCGTTCAAATTTATTGATAACATTTAAATTAATTTCAACAAATTTCTCTGATTGACTTCAACAATTAATTGAATTTGTTATGGACTTTCATCATTTAAATAATATAGAAAAAATCACTTGTATTTTTAGATATTGCTTTGTAGTATGCTTGGCTTTAATCCTTGAAAGAGCTTTGGGCATAGCCCTGTACTTTTAAGAGCTCAGTTCAGTGTAACAACAATACGCATAATGGAAAACGCATGTGAAGAAAAGAAATCGAAATGGACTTTGGGTCCCTGTCCTCTCTCTCTCTCTCTCTCTCTCTTTCTGTCCAACATTGAGTGACTTGGGCCCAAGCCAAGGAAACTAACTAATCCTTTTTTGCACATTTGGCTCTTTCGATATATATACATATATATGTTTTTTTTGCACTTTGTTGTCCAATGGCAATCGAAGCGACCAAAAACGAAAATGTCATCATCAGCAGAGCAGAGTTGCCCCCATAGAGTTGCCACAATATCATTCTGCAACCCCTTTCTGCCCAAAACCACTAACAATCCGATCCATTGCAGCTCTTTGAATCTGGCCAAACACACATACACACACACACACAGTATAGTGCCACTCAACGTAACTTTTTATGTGCAACATAGCAGAATGATTGTGTTCCGTTCCAGAAATATCAGCACAACAAGCACGACAACAACTACAACCACAACAGCAACAGCAACGAGAACTATAACAACTGTAGCAATAGCAATAGTTACAACAACAACATCGACAACAACAACAACAACAACAACAACAACAACATCTTAAGCCATTTCGCATAAAATTTCACACACCATTTTAGCCAAGTGCCACATTACCTGCACACAAGACGGGACTCAACTGAACTGAACTCGACTCGACTCAACTCGACTCTACTCGACCCCAATTCCCACCCCCTCAGCCCTTTGTAACGAAGCCCCCTTAAAAACCATATCCTTAGAAAATCCAAAGTACGAACAAAATAAAATGCTAAGAAAATGTTGAAAAACACGAAACTGAACATAAAAATACCTTTTGACACATGCAAGCCAAACTAAAAGAAAGAAAGAGAGAGAGCAAGAGTGAAAGAGAGAGAGAGAGAGAAAAGGTGGCAGCTTAAAATCAGCGTCAACAAGAAGAAGGCTGAAATGGCGGTGGCCAAAACGAGCCAAAAAACAAACAACAACAACAACAAAAATAACAGCAACAGCAAAAAGAAAAATCTTGAAAATCGCATTTTAAGAAGAAGTTCGTGTGGCTATAACGGAAAATCTATAAGCATTCACAATCACACAGAAGCACACACACACACACACAGTTACTTGCAACTAGATGTGAATGTGAATGGATAGATGGAATTGAAGCTGGACTCTGGGCCACAATGGGCCGCAGTCAGCAAAGCATGTTGGCCCAATCCAATACAATTTTAACGATAATGCGAGCCAAACAAAATTGATATGGCCAACAGAACGGGGTATTAAACGAGTACTGCACACAGACATACAAGCACACACACATACTAATACACATAGATGTCCTTAGAAAGTATTTGTCTCTCTCTCTGAATGCAAATGAAAAAATTACGATATTGGAAGGTTAAACATGGCTACAATTGTTGGGATCATTAATGGATTCCGAGTTAATATAATGCTCGAAGTGATAAACTGAGGATCTGCTTATGCACTTCGTATATATTTAATATTATAAAATGATTAACAATACAATCAACTGAAGGACCGACTTTGTATTTGCCTGATTTCAACTCCCAGTCATTTGATTCATTTAATACCACTTAATTCAATTTGGGAATTGTTAACCAGCTCCTTAGCTGATTTTATATTCACAGATGGAAAAAACTTGGGCAAACTAATAAAATGTTATAGTAGTCAAGTTTTTATGGAATTTTAAATCAAATTCAACTGTCTGAAATGATTACAAATAGTAATTAAAAATTTTAATGTCAATCCTTACAATCTATCTCAGTGACTTCTTTATATCTCTAATAAAAACATTAAACAGTAATTTGAATTTTTTCAATCTACTCTACTGAAAGTTGTTTTCATTTTCTTTCTATAATAAAGAATCTTATTTAATGTATTTTGATGATTGACATACTTACATATATAATACACTCTTATATTAAAAACTTGTCTTTAAATTAAATTTGTTACATGATGCAAATGGATTTATTCACAATAGTTTGTGAGCAAATAAAGTAGTTGAACAAAGCGAACAAACGAATAATTCCTCAAACAACAAGTAAGCACAAAGTGACCCAGTCTTTTAGGTGCTCCTCGTTACCCCCCTCTCTCTCTCTCTCTCTCTCTCTCTCTCTCTCTCTCTCTCTCTCGCACACTTACTATCTCTCTGTCTCTGTTTCAGAGACACGACAATACATTGTTGCCATAACAATTTGCAACGTAAGCCCAATCCGACAACCAAATACGAGGCAACAACAACAACAACAAATTATGACAACAAATTGCAAACAAACAAGCAACAAACAAGTGAATCACCTTTAACGCTTCCTTTTGCACTTTTAGTTTTGCCGCAGTCGAATAAAGATACTCCTCCTGCTCCTGTTCCTGCTCCCGTTCCTGTTCCTGTTCTTGGCCCTGAAACTGGCAACAAGAAAAATAAGCGCTAGCAAGTGGCAACTGCAGAAGGCGTTACGTCTTAAGGCGTGGCAAGACTGTGCTTCTCGTCTTGTCATAACTTCAGTGGTTGCCTTCAGACAGACAGAGAGAGAGAGAGTGAGAGAGTGAGTGAGGGAGAGGGAGAGAGTGTCAGGCAGGCATTGACAAAAGTGCACAGACAGTTTTGTGGGAGGAAAGGAGCGAGGACTAAACGACTAAAGACCGAGACATGCATGTCAAAGGACAGTGACAATGACTGAGAGTGTGTGCGATGTGTGTGTGTGTGTGTGTGGTGTGTGTTGCTTAACACTCAAAAGCGGAAGTAAGCGTCATGTTGCTGCGGTTGAGAATGAAGAACCAAAAGCAGAAGCAGAAGAAGAAGTGGCAAGTGGAGAATGGAGAATGGAGAATGGAGTGTGGCAAAGTGGCAAGTGGCAAAAGTGGCAAGGACACCAGAAGTTTGTTTTCTTGCAGTGCATGACTGGCATTTGTGTCTGCTGCTGTTGCTGCTGCTGCTGCTACTTCAGTGACAGCAAAAACCAAGACAGCAGCAACAGCAACAACAACACAACAACAGTTGCTCGACAGGTGCGCAACACAAACCGACACAAAAATATCACTTTAAAGTTTCGTGCTCTGCCTGTCGCTCTGTTAGTTTTTGACATGAAATTGCATTACATTTCACACAGCCAACGGCAAATAGCAGCAGCAACAACAAAAACAGCAAACAACAACAGCAACAACAACAGCAACAACGTCAGCGTCGCTGCCAGCGGCAATGAGTTGACTCTGCGTTCTGTGAATTGTCTTATTTTTGGCAACTGTCGTTTGCTTTTTGTCTGTCTCCAGCAGCACCAAAATGAAGTGTACAAATTAGTTGGCCTTGTCACAAACAGCAGCAGCAACAACAACAACAACTAGCTCGATTCTCCTTTCATCTCCTCTTCTCTTCTTATGCCTCGTCGTCGCATCCTCAACTTGACTGGAAAAACCTTTAAGCTACTTTTCATCGATCCAGCAGCAATTACGTGCAACGCTCTGCGGAAACAATTTATCAGGCTGGCCAACAAGACTAAACTAGTAGCTGGCCAAAATACCGAAAAACTGCCCCCATCCCCTCCCCATTCCTCTCCTTCTTGGCCAGGGCAGCAAAACATCCCAATTCGAAGTGTATGCCCACAGTGCATGCCAAAGGAAATTTTCTTTAACAGCAGCAGTAAACAAGAAAAGCGGCAAGCAGAAAAACAACCGCACAATGAATATTAAATACGCTTTCAAGTTGGACTTTATGTCAATACTATTAAATATATTTCTATACACAATAGATGAAAGTAAATTAGTTCAAAATATTTATTAATTTAATGTTCACTTAAAGCAGTCGACAAAAAAAAGTACAGAATTAATAAATATAAAATATTAACTAATATTTTTGATTTCCAATTAAATTTGATTATGTCAATTCAAATATTACTTAGTTAGAACACAGGCAAAACTTTACAAAGCATTTCTGTATCGCGTGCTTTGACTTTTATAATAAGTACTTTCAACTGTGCAGGATGTATAGAAAATTTAAAACTGAGGTTATTTAATTGATATTATAAACAATCTAACAAATAAAAGTTGTAAGTTATTTTGAAGAAGAGAATATTTCAACTTGTATTCTTCACCAACCAAATGCCACAGTTAATGTACCCAAATTGGGTAAACATTTTAAGAACAAACAAATAGATCCTTGAACTATGCAATACAAACTCGACACTCGACGCTCGCCCGGTGTCGGTGTCGGTGCAATGAACTCGACTTTTTCCATCTGAACGAAACGCCCACATAAACTAAATGTGTTTTGTCGGTTGCAGCCGACTTTGATGAAAGAGGAGAGAACTGTGGCACTGAGAAGTGAAGAGAGAAGAGAAAAGGGGAAACTGAAGAGTGTATCTGTGTGCATGGCCAGGACTGTGTTTAGTGGCCAGTTTCGCTTGTCGCTGGTTCGTTGGCTGCCAAATCGTCACATCATTACTTATACGCTTTCCCAAAAAACAAGGACTACGAGTATGGTCAAATTGAAAACGGCTAAGCAGAATGCACTTAGCCAAAACTCAAACTCCAAATGCAGCTCAACCCAAACGCAAACCGAATTGCACTGACAGCCCGAAAATTTATAGAGCGCGTCACGTTGAGGGGACGATGAAGACGATGCAAACGGCCAATTTGGTTGGGCCGAAAGCCGAGTTAGCTGCAAATTCTCCAGTTGCTGCCAAAACTGTGCACTATTACTGACTGACTCGTCTGTCTTTCTGTCTGTCTGTTTGCCCGTCTGTCTATCTTTCAGTCTTTCTACTGTCTGTCTAATCGTTGCTGGGGTTAAATTAACACGTATACGCCATGTGGCGTACAACACGATTTTAGTCTGTTGTTGTGTTTTGTGTTGTGAGCAATTGGCAGGCAACAGTAACTTAGGTGTATTGCTGCTTCCATACTTTGTGGCGTCTTTTAGCCACTTGCAATGCGCACGTTTTATGGCCACAATTTCACAGTTAGCCAAGCCAAGCCAAGCCAGGCCAAGCCAAGTCAAGGCAGGCAGTCGGGCAACCAGCTAAGGTGCCAATATTGTTGTTAACTGCTGATAGTTGCTACCGATTGCTGCTGATGTTGCTGTTGCTGTTGCTCGTGCTGCTCGTGCTGCAATGCAATGCGGCAAATGCGATTGCCATTTGCTTTCCCCCTCTCGTTGCATTCTCTTCCCCCGTCCAGATGTTTTTCCTCTTTTTGCTCAACATTTTTATTGCAATTCGCTTCGCTTGTCGTCGGGGCCACTCAGCAATTGGGGGAAAATGGCAACGGGAAAATGGAAATGGGAAACGGCAAACGGCAAACAGAACAGAGCACACAAAACGCCAAACATACGAAATACGAAAATACATTTTTAGTTTCTAATCGACGCGCGTTCATCGCATGAAAATAATGCAATAAACGATAATCCACCCAGGCAGCTGCATTTCTGCCTTTTGTCTGCCTGTTGATAATGCCTTGTTTATGGTTTCAATGCGAATGTACAAATGTGTATGTGGCTGAATTTATGTGTTGGTGTAAGCATGTGTGTGTGTGTGTGTGTGTGCGAGTGTGTGTAAGCTAAGCAACAAGAGGGACACACTTTAAATATATTTAGGACCAGTTAACTTGGCATTTAAAAACGTAAATTATTTCATGTGGATTTAAACTAAACCATATTTAAGCAATATCAACTTGAATTCGCCAGTATTTACTTATAAGAAGAGGTCAGCTTTCTCTAACATTGAATATTTTAAGCTAAAATCGATATCGAAATCATTGCAGAGCCCAAACGGTAAGAGCTGGAAGACATGAAATTTTTACAATAATTTTAGTTCCGTTTTTTTTGCAAAATTTGAGTTGCAAGTGGGTGAATTTGGGATCAGACTATGAAAATACTTTGTCAACTCTTAAGATAAATCTTTTTGAGCGTCTGCAATGATTTCCGATTTTCAGTTATATGATAATATTTGTTTTGAGCTTAAAGATACCCATATGCGAACAAGACCTCTCTAAACAATGAACCGACTAAGCTCATTAGGAAGTAACAATAGACTTTATAGGTTACCGTCTCCACAGCATAATTAATAATAAGGGTCGCCCGAAGCAAACAGTTAAGAACTCAATTCATATATGATCAATCGTAAGACCTTAGAGACTTTGTTGACTCTACGGAAATGAAGTATAAAATTATGAGATTACTTTAAATGGTAACAATCTGTTTCTAAATAGAGACATTATTTGGGTTCAGTAGCTGAATGCAAATCTTAAGGTTTACCTGCTTTCATCTTAGCCATTTAATGAACTTTGCTGACAGTTGTCGTGGAGTAACAACAACGAGAATAGCTAAAATAGAAAATAAAGAAACTGCGAACTGAAAAATGGGAAGCAAGAGCTCTGCAAATGATAAACGGCCAGGCTGATGGAGCCAAGCAAGCTGAAGACAATGACAATGACAATGTCAGAGGCGCTTACTAGCGTGATAGAAGGGGAGTAATAGGGGGGGAAACAAATAGGGGATGAGGGAGGATATGCTGTTGTGTTTTCCTTCTGTTTTCTACAGTTTGTGGCATTTTGTGCGCCACGCGAAATTTAACAGCACAATAAAACACATCAAATAAATTTGCACAGAAAATTTTTGCTTATCAGCGAGGCGTGGCAAGGGGAGGGGAAGGGAAGTAGGCAAAAGTTTCAACATTTTTTTTTTGTTGGGAGAAGATTTAATAGCAAGTTGATAAGCCAAGTGGCAGGAAGAGGACCTCCGCCCCTTTTGTGGGGGAACCGCTTTAAACTCGCTTACGGTAATAAACTCAGCGAGGCGTGGCGCTATTTTAAATCTAAATAGACCCGCCAAGCCAACTTGAATTTATTTCACGATAAAAAACCAAAGGAAAAATATCAACAACGAACTGAAAACAATGCTGGAAAAAAAAATACCGCAGCATGCATAATTTCGTATGCTTTGCGGGCTGCCAACGCAGCCACATTATGCAACATGATGAGAGAGAGAGACAGAGAGAGTGAGATAGGGAAGGGAGGGAGAGAGAGAGTTAGCCGAGGGCCTCAGCAACTCGACCGCACGCTCATTATGATAATAATAATGCGGGGCTATTGGCAAAACGAAAAAAGGGTTGGGAACGAAATTTGTTGGTAAGCGCTCGAACGCTCTCCAACGGTCAAAGCCCGCAACAACAATTAAAATGTTATTAAGCGGCCAAATTTATGCAATGTGCAAAAGCATAGCTCAGCTCATCTGGGCCAAATTCCAGCACGAACAACAAAAACAACTCCAACTCCAACTCCAACTGCAGCTCCAACTCCTTCAACCACAATGGGTTGTAGACTGGAAAGGGGACAACCCATAATGACAATGGCTAAAACTAAACTGAACCTGCAAAAAACCCAAAAATTAAACATATAATACAAAAAGAATATGTAAGTGAGAGCGGAGAGAGAGAAAGAGATAGTGAGGGAGTCATCTGCACACACGCCTGAAAATATGCAACACTTTAGGGATTTGTTGATTATCAAAACACGTGGGACTATTACAACAATAAAGAATATAAAGAACAATAGAAATGTTTACATGTTTCAGTTTTCAACAGACAATAAATGAGAAATAAAAGAGTATCATATAGTTGTGCAAATGTATAAGGCAATTAGCAAGAGGGAAAATGAGAGTCAATATATCCTAGCAAATTCCACTGTCTATGTTTCTTTTAGCTACACAATTTATGCGACTTGATAGCTCACAAAGTTGAATGCAAAAATCGTAAAGCTTCTTATGATGTACAATTGCATTGGAAATACAAAATTCATAGGGAAATGTTATACTTATCAATAAGAACATAACGAAAAGGTATATAATTTAACAATTATTTTATTTTACTATACATATGGGCATTTCCAGAAAAAGGTCCACCTTGCCAAAAAAAACGTAAAATTGATTAAAAACTCTCATCTTGTGAAATTTTCTTCCAAAAATGTATTCAAGTTATTTATTTTATCAATATACGCTAGAAGAAATTCAATAGGATGAACATATAGATTCTACATTGGAATAAATTCACTTTTTCCATATTTTTGCCTATTTTCTTAAAAATTGATTTTCAAAATGGACCGTTTGTATTTTAACGATTACACTAAGTCAGGGAGTAAGATTGTAACACAAACTATTTTAATATATAGTAATATATTGAAAGTTTAATTTAAAACAAGTTCTAAGAGCTATATATCGGAATATAGAACAAAATTTGATGAACAAACTCTTGGAAAAACTAGGTGGAAATCTTGTCACGTTTGCGATGTCACGTTACAAATTACTAATAAAACTAGTTACATATCAAAATTATTTCTAAAATGGAAAACTACATTATTTTATTATGGTTTAAGAGTATTTTCTTCCAAATTACTCGCCACATTTCGCAGACTTTCGCATTTGTCAAGATGAAGTCAAAAATTACTTCCATTTTTCGTCGCGTTCGCGATGCATTGTTTTCTATAAATAATTAAAAAACGACAAGTCTTCAAAGATTGTCTTTTATCATAAAAATAGAGTTGATAAAATGAAAACATTTTTGAAAATGTCAATTTTTGCCATTTTTTTTTCATTTAAAGTCGTACAAATGTCGCGTTCGCGATCCTGGAAATACCCATATGTTTACCATTTTTTTTTTTTAAAAGACAGACAGAGTAGTAAATTAGAGTAATCAAAAAGTTTAAATGCCATTCCGCACTAAAATTCGCATAAGTTTTCGATAATATAATAATGGCAAAAGCTTATACATATGTTATATATATATTTAACTCTTTAGCATTCTCTACCCACTACATTTTTAAACTCTATTGTTATGATGATTCATATCAAAAAAAAACACACACATACCGAGTGAAAATCGCAATGTTAACCGCAGAAAAGCAAAATGAAATAGTTGACAAATTGTTAAACTTGTCTAAAAATGCAGCCACTTAATGAACTACTTTAAATAATTTTCCAACTGAAAATTATTTTCATTTACTAAACTTTGCCGTCGACCGAGTAAAACTCAATGCCAGCGTTTGTGCCCTCTCTTTCTGTCTTTTTGTCTCCGTCTCTGTCTCTGTCTCTGCCCGCCGCCTACCGCTTCAACAGTGGCAACTTTCACATCGTTAACAATTTGGCAAGATTTAAAAATGTCGGCTGCAGGGAGGTAGACAAATAGGGGGTGCGAAGGAGGGGTGAAGAGGACTCCCAAATAAAAATATCACTTTACTGTGTCGCTCCAGTCGCCAACGTCTCTGCCAAGGACGGGGTAATTTATCAAGACAAAAAGCAGAGACCAAGCAGAGATGAAGACGGAGATTGAGATGGAAAAGAGAGCGAGTAAATGGGTGAGTGAGCGAGAGAGATGGAGATGGAGATGAAGTACACATGGGTACAGAGAAGAGATGGCAGCATCAGATAAGGCAAAGCACTTCACCAAGCGTTCGTATAGGTGTCTGTGTGCTGGAACAGAGAAGGACCAGAGGAGGGACAGAGGAGGGGCAGCAACTTTGGCGAGCTCTCTTCTTTGGTTACTTTCTTAATTTCATTTGCGACGCTTACGCTGACGCCAACGCCGACGTCGACGTCGACGCAGGCAGTCGACAACTTTGCTGCCTTCCTTTGCTGTTTTGTTTTTCAATTTCGCCATGGGAAACTTTACCAAATACATCTCAAAAGCAGCAGCAGCAACAA
Source organism: Drosophila suboccidentalis (assembly GCA_037043435.1). Taxonomy (NCBI): domain Eukaryota; kingdom Metazoa; phylum Arthropoda; class Insecta; order Diptera; family Drosophilidae; genus Drosophila; species Drosophila suboccidentalis. Next base: position 387,981 of record JBAMBK010000675.1, on the reverse strand, counting down.
CAACAACAACAACAACGATGTGCAAAGTTTCTATTAAAACGGATTTAATTATGTAATGGAATCATGATAAATTTCGCGCAACGTGCAAAAGTGTTGGCCAAGGCTACCAGCCAAGTACCTGACACAAAGGCCGAGGCAAACCAGAACCAGAAAACAAGGAGGACAACAACAACAACAACAGGAACAGCAACAGGAGCTGAGCAGCTAAGCAGTTCCGAAAAATGGGTTACAAGATGAATAACTCGATGAATAGGCAGACAGTAGGTAGACGAGATACGAATATGAGAGAGAGACAGAGAGAGAGAGACAGAGAGAGAGAGAGAGACACGGCAAAAGTTTCAGTAATTTCAGCTCGCACAGATTATGATTAACGCGAGAAGCAAATATTTCATGTCATACGGATGGCTCATGCTCAAAGAGCTATTAGAGATGCTTCAACAAAATGAATATCCACATTTTTATAAGAAATTATTCTCTCGAAGTTTTTAAAATCACAACATTAATAACAATTTATTTGCAAATAAACTGTATATAAATGCAGCTAAGCCATTTTCATTTCTGTTTATATTTCAATGTTTTTTGATATTCATTAATCAAAGTCAGACAATAAAAATTACAAAAATACTCTTATACACATTATTGATTTGCAACAAAGATGAATAATCGAGTAGTTGAAACATAAATAAACAGCTAAAAATACACATACTTAATCATACTTAAACTAAGAATCTTGATATCGATTCGGATCAGATTACATACCTAAAATCAATTAAAACAAAACTAATAATTAAATGAATTAATTAATTGACAAACATATTAAACAAATTCTGTTCAGTTTACATTTTAAAACAATTAGGCAAATATATATATTATGATAAATAAGAATTATACTATATTATCTATATTATCCGATCTCACAAAAAAATAAGAAATGGACTGCGGCAAGAAACTGGAATATCTATTCAATGAAATTGTTATTGTAATATTAAGCAATTTATTAGACATGGCTAAATTTAACTTTATTTTTGAGTGCATTTTAAGACTCAGCAAAATTGGTATTTACTCTATTTATAAATTAATTTGGTATAGACTTCTTATGGCATCATTTCACATTAACGTGAGTTTTACTGTTTCTATCTATATTCTAAACATTCAAGACACATTACAGACATTATTAAAAGATATGTATAGCTTAAGCTTATAGCTTAAAAGTAAATTCTTGAAAACAATTTAATTAATTCGCATAAAGCGCAAAGCATTTTTCCGGCATTTTCCTTTATCCGCTGCAGTTTCAACGACAGCCACAGCCTTAAGTTTCAATTAAAAACACATTATCTACCAGATATGTGTATGTATGTCTGAGCCAGCCAAGTATAAGCCAGCCCGCATGTCAAGTGTTCGTTGGCCACTGGCAACTGTCTCTCTCCCACACTATCTCCAACTGACAACTCACTTAAACTGCAATAAATAACGCACAAAAAGGTAAAAACAGGCGACACACCTGACAACACCTACGTTTTCACCTGTCTCTCTCTCTCTCTCTGTCCCACTCAGCTTCATTCGGTTGCGGGTTTAGGATAGCTGCATCGCTGATAAGGCTCAGGCCCAAGTGTCGAGCGGATTGGCAATCTCGCAACCCTTCGCAAATCCCCAACAAACGCAACGAGCATTAAAATAAAATTAATTCCCACTTTTTTATTTTGTATATTTACTTATATTCTTTTACGTTTTAAGCCTTTGCAGCAACACGAGGATAATGGCAAAACGATTGACTATTAAAAAGGATAAGGCATAATATTTTTCGCATTTGGCAGCAGTTGGCCCACTCGTCACGTAAATGCAAGAAAAATAGTTTACGGCCGGGACTTATCTGGCAGAAGCCAATAATGTTGCCTTTAAAATGACAAAGCTGCCGGCACAACAATGCCACAGCCACAATAAGGAATAAGGAAACATAAAAACCAACAACTTAAGGCTTCAATATAAAAATGAGCAAAGTTTCTGCCAGAGACTCGATTGACGTCGCGTCGGGATTCATCCGGGAACGGAACGTTGGACGGATGGGAGTCGTTACTCAACTGTTGCCCGAATGGCACACAAATTTTTTAATATCTTTTATATTGCTATTGAAGCTTTTTCTGCTTTTGTTCTACATACTTCTTGTTGTTTGTTTGTTTGTTTGTTCGTTTGTTTGTTGTTAATGTTGGGGGATGGCAATTAAACATGGTGCTAAAGTTCAGCTCAAGTGCTCGAGGTTCTTCAAGCAGCATGAATAATTTCTGACCAGGGAACAGTCGGCGTTTTCATGTATTTTTGCTAGGCCTGACCAAACTTTTTCAACTGAGTTTTGGTTTTTGTGGCATCCTCACACACACACTGGCACACACACACACAATAGAAGATTATGCCACATTTAGTGGGCAATTATCGCCTGCAGTGCCCATAATTATCACGCAGAGTCCAAAGTTGCACTAGCATTTCAAATTCAAAGCACTTTTAGCTCCAGGGGGCGAGTCAGAGTCGCAGTCCCACAACGCATCGTTGGCCATGTTATCTCTGTCCACACATGAACGGCATACACAAAAGGCGACAAGAGCTCCGACTGCAGAACATACATACATAAGTACATAAATATCGCACAGAGCTCGGGATGAGACCACGACACAATGGACTAAAATACAGTTGAGTGCGAGAGCCGAGTTGAGTTTCGTTGAGTTGAGTTGAAATGGGAACTGCGTACAGTCTATGTTACGACTATGACGAGCGACTGCCACTAAAAATAATAATAAACGTAAATTTCTCTAATTTACACACACACACACACACACGCACACACTCACAAATGAGTGTATAACAGAGACAGAGACTGAAGGAAAAACGAATAGAAAACTAAATAATTGCTCGGAACGAAGTTGAAATACTCTATAGAAAATGCTGCATTAACTTTATACTTATAATATTTTTCACTTTTAATCTGTGTTTTATCTTATTATATTTTATTATTATTTCAACAGCTGTAATTGTTTTGATAAAATAAAATAAGTATAAAAAGTTAGTTTTTAAGACATAATACGAATGGAAAGATATGAAGCATATGTATACTTCAGCATTTTAAGAGACTCATTTAATTTTTGTTGAAATGCCACTTTTTTCATTACTTCTCCATTTTATTTCCATTTGAGTCCCTCGATACTTTATCGATCTGAATTGTCCCTTTATTATTTGACTGCTCTAGTTTAGGCTTGAACATTTCTCATTTGCCCTGCACTTTATTCACTCATTAGTCTTTAATATTGTTGCTTCATAATTAATTATGAAAGCATTTAAATAATTTGTCGACCAATTCATTTGCCTTTATTCAATTAAGTGAGCTTAGGAGATTTTCAGCTTTAAAGAGTTGAACTCAAGAAGTTGACTTGTTTTTGTTTGCTGCTGCATTCATTTAAATTCCCTTTAACCATAAGTAGCTTATTAATTAGATAAGTTAAACATCTGGTTTGGGCAGTAAGAATAATCTTGAAATACAATGGCTTGTGGCTAAACTGACTTTTGAGCAAACAAATGACAAAAGACAAATGAGAAGATAAACAATATGTATAGTCAATTAAACAATTCATAGTATTGCAGTACAAATATTTAACGAATTAGACTTTAATATACTTAAATCTCTGTATGAAATGTATTTTTGTTCAACAAACATCTGACATAGATATCTAGAGAATAATTTCAAGTTTAAGCACTAATAAAATTAGATCAAGAGAGTCAAGAGAACTTTGCATTAAGTTTAAGCTCAAACGAGTTTTCGTTTTTAACAAAAGAAAACCAAAAATGTTACAATCTCTGCAATACTTGCTCTAATTATAAGTCATATCCCAGCTCATGTGGCAACTGAATGCTCTCATTTGCCTCCTTTGGTTGCAAGTACCGAGTACGAGTAGTTGACCAAGCCCATACTGAGCCAATTTGAAAGTCATAATACCCTTTTGTTGAAATCTCATTGCCGAGTTCCCATTCCGCAAATAAACAACAAAGTCACTGAAATTTAATTTCCAAGCAACGACAACAGCAATAACAACTGCCAACAACAATAGCAACAACAACAATAGACATGGAATTTGGCAACATGTTCATGTTGCTGCTCTTAGGATACATGACAGCAACAGTCGCTGCCGCCTGCCCCTTTAATCCCCCAGTTGCCAGTTGTCAGTTACCGACCCCATCTTCACTCGACGCCCCCTTAACCTCTCCCCCTCCACCACCCCCTGTTGCAGTAGCCGAAAAGTTGCCTTATCACTTGGGCGCATTTACATAAAAAAACCACAAATAAAAGTTGCCAACTAACGCAGCAAGCAGGGAGAACTGAGAACTGAGCCAAAGAAAATGAGTGCGTGTGTATGTGTGTGTGTGTGTGTGTGTGTGTATGTGTAAGTGGCTCTATGAGCACCGTCTTTAGTCCCCTCCCCTTCCCTCTCTCGATCTCCGTCTCTTTCTTTGGGTTTAAACGCGAGTGAAGCAGCGACGCGACTTCGGCGACTCGCAGCTTAAGCATTAAAAACTTTTCACATTAAAGCACATTACAACAACAAATCATAGAATGCTAAAAACAAACTCACACACACACACACACACACTAACACGCATGCAACACATTTAGATAATATGCTACAACTGCTGCGGCGCAAACAAATGACAATGAGAGAAGAGAGTAAATGACGAGAGCGGGGAGCTGAGAGGGAAGAGAAGAGGAGAGGGCGAGACTCATGTGAGTTGTAAAAAGCTTTGGCAACAATGTCGCCTGAATGTCGCGCATTGTTTCCAGGCCGCTGCCTTGCGACACTAGCAGCAGTTCCCCCTCCCCCCCTGTTAGCAAAAAAATTAAAACTTTTTTTTTTGTTAAGCACATTTGCGCACTTTCCTTACTTATAGCATACTTTTAAGCGCGAAAGCGCATTAGCCAGGCAATGCATGAAATTAAATTACATATTGTCCCCGCTGATGACCGTGCTGCTTTCCCATCATCCCTCCGCCCTCCCCCTCCGAATTCCACTCCCCCATCGACTTTTTCTTTTATCTGTCTTCCCCACTATGTTCGCCATATTCATTAGACAGCACACGCCCACAATATGACCTACAACACATTTGGACTATGACCTCCATTAAATGCCAGGGCTGCACAACAAACAAATCAACTTAAAAATGCAGCGATTTCAACTGCTTACAAATTTAAGCATAAGAAATCTGAATAATATTTTTAATTTATTAATGAATTATTTAATAGGGGTACAATTACAATTGCTAGATTTTAACTCATCTACCAATTGTAATTGTAGCCCTATTCTTTTTTATACATTTTTAAACTTGAAAACATTTTCATATTTTTATTTGAATTTCTTGTATTGAATAATAATCGTTGGTGACATTTAATTTCTTCCGCAATTTAATTACATTTTTTCCCCAATTTTTCATGGAAGATTAAAACATTTATTTATAATTTTAAACTGATAAAATATACATATATGTATGTAAATTAGTTTTACCCACAATTGTTGATAAAAATCATATTAATAATACCTCAAAAATTGGTTTAAAATTAATTAAATACAATAAGGCACGTTTTTTCAATGTTTAAATAAGGTGTTTGATAACATTATATGGTATAGAAACTAATGTCAAATTTGTGACTAGATATAATTTATATGTACAATGAATAAACGGCCCTCATAATATTAATACTTGACTATGATGAATGATAAACCATTATGAAATAAGTATTAAGAGTGACAGCCCTAATTATATCCACTCAACAAATTCAATCCTTGTCATTGCTTCTGCAATTGCAAGTGCAACCCTGGGCCATAATACTTGATGCAATGACCTGCCTAATAACGTTGACAACCCTGGACGAGGATGTCGGAAACGCTCTCAAAAACTTGTTATGTCGTTAAGTGTGAAACTTATTTCGCACATGATGGAGACATCTCCTCCTCCTCCGCCTGCTCCTGCAAGTCCTGCTACTCGTGATCCTCCTGGTCCGAGTCGAGGCCTTCTTCGTTGAAAATTGCAAAAGAAATCAGCAAGAAAAGTTTTCAGTTTTTGTTTCTGAAAAATCAAAATAGCTAAAAAGTAGCGACAAGTGTTAAGAGCCGGGCCAACGGGACACGAGGTAAAAGGGCAGCAGCAAAACTTTTTTCGGCCAGCCAAAGGACACAACATAACAACAACAACAACAACGAGCAGAACAACAACTTGGTAAGCGGAAAGTAAGCCAAAACAAGGCGACAAAGTGCGCGGCCAATCTTAAAATAAACTGCAGCTGCGCGTAAAAAGTGACAAGTTTTTTGGATAGAAAAAGAGCATCAAGCGGAAGCTGATGACAGTATGGCAGGACGGAGGACGCAGGACGCAGAACGAACAGGAAAGGAAAGGAAAACGGCAACTGGAACATGTGTCCCTTTAGTTATTGGCAACTCAACGACGGACATTTGAGCACGTGACATATTTTGAAAACTGCGAAACAGCTACAGCCAATTCTACTCGAATTGGCATGGTTCTTGGCTTTAAGTTAACAGAACTCACAATTCCACGAACACTTCACGAATGAGTCAGCGAAGTTTCAACACATTGAAGAAGGAGAAAATGAGAGAGAGAGAAAGAGATGTAAGTTGGGTTGACAGCTAGCGGGTTTTTATTTGACAGCGTTGAAAAATGCGCAATGAAAAAATAAAAATATATTAAACAGATTTTAGTTTTTCTTAGAATTTGACTTAAATCAATTACGGAAATTCTATTTTAAAAAGGGAAATTAAAAGTGTAAATTGACTGCATTTATTTTCTTTTATATTTTAGTCAATTTGTTGAATATCAACGTAATTTTCAAAAATATAATCAGGCCTGTTCCGGTTTTCACTTTTTACTTTTTAGCATTTAGTGATTTGCATTTATTCACTTTGAATTTAGACTAGATTTAAACTCATCAACTCAAAGTGATATCAATCCGCTTAATATAGCTAAAATGGTATTAGAGCAGGTTAATGAAATTCAATTCCGACAAATCTCATCAAAAGTGAAATTCGGAACGGACATGAATACCTTGGTTTTTTTATTGGCTCTCATTGAATAAAAATATTATATAAAAATAAAATTTATTTTTAAAGATTTGTTTTGTTGATTCTTAAAGTAAGCATTACTTTATTGTGTGCCATTGATGCGAATGTGAAGAAGACTTATAAATTCAGGCCTTAACTTAATCCCTCAACTTTTGCCATAGAATACTTTTTAATATTGACTTTCTTTTAATATATTTTTTAACCACTCTCTGGATCTTAACGAATCCCAGTCAAAAAGGGAGGCGTCTACTTTACTACAAAATGTAATGCTAGAACTCATTTCAACTTGAATGCGAATAGGATTCAACTTTTGGCTCAAAGCTCATTGCATTTGCTTCCTGGTTTTGAGAGTTGAATGCAAATGCTTGGCAATTTATCGACCAGGCATCGTTCAAAATTCAACGCAATCAAAAAGACCAAAAGTGGCAAAAGCAGAGTGCAAAAACCAAAACCAAAATGAAAACAAAAACAAAAACGAGAACGACAAGGAAAAGAAAATAAAATAGAAAGAGACGGAGATGGAGATGGAGAAATAAATGTAAGAAGAAGGAAAAAAAAATCGCAAAGATTACAATTGAAAAGTTTTGCAATACGCGACGCGGGCTGCGCTGCAGTTTCATATCAAACTTTGGCTATTGTGTTTTCATGTGTCTTCTAGGCTAAGTTCCCCTTACCTCTCCCCCTCCCTCCACGCATCAGTCCTGCTTTCCCGCTGCCGCACTGATAACACAGAAGGCGCCGACGCTTCGTCAGCCAAATGCACTTTTCGGAGTTATCAAAGAGTTTAAATTGCATTGCCAAGCCCAATGCAATGTCGGAAGGGAAAACAAGGGAGCGGAGAATGGGAACGAGATAGAGATAGAAAGAAGCAGAGAGTGAGAGAAGTCTTAGCAACAATTTCAAGCGCATTATCCAAAAGCTCTGTCTAAAGCACACACACACACATACACACAGGCATCTCAAAAGACAAAAGTTAAACTTGGGCTGCTCAGACAAAGACCAAAGCCTCATTGCTGTGATGCTGCTCTCTTCACTCCTTACCCTTACCTTACCCCCTCTCCGCCATCGCACTCTTCTACTCTGTCTGTTTATCTTGTAAGGTAAATCATTCGAGACTGAAAGTCAAACAGGGAGAGAGAAAGCCAGCAAGGAGCTGTGTAGCGAAACTTTTCAAAGTAGTTGAGACGACAAAGACGGGAATTGAATTTAAACAATAGCCTCTGTCACGGGACACAACTCAACATTCAATGCTGCCCCATCGCCATCCCCATCCCCATGCGTTGCAACGTGCACCTGCGTCAGAGTCTTGCCGCATTGCGTCGACTTTTGTCTGCAAATTAGTCGCATATTAAAAATGTTTGGCCAAACAATGACGAGCTGCATCGAGTAGCCGCCCCATTGGCCTAGCGTCTTATGCAGCAGCATTATTGCCTCTCTTTCCTCTCTACCATCTCCTGTTTTCTTTCCTCTCCCAATTTCCCATTCCCATCCCAGCCGCAAACCTTTTGCCAATGTAGGGCAAAAGTTTCAGCCATCGCTCGCTGCTGCTGCGCTGCCAGCAAATGAGAAAAGTTTAAATGACGCTGCAGTTTGCAAATGCCAAGCAGTTAAAAATGAGAATATCTCTGTGTGGCATTGGCGAAAGAAGCTGCCCCATTTGTTATCAACACAGCAAAGCATAACTGAACCGAACCGAACCGAACTGAACTGAAGCGATGAAGGTCAGCTCAAGAGAAGCATCTCCAGGCACCAGGTCAAACAACTAAAACAGTTTGAGCAGCTGCGACTTACCAAAGCCAATGATTGAGTTCTTCATCAGCAGTCGAAACGTGATCAACTCCAGATAATACCCTGCATAGTTAGGCCAAAATACTAAATCACAGTGATGTAAGAGTTTATCAAGAAATCGACAACTCGATTTTTGCGAAAGCGATTTTCAAGTTCATTAACTGGAGCATCAGTAAAATTTGTTCATCGTTGTTCATTAGCAGAATTAAATTCAGTTGATTATAAATTTGAAAATTAATTATTAGTTGAAATTTTAAATGAAAGTCGCATTCTGGTGAATAAAAATAATTTGAACGAAATTTAAGAATTAAGACTCCAAGTCAAGATGATATTCTGTTTGGAAAATGGGTCAGTTTTCTCAAAGTTATGAAAGTTTGAAGTTGGTCTGATTTTTGATCTATCAATTTACGCATTTCTTTTGTATTTTCATTTATGTTTCATTTGGATTCTGGATATTAAAGAAACGGATATGGATACCATATATATTTATGTGCATTGTATATGCTAGAGTCATTTACAGGGTATCTAATAGTCGTGCCTTCGTTCTTCTGTTTAGTGCTCTATTCCTAAAGACGAGGACTTATTGATCAGTTGATTACTTCAACTTTAGCTTTTTATATACTTATTTGCTTCTATGCTGAGTTATAAATATATATTTTTGTACAACTCTTCACGCTTTCTCGAAATTACGCTCTTCCGCACACACACACACATACACAGACTTACACACACACACATAGAAGAAGAAGAAACAGGAAGATGCTCTCATCAAAGTACATGAAATTCTGCTTTAGTTGTGCTCATCTATTCATCCATAACTGGCATTAAAACGCAATCAGTGTTGAACAGTGCTCCACTTGTTGTTCTCGTTGTTGTTGTTATCGTTGTTATTGTTCTTGTTGTTGTTGTTGCTGTTGTTGTTGCTTACACAAAAATCACATCAACTTTGCTATGTTTGCTCAATTGCTTCGTCCACGTTTCACATTGAGCGTTTTCATCTTGTTTTCGATTCCCCCGCGTCGTCTAACTTTTTCATTAAATGTATTTCAATACTTTTGGCACTGCTTGCCCTTTGCACTGCTTGGCTACCACTGCCACATTTTTTCCACTTGACCAATTCATTTTGCGCACTTCACACAGCATCCGCACTCCCTTTTCTGCCCATTTATCGAAACTGATTTTGTTTTTCTTCGCACCAAAAGTTTCAGTTGATTTAGCTGCCCCCGCGACGCGACGCGACCCGCAGTTGACTCAGTTGTCCAACTGATTGGCTGGGGGCAGGCAGAAACAGAAACAGAAACCGAAAACTTTTTGGCCGAATGGTAAATGAAATTCCTTGACCAGACCCAGCCCTGTCAAGGTGATTGTTTTCGAACCTCAAGCGTTTCACTTGCAGCTCCGACACTATCGCAATGGCCTCGACTGTAACTCGAGACTGGAACTCCATTGGTAGCTTCTTCTTTTTTTAGGCATTCCGCTTAGCTCCTATATAAGTATATATACATTCATTTTTACGGTCAATTGGCGCTTGTTTGACTCCCATACCCAGTCCCAGTTCCTCTCTTCTTATTCTTCGTCTCCTATTTGGCTGCCTCTTCGGTTTGTTTGCACAACTCGCTGCCGCCTGGCGACCAAGTTTTGACCAATAACAAAAAAACAAACAAAAAATTTTACAAAAATATACAGAAAAGTTTTTAATTTTATTTATTGAAAAGTTTGTCGTCTTATTTATTTTGCAACCGTGTTGAAAATATGACCAAAAACGAACCGAGTCTAGTTCTAAGGCTTCTCTATTGACTTTAAGTCTTGTCCGAAATCTGTTTGCACTCGCGTATTCAAAGGCAGCTTCATTAAAAACTCATTGCCACTTGCAACTTTTTGGGGCCATCATTAGGGGCTTCGTCAAACGATGCTTGACAGGCAAACTGCAACATCCAGTTAACTGTTACTGTTTGCCAAATGATGTTGGCCAAAAATTTGTCAAAATGCCAGGCCGTCAAAACTTTTGCATCAAGCACATTTAAAAATAGCTTAAGACATTGGACACAACACTAACAACTATAAAAGAAGAAGAAGAAGAAGAACAAACAGTGAGTCCCAAAAGTGCTTGGGCAAACCACGAAAAGTTCTACAAACTGCCCGAGTATCATAAATTATGGTTAGTTAAAAGTTGATACAACAACTCCAGCAACAGCAACAATAACAAAAATCGATGTAGCACAATTGATGCAGCATTCTAATTAACCAAGTCCACAGAAATACAAACTAAATAAATGCATTCCAAACATTCAGTTCTCCCACATTTATCACTTTCCAAAACTGCTTTGAATTTCACAAAATAAAAAAAGAGTAGCTAAACTGAAAGGAGAGCATTCATGTTGTTTAAACATAACTTTAAATTGATTCTTAAAATGACCCAATTTACTAAAGATATTGCAACAAATGTAAAATATATTTCCAGATATATTTTACGTAAAAACAATGCTACTCAGTTTATGGATTCATTAACTGCGCACTTTGATTGACATATATAGAATAATCTAATTAATTAATGGATCTGAAGTTGAAAACAAATTAACCAGCTTGTGTTTAGTTAATATCGAGAGCACACGGACTAATAATTAATTATAGAGATTGTCCATAATCAAGGACAGTTTTTAATTAGAATTTTGTTCGAAACAAGCTGAAACATCAACAAATTTCTCTGTTGTCAATCTGCATGAAATTTGAATAATCTTTGCGCTGCTTGCACTGCTTGAATAGTCGCTGCAAAAGCGCAGCACTTAAAAGTATGCAATGCTTAATTTAACTTGAAAAGCTTATGAAATACGGCTACGAATTTTTGGCGAACTGACGAGAATTTTACATTTTTAATTGCTTGTCGTGTCTGTTTGTCAACGTCTTTGTTCGTGTCATTCTCTTTGTTGTTATTATTGTTTTTTGTTCTTTTTTTTTGTTATTATTTTTGTTGTTGTTGCTAATCTAATTTACTGCCTGCAACTTTTTTTGTGAGTTGTGTTTTCCGTTGGCCTCGCATTATGATGAGACATTCTAATTAACTTTTGTTTTAGTAAGTAGAAAGCAACTTGAGAGTTTTGTTGTTCGGGCAGCCCCCTGCTCCCCCATCCCCCATCCATGCCACTGGCAGTGGCACTCCTACATCTGCTGCCTTTTGGCTGCCATATAGCGTTTTGCTCAATGTGTCTAGCAGATACAAAGCATAAAATAAAAGAAAAAAAAAAATTATATGCATACTTATTTATGAACTTGTTCTCTGCCAGCAAAATTAACATTGACAACAGCAACAACAACAATGAGAAAAGCAAACAAAAAGAAAATTCCTTTTGTTGTTGGCTACGCAATTAAATTGCCTTTGCATGTGCTTATGGTTGTTGTAGTTGTTGTTGTTGTTGACTCGCACCGCCTTTTGTTTGACTTTGCGCTTATTTGACATTTTTATTTTGCTTTTACATATATTCACAAATTGTTGTTGTTTTTTTTTGTTTTAATTCAACTTTGTTTGCACATAATTTTTCGGGAACATGCGTCAGAAAGCAAACAAATGCATGAATAAATACACACTGAGCGAATGACAATGAATGACTGAATGACTGAATGAGTGAATAACTGAATGCGTTGTTTGAAAAATGCAAAAGTCAAATAACATGTACAAAACCAACAATTTCCCCCTTCTCTATGCCACTGTCAATCCCCATTTCCATTCTCTATCCATTGATATTTGATTTGATTGTTTGACTTCAGGCCAGGACTATTGAAGTTTAATGATTGATTGATTGATTATGTTGTGGCGAATACCGCGAATTAGCTGAATACCACACTGACATATTCATATCATGTCTGACAACCGCACAGTGGGTCCAAATAAATACCCATGCAATTTAATTAATTTAAATTTGTCATTTAAAAATTGCGAAAATTATTTGTGCCGTCTGTTTTTGAAAATATAATTAAGAAATTTGACACTTTTCTATTTATTTTTATTTTTTTAAATTGATGACATGAGTTTTACAATTCAGAAATGCATTTAATTTTTTTCTATACAATTGAACCAAAAAGCCTCGATAGGCTCAAGGACTCCTAAAACCTTAATTTAAAGAAATAATCAATCCCGGAGAACACATTTACTTGTGAATACGCCTCTCGGACGATTAATTTAATACTATTGAGACGGTTTAAGCTTTGTTTACTTTGCACACTCGTCTGAAGATAAAGCAATTCAAATGCTGCCATCAAAATCGTTTTAACTGTATTCAAACAAATCTGTTACTCTTCAAACTGTTCGGTCAAGTTGTCATTTGGGGAATTGAAGTGTTTGGCAACAGACTAAGCCAGACCAAAATTGAGAGAGGACCATCAGCAGAAAGTTCTTTTCTTTTTGGCCAACATTTCGGTGTGCACTTTAGTCAAGAGCGCGCAGTCAAAGTTTCAATCTTTGCCCTTTGATTTGTGCACAAATAACCGTAAACAAATTACAAATTAATAACATACTTTGCTGCTTAGTGAAAGAGAGAGAGAGAGAACAGAGTAAGGGAAGAGAGACTGTCCATAACTTGTAGCTATCAAATTGTTGTCGATGAGAAACGGGCCAAGATAAGAGGCAGAAGGCAGCAGGCAGTCAGACCAGCCAGCAGAACGAAATGCGGTATAAATTTACATATTTTATTGAAAATTGAATAGCGTCGAGAGCGGCAGCAGCAACGACAGAACACACAACAAAACACACACACACACACACACAACACAGAGTAACGTAAAGCAAAAATAACAAAGTTAACAAAATCCAGAAGCAAAAGTACCCAAAGAACCCAACATCCGAGTGAGCAAGAACAAAAAAACATAAAAAATAAAAATAGAGAGACGAAAGACGAGAGAACTTTTACAAGTAATACGAAAAAAGCATTGAATGGAAGCATGCACAATAATAACAAAAGCTAAAGCATAGCATGGAAAATGGGAGAAAGAGGGAGGAGGAAAGAGGAACCTCGCCGAATTGCCCCGCCCGACTAGATGAAAATATGACAGTAAGTTATATGCTAAACCCAAATAGAATGCCAACAAAGAAACGAAAACAAACACTGCAATTTGTAGTGTTATGAGCTAAAAAAAAAGGAAATGGAAATGGAAAAGGAAAAGGGAGGAGTAGGGAAACCTTTGAGGTAGGGGGTACTCGTATTCCTCTGCGCCTGGACAGCTTACACGAAGATTCATTTCGAATCAATACACATAAAGAATGAAGGTAGCCAAAAACCCAATGAGCAAATACAATGTGCAAGAATCCGCTGACTGTCTATGAGTGTCTCTGCGTATCTGTGTGAATAAGTAAGTGAGTTGATGTTTTTGTGTGTGAACATAATTTAACGTCACTTGTCAATGCAACTGGGCCAATTGCAGATACTTGAAAGTCATAAGTTTGCTTTATTTACAACTTTCAAGCATGTTATTTAGTATCCAACTCACAAACTTCAGTTTTAAGGGATTAATAGCACTGTTCTCAATTCCAATTCCACGTCAATTTCATTGAAATATTTGATATGCTCCAGGTTGCCTAGAAATTCCAATTAAAATACATGAATCAACAAATCGTATTTCTTTTCCACCCTCAAATGTGTGCTATGCTTATTACCAGTGAAATCGATGCGAATGCGAAATTGGGAACAAACCTGTAATTTGAACTTATTATTCTGTGAGCGCGAAATACGCTTAATTAAACTCCCAACGCCATTTTTTGAATCTCGCAGAATTTTCATATTAGCTGACTGGATGTTCCCCCTTTTTCATAATTATAATAATTACTATCAGCTGTTTTCTCATAATTTAAGTGCTGCTATTAATCAGAAGTAACACGAAAGGAAGACAGCACTCACTATAAATTATTTTTTTGTCATGCCAAATTAATGCAAATTAGTTAAGTAAACCTTACACCAGATTGTTGGGTATATTCTTGTCGATCACTCGCTATGTTTGCTTGGGCAAACATTTGTTTATTGGCGAAACTCGATCCAGCTGTTTTTACACACATTAAATGAAGTAAAAGGGTATATTGCATTCGATTTTCAAACTCGACACACAGTTCTTATATTCCGAAAAATGCAAAAAAAAAACTCCGATTGTCAATCTGGCTTTAAATTAATATCAATTGACCTATTTAGTCTCATCTTCACAATTTGCATATTAAAAATAAAATTGTTTAAGGGGTATCTTATAGTCAGCAGTCTTTATTCGTTTCTATTTGTTTTGTTTCTCACCAATCTCTCAAAAGCATGCCACATTGAGGCTCACATGGCGCATGCTGAATTAATTAGCTTTGTTCTGAAAATAAACTCTGTTGCTGCTGCCAACTTCGGTCATTGATTTTTTTCGCTGCATACTTTTCAGCATGCCCATTAAATGGCTGCCATGGCGATTGTGATTTTTAAAGCAGTTCAAAATCTCAGGACAGTTTCGGATACGGGCTTAATGAAAAGCTGCGCACACACAGCAAATCATTTAAAATTGTATAGACAACGCATACGTGCGAAGCGCAGCCCGTAGATACCCTTCACCCCACCACACACCCATACACACACACACACACACGCCCACACACACATATTGTGTTGCGGTTGTCGTTGGAAAAGCAAAAGAAATTGTTGCTAAAAATGCACAGCGTAAAAATGCAGCGTACGTGTAAATTTACCGCAAGCAGTTGGCTGGTAGATAGGAAGGGGCGTGATCGATGGAGGGGGGGAAGATGGGAAGGAAGGAGATGGGTATGACGGTAAGTCATCCGCCCCGTCAGACCAACAACAACCTTGGCTCAAAGTTTTCAATGCGCGCACTCTGAAAACAAAAGGTTTTTTATTGAATTCTGAAATGTTGCGTGGAGCGACGTAAGTTGCCACCATGGCACCATGCCACATGCCACATACTATATACCACATTTTAGCGGCATGTTGTGCTCGACAATCAACCTCCTCTCTCTGCCTTACATGTTTTCTCTTGGGATTGAGTGAAAAGCCAAACCAGCGAATGTCACGCTGCATTTGCTGCAGCTTCAGCTTCAGCTTCAGCTACAGTTGCGCCCTTAGAAGAGTCGAGAGAAGAGCTGCACATCCATTTGATTTCGTCAGTTGCACGTGCTTTGCTGCTGCTTATTCTTTGGGGGATTTACGAACAACAGACGACGATGCATCACAAGTGCGATCAAAGCTCAACAGATTTTATTTTCATATTTTACTTTATATTTTTATTTTTATTTTTCATTTGCTGCTGTTGCGTATATTTTAAAGCTTACCAAAACATTGCCATAAATAAACCAGGCTATAAGCACGGTTGGGTCTTACAAATGCTGAAGGTGTCCAGGCTTATGAAACAACTTAAGCTCGTCGCGAGCTGCAGTTACAGTTCACAGAACGCAGTTACAGGTACATACATTTGCAGGTGACACCGTTGCAGGTAAGTAATACTTAACGGTAATGGTGGCTTGCAACTTAAGTTCCATTCAACTTTAAATGTCTTTCAACTGGCAAAAT
Source organism: Drosophila suboccidentalis (assembly GCA_037043435.1). Lineage (NCBI taxonomy): Eukaryota > Metazoa > Arthropoda > Insecta > Diptera > Drosophilidae > Drosophila > Drosophila suboccidentalis. Next base: position 371,555 of record JBAMBK010000675.1, on the reverse strand, counting down.
GAGCAATGAGCCCTTTGAGCGACTTTTAACAGTCAACACAAATAATCTAAAAGCATCTTTGAGGCGACTTAAAATTGTTGTCTTTCTTGTCAGCTGGAAAATATTGAGTTTTGTGTTATGTGAGAAACTTAAATGCAAACAATTTCATAACAGACAGGAGATTCTAGTAAAATTTTCAGAATGCAATCTATTAGGCGTGTTTTATAAATAAATTAATTTTAATTATTTGTTTATATTACACAATAAAAACAAAATTAGTTAAAATATATTTCATTCAATTTAAAAGTGAATTCAAATTTGTTCAAGTATTTAAAACAAATTTTAAATCTTTCATTAAATATATTGTCATTGTATTGAAACACCGACAAATCTCTCTATAGAACATGTCCATATTCAACTAAAGGTCTGTCACATTTTTGTGTACTTACACAAGAGACAAGACTTTTGTAATTATTACATAAATCCCAAACAAAAAGTTGCTGAAGGAGTCACAAAAGTTTCCCATTTCTCAGGTCATTTGTATTGATGAGTCCACAGTACACAGAAAGAGCCGCGTTTTGATTATGAGAGACAGCCGAGCCCGAAACCGTGATTGTTCCCATGCCAAAGAAAAGTCCAAAGTCCAAAGGCAATGGCAACGGCAACTCAATAAGGCTAAAAGCCAACAGAGCACGGCCTTGGTATTAGGCTAATTGCTGGCCAACAGTCGGGGCCCAAAGCAGCTGAAAAGATGTCCTTCAGCGGGAACACGAAGAGAACTTCGATTTGAAGCGAAGGTGGAATGAAGTGAGTTATTTGGGGTCGAGAATTCTGAGCTTGAGCCTGTCAATGCCAACGCTGGTTTAATCAACGTTGGCCAATTCTTTTTTATATATTTGTTTTTGTTTCTGGTTTTTTTTTTGTCGTTTTGTTTTGCTTCATCTACAGATGATGCTGATGATGTTGAAGATGATGATGATGCTGCCAAATTAATTCAGCAAATTCAATAAAAACAAGCAGCAAAACATGGCAAACAAGCCGATGCTCCCGATGCTCCGTCCGATTCATGCAATCAAAGAGCACACAAATAAATCACCAGGCTAAAAACTAAAACCTAAACTTGAAGGAGGGGTGGGGGGGCGTTGAGTGGAAGGGGGATGGAGATGGTCGTACAACGCTGCATGGCCAAAATGTCAATGCAAATTTAATGGCTGACAATTTATATGCATGCCAAGTGACTTTTGGCCAACTACTGAACTTTCTATGCATAAGTATTGGTGTGCTGTGTGTATGTGTGTGTATGTGTCTTTGTGCATACAAAGGTGACAGGCTGCGGCTGCAGCAGAAGCGTGAAGGGGGCAGCGAGGGTTGGAGGGTTGGAGGGGAGGCAAAAGTTTCAAGGTGCCAAGTGGCTGTCAAACTTTTGCCAGCGCTCTCTGAAAATCGAATCGAATCGCGTTGAATTGCCCTCGAATGGAATAATTTGGCATAGGGATGGATGTGGATAATGAAAGACGGGGCTTACTACGATATATCGGATAGGATAGGATAGGATGACCAGACAGCTCAACCGAAGTTGAGAGCACCCAGAAGCCAATTGGCCCATTGCGATGTCTGAATAAAACTGTAGGAATCGAAAGGGATGTGGAAGGGTTGATGGGATATGGGGAAGGATACGTCTAATCATTCTTTGTCAGCCCGCTGGTCTCTTTGGGCTACGGCCGCCCGTGAAACCAGCCAGTGGAGTCTAGAAAGTGTGCCAGGTCTTCTAGCCGCACATTCGCGAGACTGCCCAGATCAACAAAGAAGGGTTTTCCGAGGAATCGGTTACGCCTTCCTTGAAGTGCAGGACAGTCACAGAGAAGGTGTTGGACACTTTCCATCTCTTCTTCGTCCCCACAGCTGCGACAGAAGTCCTGATAGGGCCCACCATATCGCTGTGCCATACGGCCGATATGGCAATGTCCTGTCAAGACCCCCGTCAGTAGCCTTATCCTGTTCTTGTTGAAGTGTAGGAGTTCGGCAGTTCGCTGTGGGTTGTATCTTGGCCAAAGTGCTTTTGAGACAAGACAGCCCAGTATCGCTGCCCAGTGTCTATCTGCCGTCGCCCTTTCGGTTCTTGTTAGTTCCGAAAGTGCATACTGGATAGGCTTGCATATATCTGCCACCGCGCAACTAGCCGGCAGCGCTGATCCGGCTCTAGCATACTATTATCATACTATTATCATATATGAAATCAGAAATTATGTTTTCTTATTTAAATGAAACCAAATTAAATACACTTTTAGCCTTAATTTATTAATTTATCTTTTTATTTTTTTATTTATTTATTAACGTCAATTGAAAACACAGACAAAATAAAGACTTCAATTTAAAATTAATAACTTTATCAAATTATATTTAAAGCAAATTAAAACTAAAAACAAAATATCTGGTAATATTTTACGTGCTAAAATTGTGCCTTATACGTTTGTTTAACATGTTTTGCCAATATACATTGTAAAAAACACATTAATTAAATAATAAATAAATCGCTTATATTTAATTCTTAAATATATTTAATAACAATATTTAATTAATTAATTACTACATAAATATATTTTCTATACTCTATTCTATGGAGTAATTTCCTCCATTTCAATATCGATACTTCTCGCCGATACCCATCCCTAGTTTAAAATGCTCTTGGTAAGGTATGTCCCGAATCGTTTTGACCTGGTCCTGGCCACGACACATAAATTAAGGCGACGCATTGCCGAGCTGAACGAGCACGGCGTATGCATGTTAACATTAACGGGTTATTTACGCCTTTTCCCGACATTTAAAATGCATTTCCTGTAGCAAGTGCAGGTATGTACATAGGTCCCTCTACGGTTAGTCCAACTCTTAGGTAAATTACTTTAAAGCGTTTATTTATAACTCCCCGCGTGAAGCTTTATGGGCGTGCCTTTATTTTGCCTTTATTTCTGCGAGCTGCCGCATAAATATCAAAAGCCACAGAGACGACAGCCAACGAAATGTAAAGATTAACAACGGCAGGAAAAACATTTTCTTTTTGGGTAGCAAATTTGTTGCTTTCCGGCGATGAAAAGTTGTGTCGCAAATCTTTAATGCGGTTTGATGGATCGCCCATTTTTTTAAGGCGGAAATTCTTGTTCTTTACTCTACTCTCTCACAAATTTATATATATTTTGAGCATATCAATCAAATATACGAGTATTTATAGACAGCTTCAAGTGGCCTGTTAAGCTGCAACAAGATGATTCTTAATTTGACTAAATTGAATTTCTGGTAATATTGAAAATTTTATAAAAATGTCTAGAAATGAGAGCTTTGTTTAGAGCTACAACTTGACATATTTTCATGCTGCAAAATCTTTGCTGTAAATTATTTTTGTGTAATTGTTTCGAAGATAAATGTTCTGGGCTAAGAATAAGCTTTAGGTCATTTGTATATATTATATATATAAACAACAATACAAATAAACGACAATGATTTCGAAACAAGCAAATTTAATTTAAGTCTCAATATCTTGATTAAAATTTAGCCACGTTTTCTAATTAAGCATTAAATCTAAAAACGATACCAATAAAGCGATTTAAATTTGAATTACTATAATTTTAAGGTTGTTGATTAACTGCAATAAATTAATTGAAATTTAGCCACATTCTTTCAACAGCAATTATGCAACAATACTAATGCAGCGACCATAAATTAAAATCATTTAAATTTGAACATCATAAGTGATTTAATTTTTATGTTTTTGAACTTTTGAACTTCAATGTAATATTGAAATTTAGCCACATTCTTTTAACCAAAAAACAACAATGCGCCTTTAAATTAAAATAAATTTAATTTTAAAAACATGAATGAACTTGATTTAAGTTTAGCCACATTTTTGACACTGTAATTAATTAGTTACTCAATAAACTAAAAGATATTAGTTTACTTGCTATATTTATGCAGTGTTCATGCTCTGGTTAATCAATGATGTTGGTTGTTGTTTGGTTGTTGAATGTTTTGGTCATTTGCTGCAAATGCTTTTGCAATGCGCAACGTAACAAAAGTCGCTTGTGACTGCTTGCAACACAAAAAGTGGCAGCACGAGAAAACCATGGCACAAAACCGCAAGAAGTTGGCCATTTGTTGGAAGGGTTTTTTCTACTCAGTTGTTTGGTTGTGCTGTCTTTGAGTTTGGAACAGCGTTATGCACTTAGAGAGACGTCGACTGCCGTTGAGGGCCACAAAGAAATGTTGCCAAATCAGCCGCAGAAACAGAGCAGCAATAACTGGCCTCCAGTGAGGCGTGGCCGCAGGGTGAGCGTATAAAAGGCGAAGGTAGCTGGAAAGCAGTTTACCAGACAACAACGACAACAGGGCGTGGCAACAGCAGCAGCAGCAGCGGCTCAAAGGATAACGCTTTAAAGGATAACGAGATGGCGACCAGTTGGATACCCTGGCAACTCTTATGCCTGGCGGCAACACTGGCAGTCGTTATGGCCATGGCAACCCTTCCATATGCCCAAGACAATGCCATGGTAATAGGCCAGCCGCTGGGCAGCTCGGAAGTGGACGCTTTCCACGCCCATTTGTTGGATGACCAGCAGACGGCCGCCTCCAAAAAGCACGAGGAGGAGCACGAGGAGGAGGACGAAGAGGAGTCCGGGGAGAAGAAGCACAGTGAGCATTACAAGAAGAAAGGCGAGAAGAGCAAAAAGGGCCACAAGCACGACGAACACCACGAAAAGGGCGAGAAGGGACATCACGACAAGGAGGGCAAAAAGGGCGAGCACGGCGAGGAGGAGGGACACGAGAAGAAGCACAAGCACTCTGAGAGTCATCACAAGAAGAAGAAGAAGGGCGAGAAGGGTGAGAAGGGCAGTGAATTCGAGGATCATGGCTCCTATAAAAAGGGTCACTCCATCAAGGGCAAACACAACGTGCACAAACTGAACGAGGACAAAAAGGAGAAAAAGTATTACGACGAGGATCACGACGAGGGCGGCGAGGAGAAGCACGGCGAATTTGAGGAGGGCAAGAAGCACAAAAAGGGCAGCAAATACAAAAAGGGCGAGCACAAAAAGGGCGGCCACGAGGAGCACTATGGCAAAAAGGGTCACAGCAAAAAGGGACACAAGAAAAAGGGTCACAAGGGCCACAAGAAGAAGCACGACGAGTCCAAAAAGTGGGGACACAAAAAGGAGCATGGCAAAAAGGGCGGCGAGGAGCACAAGAAAAAGTGGCACAAATCGCAGAAGAAGAGCAGCGAACACGATCATGGACATCACTAAATCAGATGATGATGGTGAAGAGACAGTGAAGACCCTTAGAGGGGACACTGCTTAACTTTCTAACAACTTCTTAAACTTTATATACGCTTTTACTTATAATAAAACATACAAAACACACCCAGTAATTAAGAGCTTCATTATTTTCTTGAGCAACTAAATCACAGATTTGTATAGAGTATTTAACTATTCGGTAAACATTTCTAATTCAAATATTCTTCAATTTCAATTTATAATTCTCAAGTGGAAAAATGTATGTTTACTTCAGCGGATCATTTCTGTAGTCTTAACTTTCTTTTACGCTAACAGACTGCATATATTTCGTTCTATGTAGTAGATATAGAATAGAAACATTTCTAAAATATAATGGCAAGGCAGAAAGGCTTTAATCGATACTCGTTACATACTCTTAGGCGCTTGCACCGCTGTATAATTTAAAACATCCATTACTGGCGTTCTATTGGCCCGATCTTGTTGCGATTTCACAGAATTAATCACCAAAGAAAAATGTATTTCTCAAAAATTGTGGGTGTGGTGGTTTTTCGTGATTTTAAATTTTAAACTGTGTACCACATTTAGTTTATCTACCTCATAAAGTCTCTGAGATCTAGGCGAACAGACACACGGACAGACAGACATGGCTATATCGACACTAGAAGTGCCAGCATCTCTGACTATCCATTGTCAGTTGCAGAGATAATGCCTTGTTTAGTTAATCTGTTTTCTACCATAATAACGTTGCCCTTAACTACAAAATTCAAGCTTAAGCAAATTTCAAAGTTCAAAGCTCAATTGGCAGACACTGGCTTTGACGTCGACGCTCCCAGTCGCAGTCGCAGTCGCAGTCGCTGTCGTCGTTGGCGTTGGCGTCGCAGTCGCCATTGACGTTGCCACCTGCATTGTCCTAATTGCCAAAAAGGGGCTGGACAGACAAATGAAATATGAGTGTGTGTGTGTGTGTGTATGTGTGTGTGTGTACTTGGAAATGCTCTAAACACACACACACACATGCAGAGTGAGATAGAGAGAGAGAGAGAGAGAGAGATGGGCCGTGTCAAAGGTTAATTACGCATGCTGCTGCTCGTTTGCCACGTCTCCCTTTGTCTCGCCTGAAATTCCATCTCTGGTATCCTTTGGCAGCGTCCTTGGCTAGTCCGTAAATCGCTTAACGCACACTTTGCACTTATTTTGTGTATGTGTGTGTGTGTGTGTGTTTTGTGTGTGTGTGTTCGTGTGTTCGTGTGTGTTTTCTGTGTGTTTGCTTAAGCCATTTCCGGTTCGATTTTACCCATGACTCGTCTCTGAATCCTGTGCATGAACAGACAATGGACAAAGGACATCTTTGTTTGGTTTCATATGCTAATCCTTTCGAGCTGCGTCATAAATCATTCTCGTGTCCATGTCCATGCGACACGGCCAGAAGACAGCAGACAGCAGACCTCAATCCACGATGAGGTGTCCACTTTCCCCTCCCCTTCGACAGCCTACAAACTTCAGTTTTCTATTATTGCCAACTGAGCTGAAGGAACGTTGCAATCTGCTGGGATTTGTGGCAGCCGCAATGACACAAAACAAAAGCAATAACAACATCATGAATATAACAAAAGCTCAAGGCTTCCACAGATTCCTCAGATTCTGATTCAGTTCCAGAAAACTTGACTCAACTCTTGCCAAGCGGGCATTGAAAAGTGTTTTTTAGTTTAATATATAGTAAGTGTGTGTGTATTGCAAGTTTTCTATTTGTGTGTGTCTGGCAACCAGGTGAGCAGTCAACAGTTCATGCCCCTGCACAATTCTTCTGCTGTACTGCTTGTTGTTATTGTTTTGAAATTGCCTTGCCAGCAGCAACAACAACAACCACAGCAACAACAACAGCAACAAACAATCCCACATGGCCAGTGGGCAAATGCATTAACGAAAGTGCTTGAAGCTGCTGGGATGAATAGATGGAAGGGAAGCAGGGGGAGATTGCAGCCAGAGAAACTGGTGCTGAAGGTGATGGCTAAGTGCAGGTAGCAGGTAGCAGCAGGCGGGCAGTGGCCTGGTATCAGCACTAAGAGATCATAATTCACATAACTCGGCTAATAATTCAGTTAAGTTGAAATGCGCAGTACACCAGCAGCAGCAACAGCAACAAATTCGCACACATGTTTGGAATTCAGGGTGATGCGCTTGCCTTATGGCTCCCAACAAAATGGAACCAGTTTGAAATGAACAAATGTAAATTTAAACAAATAATTGAATAATTAAATATTATTAGGCAGAAAAAATTACACATTTTTATTGTATTACATATAAACTTTAAATAAATTTATAGCAGCTAATTATTGGGACTCTACAATTAATTCAAGAATAAGCAGAACATATTTTCTACTAAAAACTAAAAAAGTGGGAACGATGAGCGAGCGAGCATTTGTCACCTCTCTCTCTCTCTCTCTCCTCCTCTCTCACATTGTCATTGTCCCAAAAAACAATAGATGGCGCACCATAGCGCAAACATAGATGGCGCCACAACTGCGCGCCTGATCCAAGTGATAAAAGTGGTCCGCAAAAACGGGCCAAATTCTTCTGAAATTTTTGAGAACAATTTTTCCGGCCGAAAAAATCAACTTTTTTGTTTTTTGAGCTAGAAAATTGAAAAAAATACCAGACATTTTGTTGAATTTTTCTCGAATTTCCGATATCTTTTGATTCTCAATTTTATTTTTATTTCTCAATTCTTTTTTGGCTTTTTTTTCAGTTTCGACACCAAACTAGTTTTAAAATAAAGTTAATTAATTTACCGAATTTTGCATTTTGTTTTTTTTTTTAAATTGTTTTTATTTAATTTTTAATTGATTTTTTAAAATTCCATTTCAAATTTGCGCGCCCAAAAATGTGAAATGTTATTAAATTCAATAGTATTGCATACTTTTCGGCATCCGTAAAATTTTGTTGCACAAAATGTTGCATAGTACCACGCCATGCCACTAGAAGGCGCCACTAAACACAGCAGCCTTTTATGCTCATTAATATTCACGCTCAGCTCAAAAGTCATTGCATACTTCTATACCTCAACAATACGCACAGCATACTTTTAGGCAGCACACAAAAAGTAAAGATGAACTTTTGGTTATGTTTCAAAAAATCCCTGCATACTTTTAGGATCACTTAAAAACTCCATTAGTAGCCAAGAAAGCTAAGCTTTTTAATTCCATGCTGCACATATTTTTAAGTACAGTCGAACTTCCCTAACTCGAATCACCATTATCCAGGAAAAAAGTTCGAGTTAGGGAGACTTCGAGTTAGGGAATTTTTTTTTTTTAGTATATTAAAAGAAACTACAAATGCATTCAATCATAAATACATTCCAAATTGCAAATTTTTCATGTTATTTTGAACAAAAAAGGATTCAAGTTTGTTCATGACCTGTCGATACTCTCAAAAATTGGTTTCTTCGTTCTTTTGCTGTATCCAGAAGAAGTTCCCGATTCAAATGTCATCATAATTAATATTTAATTTTTTAATATAATGAAAAATGTTTTTGCTGACATACCACATTTTTCAGCAACTTTAATTTATTTGGTCTACTTTCAAATTCCTTAACTACTAATAAGTTTGAATATTTCCTTAAACATTTTTAAACATTTTAGTACACTGATGCGCTGACAAAGAAGTACATTTCGAACATCTTTCCTATAGCAATTTCACAAGCCTAAATAATTGTTGATGCAATATTCTATCATATTACATCACCATATGTTAATGTACATCAATATTACATATCCAAACGAGTCTGTAACAAAAGCATAAAACAGAAACGAAAAAAAAATCAAACTTTATTGGAGATTTTCCCGAAAAATTCGACTTACAGAAGCACGGGCCAATATTTTTGTTCGAGTTACGGAGAAATTCGACTTATGGAAGTTCGAGTTAGGGAAGGCGATTTGTATGAAATTTGCTCAGTAAACGCTATTGCCACTCGATTTTGTTCGAGTTAGAGAAAATTCGAGTTAGGGAAGTTCGAGTTAGGGAAGTTCGACTGTAAGTTGTTTATTTTCCAACTTTTATGTTTTGTCTTTTAAATTTTGAACTGGTTCCAATGCAGCTAACGGTTACAGCATGTGCAACACATGCCCACTGTAAGGGAGAGCTGAACAATTGTTGTCTGGTTGCAATATGACCTTCGTATCTCTGACAAGGATTTGAGGCTCTTTCTCCCTCTTCCGTCTCGTTGCGGCTTGGCACCACTGCAGCAGTTTTAAAGGATTTTCAATGTTCTTGCAAATTAGTTTAATCCTTAGTGAATGTGAATGTGTGTGTGTGTGTGTTTATGTGTGCATGAAAAGTTTATTGTTTTTGGGGGATAGAAGCTGCTGTTGCTGCAGCTACTGATGATGATGATGTTGCTACTTGTGTGTTGCCTGTTGTTCCCTGTTCTTTGCGGTGTCCTGGCTGCATTTTGGCCAAGGCTTAAGCCCTCGCATATGCTCTATGTGTGTGTCTAGTTTATCATTCATTTATCTGTTTTTATTTGTACTTTTTTTCTTTTAAATTTTTGCAAATTGCTAAAGAGCTTGTAAGCTGCTTATTTAATTAAAATGGACTATTAATGATTAAAGGATTTAGCTTTAGCTTTGGCTTCATCCATTGCATTGTGGTAAGTGTGGCAATCAGTTAGTGCAAAATTGGTAGCCTGCGTCTGCTTTAACCAATTAGCCACGGCTCGTAAATATGCAATGCCTCAATGAATGTGTCAATGATTAGGCAGCCGCTGTGGCAGCCACTGTGGCACAGAGCACAATGGGCACAATATAGCGCCAAATGTAAATGTTGCACTTAGGTAGCTGCAACAGCAACGGCAACGGCAACAACAGCAGCTGCCCCAATGGACCAACAATAACAAGCTAATGCAACTGCAATGCGAGCCAAAGTGACACGAAGGGATCGAAGAGTGTTGTGGGGGAGGAGAGGAGGGCAGAGGGGCAGTTGCAAGGCTATAATCAAGCGAATGGATGCCAATGGACAACACACACACACATACACACAAATACACACACACACACAACACACTCGCCCATTGCACTTAATTTATTGTGACCAATATAACGTAGCCGGGAGCCATAAGGACGCAGGAGCAAGGAGACAATGCTTCCAGGCTCCATTGGCATCGCCATCGCCATCGCCATCGCTTGGGGTTTTCGTTGGCCGCATGTAAATTGAAAATTATGGCAATGCGCAACAAGATTAGCCCACGTCAGGATGCATCCTTCCCCCTTCCCCTCCCTCCCAGCCCCTATCCTTTTATTCTTCTCCTCTCCCTCCGCTCTCATATAACAAGTTTAAATGAATTTATTGAAGCTGGCACGCGAGCAGGAACAGTGTAGACTAAATGAATGAATGAATGAATAGACAAATGAAGTTATGACTTAATGTATTCGAAGTAGATTCCACATCCGGTGGTGACTTGGCTATGGAAGCTTCCCAAAGGATAAGAGCAACTATTAGAGAACACTTTAAAACTTAACATGCCAAAATTTTAGTCTACAAAATTCAACTTTACTTGTATGAAACCGAAACTTTTTCGAATAATAATTATTATTATTAAATAAAATTCAACATTTTGAAAAACTTTATTGCTTGACTAAATGACTCAAAAATAAAATGAATTCAGATTTTATAAATTTCAGTCAGAATTAAAAAGGTAAATGTTTTGGTTATATTTATTTATATATACACAATTTATATATTTAATAAAAAATTAAGTAACATCTGAAAAGAATTTAAAATCAAAGGAATATCTTGAATTTAGAATCTCTTCAACAGCATCAATTGCAATATGCAAAAAAGATTTCATCTTAAAAATAAGGAAAATTCCAATGTTAGAATGTCCTGCCAGAATTGCATAGATACCTGATATTTAAGCCATATTTCAAATGTCAGTTTGTCGGTTTGACTGTCAGTTGCACAGCGCTCTCGACTTTTCTTTTTATTCTCTACAGTTGCCACTCGAGGATTTTTTTCTGCTGCTGCTGCGCCATTTTGACACAGAATCCGACACTCATCCAATAGACGATGAAGCGCAGGATGCGGATGTGGATGAGGATGTGGATGAGGATGTGGATGAGGACATGGATGTGACTGTGACTATGACTATGACTGTGGATGAGCTTGAGCTAGAGAATGCTGAGCAAAGATATGGACAAGTGTTTGGCGTTCATTGGCGCAGCATCATCAGGCCAAGGGGTAACAATCAGGGGGGATCGAGGGAAGGAGGGGGAGGAGGAGGAGGAGGAGGAGGAGATCAGCCAAGTGCAGCAAACTTATCAGCTTGCCTTATTATGCAAATGCCGACGAGTGAGGAGCCACCATAAGCTGCATGCCAACGTCATCGATTTATAAGTTATGCAAGAGCATCCCCATCTCTTCTCTCCCCTCTCTCTCTCACTCTCTGTCTGTCTGTCTTGGCCATCTGAGAATCGACTGTTTGACTACTTTGTAAGCAATGGTTTACTGTTGTACTTGCCACTTGCCACTTCTGCCTTTTGCTGACTGCAATCACAATTTTTTCATTATACCCTGTGCCGAAGGTATAATAAGCTAATGCGAAAGTATGTAACAGGCAAAAGGAGGCGTGGCAGAACCCATTAAGAGCCCTTTACTGTGATTAGCATAAACAATCTGTTTTTAAAATAAAAATTATTGTCTTACGAAACGCTTTTATTTAAATTTTAAGAGAAAAAAATATAAAAAAAAAAAGGAAAAGTACAAAAAAAAAGTCATGTTTAAAAAATGATCTTATAATAAATTTATTTCTCACAAATCTAAAAAAACAAATAATTTTTTTAATAACTGCGGCAATGCCAAATTTAACTTTTTTTCAGAATAATTTGTGCATAATATTTCATATTTTTCGTTACGGATATTTTGAGGCATGAAAATGTTTTCCTCACTAGATTTTTACCTCATAAAGAGGCTTTTTTTAGTGTATAAACATCTAGAGTTCAGAGACTAGAGTAAAACAAATAGCTAAGGACTCTAAAGGTTTGCCACGCCTGCCATCCATTCAGAAAAAAATTTACCACACTCAGTAGTCTTTTTTTTCGTTTTATTATTGTTAATAAATCCACTTGATTAATATCGGGTTAAATATAACGACACTTTTTAATTTTGCGACGGGTTTATTATAAATACAATAAATATATTTGATTTTAAATGAAGTAACAAGTATCTTAAAGTCGTGAACTCAACTATATCGATCTTATTTGTCTATTTGTTTGTGCTTCCCAGAATCAATCTTTGGCCACGGCTCGTTCAGATTCCAATTAGAGTTCAGGTTTTTCTTTTCCCGATTCCCAATTCCGTTCCCAATTGCAAATGCAGCTGCTGATTGGATGCACACAAACAAAAACTGCATATAAACAATAAAAACAATAACGAAAAAAAGTAAGACAACATGAATAACAACAATGTATGTATATCAATGTGCATATCTTTTAACAATGTGATTTTTAATCAAAGTTTTTTTTGCTCGTGGCGGCAGTTAGAAAAACTGCGAAAACGCCAAAAGAAAATCTATTTCATTGCGAACCGCAATGGGAACCAGAAATTGGTTAAGTGGAAACAAGTAAGAACTGCAGCAAGACTGGAAAATACTCTGTAACGTACACACTACAATAGATGGCGCCAGGGCTGCTTTGCCTATAATCAAATGCTCTGAAAAGAAACAAAATATTCTTTACTTCCAATGGGAAAATATAAATCTCTCTCTCTCTCTCTCTCTCCTCTCACACATATCTAGCAACTCTGATACGTTAAACCAGCGTAGCGATTCGATTGTGAAAGCTTTTATGATTACGCATCGATAGCAGCAGCTCACAACTCGCATGGAAAGCTGTGAGCGGGCCAAAGCTTTGCGTAAAAGCTCTATCGCGTGTACTTGAGATCGTTGGATCGACGACTTCCACAAACGATGTATTGGAACTTTTCGAAGTTCGAGCGACAACTTTACTAGCTCTGCTGCTCAGTCGGTTTTAGTTCTGTCGGAGTAAAGCAGCAACGTTCGCAAGTGGAACGTCAAGATAGAAACGTAAGCCAAAAAGCAAACAAGTAAAAAACACACATACATTTATACACACAGAAAAAAAAGTAATTTAGCAGCAGTTTTAAATTTTAATAAGCCCATAAAAAAAATGCAGGCTTACGACTTGATTAGGCGTAGCTCGCCAATTTGGAAGCGGCAAAAATGTGATAATAAAGAAAGAGACGAAAAAAGTTTGCATTTTGCATGCGTATTAGATAATGAATGCAACACTGCAGACTAAAAAGCGAAGCAAACACATAACAACTGTACAACACCAAATAAAAAAGTGCGCATAAAAACGGAAAAAAATGCCGAAAGAAAAAACTATTTGTTGTGTGAAATTTAGCTGCACAGTCAGCTGACCTTCCCCTCGCGCTCGCTCCCTCTCGCACAAGGGTCTTGTGATCTTACGCTGAATAAGTAAACCCAATTGGCTGAACGTTTTTTTATATGTGGATGAGCTACTTGAAAGCAGAATGCAAAATTCAATATGGTGGCTCGGCTGGGGGCGCACTTGGAGCTTGTGGCTCAATTCGGTTTGCATTTTTCCATTTGTCAGCTGACAGCATGACAGTAGTCTTGTGATCAACGTCAAAATCCAATTGTCAAATATTCGAACTCGAATATGAGAGAGGGAGAGCGAGTGAGAGCGAGAGCGTGTAGAGTTTGCTGAGCGCAGCTCATATTTACGCTCGCTCTCTGGAACTCTTACTCTCCCTACTAGATAACAAAACTGGAATCGCCCGCATTTTTTTTTCTTTTCTTCCAAATCGTATCTCAACGAGTCGAGAAAAAAGTAAGAAGTAAAAAAAAAACACTGTTTCATGTAATAATTATTGTTCAATTCGATTTTGTCTCGTAGAGTGAGTTTAAACGTAGTAACTATGGCTCTCCGTTAATTAAAAGTTATCAACGTCGTTGGAAATCGCTTTTCGAACTTCTCCAAAGCTCTGTCACGTGAAATAAAAGCTCTGCTTATTAACTTTTATTCATTCATCGAGCATAATTTTGCCGTGAACAGTTAAAATAAAGAAAACAGTTGTGAATACGTTGCTTGAAATCGAAATTAAACAATAAAGTAAATGAAACTTATGGTGTTACCAAAAAAATGTTAATTTCTTAACCTATGTGTGGGTTAAATGGACGTGTTACTGGGCTCTTTCAGCCAGCGTGCGCTCCATTTTGTCAGCTGACAGTGATAAGAAAATTTTCTATACATTCTCATATCTAGTGCAAAAATACTACAATAGAAAAATTTATTTTAGTGAGAAGTTACAATATAGGAATGTTTTAAGTTGTTCCTATTTTTATCAACAAATAACCATATTTAGAAAAAAAAATGCTAAAAAGATATTTGAAGTCTTATAGCTAACTGTTAATCTTATAATTATTAAAATTTACAACTTAAAAATATTTATATAATTCTGTTTTTTTTTTTAGTTGTAGAGTCAAAATATAAACCAAAATGTCCAACTTGAAGCGTTTCGATGATGAGGAGCGTGAGTCCAAATACGGCCGCGTCTTCGCTGTCTCTGGACCTGGTAAGTAACGCCCACTAAATCCAAAGTATTACCCAAAATTGAACCAAATTTCATTGATTAGTCGTGACCGCGGAGTGCATGTCCGGCTCTGCTATGTACGAGTTGGTGCGCGTGGGCTACTATGAGCTGGTGGGTGAGATCATTCGTCTGGAGGGTGACATGGCCACCATTCAGGTGTACGAGGAAACCTCCGGTGTCACAGTCGGTGATCCCGTGCTGCGTACGGGAAAACCTCTCTCCGTTGAACTGGGTCCCGGTATTATGGGCAGCATTTTTGACGGTATCCAGCGTCCATTGAAGGACATTAACGAGCTCACCGAATCCATCTATATACCCAAGGGTGTCAACGTGCCATGCTTGTCCCGTACCGCGAGCTGGGAATTCAATCCCCTGCACGTTAAGGTCGGCTCTCACATTACGGGAGGTGATCTGTTTGGTCTGGTCCATGAGAACACTTTGGTCAAGCACAAGATGATTGTCAATCCCCGTGCTAAGGGTACAGTTCGTTATATTGCCCCATCGGGCAACTACAAAGTCGATGATGTTGTGCTCGAGACCGAATTCGATGGTGATATCACCAAGCACACTATGTTGCAAGTGTGGCCCGTGCGTCAGCCCCGTCCCGTCACCGAGAAGCTGCCCGCCAATCATCCCCTGTTGACCGGCCAGCGTGTGCTCGACTCGTTGTTCCCCTGTGTCCAAGGCGGCACCACAGCCATTCCCGGTGCCTTCGGTTGCGGCAAGACTGTCATCTCCCAGGTATGTCCAACAATCTAAGCAGGCGATTAAATCAGATTACTCAATTGAACACAATCCTCAGGCTCTGTCCAAGTACTCCAACTCTGATGTCATCATCTACGTCGGTTGCGGCGAGCGTGGTAACGAGATGTCTGAAGTACTGCGTGATTTCCCCGAGCTGTCCGTTGAAATCGATGGCGTCACCGAGTCCATCATGAAGCGTACCGCTTTGGTGGCCAACACCTCCAACATGCCTGTCGCTGCTCGCGAGGCTTCCATTTACACTGGCATCACTCTGTCCGAGTACTTCCGTGATATGGGTTACAACGTCTCCATGATGGCTGATTCCACTTCCCGTTGGGCCGAAGCCTTGCGTGAAATCTCTGGTCGTCTCGCTGAGATGCCTGCTGATTCCGGTTATCCAGCCTATTTGGGTGCTCGTCTCGCCTCCTTCTACGAGCGTGCCGGCCGCGTCAAGTGCTTGGGTAATCCCGAGCGTGAGGGTTCCGTCTCCATTGTCGGTGCTGTGTCGCCACCTGGTGGTGATTTCTCTGATCCTGTGACCTCCGCCACTCTGGGTATTGTCCAGGTGTTCTGGGGTCTCGACAAGAAACTGGCCCAGCGCAAACATTTCCCCTCCATCAACTGGCTCATCTCGTACTCGAAGTATATGCGTGCCCTGGATGATTTCTATGACAAGAACTTCCCCGAGTTTGTGCCACTGCGTACCAAGGTCAAGGAGATCCTGCAGGAGGAGGAGGATCTCTCCGAAATTGTGCAGCTGGTCGGCAAGGCCTCTCTGGCCGAGACCGACAAGATCACCCTTGAGGTCGCCAAGCTGCTGAAGGATGATTTCTTGCAACAGAACTCCTACTCGTCCTACGATCGTTTCTGCCCCTTCTACAAGACCGTCGGCATGCTGAAGAACATCATTGACTTCTACGATATGGCCCGTCACTCCGTTGAGTCGACGGCTCAGTCCGAGAACAAGATCACCTGGAATGTCATTCGTGAGGCTATGGGCAACATCATGTACCAATTGTCCTCCATGAAATTCAAGGTAACAAAAGAAAAACTTTATTTTACATTATACAAATATTAAATTGTTTTGTTATATTTCTTTTTCAGGATCCCGTCAAGGATGGTGAGGCCAAGATTAAGGCTGACTTCGAGCAGCTGCATGAGGATTTGCAACAGGCCTTCAGAAATCTGGAGGATTAGAGCACATTGGCCGTACTTTTACACCCTAATCTTATATTGTTATGTAGTTAACTTTTAAAAATGGCAACAGAAACGTTCATATTGCGTACAGTTCCGTCAAAACAATTCCGTGCAACGCAACAAAAGATTCCAAAAAACAAAAACAAAACAAAAAAAAAGATTTAAAAAAAAATGTAATGAAATACTATTGTTAACATTCCTCTTCTAATAGCCTGAGAGATGAAAACATTCCGGCCTGCGGTTGCTTCACAACTTCTAACCCTCACCCACCTCTCCCTCCCTCCCCATCAATTTGCCCCACGGCCAGCCTCAAAGCAACAACAACAGCAACGTAAATAACGTCCTTCTATGTACTTCCATACACATATACATACACAGAAGCACACACACATACACGCCGCACACACACACAAACCAGATACGCAAATACAAATGCATGCATAGTATTATTGTTTAATGAATGGAAATTCTTTTGTTTATTTGTGAAAAAGTCATGTTTTCTCCTTGTTTGTTTGTTTGTTAAACTTATGTAAATATTTAAAGTATGAAATATTAAATGTACGAATAAAGTGCAAACAACAAATACATTTAATGTAATTGAAAGTCAAATGGCCTTTCACTCTCTAATCATTTCTATAGCCTCAAGTTTTTCACCTCCTACTCTGCTCCTATCGATTGACTCCAACTGTAATTATTGCAATCAAGCCTCATGCCCAAAGTAAAGTGAATGTTCAGCATGATATTTTCATACAAATCATAAACTTAAATTGACCCCAAACGAGTTAATATATTGAATACCACCGATTTTTCACCCGTTGTATTAGTTTTCCGAGAGCATTAACACTTAGAACTTTAAAAATTAGTTTGATATGATTGATCATAAGCAAATCGATTATCTGTACAACCTTACGAAACCTTTTCCACCCAGGAGTGCTTAAGTTTCTAATGCGATCTATTTTATAACTATAGCATTGAAATTGAATTTTTTATCTAAAAGCATTAAATACAACAACTCGAAAGTTTTTCTTCTTGAAGGGTTAAAATTGCTTAAAATATTTTTACTTCACTACATTTTATTATCCCGCCTTGAAAGTAGATTTTCCGGAAATCGTAAAACAAAAATCGATTTTATTATCGGGTACAAATTTAGAAACTTAATTTTTCATATTGAAATTAAATCGATTTTTCCCCTTTGAAGGTGTTATTTTTCTATATCGGAATACTCATTTTCATCCCTAATCGATTGCGGGTAATCAACGTATATCTTTTTGATCAGATTCTCAGATTTTCCACAGGATCAGATGATATTTTCTATTCTTGACAAAAAAAAATAAATATATATTCAATATAAATGCAATAAAACAACACAAAAAAACTCTTGAAACAAAATTATTCGTTGTTATTAACCAATATTGAAACCAATAAATTGTCTTCATAATGGATCGTAAAAAATGCGATTGCTCGAAGAAGAGTACCTCCAAGAAGTTGCCAGATAAGGTTGAGAAACTGGAGAAAGTGGAGAATCTGGAGTTCGAAGAGACGTTGGGAAGACGAGAGACGCTGATGCGGTCAGAGAAGCTGAGCAAAAGTGAGAAGCAAAAAAAACCAGAGAAGTCAAAGAAGCAGGAGGAGAAGTTATGGAGTCCGAATCCGCTTAAATTTGATAGTGCTACGAATACTTCATTCGTAAGTGACTCGATTCCAGATATGGAAATGGAAGCGGAAGAGGAAGTGGAAGATGAAGTGGAAATACCCGTGACAATTCATGAGATTGAAGTTGAGGTTGATCAGAAACCGTCAGGCTCGCGATCGGTGACAATGAATGAGAATTTGAAACGATTCGATTTGGATGGGTATCAAAGAGGTCGAGTCTTTGGCGTCTCTGGACCCGTGGTCAATGCCGAGAAGATGGCCGGCTCGGCGATGTACGAGCTGGTTCGTGTGGGACACTTTCATCTGGTGGGTGAGATCATTCGCCTTGAGGGTGACATGGCCACCATTCAGGTGTACGAGGAAACCTCCGGTGTGAGCGTCGGCGATCCCGTTTTCCAGACGGGCAAGCCGCTATCGGTCGAGCTGGGACCAGGGATTATGGGCAGTATCTTCGATGGCATCCAGCGACCTTTGCGGGCGATCAACGAGCTGACGAAGTCCATCTACGTGCCCAAGGGCGTCAATGTCAAGAGTCTTTCGCGGAGCATTGAGTATCCCTTTGTGCCGGCCAAAGTGAAGATAGATGATCTCATAACTGGCGGCGATATCTATGGCTATGTTGAGGAGAACAGTTTGGTGGAGCATCGTTTGATGTTGCCGCCACGTGCGCAGGGCAGAATCACTTGGATTGCCCCTGCCGGCAGCTACAATGTCGATGAGATTGTCATCGAAACGGAGTTCGACGATAGGATCACCAGACACTCGATGCTGCAGGTGTGGCCAGTGCGTCAGTGTCGTCCCGTGATCGAAAAGCTGCCCGGCGTGAATCCTCTGCTAACGGGACAGCGTGTCCTCGACGCCTTCTTCCCCTGTGTCCAAGGTGGTACCACCGCCATACCAGGTGCCTTCGGCTGCGGCAAGACCGTCATCTCACAGGCCTTGTCCAAGTACTCCAACTCGGATATCATCATCTACGTCGGCTGTGGCGAGCGTGGCAATGAAATGTCTGAGGTACTGCGGGATTTCCCCGAGCTAACCGTGGAAATCAATGGCGTCTCCGAGTCCATCATGAAGCGCACCGCTTTGGTGGCCAACACCTCCAACATGCCTGTCGCTGCTCGCGAGGCTTCCATTTACACTGGCATCACTCTGTCCGAGTACTTCCGTGATATGGGCTACCACGTCTCCATGATGGCTGATTCCACCTCCCGTTGGGCCGAAGCCTTGCGAGAGATCTCTGGTCGACTCGCCGAGATGCCCGCGGATGCGGGTTATCCCGCCTATCTGGGAGCCCGTCTCGCTTCTTTCTATGAACGCGCTGGACTCACCAAGTGCCTGGGCAGTCCCGATCGCGAGGGATCTGTGTCGATTGTGGGTGCGGTGTCTCCGCCCGGTGGTGACTTCTCCGATCCTGTGACCTCAGCCACGTTGAGCATTGTCCAGGTTTTCTGGGGTCTCGACAAGAAGTTGGCACAGCGTAAGCATTTCCCATCGGTCAATTGGCTGCAATCCTACTCCAAGTACATAAGAGCACTCGACTCTTACTATGAGGTTGAAAGTCCCGAATTTGTCGAGCTGCGTGCTTTGGCCAAGCAGGTGCTCCAGGAGGAAGAGGACTTGGCGGAGATTGTCCAATTGGTGGGCAAAACCTCGCTCAATGAATCGGATAAGATCACCCTGGAAGTGGCCAGATTGCTGAAGGATGACTTCCTGCAACAGAACTCGTACAGCGTCTACGATGCCTTCTGTCCCTTCTACAAGACGGTGGGCATGCTGAAGAACATGATGGTCTTCTACAAGTGCGCCATCCAGGCTGTGGAAAATACGTCGCACAATGAAGCCCATGTCACCTGGGGCCTCATCCGTGAGCGTGGCTCACAGATCCTCTACGATCTGGGCACCATGAAGTTCCTCAATCCCAAAGACGGCAAGGAAGCCGTAGAGGAAGCGCTGCAAAAGATCCACGATGATGTCGTCAAGACCTTATTGCATTTGGAGGAGAATGCCGCATCCTATGGTTAGACAATATGGAAACATGGAATCAATCTTAATTATTCACACTTAACACTAACTCGTGTCTGGTCATAGATGTTGTTACAATAAATTTATTGTACATTTTAATATATATTTATAAGTATTTTATTTACTTTTAAGATAGAATTTACTCTTACTTTAAGATTTCTTTAATTAAGTGGCTGAGCAATGTTGAAGTGGACGAAAAAACAAAAAAAAAGTAAAATAAATATTTTAGACATTTTTATAAATTTTCTTATTTTATAAGAAGTTAAACTTGTTGAATTCATTTTTTGTATACCTTAAATCTTTTTTTATTGAATTATTTTCATTGAATTGTAATTGTTTTTATAAATATGGACATTTCCAGAAAAAGATCCACCTAGCCGAAAAACGTAAAAATTGATCAAAAACTCAAATCTTGTGAAATTTACTTCCAAAAATGTATTTAAGTTATTTATTTAAGCAATATACGCTAGAAGAAATTCAATAGGATGAACATATACATAGATTCTACATTGGAATAAATTAACTTTTTCTAAAAATGCACCGATCGTATTCTCTCGATTACACTAAGTGAGATAGTGAGATTGTAGCAAAAACCTTTTTAATACATAGTTTTAACAAGTTTTACAAGTTGTTTTCGATGTGTCGAATAAAATTTGATGAACAAATTCTTGGCACAAACTAGCTGGAAATCTTGTCACGTTCGCGATGTCGCGTTACAAATTACTAATAAAACTTGTAAAATAAATAAAATGATAGTAACATATCAAAATTATTTCTAATATGGAAAACTGCATTATTTTATTATGGTTTAAGAGTACTTTCTTCCAAATGTATCGCCACATTTCGAAGACTTTCGCATTTGTCAAGATGAAGTCAAACATGACTTCCATTTTTCGTCGCGTTCGCTATGCATTGTTTTCTGAAAGTAATTCAAAAATGACAAGTCTTCAATGCTTGCCTTTTATATTAAAAATAGTGTTGATAAAATGCATTAAACACGTAAGAAAACATTTTTGAAAATGTCAACTTTTGCCATGTTTTTTTTGTCACTTAAAGACGTACAAATGTCGCGTTCTCATGCATTTCAAGTATTTTCTTAATTTAATTAGCTTCTTCTCCCTCAATAATTTTTGGTGCAACTGCCGCAAGTTGACGCGGCTGCTCATTAGTTCTACTCGAAATTGAAACACAGCTTTCAAATAAATTGTTGTTGTTGTTGTTGTTTTTGTTGCTGCTGCAGCTCAAACCGCATCCTTCCGTTTGCATAAAAGTCAGAGGTAGTTAGTCATTTTCTTTTTTGCCAATACTCAACGCAAATTCGTTCGATAATTTTCGCAACGCCAAGCAAATGTCGACAAAACTCGTTGATTTATACGAAAAGTTTATTAATGCGCTCAAAAAGCAGCCGAAGCTTTGCCACGCCCCCTTCACAGTCTACAGCCATCGCCTCTATTTTCGCAAAGTACCAAAAATTTGCCAAAACCAACGTCACAACCCTCAAGGCAACAAAAATGCAGAGATCGATTTCGATTCAATTAGTGGAAATTAAATGTAAGTTTACACACAAACACACACACACACACACATGGGCATGTGTATACATATTTGTTGCAGTGCATTTGTATTTGTACGTTTGGCTTTGACGATAAGCTGTTTGGGGGCGTGGCAAAGGACGGGCGGGGGAGACTAAAGGCATTGCGATGATTACATTTCCGCAGCCAAGTAACCAACTCAGCCATAAAATGAGCGCAAAAAAAATATAGTATAAAATAGAAGGAGACGAGGAATCAAGCCAAAAATCAGTTCAATTGCAAATTGAAAATCCCCTTACAACTTCCGTTTCCGCCACGGAGTGAGAGCGCAAATGGGGGAGCAAGCGAGAGGGAGAGAGAGAGTGGGTCGCTCGGCTGCCATGACAAACGTGGCGTATGAGCAATGTGCACTAATTGGCCGCCCATCGATGCCGTTTGCAGTTTCGGCTGCCACCAGGGGCCAAAAACAACAGTTATGCAACCAAATCTTTACTAAATTAATCAGTGTAACGGGAATATGATACAGTAACATAAATTACGCTATAGTTTCTAATTTAGTTCTAATAATTGAAGTCCACAAGTCCTCAATTCTTATTATCGCATTTCTTATTAGATTGAAAAATTATTAAAATGAATTTTTTATTTAGTAATAACAGAAAAATAGCAGCAGTAAATGTTTTTTTTTTTATAAACACCAAAGATTCCAGTTTTTTATCATTTCTAAGTTATAAGTTACAAAATGGAGATAGAGGGATTACAAATAGAGATTACAAAAAATAGAGATTTTACGTAGCTTTTATTTTTAAAACCATACCACAAAATGCAATTTCAAAAGAATTATTTTTTGGTGGATTAGCAATTTTAGCCTATTTTTGAAAAAAATAACCGTTTTATTCTTATAAACATCAATCATATATTATTTCATTGCTAATGTTTTTTTTTAATAAATTTTACTTGAATTTTTGTATATTATTTTTTATTTTGCAATTTTCGAAGACAAAATTAAAAAATCATTGTTTTTGCTTAACGAAATAATAGAAATTAAAAGCAAAATATCTGTGCATTGTCATTTTTATTCCAATACTTATAACAGTTACAGTCACTTTTTACCACTGTCAGTGGTACTGGGAGCTGCCACCGCCCACAACCACCCGCAACCACCCACAACCACCCAAACAGCCCAGCAGCTCAGACAGCCTCTCATTTCAGCTGGCATTTCGAGATGCCAGTTGGCAGCTTTTGGCTTTAAGCCGGAGTTTCCTAGCGCAAGTTCAACCGAGTTCAGCAGGTCGGGAGTGGATATGGGGAGTCTGGGTGGGTAGGGAGTGGGGGCGTTATTGCATAATTTGAAGGGGTTAAGCCATTGAGCTTTAATGCAAAAATTTCAATTGAACGTCAAACAGTCAATTCGCTTTAGCGGCGATAATCGTAAAAGGATAATGGCGCTAAAAGCGCATAAAAAGGCAGCGCAAGAGCATCAAGTCGGAAAGGAAAGGAGTCAGCACCTACACCCAAGAGAGAAAGGAAGAGAGAGAGAGAGACTCACTTGCAGTCAGCTTTGTGTGTGTGTGTGTGTGTAAGGGAGAGTGTACGACTGTGTGTGTGTGTGTGGTGTCTGCTGTGGACGCTGTTGGGCATAAGTGTGCACTCAATTAAAGGATATTTTCGGGCGCACAGCTAACGGCCGTTTCATCTAGCCTGTTAGATAAACCCCATCGCATTGACCAGGAAAAGAATTGTGAGATAGAGAGAGATAGACATAGAGAGAAAGAGAGAGAGAGGGATTGAGCGAGTAAACTATGTATTTAAGCACGAATGAAATAAATGATACAAAAAAGAATATATGCATAAACAGACACAAAAACAAGTAGGAAAGGCTATAATCAAGCTCCCGACCATAGGATACCCGTTACTTATTCAAACATATACACAATAATTGTACTGCATACTTTTAGGCTATTATATTGCTTAAAAACGTAATTCAGCCATTACCACCTTTCTATTTGTCCGATCTTGTTACGATTTAGTAGGATGATAGGTAATAATAGTAGTTAACGTTAATTAGCAACAAAATTCTAATATCTTAAAAACTGTGCATGTGGTGGTGGACAGACGGACCGACGGACATGGCTAAATCGACTTGGATGTAGATGCTGATTAAGAATATTTGTATACACTTTATAGGGTCGAAGATGCTTCCTTCTCCCTGTTACATATATTTCAACGAATACAATATACCCTTTTACTTATTTTTTAAGTAACGGGTATAATAACTTCAAAGTAGCTTATAACTATTGGATTTGCATAGCCGATAGATAGAATAACCAATATACACAGCACATATCTTAAATTTAGGTTATTAGCTTATTTGCAGCTTAGCTTAATCAAATTACACAAATATCATAAAACCATTTCAAATATTATGTTACTTACAGGAACTTTATTAAAAACCAAACCAAATTGAAATATCAAAACCTTTTTATGTTAGACTTAGAAAAATGCCAAAATGAATCGAATTTCATATTTACCAAAATTAAATCATGTACCTCAAGTCCTAATCAGCTATTGACTTGCAAAATTACTAATTCTAAATTCGAGTTGAATGCTTTTAATTATTTTTAAAATTTGTATTTGTATCTTTAAGTGTAAAAATTACGTTAAGTGCACTAAAAATGTATGAAAATAAAATTTATATACCCAATATTATTTGGCATATTGAAATCATTGACTTTAAATTGAATTGAGCTCATATCTAGTTTTCGGAGTATTTTTTTTCAGTGTACCAATGACAATGATAATCCTTTCGGGAATGCATTGGGTCGTACTTTTTAATACACAAATATATTTACATATATTCAAGCTTAGGGGGCGTGTCACATGTTTTGTGTTTAGTGTTGTTGTTGTTGTTGTTCTTGGGATTGCCGCAAGGCCAAAATGGTTATCATAAGCAGACGTCAAGGACACAAACGTTAGCGTCTTTAGCTGCCATTTTTGGGGGGGAGATCAACTTAATTTGCAACTTATACGCAAAATCCTTTTGATTCTGTTATTTTTTGAGCTGGCGTTGCAAAAGTCACATCTCTCTCTCTCTGTCTCTCTTTTTGTTGACCCACGTTGTTGTTGTTGTTATTGTTTTCCTTGATGACGATATGTCCTTTTGCGCAGATTTATAACGCCTGCAGTTATTTGGCAAAGTTAAGCGAACCTTTTCCTTCTTTATTTTTTTCTCGTTTTTGTGTTTTTTTTTGCAAAAGGGTCCAGTCGCTCATTGTCCTTTTTGGCCACAGTTACAGAGCTTTTGTCCTGGTATTGTTATTGTTCTTGTTGTTTGATATGCTTCTGATTAAGAGAATTTAAATTAAGCCTATGCAAATGCGCCCCGAGCTGTTTTGATGCTGTTGTTGTTGTTGTTGTTTTTATTGTTGTTGTTGCAGCGCGTGTATCCTGTTTCAAGTGTTGCCCCCACTTAACTATGCCTGCCGACATATTATGACCGCGTTATCGCACTGCACTGACCAAAGTTGACACGCCCATACGCCCACGTGACATGCGCTTAATATGTGTATATACTCACTTGCATACTAATTTACATATGTTTGTACATATATGTATGAACCGTCTACAGTACTACAAAATATGACAAGCAACATAAAAACAAATCAAATCATTGAAAAATTTTAATTTAATATAAGGAAAAGTTAAAAACAAGTCGATTCAATAAATTTATGATTAAAACATATTGGCAAAAGTTTAAATTATAGCTTGATTTGAAGTAATGTATTTTATATTCTGATATAACGAAAGATAAAGAAAGACAAGAACAAGTTCTTCTTATATTTGATTTGCATTATTGTATTTAGTAACAAAGGTGAAAGCAATCGAAATTTATGATTAAAATATATATATAAAATGGTTTCGAATTACACTTGAAATCCTTTTCGAAATGATCAACCCCATTTGCATACAATTTTTTATTAATATTATCTAATATGATGTAAGTTAATTTTCTAGTTTATTGGATTTAGAAACCAATTCTGGTTTTTTTGACAACTCTTAAAAAGTATAAAAATATAAAGACATTGAAAATAGAGAATGGATCTATAAGTATGGATGTATAAGTTAATATGCATAAGTTAATATAGATAAACTTTGTTAATAATTAACAAACATAAATATTTATAAGAATGGAGCTGTATTTTCTGCAATTTTTTTTAGCTTTTGAGATTTTGTGAAATAAACCAGACTTACTTTTCTATCCGCATAATCACAAACATATTCCCAAAAACACATACACACCTACAATCTCCATTCAAAAAGTTTAACCATAAAAAATTAGCTCGCTGTTGTCACTGCCAATGTTGTTGCCACAGTTGCCGTTGCCGTTGCTGTTGCTGTTGCTTTTACTTTTGTGGCATGTCGGCCCATCATGCCACGACTGGCCTATTCGAAGGGAAGCTGCCGCTTGATTCACTCAGCCCTCATAGTAGACTTGCTTGCTACGCAGATAATGAAATTGTTGAGCAGAGTGCCAAAAAAAAAAGAAAACCGAAATAAAAAAGAATAAAAGAATGAAAACCGAGAAAAGTTTCGCGTCCTGTTCATCAGACGAGGCAAACATTTTAAATACAAAAGGATATGCGTGGGCAGACGGCAATTCCCGGCACTCAGTCCCCGATCCTTGCTCCGAGCTGCGAGCTTCGAGCTCCGAGCCGCAGTGACATTGATGAAACGCTCGAAATTTACTGCGCTCCTCAACTTCAGCCTCCCTGTGTGACCAGGAGGAGTTCTTTATATGCTTTGTTACATTGCGGTTGCTTCTCCAGTTTCTGTTCGTCCCGGTTTTCGTCATTGTTGTGTTTACTTATCCCTGTCGAAAAATTTTGTGAAACTCATTGAAGCGCGTCCTTGATGCGGCAGGAGTGTAGCGAGTCTAGGGGCGACGGCGGGGAGGCGTGGCAGACTCAGCGACTGGGAGTCCTCAATTCCAAGCGAGAGACAGCGACTGCATTTAGTCAAAAGTGATTGAAAAGGCATTTTGTTATAATGCCAACTTAATGACAACGAAATTACAGCAAAAGCCAAGCCAACGTAACAACAACAACAACAACGACAACAACAGCGAGTAGACAAAAAGTAGAGCAACAAGAAGAAGAAGAGCAACAACCAACGCGACGCTCAGCTAAATGAGTTTGAAATACTTTGAGACCAGCTAAAAGTTGCTGCCACAACGTACAGTTACAGTTTCGGAAAGATAAATTTATCTAAAGATAGATTTATGTAGATATATCAAATGGTCCGAATTTAGATTAAAAATCAATTTAGAATATTAAACCAAAGGACATTGTATACCCAAATCTTATAAATTTTAACATAGTTATGGGAGCCAAAATTTTAGCAAAACATGTCATGGGAAATAAGTCCGAAAATATCGTTAATCTTAATTTTCAAAATGAATTCAATTTTGATGCAGAATCAAAATAGAGGCCAAACAAATTTGTTAAGCTTTAACAAAGTCATAGAGTTTAAATTAGCTTAGAGACCTAACAAAGAATAAATTGACAATCCGCAGACTGTTTAAAAAAATTCCGTGTCAAATGTCAAAAATGTAAGTGTGAAAAAGTGGACAGTTTTGAATAAAATTTTGACGCGGAATGAACTTAGAAACCAAACAATAAAAAAACTTAAATTGTTGTCGATTTTTTGATATAGCTTAACATCACTAGAAGAAAAACGTTAATATTGGTAGATGAAATGTTTTGCTTGTCTGGATTAGTGAATATTTCTGGAAAATAGAAATCAAAAATATATATATGTATGTATGTATCTTTGATAAACGTATTCTGCCGAGAAAAACCTATCAAGCACTAAACAAAGCTCAACTCCATGGGAGAAACTTAGCACAGAGCTTGGCACTCTACCCGAGGAAGCATTCGAGTGAATGTAAATCGATGCAGCAGCTAACCAAATGATCTTTTAGTTAAAGGATATTATCCAGCCATTAAGGACGATGGTGTCTATCGACAGACAGTTGAACTGATTTACCAAATCCGGCTTTTCGACATGCCAAAAGAGCAATAACACAGACTTTGAAATCGTGACGCTTTCAACGTTGAAGCGAACAGCAAAAAGTGTTTCAATTATTAATGTTAAATAAAATGCAGTAGAGTGTCCATTGCACACACACATACACACACACACACACACACACACACACACACACACGCATACATGCTGGTATTGGAAATGCAAATGTAAATGCAAAAACAAAAACAAATACAAAGACATGCGATGGTTTGTCGGAGTTGCCTCACTGTGCACGTAGCCGAAAAGTATGCTATTGAAATATTTATGCATTGCTCGTTCACTCGTTTGCTTTGTTTGCCAGCCCAGGCTGCGTGCATGTGTGTGTGTGTGTGTGTGTGTGTGTGCATGTGTGTGTGTGCGGCTGATTAAGCATTTGACATACATATTTGCTTGCAGCAGCAATGGCAGCGAGTTCAAAGCATATTAGACATGCAAAAAACAACACGTGCTTACACGCACACTATATCTATCTCATTCTCTCTCTCTCTCTCTCTCTCTCCTATCATACACTTCCTCTATCTCTGTCTGCTCGTTGTCTGTGTCGCATTTTCCTATTAGCAGCCAGTCGAGCAACAATTCGCAACAAAATATGCAAATGCAGCCAAGCGTATGAGCTAAAACACCCCCTTCCCTTCCCTTCCCTAACAACTTTGTTAACTGAATCTCTTATACTCTTACCACTTTGCCGCATTGTTTTTCTCTTAGTGTCTCTGTGTGTCACTTGCCGCCTGAATGATTCGTAGCCAAATTTATAGCACGTGCTGCACAACTTTTCTTTTGGCCAAAAAAACGAGAGAAAAATGAAAAAAAAAATATTAAATTATTTACCCTTATTCTTATCTCACTTGCCACAGCATTGAGATTGAATTGGCCTAAAGTTCTTTCCAACTAACAAGAGAAATGTTATGTTGTCTTTTTAATTGAATTCGAAAGACTGCATAACTGAAATCGCAAAGCCAGCCAAAGTCTTGACCAAAAAAGCTCAAATCCACAGTGCACAGATAGACATTTGGACCATTTGGACCATTTAGACCATTTGGCCCATTCGACAGGCAATAAAAATGTTGTAAAAATCGCCAAAAGTAATTTCAACAAGTAATCAAAAGTGTTTTCAATATGACGACTCGTAGATGCTCTAAGAAATATTTGATTTTTAATTTTCGTTACAATATGAAATAATAATATAATTAATTATTTCATTAAATTAAATAAATTCTGAATTTATCTTAAATCATCTTACATCTAAAAAAAACAAATTTGGAATATATTTTCAGTTGAATTTAAGTTAATAATTTGACAAAGTGAATGTACCCAGTCGGATAGTGTATGAAAGGCGAGCGAGTTGCTTGTGAGTGAGCGGCAGATTACATGGCGATTGCCAGCTGGCGATAAGGGCTAAGACCAGGTCGTCTCGTATCCGTAACCCGCATTCGCATTCTCACTCGCACTCGCATTCACATCCGCATCCGCATTCACATCCGCAATCGGTATCCGCATTGGTGGCCCCGCTCAATTAGTTGGCGCATTAAGGGGATCTCTGCAGCTGGCCAAGTCGAAGGAATTTATTGTGTGTGTGTGTGTGTGTGTGTGTGTGTGTTTGTTTGCCAGGCCGAGTTTATACAGACATAGTAGTGTTAGTGTTAGACGCTTATCGCTGCAACCAGGCGCTGAAGAAGTCGACTACACTCCTTCCCTTCCATCCCTTCTTACCAAGTACTGGCTGCGCCTGGACTCGTAATTGACTTGTTGCCAAGTAATCGTTGCCTGTTAACTGCTGTTGTCAGGGGATTATCTACAGTTCAGTTGAAATCGACTTTTGGGCCACCCATCTCCTGAATCAGTATCTTCCTTATCCTGATGTACTAGCTCGTAACTCCAAGCTCACTGAAGTGCATGAAAAGTGAAAAACAATAAACATGCTTAGTCCAGTCTTCTGTTTCCTTTCCTTCCGTTCTGTTCCTATTCTGTCTTCCATCTGCTGCTGTTAGTTAATTCGAGTGCTTTGTTTTGTTATTGCGTCTGCTTTCCGATTGCTGGCTAATTGGTTTTGCATATGTCGAGAGTCCTTCTCGGGTGATCTACCTGGCACCATCTCTAAACGCCCTCAAGTGTAGCGGCTACAATTTCCTCTCCACTCCTCTCATCGCCTCATCTCTGCGGCTTTGGCGGAAACTGGCAACAAGCAGCGTCCGCAGCAATCAACGCACTCGCCCGCTACCTCCATCTCTGTCTGTTCCCCTCTGTTGGCCACTTTAAAGCCATTGCCATAAATGTTGCATTCGGCTTTTAGCGTGCTGCGGATATGTGTGGCTTGGCGAGGGAGCTTGATGAATGCAGATGAGGCTAGCCAGCAATTTGGTCTCGGCTTTTCAAAAGTCAACGCCAGCAGACGGCTTATTTCAATCTATATATGTTAAGCACCTTCTGTCCCCCTCCCTCTCTCCCCCCCTTCCAAGCAACCCACTTAAAATGGTGCTGCGAGCGTTGCAAGCCTCTCATACAGTGACCGCATTTGTGGCCAGTCGACTTTTCCTCTCCTCATAACTTGTATTCCCTGTTGCGCCACATAATTCGTGGAAAGTGTATTTATAATCTGTGTCTTCCATTAATTAAAAAAAAAATGTTGCTAAGCGCAAAGCTTTCAAACGTTGCCATCCGCATTTATGTCGAAACATTTGCAATGTCAAAGCATGAGGAATTATTCACCTCCCTATTGCATAAATTTCATCATTTAAATATTTTTTATCTTACAGTGCAAAAATAATAAAAAGTAATAATAAAATAAAGTTAGATTAAGAAAAAGTTGTCAGTCTATCCTTCTTTCTTTTTTTACCTTTTGTATTTTTAAAGGGCTTTTCATCTTTTCAATGAAGGCCAATTCTTAGAATTTTGTAAAAATAAGTAAGTCCCACTTAAGGCAGACATTATCCTCAAATAAAAGCTGCATTTATTTTAGTATTTTAAAATAGGAAATTTAGGCGAAATTGAAAATGTAAAAGTACATTCTGCAAACTTAATAAAATTTAATTCAGACGAATTATTCTAAAAGCGAATACTTAAATTATTATATATGTATGTACATATACCTAATCAACTTGTCACTGAGCTAACATAACTAGTATTTATAATTTTATTTTCTCTGACCTTCTCTCTTTTGCTTTCAAGGTAATCTACAAGTACTCTGTCAGTTATTTGAATGAATCTTGTTATATCTTGTTATAAAATACCTCTTCACACTCGCACACACACAAAAACCACACTCAACTATACACATATACATATATTTACATGCATATACATTTTTGTATATGTATAGAGCATCATTTTCATGTCAGCATGTCAGACATTTTTTCAATGGTTCTCTCCCTTCGACTACTTAATGCGCTTTTAAGCGCGCTAATTAAAAATGTGGCAATTGCACGTTGCGTTTTCCCTATTACCATGAAACCCAACTCCCCCTCCCCTCCTCCTCCTCTCATGTCATTTACCCATAATAGCGTCAGGGGCGGTTGCGTAATTAACGCCTTCACTTTTGGCTCAGACACAGCTGCTCAACTAACTCCTACCCCCTCCCTCTCCTTCCACATCCCCTCTCAGCTATATCTAGACCCTCTTCACTCCCCTCTCCATCTTCCAGCTTGCCATGGCATTGTCGCTGCTTTACTTATATTGCATATTAATAATAAAATGCAGCGTCGAGTCGAGTCGAGAGAAAGCTAAAAATGTAATAACTCTTGTTGTGGCCACGCCCCCAAAAGCCCGTAGCCAGCGATAATGTTGCCGTCTCTTTTGTTAAGCTGCTTTTATCCGCAGGTGTTGCTATTGTTGGTTTAACGTTCTTCAAAATGAATGCATACAATTCTTTACTTTTTTACTTTTTTGTTATTTTTGTGATTCAAGGATTTGGCGCCCAGTCCAAGCTGCTTATTAATTCAAAAATTGAGCGCAGCTAATAGGCTTATCCCGCCCTTAAGCATTCAAAAAGAAATCCCAACCAGTTTCCGTTCCTCCGCCTCCCTTTTCTTCCCTCTATATGCTCACCGCCTTAATTGTGCGCTAATTCTAATTATCAGCAACACATTCGAGATGCAGACGAGAAGGAAGAGTCTCTTCCATTACTTTTCTCTCTCCCTCTCTCACTGTCTCTCTCTCTCTCTCTCTCTCTCTGTTCTTCAGCTTGCTGCTAACGAGTGTTTATTAATGCTGCTAATGGCGAGCTGCCGCCTTTGATGACGCCCCATTCTTCCCTATTCTTCTGCTGGCCTGGCCTGGCCTTCGAGTGTCCTGGCCAAGTCCTTTATGCGACTCCTCTTACAAAATTCACGCGCGCCACGCAATTAGCACACAAATATTTCCGCATGTATTTCTTTCTTTTATATTTCATATACCCATTTAAAATGTGGCGACAAAAAAGGGTGTAATACGTTTGTGCGACAACTGCACTCTAATATTATAGAAGAAACTAATGAGAATAATTAGAAAATGTAGAGCAAAATTCAAAATTTTATACTTTTCAATTTAGGCTTGAGCTTAAAAAATACCATTAAAATTTTGATTTAATGTAATAACTTTTAAATTTAAATTGAAAATTTTGATTTATTCATTTATTTTTATTGCTACAGATTTATTTCTATCTTCTACTTCCACAAAAAAAAAGTTTAAGAATATATTCCTTTTTGATATGTGATTATATATTTACACATAAATATATTTGAGCGTAAATGCATACAGGGTATCAGCTTATTGAGCAACTGTCCCTAACTATATAGTGCAAATATATATTTTTTCCTCTCAAGCGACCATAAAAATGCTTCAACCGAATTGTAGTAATTACAACAATTTGCATAAGCGGCCAGCAGGCAACGGACAACGGACATCGGACAAAACGGGCGAGGAACGAACGGAAATCAAAAAGCGCAAAGCACAAAAGTATGCTACGCATTTTGCAATTTATTCATGCTGACGGGGAACGGGAATGGGAACGGGAACGGGTCAACGGCAACTGAAGGGGAAAAACAGGGATCAGGAATCGGGCATTGGGCAGCGAACAACCCAAAAAATGCCGCTAATTATGTAATATGAAAATGTGACGACGACATCGTCAAGGACAAGGACACGCACACGAATCAGGAGCACACAGACTAAGCCGGAATTATTTGCATATGGTAAGCAGGCATGCAGACATGACCCTTTTTTTATTGTAGAATACCCTGGAATACATTTCCGGTCAGTGGGACTATTATCACATGCTTGCAAAAGAACACATCTACATTCCTTTTAGTATCTATTATATGTATAGCTATTTATATTAATCAACACTGCTTTCAACTTGCTTACAGGGTAACTCCTAGTCGAGCAGTCTTAACGTTGATTCTTACTTATTTGCCTTTTTACTTTCGCCATTACCAAATTCAATTAACACTTTGCATTCTTTAACCAAAATACATTTATATGTTTGCAAAAGGGCGCTCTGATTTCATTTAAACTGATAACACTTTTAATACTCTGTAAAATAAAAATATAAATTATGTGAAATAAAAATAATAGATCTAGTGAATACTAAATTACTACAAATAAAATCAAGACCAAAACAAATAATTTAAGGAAAAGCTAAAATATATAATCGACTCTTATAGATAAGAGCGAATGTATACCCTTCGGATAATCACTTACAGGGCATAATAAGTAAACAAAATTCCCAAAACAAACCATAAAAAAAACTGAGCACAGGAAACGGAAACAGGCGCATGAAATTGCAATACGTGTTTATACACTTTAAAACATATACACTTTATACAAATAAAAAGAAAAACAAATATACGTGAATATATTTATATATACATGTATAGTTATTTCGTTGATATTTGCATAGCCGCCAAGTGAAAAACGCAATTTCAATTTGTTAACATTTCTTCTTTTTTTCAATCAAATTTATTACACGGCGTCGAAGCTGAAAAACATATGAAAAACAAATTTTGCAATCGGCGCTTATTTTCTTAAAATATTATCATCTCTATGGCAATGTGTGTGTGTGCCTTTGTGCATG
This sequence comes from Drosophila suboccidentalis, assembly GCA_037043435.1. Classification (NCBI taxonomy): domain Eukaryota; kingdom Metazoa; phylum Arthropoda; class Insecta; order Diptera; family Drosophilidae; genus Drosophila; species Drosophila suboccidentalis. The sequence goes on along the minus strand of JBAMBK010000675.1, from coordinate 337,389 downwards.
TGTGTGTGTGTGCAGGACAATTAAAATCATGCAACAATATTGCAGTACACAAGAAGAGAGATAGAGATAGAGAAGAAGACAGACACACAGAGTACGGAGAGACACAGAGACACAGTTGCCAAACGTGGTTGCCTCGGGCCGGGCGCCTAGTAAATGGTAATCAACGCAAATCCTCCATAGAGCACCGCACATGGATAGGCAATCAGCAGCTGTTGATGGTCCATGGAGAATGCCGTGGCGAATAGTTTCGATGCCGATATGGCGCACCAGAGTATAGCGACGCCGCTCACAATTAGGCCGAGTGTGCCCCTGGAAAGCACAGAAAAGAAAAAAAAATTAGTAAGCGAAGTAGTAGATGAAAGCGAAGAGAGATGAGAATCTGAGATGAGAGAAGTGCAAAGCAAAGCCGCACACAATCACACACACACACACACACAAAATCAATAAACAATGCATATGCATGAGCTGCGGAAAGAGTATACAGCTGACTGAGTGTTTGCCATACAAAAATTGTGTGTATAAATGAGTGTATGAGTATATGAGTGCATGTGAGTATATGAGTATGTGTGTGTGTATTTTGTGAATGAATGAACAGTGCAAACAAAGACAGCAGGCGATGTGCAAAGGATGTGCAAACATAGTCCAACTACAAAGCATCAAGTGCTGCCAACCAACCCAGTGAGAGAATGGAAATTGAAATATGCGTCGAGGAGCAACGATAACGGCAGCTTACACAACCAGCTTACGGAGAGCTTATAAAGAGATGGGAGACTACCCTAAGCCCCACATATGTATGTATGTATGTGCGGAAAACTGTTTCTAAGACTGCAACTACATAATCTAATCGCCTGATCAGTAACTAAACTCTGTTAATCAATTTTTCAGCTAGACTAAGAGATGTTCTTTAAGCATGAAAATTAAATATTCATATTAATTATCTATCTAATATCTGTAATGTAATGAATCAAAATTGAACTTATATTTATGTCTTTTTTAGTTATTGTTTTTGTTGGAGACTGATAAGTTTTATATTTTTTGTTATACGTTTCATCTTATCTATATATTTTAATGTCTATCCAATAAGTACCTTTTTCACAGTTTATAGGAATTGCAACAAAAGTAATATATTAAACAATTTAAAATGATTTCCTGCTCGACTAATGATGGCAACATTAAACACTTGCTTAATCAAAACCAATTTTTAATCAATTGTAATCAAGATTAATGATAATTTTAGCTACAACTCAATGACAACCATCTATAAATAAGTTTAAAACATTCAATCACAGCAACAAAATCAAAAGTACACACACTACCACACACACACACACACACACACACACACACACACACACAATTCACAATGCGGCTGCTAAATTTAATGGATTGCCTTTTTGGGTACAGTTCTTTTTTCCCCCTCTATTTTTTTGTGGTCAAAGCGGATCAGCTGTCACCTGGTCCCAAAACTGTTGCCCAATTCGCTTTCATCTACAACAACCTCGTGACCTATGTAGGACCTCGACTAGCTGACCCCCCACAAAGAAAAAAGGCCCTAAATTTTCCTGGTACACAGAGTTGCCCATTCTCTTGTTTAAGCACTTCCACCCTTCAATTGCTGTTGCTGTTGATTGTGTCAAGTGATTTCTGGCTTGGCTTAAACAGACTACCCAATGCAGGCCCAATGCTGCCTAAAACCAATCAAACGAATGCTGTGGGCGTACTGCCACGCCCTTCTACTCTATAACACACACACACACACACAGTTAGACACAAGTGCTGTCTGTATAATTTTTGTGCACTTTTGCATCACCAAACAAACTCAATTAAAAAGTCTGTCTAAAAAAATCGCAAAAATATTTACTGTAAACTTGCCGGACTACGGGTCTGACTACGACTATATGAGCATCGTACACATAGATACACACACACACACACACATGCACACTTGCAGAAACAAGCACAAAGTGCAGGCGTTTAAAACCAACAAATAAAAAATGCAAGCAAACAGGCAACCAAATGGCAATTGGGCAGCTTCAGCAGCAGCAGCTGGAAAAAAACAACTTTACAAAAAAAAATTGGGAGGGGTAGAGTGGTGGGAGGGGGAGGTGGGGTAGACAAAACGATGCTGGTGTCGAGTAAGCTACGGCAATAGTTGTTTTTCGTGCCAGCGCCAGTTGAAATTATGACGTGCCAGAGTTCTGGCCAAAAGGCTCGATAGAGCTGGACGTGCGGAGTGGGAGGGAGGTTAAGGTTCTTTTTTCATTTTTTTTTTTTTTTGAATGGTGCACGCAACATTTGCGTGATGCTCACCAAAAAGAAGAAGCAGTAGCAGCAGCAGCAGCAGAGAGAAAGAAAATAAAACGTAGCCAACAAACTACGTAAACTACACACACACACACACATGTACACCAAGTGCTGAACACATATTTGAAAAGGAAAATACGTGGCCAACTGTGGGTATCCCATACACTTCTCTACCACACTCTTCCCCTCTCTCTTTTTCTCTTCCTCTCGCTATCTCCCATCATTTACCGTGGCCTCTTTTCTCGCTCTCTCTCTCTCTTTTGCGAAGTGGCGCGAAAATTAAACGGCACAACGTTTGGACGCGTTTTTTTTTTATACCCGTTACTTAAGAAATAAGTAAAAGGGTATATTGTATTCGTTGCAATGTATGTAACAGGGAGAAGGAAGCATCTTTGAGGATATGAGCATATGAGGATTTTTTTTACTAATTAACGTTAAATCGTACCAAGATCGGACAAATAGAAAGGTGGTAATGGCTGATTAAAGTTTTGAAGCAATGTAATTGCCTAAAAGCATGCAATAAAAAATATTTTAAACTTATTTAAATAAGTAACGGGTATCCTATAGTCGGGAGCTCGACTATAGCCTTTCCCACTTGTTTTTTTTTTTGTTATTCGTTCTGCTTGAACTCAGTCAGGACGAAACGGATCCGGAGCTGGACCCTTCGAGCGCCGCTCGAAATTGTTGCCCTAGAGTACACTAAAAGCGCAAATTAAGTTGCCTATTTTTTATGCACCGTTGCAACAAAATTAAAAACCCTGGTTATGCCACATGAGTGTAGCGTATGTGTGTGTCCATATAGAAGATAAGCCAGGAGAAAAGTCCTTGTACCGAATAGAGAAACATAGAAGGGGATTATTACTAATTGTAAATAAGTATATGTGTATCTTAAGGGCATCTCTAAAAATAATTAGACAGAGATAAACTAAAAACACAAACAGGAAAAAGTCCTTGTACCCAACGGATGAACATAAACGGGTATTTAACCTTATTAAAAATATGTACATGATCCTTAAGAGTATCTCTATAAATAATTAGAGATATGGTAGATAGACTAAAACAAACATTCTCATTTACCTTAAAAAGTTTATTTTACAAATTTAAAGCTAGCGTTATTTAGTGCAAGAATCGAGCTGGAAAGTTGCCACATCTGTTAACTATTTGATAGGGAAAAAAAGCATGTATGGCAACCTCGAAACGTGATTGAATTGTTCGTGATTCGTAAGCGTGATAGAAATGTTAAATCGTGAGCTATATCTGGAACAATTCGTACAAAACATGCAGCAAACATTTGTTTCAAATTTCACGAATAACCATGGCATACTTTTTAGCGCATTATTTAACAAAAAATTGTAGCAAAAAATGTGTTAAATTTCAGGACTTCAAAAGAGACATGTATCAATTATTATTGAACAGATTGGAGCATTTGTTTTTCAAAGCTCAGTTAAATTTGAACTGAGATCTTTTTGAGCTTGTCATTAATTTTGTATGTTAATATATTAAATATGTTATATATAATATTAGTATTAATAATAAACTTTAAATGTAATATTGAAGAATTAAAAGCTTAAAATGCCGTTCCTAAAGTTAGGCAAAAACAAAACAAAATTAAATTAAAGCTTGTCTAGTTGGAAAATTAAAACCAAAGTCTTTAAAGGTCGTTGCTCTTATATAAATGGAAAGAAAACAATTACTATTTGACCTTATAATTAAAACTTTCTTTAGTATGCACAGATATTCCTTCCACTTTTGAAACTCTCGTACTTTCTTTCCGCTAAAAAGCTTTCTGAAAAAAAATATATTAATTTTTGATGTGGAAAGAGGGTATTAATCTAATTGTAGAGATTCAACATTCTGTGAAGCCTTAAGAAGCGTTTTAACTGCCGTTTCTCATACAAATCACAACAAAAGCATATCCTATTTGGACCTGCTAGTCTAAGCTGAAAGATTCAAATCAATGCTAGACACTTGGATTCAATTTGCAAGCGATTGTTCTAGTTGAGTTTGCAATCAAACTAGAAATAACAAAGTGCAAACATCAAACGGAGAGAAGAGTAGATACAGAGGAAGAGACACAGAGAGAGAGAGAGAGATAGGGAGAAAGAAGAGGTGGAGAGAGAGGGTTAAGTAGTTGAACGTGCTGCAGTAGCAGCTGGACAGACTTAGGCCAAGTTTGTAATTACGACTCCACACAATGCATTGGCAACTTTTCAATTAAAAACATAAATACAAATCGAGAGACAAATGGTGGTTGAGTGGTGCATAATGGGTGTTGACTGTTGTTGTGGAAATCGTGTAAAAGCCAGCGAGTTGTGTCAACAATTACTTACTGAATGGTGATTAAAATGTTGATGCCGGAAAGCGCGACCATGGGCAACAGACAATAGCCCAGAACGGAGGCAACCGCGCCAAAGGTCACTTGGGAGCGGGTGACCATCAAGGAGAGTAGACAATAGAAAAATATGCAGCCCATCACTCCAATGCCATAGATATACGAGAAGGTTACCTTGCCGCTCTACAAAAATAAAATTGAAGAGGTTTGTTTAATCCGCAACGTAAGAGTTAAATCAAAAATGAAAAATAGAAACGTTATGCAATTAGGAGATGCACATACCAGCAGAAGGATGCCGCCGAGTGTGAGACAAAAGACCAATGGACCAGCCATGTCCGTATCCTGGAGTATTTGTTGGTCTGTGCCGCGCAAGGGATTAAGCACGGCCAAAGTCTGAAAATAGAAAAAGAGAAAACAGCAATGAGATTAAAATTATAACAACTGAGAGGAATTGTAACCTATGTAGGTATGGGATCTACAACACCCTCTATTGGATGGACAACCCATCATCATTCACAACCTGCGGCAGGACACGACACAATTCATTTGTTCGCTCAGTTTGGTCATAAAATTGAGCCCGAATTTCGTTTTTTGAACAATTGTTTGTTATTCCTGTTGCTGTTGCTGTTGCTACTTTTTGCCTCTTTTTCTGTGTTTGTTTTCACTCGCAGTAAAATTTGAAAAATGGAAATTGATGATAAATGATATTGCAGACCAATGGGCAGCAAGAACAGCGGGAAATGCGAGAAATGAGGGGCAGTGGAGCAGCCAACGTAGCTGTCAACATGTTTGACACACGAGAATTTAGACCGTACCGAATCCAGAAATAAATGAAACAACAGCCAACAAAACAACAAAACAACCAAAAACAATCGTCGATTACAGGCAACACATGTGACCCCTGGGTTGTTAAATTGATCTCAAGCCAAACATAAAATCCTTTTCAACAATGGGCCCCAAATTTTCAAAATGTTAACATCTTTAAAATGAGCATTCATAATAAATTTAACTAAATGGATTACACTTTTGAATCTGCAACAATAATATTTGTAAATTTCAATCATATACTAAAGAAATTAATTTTTAACACATATTAACTTTAAAAAATTTGCTGTATGTCAGTAAAATGATTGTTTACAAATTGTAAATTATTTCATATTTTAGGAAACGCAAGTTTACGGAATATTTAAATTTTCGAAAATTAAGGAAATGAGTTTCGCAAAATAATCATATGGAAAAGCAGCTATAATTTTAAAAACACATACATACATTATTAATATAAATAGTTTTTAATTGAGTTAACAATCTCAGAAAAGGTAAACAATGGAGGACTTAATTCGATTTGGTCACACTCTTATATTTGCAATTTATTGCCAAGCTTTTATTTTGTTTTCCTCCAGTACAATTTAATTAGTATTTCATTTAATTTTTATGATGGCACACAAACTCATTAACATTTTCATTTTTCAATTAACACAAACGTAATAAATTCCAACAACTATTACAACAGCGGAAGAGGGGGAAAAATGGTGGAAAAATTACGCAAATTTTATAAAATGTACAAAAATGCGAGAAAAGTTGCATAGAGAGAGAGAGCAATACGAAAGAAAAAGTTTAATTAAAAACACAAAAGTTGTTTTATTTATTTACAAAAAAAAGAAAACAACAACAACACTACAACAAAACGGCAAACGAGCAATGAAAAAATATGTCTTCATTAACGACAAAACAACAAGTGCAACAATGCAAACGAGCTGGACAAAAAATGGAAAATGGAGACGAGCAAAAGCAGCACGCAATAAATAAATACAAAAGCGAAATGCAAAAACATTTAAATTTCAATTAAAAAGCCGAGCAAAGTCGGCAGCAGCAACGACAGCGGTTGGAAAGACTCAGCCTAAAGTGCACACTTCCCGTCCCCCTTACTGCACTTGCGAATGCCACTGCACAAATTAGAAAACTCAAAACAAAACAAAAAGTGCGTAAAGGCAGAACGCAAAAGAAGAGAGAGAAAACGAGAGAATTGCAGCAGATGGAGTAATTGCGCATGCAAACAAAGTAAGGCAATCTTGAGGCGACCTCCAAGAGGAATCCACTTCATAAATTGTGTGGCCCAGGGGTTTGCAATTTACAGACATCTCAAGATGTTCAATTTCAGACGGTTCCATCGCAGCTGATGCTTACCTTTTGGAAGATATGATTCGGATTGATGCCCAGTTCTAGAAGCAAAAGAAAGCAGATTAGACAAGTGTAAGTGCATGTGTAGGTGTGTAAGCTTACCTTCCAGCAGCGGCGGCTCATCGTCGAACTCGTTGCCAGGGGCAGCGGCGCCGGCAGCGCCAGCTTGCTTAAATGATTTGTCCTGCGCATAGACATTATCTGTGTAGGCTGTTGGATCGTAAAAGCCGCCAAGTCCCTGATTTGGCGCGTTACTATACGGAGTATCAAAATTCGGCGGCACCGAAGGCTGTGTATTGTCGAAACTCTGGAAATTGCTGCAATAAAAAAAGACAACGCCAGCAAACGGTAAACAAATTGGAAGTGCCAATGTGCATAAAATGCAAAACTCACAGTTCTTGGCCAAACTCGGGCACCTCAAAGTTATAGCTGGTATCTGTCGGCCCGGAGGCGTAGAAATCGTTGGGCCCACCAAATTGCGACATCTTTAAACACTACACACAAGATATTTAATATAATTTATTAAGAAATATAGTCAACACGTCACTGACAGCGGCTGCTTGCCATTCACCCCGAATGCCATTCACACCAAACGTAGTGACTGGTAAGTTGCAGTGTTGTAAAATTGTAATGCAAAATTGGGCGCGCAATTCAAAAATAGTACAAATTAAATTTGAAATTCCATAAAAATGTCAATTGTTGAATAAAAATACAATGAATTTGCTAATATTAACATTCATAATACATTTTTATTTGTATAGATCCATTTGCAACACGCACAAAAGTAATTAGTTATAAGGTATATGCATTTGGACTACGTAATTATTGCGTTTTGTAAAGGACTATAATATATAATAATATTATAATTTTGTATTGTATTTAACATGTTGTAACACGCAATGGCAAAAAACATTAAATAAATTGTTAGTAGTTTTTGTAGTTACAGTTACGTAGAGAACACAATTAGATAACTTTACGATTTTGACGAATTTCATTTATCATTTACTAACAATAATAAAAATAGTAGCTGTGAATTACAATAATTATATATGTATACATACATAAATATACATATATCAACATAGATAGTACATATATATATATATATATATATATATGTATAAGTGTATGTGTATTTGTGTGTGTGTTATTTATATGGCTGGACAATTTTCCATTTGCGTTATCGGCTAATTATTGTTCAACTTTTCCTAATCTGATCTCAAATCTCACTTTAGCTATTATTCATTGTATTCATTGTATACCAAGTCCAGCCTGACGCAACCGTTACGAACTGTTTAGCTTAAAAATAAAATTGTTTTTCTCAAATATCTTATTATGCAATATGTATATATGACTAGCTTGATGGGGGAATTCGAATAATAACCTAACTTTGGTTGCTTATTTCGTTTTGGTTTTTCAGTTTAGTTTTTCTTTTTCTTTGGTATTTGTTGTCTAATCCTCCAGATTTCGGAAGGCCTGCTGCAGATCCTCATACAGCTGGTCGTAGTCCGCCTTGATCTTTTGCTCGCCATCCTTAAGCGGATCCTAAGAGATAAATATTATTAATAAAATAAATAACGTACTCGATATCTTTACTCTTTAAGCCCTTACCTTGAACTTCATTGAGGAGAGCTGATACATAATGCCGCCCATGGACTCCCTGATGGTATTCCATGTGATTTTATGGTCCGATTGAGCTGTGGATTCAACAGCATGACGCGCCGTCTCATAGAAAGCCATGATATTCCTCAGCATGCCGACGGTTTTATAGAAAGGACACACGCGATCGTATGGCGAATAGGAATTCTGTTGCAGAAAGTCATCCTTCAGCAGCTTGGCCACCTCCAGCGTCACTTTATCGGTCTCGGCCAGCGATGCCTTGCCCACCAGCTGCACAATTTCGGACAGATCCTCCTCCTCCTGCAGAATCTCCTTCACCTTGGTACGCAGTGGCACAAATTCCGGGAAGTTCTTATCGTAGTACTCATCGAGAGCACGACTGTATTTGGAATAGGAGATAAGCCAGTTGATGGAAGGGAAATGTTTACGTTGTGCCAGCTTCTTGTCGAGACCCCAGAACACCTGAACAATACCCAGAGTGGCGGAGGTCACAGGATCGGAGAAATCACCACCAGGTGGAGACACAGCACCCACAATGGAGACGGAACCCTCACGCTCGGGATTACCCAAGCACTTGACGCGTCCAGCGCGTTCATAGAAGGTGGCCAGACGAGCACCCAGATAGGCTGGATAACCTGAATCGGCAGGCATCTCAGCGAGACGACCAGAGATTTCACGCAAGGCTTCGGCCCAACGGGAGGTGGAATCCGCCATCATGGCTACGTTGTAGCCCATGTCACGGAAATACTCGGACAACGTGATGCCAGTGTAAATGGAAGCCTCGCGAGCAGCGACAGGCATGTTGGAGGTGTTGGCCACAAGCGCCGTGCGCTTCATGATGGACTCGGTGACGCCATCGATTTCACAGGTGAGTTCCGGGAAATCACGCAATACTTCAGACATCTCATTGCCACGCTCGCCGCAGCCGACGTAGACGATGACATCGGAGTTGGAGTACTTGGACAGTGCCTAAGATTAGCATGGATGTGAGTCAAGTGGAATCTCTGTGTGCCAAGAAAGTGAACTTACCTGTGAGATGACAGTCTTGCCGCAACCGAAGGCACCGGGAATGGCTGTGGTGCCGCCCTGAACACAAGGGAACAGCGAATCCAGGACACGTTGTCCCGTGAAAAGTGGATGATTCGCCGGCAGTTTCTCTGTGCAGGGACGTGGCTGTCGCACCGGCCACACCTGCAGCATTGTATGTTTCGAGATGTCGCCATCGAACTCCGTTTCCAGCACCACATCGTCGAGATTGTAGTTGCCCGACGGGGCCACATACCTCACTGTGCCCTTGGCACGCGGTGCCACCAGCATCTTTTGCTTGACCAAAGTGTTCTCATGGACGATGCCATAAACATCGCCACCGGTGATGTGGGAACCAACACGTACATTCAAGGGATTAAACTCCCACATGACGTCGCGGGCCAGGGCAGGCGTATTCACGCCCTTGGGTATATAGATGGAGTTGGTCATTATGCCAATGTCGCGCAGTGGACGCTGAATGCCATCAAAAATGCTGCCCATAATACCGGGACCCAGTTCAACGGAGAGAGGTTTTCCCGTACGCAGCACGGGATCACCGACTGTGACACCGGAGGTTTCCTCGTACACCTGAATGGTGGCCATGTCACCCTCCAGACGAATGATCTCACCCACCAGCTCATAGTAGCCCACGCGCACCAGCTCGTACATAGCAGAGCCGGACATGCACTCCGCCGTAACAACTGAAGAAGGGGGACGAGACAGATGAGTAAGCAATTATTGAAGAAATTGAAGTCAAGGACATAGATGACGTCTTACCTGGCCCAGAGACGGCGTAGACGCGACCGTATTCGGATTCGCGCTCCTCGTCTTTCATTCTCCTCAGGCTCGACATTTTTGAGGTGCGTTCGTTCGTTGATTCAACTGTAAACGTTCAAATTCGATTACTGCAAATAACAACGGATTTGCTTTGAATTACAACAATTATATATGTATAGTATGTACTCTAGTATAAGTACAATTATACACTACATTTTTATTTATTCCTAAGGCTAGACAAATTCCATTTGCATTTACATTATCATCTAATTATCTTTGAACTTTTCCTAATCTGCACTCGAATCTCATACTTGCTATTATTTATTTTATATATACAATGGTCGGATAAAGTATTTTGACAAAGCTGTATGCAATTTTAGATCGCTTGTAGTGATAAACTAAAAGAAGTAACGGGTCTCTGTTAATGGCCAAAGTAAAGTAGACAATATTTACTATTAATCTGAGAAATATTTTGTTAATTCCTCTATGCGTTCTTTTTCTATCAACTGAAATGCAAAGACATTTCAAAAGTAAGGCGGAAAAAAGTATTTTGACAAAGTATTCTTTAATAGTTTCTCGTCATTCGCAAGCAAGCAAAGGTGTGCACTGCTATCTAAAAAGTCTTGTTTTAATTAAATTTATTAATTTTAATTACTTGATTATTAAGATGAAATTGTTTAAAATGGGTAAAAAGTCAGAAATTAGCCATATTATCAAGATCGAGATAGTTACTAAGTTTAATGCGGATAATTCTGTGGAATATTTAAGCAAACTATACAAAAGAACTCGGTAGACTATATACTTTCAAATAAATAAACAAAAAAATTTAAATCTTTTGAAAGCTTACCACGCTCAGGTAGACCACACAAGTCGACCGCGGGAGAGGAACGTTTAAAAAATTGAAATTATTGAAAAATTCAAAGAAGATGTCCTTAAGACCACAACATCAACAGCAATTAAATTGAATAAGGAGTACTATATTCAAAATTGCGAAAGAATGGGTAGAAATTGGCTAAAGGAAGCCGGATATGCGACCTATATAGTCAGACCAATACCACAAATTTCGCAACAAAACAAACTAAAACGCTTGACCTTTGTCCACAAGCCAATATAATTTTGGAAGCAAATACTTCGGACTGTTAAACGCACTTTCTAGTGCCATGGATCCAAAATGAAAGTATTTTGCATCAATCCAACCAAACCATAAGGTGGAAAAAAAGTGGCTCCTGTGTATGTTCGGGAATCCCAAGGTGATGGCAGCGCTATGTTTTGGGATTGTGTTTATTATAATGACATCGGAAATTAGGTACCAATCAAGGAATCAATGAATAAGGACCAATATTTAGATATTTTGAATGATCACTCGCTCACATCTGGGGATAAGTTACTTGTAAAAATGTTTGTTCTTCAACAGGATAATGCTCCATGTCACAAAGCTAAAATGATAACCAATATTTTTAAGGATGTTGGAGGGAGAACGTTGGATTCGCCGCCCCAAAGTCCAGACTTAAATATAATTGATAATGTCTGGACTTATGTAAAGCGAAACAGAAGCCCATGCTTAACAAAAACTTGAGAGAAAGCAAATTCAGAGGTCGTATCCCTTTGGAAGGACTTTTTTTAGGTATATCCAAAAATTTGGTGAATTCAGTGCCAAACCGATTGCAGAAAGTAATTGATTCTAAAGAAGGATTAATTTTCTATTAATTGATCATTTAATTGTGTAAATTTTTCAAATCAAAATTTGTAATTTTTTTGAATTTATTAATTTTTTGTCAAAATACTTTTTTCCGCCTCACTTTTGAAATGTCTTTGCATTTCAGTTGATAGAAAAAGAACGCATAGAGGAATTAACAAAATATTTCTCAGATTAATAGTAAATATTGTCTACTTTACTTTGGCCATTTACAGAGACCCGTTACTTCTTTTAGTTTATCACTACAAGCGATCTAAAATTGCATACAGCTTTGTCAAAATACTTTATCCGACCATTGTATATCGATTAGAAAAAGAAGAAAGACGGACACAAAATAGGGAACAAAATGGAAAAAAAATCGTTAAATTCAATGCTATTTATAAGATAAATGTAACGTATTGATTAATCAATTAAAATGTGATTTGCTACAATTTCAGCACGATCAGATATTAGGCTAGTAAAATATTAAAAAAAAAAAACAATTAAACGCAGCGTCTGGCCAAATGAAAAAGTAGAAGTAAAGAACACTCATGAACTTGCGGCCTGCTCGTTCTTGTGTGTACAATGTGTGTTTAACGCGGAACAAGTGCAGAGTCTCGCACAGTCTAGCTCGCCCGAATGTAGCCTTGCCCACACTAGTTTTTCATTATAAACAAAACACACACACTTTTCGCACGCTTCTTTTTGTTGCAGCAAACAGAAAAGCGAAAAAACAAAAAATAGAAAAAGTAGATGGCGCTGCCAAGCAAGCAGCAGCCCCCAGTGAAAGCTTTGAAGCCCCTTTCAGCAAAACGATCGATTTTTCACACACACGGATTTCCACACTCGCTGCCGACGACAGTTTTGAAGTGTTACTTTTTAAATATTAACCGCATAAACACACATCCTACGAGTTCTATTCAATTGTCTGCACTTATTACATGGTTTTACTTGTTTTTCTAGCGCAACTACAAAAGTTTTTCTGGTTGGAAAATCACTTTTACTCACATTTGTTTTAGCTCTTATGAAAATTCTCAGCAGACTGAGTTTTCATTTTCATAGATTGGCAGCTCCACACAGTTTTCCAATACAGTGAGATATCGATTATTTTACAAAGTGCCTATCGTTTTTTAACAACTAACATTAACAGAGTATTGACGGACTCTGTTAAGTTTATTTACGGTAAATTGTGTTTTATTTTTGATTTATCAATATATTCTCGTATCTATGGACTTAGCTTTCTTTTCGTAATGGCAATAAACTTGTCAATCGTTAGCATTGGTGGGACGACTTCCATAATTCGACCTTTTTGAAAGCGATTTTTGTTTGGACGTTCCATAGTTTTGAAGCTAGAATAAAATTTTGCATGAACTTTCGTTTACGTTTTTTTATTATTATTTTATATAATTCAAACCCCCCGCGCTGTGACGAGCACCTAATATTACTTAATTTTCATTTAAAATGGTTAAATTTATTAAATCTTATTAGGAAATAATAAAAATTGTTTACGAATAAATTTGGTTATTTAACATGCGCGCTTCGAATGGTCGAAAATTTGTGGCGGTCGGGAGATATCATCGATAAATGACTTATCGCTATCTAAGGCAAGGTGGATTTATACATGGTGATGTATTCGCTCTCTCTCGGGGCGGATCTGTCAAAATGAGTCTGTGACGTGAGAGAGACGACAGAGATAGATATATAGAAAAATTGTTTTGTTTGCTTTTCTATACTCTCCACTTATTTTCGTTTTGTGCGCTGTGCAATATATAAAATCAAAATAAAATGCAATGGCATATTTGTCTTGTTGTTCCTGTAATGACCCGTAGGTAACCAATTAATTAACTGTGATTATGGAGATCTGTTAAGCTCCTGTTAGCCGTCAGCATCGATGCTGTTATCCCTGTTGCTCTCTTTGTGGAAGCTGCTCAACGGTGCATGCTCCCACAGTTCCTGTTGCATTTATTTGTCCCTTCTTAATATCTCTGGAAACACAAACCAAACGACTTGAGTTCGAGCGACATATGCATTTTTCACACACGGGGCATTTTTTAGAGAATTTAATACAACCGCTTACTACGATGTTTGCTTTCGTAATGACGTTTGTGCCCCGAAAAAGAGAGCACGTCAAACGAATACATCACCATGTATTAATCCACCTTGATCTAAGGTGTTTGGTGAGCAAAAGAGAGCAAACTGAGCAATAAAGAACAATTTGGAAGGAACATGTTCACTAGCTCACTTCAGGTAGCAACTCTTTTTTGAGCAACCCATGAGCAACCCAAAACTAGAGCTGGGCATTTTAGTTCAATTTGCTGAATAAGTTCAATCGTTCATTTTTCAGTCGAGATAAATCAGTCATTTAGTTCAGTTATTCAGTTGGTCAGTGGGTCATATACTATAAACGAGATGCTTTCTGTTCAGTTGGTCATGGATGATGAAAGATGAATAGGTCATTCTGATCAGTTGGTCGGTTGTTAATGAACGATAAACGATGTAATAAGCTACAACTGTTTCTTTTAGTGGAATGTGAAATGTGTCTTAAGTTTTTAATAAGAATAGAGGACAAATGCAAATTAGATTCAGGATTATCTTTTAATTTTTTGGGTTATACATATTTTCTGGCTTATTGAAAACTAAAAAAAGTAAACTGGATTTTTATTTTGGGCTTAAGTAACCTCTCACATTGTTCGAAACTTAAAAATATTTGAAATTTAAACAATGGGACATTTAAATAAAGAAGACAATGCATCTAGTCGCGGAACTCTAAGTATGTAATTCTAATTGTATTTCTCTAAGAATTTTAAAATATTTTAAAAAAATTAGTGACCAACTGCGAAATTAATGATCTAGTTCATGATTGACTGAATAAGTTCATTCGTTCATCTTAATGACCCGTTCATTTGAACTTATTCAGAACGAAACGACCCTACTCTATCCAACACTAATCCGCTGCAAAACAAACTCCGAGCAAAACAGGGGGCAAAAGAAAAATATATATTTTGTGAGCACAATAACGTTAAAATTAACCAATTGTATTGGCATTGACACGCTAGAGCACAACATAATCATGTGAAATTACCAAACGCCAGCTGTGGAATATTGCGTTACGTGCCCAGACAGAAACAAGAATCCCGGGGCAAGGAAATTATAACCTCAAAGTCGCAACTGGACGCGGGTGCACCTGCTTGCATTTTAAGGCCCAGGCACTTGGGTGTCCCCCACACACCCGTTAGCCAAGTGAACCCGAAGTGAATGTGAAAAATGTCGACCTCCTCAATTGTGCAACAGTTCGTCAACGGACTCAAGTCCCGCAATCGCAATGTACAAAACAAGGCAGCGCAGGATCTTTTCCTGTATGTTAAAACGGAGCTGCGGGAAATGTCGCAGGAGGAGTTGGTGCAATTCTTTGAGGACTTTGATCATCACATATTCAACATGGTCAATGCAACGGACATTAATGAGAAAAAAGGCGGCGCCTTGGCCATGAGTGAGTACCAAATAATTAAATGTTTTCCCCACTTTTCAATTCAATTTCTTTGATTTTGTAGAGTGTTTAATAAGTGGCGATGGTCCCATAACCCGCAAAGGCATCTCCCCGTATCTCAACAGACTGCGCGATCTGCTGCTCATCAACGATGTGTCGGTTATGGAGATTGCCGCTCGCTCGCTGGTCAAGCTGGCCAATATGCCCGGCTCCAAGGGCGCTGAGTCCTTTGATTTTGACATCAAGAAGGCCTTCGAGATGCTCAGCGGCGACAGACAAGAGGTGGGTGACTCCACAATTTGCTAAGAAGATTATTAATCAATATATTCTTCTAGTATCGTCGCCATGCTGCGGTCTTCATCTTGCGAGAGCTGGCAATTGCGCTTCCCACCTACTTCTATCAGCAAATCTTGACATTCTTTGAGCACATCTTCAATGCCATCTTTGATCCAAAGCCGGCTATACGTGAATCAGCGGGAGAGGCTCTACGCGCTGCGTTGATTGTAACCGCGCAGCGAGAAAACACAAAGCAATCGAGTGAACCACAATGGTATAAGATCTGTTATGATGAGGCGAGCAGCAGTTTTAACACGGATGTCCTGACGGGCAAGGAACAAAAGGGCATGACACGCGATGATCGCATACACGGCGGCCTTATTGTCTTCAACGAGCTCTTCCGCTGCGCCAATGCAAACTGGGAGCGGCGTTATACGACGCTAAAACAACTGTTCCCAAAGCCACAGCATAACAAGTTTCTAGAGTCGAGCAGCTCATCCACAGTGGGCAATCAATTGACTACAATTGTGCCACGTCTCAAGGTGCCGTTTGTGGATAAATTGGGCAGCACACAGATGCACATGGAAGGCGAACAACACAGTGGCATGGCCAACAAGAAGTTTACAAGCGTAAGTGGGAATACAAGAAGATGCAGTGAACTTATAAATTTAGACAATTGTTTACTTCTGAAATTTGATCCCAATTAATCTTTACGTTTTTTATAGCAAACTGTGCTGGAATCTGCGTATGCACATGAGATACTCAAGGAACATTTCATTACCATTTGCGACAATGTGCTGGAGCAGCGTTCATCCAAATCACCCTATGTGCAGCAGGCTCTGCTCCAAATACTGCCACGTTTGGCGGCCTTTAATCGCGAGGTGTTTGTATCAAAATATCTAAAAATTTGCGTTGATCACTTAATGGCAATTTTGCGTGGCAAGGAAAAGGATCGCAATGTGGCATATATAACCATTGGATTTATGGCTGTTGCCGTTGAGAGCGATATTGAGCAGCATCTGAAGATCATAATGGGCAGCATTAAGCAAGCGCTGCCAGCCAAGGATTTGACCAGCAGGCGAAAACCGCCAGTGGATGCGGCAGTCTTTGCCTGCATCACGTTGTTGGCCCATGCCGTCAAGTCACAAGTCGCCGAGGATGTTCGGGATGTGCTCGAGCAAATGTTCCATACGGGCTTGTCGCCTGCTCTGACTGTTTGCCTGCGTGAGCTGGCGGAGAATGTGCCCGAGTTAAAGTTGGCCGTAACGGATGGATTGACCGATGTGCTCTACAAGGTGCTAATGAATAAACCCTCATCCATGCCATATGGCACAATGCCACCGATCAGCATTGATGCATCGCTGATGCTGCTGTCGGCGGATAGTGCCACCATTGTCCTGGCTCTCAAGACACTGGGCACCTTCAACTTTGAGGAACAAGACATGTTGGACTTGATACAACGGTGAGTTTTTTTGCTTACCTGTGAAATGCTATCCAACATAAATAGAAGCTTTTAATACAATTTAAATTAAATACTCATTTTATACTTAATTATTTTGAAATAATCTTTGATCATAATTTAAAATATATAACAATTTTCGTAAAGTTTTTAATTATATAGTAACTTTAAATTCGAAAAAAATAATTTACATATTAAAATTGAACTTAAATTATGAACTAAAATTTGACACTCAGTTAGTAGTTAATGATTAAGGAATAATCTTTGACCATAATTGGAACAAAACAAAAATTGTTGAGTAGTTTTTTAAATTTGTAGTCACTTTAAATGTCAATTGAATCGATTAAATATTAAAATTATTGAATTGTCGACAAAGCAGAAGGCGACTTTGTGACTCCAATTACCAAAGCTTAAGGAAAGAGCACTCTTAATAAATATAAACACTGTTTTAACTTATTTAGGGGCTTTAAGATTTTAATATTATAATTTTTAGTTTCCAATTTTGGGATGGCCTTAATATAATATTTGGTTTTTATTTTAAAAACAATTGCTGATTAATAAATAAACTTTAATTTAATCCCTTACAGCTGTGCGGATGTGTTCATTGTGCACGATCAGTACGAGATTCGCCTGGAGGCGGTTCAGACCTGCACGCGTCTCCTGAAACTCGCCGTACAGTCGGCGGAGAACATGGAGAACTCGAAGACACTCAGCGATACGGTATCGCATGTGATTGAGCGTCTTTTGACCGTCGCCATCACAGATTTGAATTGCAATGTCCGCATCCGGATCCTGCGCTCCCTTGACGAGACTTTTGATGCCAAGCTGGCGCAACCGGAGTCCCTCAATGCGTTGTTCATTACGCTGCATGATGAGATCTTTGAGATCAGAGAACTGGCCATGGTTACCATCGGCAGATTGTCGTCCATGAATCCCGCGTATGTGATGCCCAAGCTGCGCACCACAATGATTGAACTCCTGACAGATTTAAAGTACTCCGGAATGAGCAGAAATAAGGAGCAAAGTGCACGGATGTTGGATCATCTGGTCTTAAGCACACCGCGTCTCATTTCCTCCTACATGAATCCCATATTGAAAGCCTTGGTGCCGATGCTGCACGAGCCGGAGTCCAATCCCGGCGTGGTGCTGAATGTACTCCGTACAATTGGAGACCTGGCGGAGGTTAACGGTGGCTCTAATGAAATGGAGCTGTGGGCAGACGAGCTACTCTCCATTCTCCTCGAGATGTTGGGCGATGCCGGCAGTCCGGACAAACGTGGCGTTGCCTTGTGGACACTGGGACAGCTGATAAGCGCCACCGGACGTGTCGTCAGTCCGTATCACAAATATCCCGTGCTGATTGACATTCTGATCAATTTCCTCAAGACGGAACAACGTCGCTCGATACGCCGTGAAACGATCCGTGTGTTGGGCCTATTGGGTGCCATGGATCCGTATAAGCACAAGATGAACAAGGGATTGATAGACAGTCAAAAGGACAATGTGCTGATTGCCTACTCCGATGGCAAGGCGGATGAGAGTCAGGACATTTCCACAGCCGAACTCTTGGTCAACATGGGAAACGCCTTGGATGAATATTATCCGGCTGTGGCAATTGCCGCCTTGATGCGCATACTTCGGGATCCGACGTTGAGTAGACGCCACACGAGTGTCGTTCAAGCCGTGACCTTCATCTTCCACACGCTGGGCATCAAGTGTGTTCCCTATTTGGCCCAAGTGCTGCCCAATCTCCTGGATAATGTGCGCACGGCGGATAACAATCTGAGGGAGTTCCTCTTTCAACAGTTGGCCATTTTGGTGGCATTTGTGAAGCTGCACATCATCAGCTACATGGACGACATCTTCAAGCTGATCAAGGAGTTCTGGACAATCAATACGCCGCTCCATTCGACGCTCATCAATCTGATCGAGCAGATTGCCGTCGCCCTGGGCTGTGAGTTTCGGGATTATCTCGCACAATTGATACCACAAATCTTGAGGGTGCTGCAACATGACAACTCCAAGGATCGCATGGTCACCCGAAGATTGCTGCAGGCATTGCAGAAATTCGGCAGCACCTTGGGATACTATTTACCCTTGATTGTGCCGCCAATTGTGAAGCTCTTCGATTCACCGTATGTGCCACAACAGGTGTCCCTTGTGGCCCTGGAGACAATCAACAATCTGGCCTGCCAGCTGGACTTTACCGACTTCTCGTCACGCATCATACATCCTCTGGTGCGTGTGCTGGACACAGAGCCGGAACTAAGGGATCAGGCGATGATCACGTTGAGATCTCTGATGAAACAGCTGGGCAAAAAGTATCTAGTATTTGTGCCGATGGTGCAGCGTGTAATTAACAAGCATCGCATTGTGGATCCCGAATACGAGAAGCTATTGACCCGCATCCAGTCCAACAGCACATTGCCGGATGCCTGTGGCATTGGCTTCGGCATGGGCAGCGGCATCGGCGGAGATTTCAATCAGCGGCAGTTCAATGAACCCTTCGTCATCGATAGCAACAATAGCAACAATCTGAAGGTGTCCACGACGGCACTGCGCACCGCTTGGCAGGTGACGCGTCTGGTGTCCAAGGATGATTGGGTTGAATGGTTGAAGCGACTCTCGATTGGTCTGCTCAAGGAATCCCCATCGCACGCCCTGCGCGCCTGCTGTGTGCTGGCCCAGGACTATGATACACTCCTGCGGGATCTGTTCAATGCCGCCTTCATCTCGTGCTGGACGGAATTGTCGCCGGAGCATAAGCACGAGCTCACACAGTCTCTGATTCAGGCACTGCAGATCACCGACATGCCGGAGATTACACAGACCATACTCAATCTGGCCGAGTTCATGGAGCACTGCGACCGCGATCCCATTCCCATTGAGACACAGTTGCTCGGGACACGGGCCATGGCTTGTCGTGCCTATGCCAAAGCGTTGCGCTACAAGGAGGAGGAGTTTGTCCTGCGACAGGATGCCCATGTCTTTGAATCCCTTATTCTGATCAACAACAAGCTGCAACAGCGTGAGGCCGCCGAGGGTCTCCTGACCACCTATAGAAACACGGCCAATGAACTAAATGTCCAGGGCAGATGGTACGAGAAGCTGCACAACTGGGATCAGGCGTTGCTCCATTATAAGAACAATCTGAAGGCGGGCACCACAGATCTCGAGGCGCGTCTGGGACACATGCGCTGTCTGGAGGCACTCGGCAATTGGTCCGAGCTGAGCACGGAGTGCAAACAGGAATGGCCCAATTTCAGCGTGGAAGCCAAGGCCCGGGCGAGTCCATTGGCAGCAGTGGCGGCATGGGGTCTCAAGGACTGGGAAGGCATGCAGGAGTATGTGCGTTGCATCCCGGTGGACACACAGGATGGCAGCTTCTATCGTGCTGTGCTCGCCGTGCATCACGATGACTATGAGACGGCACAAAGTTTGATTGACGAGACGCGGGATTTGCTGGACACGGAGTTGACCTCGATGGCGGGAGAGTCCTATGAACGTGCCTATGGCGCCATGGTCTGTGTCCAGATGCTCGCCGAACTGGAAGAGGTGATCCAGTACAAGTTGATACCGGAACGACGCGAACCTCTCAAGGCCATGTGGTGGAAGAGACTGCAGGGCGGACAGAGATTAGTCGAGGACTGGCGGAGGATAATACAAGTGCATTCGTTGGTTGTTAAGCCGCATGAGGATATCCACACCTGGCTGAAGTATGCTAGTTTGTGCCGCAAGAGCGGCTCCCTCTATTTGTCGCACAAGACGCTGGTGATGCTCCTTGGCAAAGATCCCCAGATGACGCCCCATGAGCCGTTGCCCTGCAATCAGCCGCAAGTTACCTATGCATATACCAAATATCTGGCCGCCTCCTCGCAACTCCAGCTGGCCTACGATCAGTTGAGGCACTTCGTCAACACGTATACGTCACAATTGAATTGCTTGCCGCCGGAGGCGCAGAAGCAACAGGATCAACGATTGATGGCACGTTGCTATCTCCGGCTGGCAACGTGGCAGAATAAACTGCATGAGCACAAACGTGATCCGGAGGCGGTTCAGGGTGCGCTCGAGTCCTTTGAGAAGGCCACCAGCTATGATCCCAACTGGTACAAGGCATGGCATCTGTGGGCGTACATGAACTTCAAGCAGATGCAACAGCCGCCCATCTCTCTAGCCCTGGGACTGGACAGCGAGCATGTGATCATTCAGCAGTATGCGGTGCCGGCGGTGCAAGGATTCTTCCGTTCCATCAGTTTGATACGCGGCAACTCGTTGCAGGACACGCTCCGGCTGCTGACGCTCTGGTTCGATTATGGCCACTATGGCGAGGTCTATGAGGCCGTCTTTTCCGGCATGAAGCTGATTGAGATTAACACCTGGCTCCAGGTGATACCACAATTAATAGCCCGCATTGATACGCACCGAAAGCTGGTGGGACAATTGATACATCAGCTTCTAATGGACATTGGCAAGAATCATCCGCAGGCGCTGGTTTATCCACTGACCGTTGCCTCCAAGTCCGCATCGTTGGCGCGCAAAAATGCCGCCTTTAAGATTCTCGACTCGATGAGGAAGCATTCGCCGACGCTGGTCGAGCAGGCGGTCATGTGCAGCGAGGAGCTGATTAGGGTGGCCATACTGTGGCACGAGCAGTGGCACGAGGGACTCGAGGAGGCGTCGCGTCTCTACTTTGGTGACCGCAACATCAGGGGCATGTTTGAGATACTGGAACCCCTGCATGCCATGTTGGACCGTGGGCCGCAGACGCTCAAGGAGACATCCTTCTCGCAGGCCTACGGTCGGGAGCTGACGGAGGCCCATGAGTGGACGCAGCGGTACAAGACCTCGGCTGTGCTCATGGATCTGGATCGTGCCTGGGACATTTACTATCATGTGTTCCAGAAGATATCCCGGCAGCTGCCGCAGCTGACGTCTCTGGAGCTGCCGTATGTCTCGCCCAAGCTGATGACCTGCAAGGATCTGGAGCTGGCTGTGCCGGGCTCATATAATCCTGGCCAGGAGCTGATACGCATCAGTCACATCAAGAACAATCTACAGGTGATCACGTCCAAGCAGCGTCCGAGGAAGCTCTGCATACGTGGCTCCAACGGCAAGGACTACATGTATCTGCTGAAGGGGCACGAGGATCTGCGTCAGGACGAGCGTGTCATGCAGCTATTCTCGCTGGTCAACACTCTGCTCCTCGATGATCCCGATACCTTCCGTCGTAATCTGGCCATACAACGTTATGCCGTCATCCCATTGAGCACGAACTCGGGATTGATCGGTTGGGTACCGCACTGTGATACGCTCCATACGCTGATCAGGGACTATAGGGATAAAAAGAAGGTGCCACTGAATCAGGAGCATCGCACCATGTTGAACTATGCGCCGGATTATGATCACCTGACGCTGATGCAAAAGGTCGAGGTCTTTGAATATGCGTTGGGCCAAACCCAGGGCGATGATCTCGCCAAGCTGTTGTGGCTGAAGTCACCCTCATCGGAGCTTTGGTTCGAGCGACGCAACAATTACACCCGCTCCCTGGCGGTCATGTCCATGGTGGGCTATATCCTCGGCCTGGGCGATCGTCATCCCTCGAACCTTATGTTGGATCGCATGAGTGGCAAGATCTTGCATATTGATTTCGGTGATTGCTTTGAGGTGGCCATGACACGTGAAAAGTTCCCAGAGAAGATCCCATTCCGGCTGACGCGCATGCTCATCAAGGCCATGGAGGTGACGGGCATCGAGGGCACCTATCGACGCACCTGCGAGAGCGTCATGCTGGTCCTGCGTCGCAACAAGGACTCTCTGATGGCCGTGCTGGAAGCCTTTGTCTATGATCCGCTGCTCAATTGGCGTCTGCTCGATGTGGACAAGAAGGCCAACGAGACAGCGGCAACAACAACAGCAGCCGGAGCAAATGGCGGCAGCTTGAGCAACTCGCCGGAGCAGGAGCCACTGCTGCAGGGCAATCCCATGGCCAAGTCGAAAAACTATGAGGCACAACAGTTGCATACAGCCGGCATTAACTTTGCCGATGTGACCAGCACCAAGGCGAGCCTGGTCATCCAGCGTGTGGATCGCAAGTTGACGGGCACAGATTTCCAGACCAAGGACGGAGTCACCGAGCAGCAGCAGGTTGAGCTGCTCATCCAGCAGGCGACCAACAATGAAAACCTTTGCCAGTGCTATATCGGCTGGTGTCCCTTCTGGTAAAATGGATTAATCCCAATCTGACTGAGATACATAACAACACCAACAACAACAACATTAACAACAATATGAAGATGATGATGAATTGCAGTTACAATTACAATTAATAATAAAAACAAGTAAATGTATAATTTATATATTATATTAGAACTACGCTTTATTAAACTTTATTGTAAATTCCAATCGATTGCAATTAAATTCCAAATATTTGCAGCTGGACAGGATGATGCCAATAAAACCAGGATATTACAAATACATATGTATATAAATATTATAATATGTATATATGTGTGTATATTTATTACAAATAATTGAACATTTGAATTTGCGATATAAGCAACATAATCTTTAATATTATATAAATTATTGCATTACAAAGATCCAGATTGCGGAGCAGGAAACCAAAAAATAACTAAACTCTAGTCTTGCATATTTATAAATGTTAATATATATATACATATAGATATATATATATATATATATTTGTGTAAGAGATATTGGTAGACACTAAAACTGCACATTAAGCTATGTTATGTATGTTTTTGTTTTGTTTTATCATATTTATGTAGGATCAATCCTCCCTCTGCCCTCCTGCCCTTAGCTATTATTATTCTGTCGCTTGCCACGCTGCTCCTTGCGCCAGGCATCGATGCGCTGCTTCAGCTCGATGTTCGTCACCAACATGTCCTCGGTGAGATGCTGCCGATTGAATGGATCCGTGCAGCTGTTAAGCAGATGACGTGTGATTATCGCACGATCCATAACTGTGCCCGACGGCAGCACAACGGGATCGGACATTAATGTATCCATTAGCGGATCCTTGAACTCATCGGGCGCATCAGCGCATTCATCTTCAGTCTGTTGATTGGAAACTGGAAGAAAAGAGCGTTTAGATTTTTTTTCTGACAGAATAAAAGATAAATCCGAGACTCACCGTAAATCTCATGAGCACGTTGGGTGAGGGCCTTGAAGCGTTCCACCTCGGTGGCCGAGCGTAGCGCCAATCGTTTGATACGCGACGCGGCTTCGTTGCAGATTTGCAGATCAAAGGAACGCTCATCGGCTGCCAATGCCTGGGCGAATCTATCACAGTCCAAATGGAGATATATATCAAAGATTTGGGCCAGCAAGCTGCGTGGCTCCCAGCCGTATTTGGTTGGGTTCTTCACTTTCAGATCGTTGCACTTGGGACCAGCTAATTGTTTAAGATTAAAGTTCAGCATCGAACTTAGACGATCCACCAGCTCGGCGCGCATAAAAGGCTCCTTAATATCGCTCTGCAGGGAATACAGATAAAATAAATTAGTATTTCAATTGTTTATAATTGTAGTTAATCTTACAGTTAGATAATGAAATAGATCAACAGTTTCGCGTGCAAGCGTTAAATAGGAACGGCACTGCCGCTCATCCGTCGCCAATTGTGTGAGGCGACTCTGTTGCTGCTCGGCACTCATGCCGCTCCAGTTTTGTATATCGGACATCAGTTGTTGTGTTAGATGAATCCGCTTGAGATTCTCGAGGCATTCGTCAAGCAAAAATGTTGTATCATTCATCAGCATGTTGACAAACTTGACAAATTGATTGCCTTGCCGCGACTCACAGATGACAGCCTGTCGATGTATGGGATTCTCCCACATGGATTTAAACAGATGGCTAATGTGGTATCTATAACAAAATAAAAAAAATATATATATATATATGTTTAGTTGACAGCAATTTATGGAGCTTATTTGAACTCACCTTATGGTAAACTTATCATAAAACTCAGTGCTTTGGCCTGTGGTCTCCACGTCCACATAGAAACGCATTAATGCGCTAACGAGCGCATTCTGTGCCAGCTCATGGTTCCACATCTGCAAAAGCAAACAACAAATATGAGATAAGAAATTTTAATACAAAATAAAATCCAAAGCCAATGAATTTTTGAGTTAAAGTACTTAAAAATGGCCAAGCAAGCATCACTAGTCAAACATCAATAACATAGTTTAATTAGTAAATAATAGAGGTCTGCATGAATGAGCTAAAACGAAGTTCGAAGCATTCATGTTTGAAAGGAATTGAAAGAAATCGAATGCGAAGTCGAACGATTTTGATTGAGTTGGTGAGTTCGTGTCAGACTCAGTCTCACAATGTTCAAACGAAGTGAATGAGTGAGATTGGTACTTTGTTTTGAGTTAATTCGAGTTTGTTTCGAATTTTGATTCATGAGAATTTTCTGTTGTTGTTTCCCTGTGCGTAATGAGCACATGAAAGAAAAAGATGAAACGCAATATAAAGCTTTTTATAAATTTTCTTTGTATTATAACTAAATGCAATTCTTGCTATTAATAACAAAGTATTTACTCTATGTTAGAATGTAAAAACAATATTTTATTGACATTGTCTGGGTTGGTGGCAATACACAACGCTTCTTCGTTATTAGATTTCTTGTTTTGTGCAATAATGGAAAAATACTTTTCTGTATATTCCACCAAGCCAGATAATCAAAGTCATTATTCCTTTGCGACCGACCCGGAGGAAAATTTAAACAAAGTGAAAAATGCAGTCATTTGATAATTAAAATTACGAATTATTCGATTGAATTCAGCCATTTCAAATTCATTATTTTCACATAGCACATTCCTTCATTCGCACTCATTTCTACAAGGAACTGTCACTTTAGAACTCAACGTCACTCACACTCAAACAAATTCAATTCAAACTCAATTCGACGTCGTTCGAATTAATTCATTTGAGTGAATTCATGCAGACCTCTAGTAAATAAATAGAATTGTTATGAAGTTGCCTTCACTTACCGCTGTATTTACCGAATTAGCTGGCTTCAAGGAGAACACGAACATGACTTCCACGAGCTTGGCAGTCACATATGGATTCTTGATGAGATGCGAGGCACAGACGCAGGTCAACAGCCATGTGATGATTGAATGATCGATGCCCTGTCGAATGTCCACATTGGCATGCTGCATGGCAAACAATATAAACTCGGCAATGTCATCGATATACCATTCGGGCAGTGCAGAAAATGCATCAGTCGGTTTCAGCTGCTGCACCGGCAGCTTCGAGATGAAGGGTCCCTCAATGGGACGACCCTCGAATTGGTAGAGCATAAATTCGCACACGGTTGAATAGAATTCGGTGCAGCGTTGCAACAATGCCGGATCAAGCAGTGTTATCTCGCTGCAGGTCTTTGAACTATTAAAGATCAAATATAATAAAAAGATGTATTATAAAATTAATAAATATTAAATACATTAAAATTCATTCAAATTTAAATGAACTCAAAAGTTGTAATAAATCTTACCGATTCAGTTTACGTAGCTGCTTTTCCCAGCGCTCCTTGAACTGGTTGTTGCGATTGGCATAGCGTGAGTTGACCCAATGCGGCTTGGTGCGATCCAGTTCATCGATGAGCTTCTGCAGCTCCTTGATGGCGCGCACCTTTTGTCGATAGCGCTGAATGGCCGGCAGATAGCCCAGATGATGCGCCTGAAGGGTAAGAAACCAGCATTGTGTCTGGAAATTCACATTCTGAACGGGAGCAGCAAAATCACGGGCTAAAAAGCTTTTATATTCTTCCTCGCTGAAACGAATCTTGGTGTCCTGTTCAATGTTGACCAGGGAATTGTTGTAATAATGGAAATTGGGCTCAATACGATCGAGTTTGATCTTGACCGAGAGCTGTTGGAGTACGCTCATCAGATTGATGACAAAGCCGTCGCGGGCAAGCAGCTTCTCATCGCTGGCAAACTGAACACGTCGATCGTTATGGCGCAGGATTTTGGCCACATACTCCAAAGTCTTAGGGCGACTGCTGGCATTGACGCACAACGAATGAAAAACCTGGTGCATGTGAGTTCTCATTGAGTGTAGTTCCTAAAAAGATCAAAATGAATTTTAAAATCAATTTGTAATGGATGCAGTTCTGTTACTGTTACTCACCCAACGTAGGCGCGAGGTGGCGGCATCCTCGAGCTTATTCTTGGTGGTAAACTCGGCAAACTTGACATTCTCCTCGGCAAAAAGCGAGACGGATAAGAAGGGACCCAAAAAGCTGCACTTGACAATCTCACGTCCGGGAATCTTTGTGCACATATGCGGTATATAATTGGGCTGACGTGAAACCAAATCCGCAATGGGACGCACATTGCCCACTTTGATGACAACCAATTTGGACAGCCATTCAATCTGTTGTGTGTTAATCTTGGAGCTGCAAATGTTGCGTTGCATCCCACTGAACAAACCACGCAGCACCTGCCCGAATATATTATCAAAATTGTCGCGCTGTTGATGCGTTTCGGCCACCAGATCAACGAGGAATGACTCGCTTACACGATCCATATACATGAGCTCCAGCAAAGTCGATTGATCCAGCGGAAAGTTGAGATTCTGATGGATTTTATCCGCCAACACCAGAACCGCAATTCGCATGATGCACTTAAAGGCCAGGGTTAGGACCTCCTTCGTTCTGGCAGTCTGTGCCTGGTCATTGCCTTTGACACGCTCCCATTCGGTGTGGTAATTTTGATAGCAACGGAGCAGATGAAGCATCACATTGTGCTTAGATGTGGTTACAATATTGAATAGGGAGGGCACCGTACAGGCCACACAGGCATCACTGGACGTTATTTCGCTTTGGCTGGGAGTGGCACTTGCGCTGGCACGTTGATCCTCCTCGGTGTTGCCACTGACAGCCACCGCGTTGGCCAAGATTTCCTGCACCTCAGTGTCATCGCTTTTGATCTTTTTGGCCGAAGAGAACTCCTTATCGTCGGCGCCATTGGCATCCCCCAAACCGGGAAGGGTTGGTTCATTATCCACCTTAAAGCTGTCCTCCACCTCGTCGTTGTAGAACTTGAATGCAGTCTCGAGCAGTACATTGGTTATAATCGGCTCAAAGTCAAAGCGTAAAGCTGGATATTGCTCCAAAAAGTTGGCAGTTTGTGCACAAATGATGGAACCACTGCCAAACTCATTCCAAGTGGCATTCAACAGACGTGACAGCATCTGCTCATGACGCTCATCCATATTCTTGACTGTCGATGGAGTCGAGTTGACCAAGGGTTGCAGTTTGGGCTCTGTGTTGATCGGTACGCTTGTGGGCAGACACAGGGTGTGTGCAGACAACATTTCCACGTCCTGTATGGGAGTCGATGCCACTGATTTCATATCTACATCGGTGTCAGGTTTGCTGCTAAGATCGGACCATGTCATGGCAGTTTTATCACCCAAATTGCTGGCCTCCATGCCGCTTGAACTGGCCAAAACATCGCGCACCAAACGTGATTCATTTGGTGCTTGAACGCGTTCGCGTTGTGGTTTCTCTGCGGTCAAAGGGGCGGCAACTGGGTTAAGGACGCTGCTTCTGGCCGCCAAGGTGCGCAGACGACGGGCCCGAATCTGCAAAGACAGCTAGACAGTTAGACAATATGCATATGCATTCGTATCAGTGCTGCCACAACTGAACTAAATCAAAAACAACGGGCAGCGGAATTTCTTTTTGATATGTTTAGTTGAATTTAGTTGAGCATCTTTAGTTGGTTTTCGGTATGTGGATAGTTACAGATTTCAGTTTTTTTTTTTTAAATTTCGCTAAAAAAATGTCAAAAGTTGGCAGCACTGATTCGGATATATTTGTGGTTATACTTGCCTCCTCAGCAGATAGCTCCGTTATGGTTGGCATGGGATCTGCTGGCATTGTCTGCGTTTGCGGTTGAGGTTGCAGCTGCTGCTGTGATTCTTCAGATTGCTCCAATGTCGCATCGTTAGCATTGGGATGCGACTGTTCCTGGTCTTGCTGTTGGTCTTCTTGTTCATCCATTGGCTTTTGTGATGGCTCCTCTTCCGGCATTTCTCTTACCAAGTTGCGTATTTGCTACAATTCGTTAGCTATTATTCTGTTTGTTTGTTGCGTAGTTGCTCCTCTGCTGCTCCGGGTTAACGAACCAAACAATGAATGCCAAAAAAAGAGAGCATAAGAGAAGGAAATCAGACTGAGATAGAGAGAGAGAATACGAGAGACGACGACTGAATTGCCACGCGCATTTAACAAATAAACAAAAGTCCAGCGGTCAACGTCAAGTTCACGAGAAGACAATGATTCGTTCGCTGCGCAGCATCTGTTTCCTTTGTGATGTTCTTAAGATTAACTACGCACTAGTCCATTTCTGACCTATGACAAAAGATAAACCCAACACACGACAACTCTCTGCATATATTCTCAATGTTCAGCAGCACCAGAGTTGACTACTATTTTTAGAGGCAGCATTTATCTGATTGAGAGAGGCGACAGAGAGAGAGTGCAAGAAGAAATTGCAGGTAAAAGTGCAGTGAACGATATCATAACAAGTGACAAGAGCGCGTATCGATAACTCATCGATAGCAAGGTTATAACAATCAACTGGCTTAACCATAATAGAACAATTCATGATACTGTAATCAGATTAACTTTCGTGAAACCATTCATGAAAATCAAAAATTTTACTAATAAAAAGTATAAATATAATTTCTATACACTTCCGGGCACAATGATGTGAATTAAGATTATCTTTTAGGAACCCCACCTACATATTTGCAAATTTACTAAAATTAAAATAAGAGGTTTTAACTTTATTTTCTGGCAAATAAGAGAAGCAGCTTACCAAACAGAAGTCAAAGGCTATAAATTTCAAACTAATAATTTAATTTAGTATTTAAACATGTTTTTTGAATAAAAGGTTTATTTTAAATCAGTTGCTAATTTTAATTGGTTATACTTGGCTGTTATCGATAGAAAATTCCCTTGTTTAGAAGAACGCCTAAATAGTGTGAAAACTTATTGAATTCAAACCCTTCAGCCCACACAATACTTAAATATACAAAAGAAAAATGCAATCTGCGCATTTCCCAAGGAAATCGTAGAAAAACAACAATGTACGTATATAATTGGGCTAGATATAGGGTGAAAATACGCACATTGAGTGGTGTTTTTCTTTGGTAGTTGATGCTTACCTTAAAATTGTGACTTTCACCTGCCGTTGCAAATGAAAAATGTTGTAATGCGGGCAAAGTCTATTGCATTGTTGTTGAGCAGGGGATGAGGGGGGCTTTGACAACGTTTACCGTTCGTTTCGTTGCTGATCGCAGCGCGTTGGGCCCTCAATAGGGTTGAGGATGACGGACAGTGACACGCACAAAAATTTCTCTTTTGTTCTGACGGCACACTTTCTGGCTCTAAGTTGGCCAATATATTATTAACTTTATTATTTTGATTGACTCCCACAATCTCGTATCGAGATGCTTGTGTGCTGCAATGTTTGCACACGTTTGCACATAGAGTTATTAATTATTTCTACTTTCAATTTTTTTTAGACGTGCGTCCGTCAAACTAGAACTAGGATTGTTGATGTTGTATCGATTGAACTAAGAATCGATGACAACCGTTTGATTATCGATATTTCGATACTTTGTGTTACGTTGACAAGTGAATGACAAAGTGCTAACTAATTTAATCATTATTGACCGAAATTATAAATAAAAACTCAGCAAACTCTTATCAAAAATAACTCTTATTAAAAATAATAAAAATTTGGAGCAACTTGATCTCAATAGCAGTCGCCTTGTATCGATAATTGCGTAGACATGAGCGAAGTATTCTACAATAGTTGTCCAATTGAACTTATTATGACGTCACAGCTGACACTACGAACAAAAAACTGAACTAAATGAGCTTCCATCAGGAATGTTGTTCGTACTCTTACCTTAGTTTACAGTTCAATTGAACTAACTCGAAAAGATTTGATACTGCTTTTTTTTTTGTTCAACAAAGGAAAATCATTTACTTCATATTACAAAATTGTTACAATTACTTGCGGAACCTAATTCAAGACCTAAAAGCTATCTGTATGCATTACTAAAAATCCGTATATCTCTGACGCAGACTCTGGCGTTTGGCGACGTGATGCATCTGTAATAAAAGATATTTATTTAAATTGAATTACAAACATTTAATTAAAAATAAACTCACTAGACGTTGCTGACGCCGTTCGCGGTTTTTCTCGTAGACTTTTAAAAGCGTTGGACACATGCGGCGAATGTACTCCTCCGACTCCCAAAACAGACCCCCTTGATTCTCGTAGCGCAACAGAAATTCCACCTGCAACATTTTGTAATTAGTAATTAGTAAATAAATGTTAATTTTGTTGGTATACATACTTTGCCCGCCTTGGTCTCTTTGCCCAAGACACGCTCGATGCCATTTTCTGGTTTACACTTTTTATAGAAATTTTCATCGCTGTCGTCGTCATCTGCTTCGACCTCCTCGTCCACCATCATCTGTGGTATATCCTCGATGTTTAGCAAGCCAGCTCGTGATCGCTCTCCATTTTCTTCGATACGCCTGACAAATGTGAGAGGATGCTGCTTTAAGTAGTCTTCCGCTTCCGCAATTGTCTTGTCCAGATTGAATTCCTCTTCGTCCTCCTCTTCTTCATCAGCATCAGCATCAACCTGCTCATCCTCATCCATGTCCATGCCATCACAGCCAAGATTTGGGCCATCCCCTCCATGATTCTGAGATGATTTCCATTTCTTCTTTACACGATTGCTGCCGCCGTCGTTTTCCTTGACGTCTGGATGGAAACGCACCTTCTTCACACGACTATCGCAGTCGTCTGTGGAATTTGGATCCTCCTCGGTGTCGTTCGATGTATTTGACTCCGTCACCTCCGTTTCAGCCAGTTTAGTTTCCTTGAGGTTCTGGGAAATGAGTTTTACTTTCGTTTCAAATGCAGCGCTCGCTGCCGTTGTGTTATTGTTGTTGCTGTTTGTTGTTGGTATTTTGCACGAATCCGTTGAACTTTCACCTGCGCCGCACGCACCAGACATGGGTTCACCTGGCGGTTGCTCTTGCAGTGCAGCGGAATCCCTGCTGCTATTGTCTTCTGTCTCCGCTTCCGCTGCGGGCTCCGACGTTACACTCGTTGTCTCGACCATTACACACTTTCTCTGCATTGATTTGTCGAGAGAGTCGCTACCACCAGAGTCATCGTTGGACTTCGTATCCATGTGTCAGTGGGCAGGTGCAAATTCGTCCTAAAAACAATTTTTACTGCAAAATAACAAATCAGTTATAGAGGTGATGAAATATCGAGTATAACATCGATTTTATCGATGCCTGCAAAGCATCGGAACCATCGGAGTTTGGTAGGCCACTATCGAATGTTTTTGTATACAACAAAAATAACCAATTATAACTAAAGAATTTCAAAATGTATTGAGAAATATGTTTAATACAATACCTTTTTCAGATGAGACTTACAGATTTGAAAACCGTTTCCAAATATTCAGCAAACATCGAAGCATCGGGGACAAGACGAAACACTCACCTCTAATAAATATATGCATTAATCAGCTGGCATAAAAAAAATAGGTGGCAATGTTTGCAACGGTGGAAGCCATGACAATTATTTAACTCCTATCAGAAATGTTATTAAGTATGGTTATTTTAAAATAAAATTAATTTTGAAGCTAGATTTTTAAAGCTTTCACAGGCGAATTTAGAATTCCTTACTAATTTCTTCAAACAATCAGTTAAGGAGCAGCTATCTACAAATTGCCATTCCGATAGATAAACACATTACCAAAGCAGCTGGCGCTGCCAACCTGTCTCATACTAATCGGTTGCAATCGATGTATAATTGGTGCGATAGTCTTATGGCGCGTTTTATACAAAATGATTTTTGTGAATTAAAGAATTCAAAATACAATACAATAAAACAAAGTCAAAAAACTGGGACAAACTTCGGTAAAGCACCGAAATTGTGAAAATGAAACAAAAATTAATCTTAGAAATGGAATGACATGTCTTTCCTAACATTGACTATGGATTTTATTTCATTATTTGTGTAATACATTTGTAACTGACTGACATTAGCTGAATAACTGAATTATCGAGTGTTTTGAATGGTTATCCCCGACCCGTCACACCTAATTTCCTTCTAAGCCAGCTCCATTTGCTAGCACGAACCACAGCGCGGGCCGCCACAACAGCCGCGATACGGGGGACAACTAGGCGAGCAGCTGGTCCGGCAACATGGACTCGATGCACATCCTGTCCAATAATTAAAACAGAAATTCGTGCACTGAATTGACGCGGGCTGGCCGCAGCAGCCACCTGGATGCCAACACATTATGACAGCTTACGGAAAGAGGTGAGTCGGAACAGAAAATGAGACTAGTTCCAATTTTGTACCCTCGAGTGTCTGCACTGGCGCCGGGAACTGGTTTGAGAAGTAAATATTATTATTAAATGTGTAGATTCTTAAAAAGGCATTCAATTTATTTACTTATAAGTTCCAAAAGTTTTAAAGTATTGGCCACAAATATTTTGTTGTGCACACTACGAAGATCAAAACAGGAATGAGCTTTTATGTTTGTTTCATAAAGACTATTTAACTTCATGGCCTTCTAAGTATTTGTATTTTGAATGCAAATGTCTGGCATTCAAAAAGATATCTTACAAACTTTGTAGTAAATCTTTAATAAAATAAAAAATTATTTTATTTTCAATAAATTGTTTTACAGTATTTCAAATTAATTTTATTCGAATCAAAATTATACTTGTTGTGGAAAGTTCTTATACAGCATGCGTATCAGAACAAGTGATCAAAGTCTCTTATACGAAAATGTTGCTTATTTTGGTAAACCAAAACGGTTATAATAATTTTTATCTGGTTTCCTTAGGAGTTTTCATTCATTCCTTTGTCTTCACTAAAAATATTTGATCTATTTTTGAAAACCTTAAAAAAAAACACGTTCAGTGATAGTTACAAAGTTTTTAATTGAAAAAATGTTCAATTTTGAATACATTAAATCATTTGGGATCATTGCGAACAAAGATCACAATATATAACAGTTTATTTTCTTCTTCTCATCCTTAATAAAAATAATAATAATACAGGCATTTTTCCCAAATTCTGAGCCAAACTTTTGTTTGGTTATGATTATTTATGTGGTTGTTGTTTTTTAAGTCAAATGCAATTGAAATACATTATTGTTGAAAGGTCAAAGTTGAAAGGTCAAAGGGAAGCAGCTGTAAAAGTGTAAATGCAAATTGTGGTTGTGTATTTTTATTTTTTTATTTATTATTATTATTTGATTCTATTTTTTTTATTAACAATTGTTTGTTTCTTTTGTACATTTTCTTTGTTTAAATTTATACCGTAAATGTGTGTGTGTGTGTGTGCTTGTGTGTATATATGTGCGTAGTAAACAAAACTAAGTTATTTACACTAGTGTTAAAGACTATTTAAATATATTCTTTTTACATATGTATGTATGTATGTATATATATAGATATATGTATGTAGATACATGCATATGCATATGTTTTTGTATATGTATATGTATATCAAAGGCGGTTGCGGTTGAATATAATAATTCAATTAAGTTTCTGTATACATATTTATTAACATCATCTTATTTTCATGTTCATTTCCATTTTGTTGCTGCAATTGTTTTTAGTTATCGTTTGTTTCATTTGTTGATTTTTGTTTCAAGTTTAAACTATTTAAATATGGCCCCGCTATTCCACATGTGTTCTTTTCATTCGCTTACAGTTTATGATAACGTTTTAGTGTAAACTACACTGTGCTACAAAAAATAAGAAACAACTCAAAAACAAAAAAAACAATCAAGTTTAAAACAAAAGCCATTTAATGTTTAATTTAATCTTTAACTACAATTTAATTACTTAATTACTTAATTAACAATGTGCTGCTGTTGTTGTTTGTTTGTTTGTTGGTTTGTTGTACAAAAATCATATATTATTGCAAATATTGCAAATTATTATACAGATTTGTTTTGATTTCCCAATATACATTATCATAGTTTTTTATGTTTTTTTTTTGTTTAATAATCACAGTTCCCATTCAAAAACAAATTAATACAAGACAAAATTTTGAATTTGTTTTGTTTATGTATATATTTTTTATCTTATCTTTTTTCTTTTTTGATTTCTATGAAACGTTTTTTGTTTGTGGTCAGATTAACTATAGTTTTTTTAAATATATAAACTTTTGATTCATTTGTTTTACATGCTAGAAATATAAATTAAAGTAAAAGATACTTTTGCACCGCTCCAAAAAAATAATTAGATTAGTTTTTAAGGATAACAAGAAACAACAGCTGTTGATATCCTTGCAGTTATCCACTGGTTAGTTAGCTCTTTATCTTCAAGGATATCATCTGCTTAAGAACAAACTTAAAGATACTTTAAAGTGAAGTTTGAAAGTGCAGGAACATGTTCCAACTGTCTGTAGGTGTTAGTAACAATTAATTAAATAATAATAATAATGATAACTGGTGCTTAAACAACAAAACCCAATTGAAAAGCAACAACAAAACAAATTAACAATATCAAAAAGTTTAAAATAATAATATTTAATTAATTATAGTTAATTGTAGATTAATATTCCTATGCAAAATACAATAGTTACAATTCGAAAGTCGCCGCCTACTTTCTGTAAATGACTTTGCCCGACTTGGGATTGACCAGTATCATTTTGTCCATTGTCTCCTCTATGGGCGGCACTGTGGGCGTGGCAGCTGCATTGCCACGCAAACTGCGACGTCGCAAACGATCGCTGATATTCTCGCCACGCTCCTCGTTCAGTAATGGCTTCACACTCAGCTCCCCATCCGTTTTGTAGAGTATCAGCTTTGTGCTGGTTTTCTTGAGAGGCTCCGGTTCCGGTTCCGTCTCCTCCTCATTTTCCGATTGCTGCTGCTGCTGCTGCACATTGGCATTGATGACATTGTCTTGGTTATTGTTGTGCTCCGGCTGTTTGCTGTCCTCATTGAGTTGCTCCCCTTCCGTTTCCGTTTCCTGTTCCACGCTAATTTCCAGCTTGTCGTAGCACGTGAAGAACTCGACGGATTTGAGTTTCTCACTCGCATTAAAATGCACCGCCGTGTGCTCCTCCAGCTCGGTCTCCTCCATAGCATTATAGTCACAGTGGGCACATTGTTGTGCCTCCTCAGCTGGCAGATTGATGCAGGCGTGCTTCTGCAGATGTTGCTGCAGTTGCTCATGTTGTTCCGTCTCGTAGGGACAATGCTGGCAACGTTGTGGCGCTGGCGCCGATTGTGGCATCTCCATCGAACCCGAATCGCTGCTGCCATCGGCAGTGGCCAAATCACTGGTTGCCACCGAAGCACTTGTCGAGGGTGTGGAACTACTATGACGCTCCTCATCCTCCTCGGCTTCCTGGGCCTTCGGCGGCGTCTGTTCACGCACAATGGCACCACCATTGCCCGACTCCAGTTGCTTCTTGAGCAGCGAGTTCTGTCCATCATAGTTGCCGCCCAGATTCGTCGACGAGCTGACCGACGACGACGTCTGTCTGAGCAGCTGGGCGCCCAGTTCATTGTCCACCACCCAAATGGTTTCGGGTCCCGCAATTTGCAGCAATTTGGGCGCCGGATACATGACATCCTCCTTGCAGTTCTTATACAGTTGCTGGCACTTCTCCTGGTAGTGCGACATGTGCACCGCTCGATGCAGTTGGAGCAGTGTTTCAGCGCCCGCACGATACTCGCAGTAGGCACAAATGTGCACCTCATCCGACTCCAGCTCGCTGGGCTCATGCTCCGCCAGATGCTGCTCCAGCTCCAATTTGGCATTGCGCTCATCATTGTGCTTCTGGGCAAATTGGGCCGGACAACGTGGACAATAACTGATCAGCTTGTATTGATATTCCGGTGGCAGCTGTTGCTTTGCCTGCAACTCTCGCTCATCTCGCTCCAGCTGCAATTGACTCAGCTCGAAGGCGCCCACGGGCGTCGAGGGCGGCAACTGTTGGATTTGCTTAGCTGCCGCCAATTGCAGGGCCACACTGAAATCCAAGCCCAGTTGAGAATTGGAGCCAGTTGCTCCGGCTACATTGCCACTTGCCGTGCTGCCCAGTTGCTGCTGCTGGTGGACACTTCGCATGTGGCTGCTCAAATGTTGCTTCTTGGCGCACACAAAGGTGCACAGAGGACACTCGTATTGTGTTGGCTTGTGCAATGACACATGGTAATTCATCTGCGATTTACTTTCCGATATATAAGGACAGACTGGACACTTTTGTTGCTTGCTCTTTGTACTGCTGTTGTTGTTGTTGCTGGGCAAATCCTGCGCTGCACTTGTTGCCGCTGGTAAGCGTGTGATCTCGATTTGATCGTTTTGTTGCAGCTGCAACAACTCCTCGGCATTGGCACTGGTCACAGCGCTGACGGCTTTACAGGCGGCAGCCCAGTAGGCAGCGGCCGCCTGAAGATCCTGTGGCGTGCTGGCCGCATTTACCACAGCGGCGGCGCTGGCCGAGAGCGGTGAATGCAACAGTTGCTCCAATTGTTTGCTGCTCAACAATGAATGATTGTTGTTATTGTTGTTGTTGCTTGACTTAATGTTGTTGTTGTTGTTGTAGATGTTGCTGTTGTTGTTGTTGTTGCTGTTGTTGTTTAGGTGTTGGATTTGGGACTCATTGCTGGCGGCAGCGCCCTGTGGACGGTAAATGGGCGTGGCAGCGCTATTATTGCCACTTCGCTCAAGGGTCTCGATCCGAATATCCCCGGAATGCTTTAAGCGACAATGCCGCTGCAGAGCGAAAGAGAGAGAAAGATGTATACAAATTAGCATGCTGTCTCTTTTTATGAAACAAATCTCAATGTATGCATGTATAAATGTGTATGTGTATGTGTGTTTTTTTTTTATTTTTTTATGGGAGAAGGATAAAAAACCCAGTTGAAACACCCGCACCATTATGAACTTATACAAATTTCCCCTTTTATATGAGCGGGGAAAAAGGTTAGCATCGAATCGGTAAATGCATTTGTTGTTGCTGTTTTTTTTTTTTTAAATTAGTTTCGAGAGCAAGCAAAACTTTCACCAAAAATGAATTTCTTATAAATAAAACAAAAGTATAAATAATTAATCGTAATCGTTATCGAGATAAAAGCAAGACCAGACACCACCACATGTAACATTTAGCGTTAGGTTTTGTTTGTTTTTTTTTTTTGTTTTTGATATAAAATAAATTTGTTGTTTGCATATTTACCAGCGTTACTTAGGGGACTACGGACAATAGATGATAAGATGTGTGAGAAGACAAGGGACTTTCAGGAGCGGAACCTTTAACTTAAGGACATTAGATAACCGTTTAAATAATCTAAGGATAAAGTCCCTCGGAAATGTACGAGTACTTTGGGAGAATGTTGAAAAAATCATGGAATTATTTCTAACGGAGGAAAAACTTCTTTGTGTATGTGGAAAATTATTCCACAGAGTGTTCCAAAAGGATAATTCGAAAAATTCCCTTCAGAACTATAGCAAATAATTTTATGGATTGTTTTTAAAGTAGGATTAACTCTATTAAGAATATTGGAAATAATCTCACACGCTATTTATTAAGGGAAAAAAATTTACGGAATTGTAAAAAATAATTCGTTAAAAGGCTTCTATAAGAAAATAAACTTAGAAAAGCATACCGAGCAAAAAATTTGTTCTTTAATAAAATAATATTTAAAGAGAAGGAATACGGTCAATCAAGTTTCCCTAAATCATTTCCGATGCTTTGGACGGACGGAACTCGCAAGGATTTTGGCGGTTTTGTTTGTTCTTTTATTGTTTTTTGAGGGTTTTTTTTTTCTTTTGGGACAAGACACAAACTGTAAAATGCAATCAATAACAAATACCTGGATCACATGCTTCCAATTTGACACCTGATGGCAGTGGCCACAACGATATGGCGACGGATCGCGTCGATCCGTATCGTTCATCGTTAATAGACTGGGACTACCTGGACTATGGGTATGGAAACGTGTCGTTTGCTGGACGCCGGTCATCGTTGGTGGCAAATACGACGATGACGATGGCGGCGACGAGTGCGGCGAGGATGCGGCAGATGCCGGCGATGCTGATGATGACGATGCCGGTGTCGATACCGATGCCGACGACGACGACGAGGATGATGATAGAGACGAGGCTGGCGTTGTTTTAAGATTAGTAGAATGTTGAATGGCATGGTTTAAGCCCGTTGCCAAATAGATACCATCACCGGCGATGAATTGATTATGGGAATGAGTGTCGGTGAGGTTGTTGTTGGATGTGCAGTTACTGTTACTGTTATTGTTATTGTTACTATGACTGTTACTATGACTGTTACTGTTATTGTGACTGCTACTGTTACTGCTAACAGTTGTATGAACCAAAGACTTTGCACCAGTTGGAAAAGTAGAAATAGGAGTAGGAGTGGTAGTTACTGGCATAGGCGATGTATTGGTGGTGGTGGTATTGTTGTTGTTGTTGTTTGATGATGCAACGTAGCCGCCACTTGATGATATATTCTTCGGATTATCGAGCCTGTATCCGGTAGTACCCATAACCACATTTGTATTAGCATTAGAATTTATTTTAGCTGCTGCTGTTGTTGATGTGGATGTTCCATCACCATATCGTGTTCGTGCTCGCGGTGATGTTAGCAGATCTTGTAATGATCTTGCCGTGCTCGCTGTTGTGGTGATTGTGGGCGACGTCAGACTGTCGGCACTTGCCTCATTTTGACTCGCTTTCTGCTCACCGTGCTCTAATATGGAGGCGGCATTTGCTTTGGGCGTCGTCGTCGCTGTCGAGCTGCCCGGACACTTGCCACCGGCCAGCGCCAAGGCGAGACCACTCAATGCACTGGCATTGGGTGTTGGTGAGTGCTGTGCCTCTTGAATGGCACGTTGCAACAGGCCAGCTGGTATTAGGGAATGTTGCTGCTGGCCATTGCCAGAGTTGTTGGCTCCCGACGATGTCGGCGATGGCTGCGACAGACACATCGCGGCAAATACTTTGTTCATATAGAGCTGTTGATTCGAGCTAACCGACACCTGCAACGGCGATGTGCTGCTGCCTGAAGATGCGCCCTTTGGGAAGCACGACTCCTGATAATGGATCTTCACGTGGGCCAACACAGCATCCCGGTTGTGATGTCTAAATTAAAGAAATATTTGTTGAGTTAAATGAGTAAATGATTAAAAATTTTGTGGATTGCATTTGATCTCCGTTTTTCTACATATTCAACTATCCGAATTGACTCTATTCACTATCAATTAATCCATGAATTTTGACTTTTAATTTGAGATTTCATCAATACAAATTAAGAGCTCATCCCTTAAATAAACTTTGATTTGATTAAAATATAAAAAAAGTCGTAAACGCTTTTTTATGTTCATTAAATAGTTCAAATGCAATTTTGCAAATAAATGTAGTTTGAGACTGAAAATTAAATATAATACGGAGAACGTATAGTAAAAAAAGAGTAGTTTAGTAAACCTGATTTGTACTTACCTAAAGTTGCACTTGCGGCATCTGTAGAAAGTTTTCTTCTCACTGCCTTCCTGGTGCACTTCAGTGATGAGATCATCGCTGGGTTTGCCAGGCGGCGTTTGATGTGTCCTTTTCACAGGAGATATGGTCACCGATGGTGTGATCATCGTTGAATGATGTGGTTCCTGTTGTTGTTGTTGTTGCTCCAGCTGTTGGTGTTGCTGATGTTGTTGCTTGGCCATCGCAGCATTCATCATGGTTGCAAGTAATGGCAATCGGATGAGATTATCCGCCAGCTGTGTATCGTCCAAGGCATTGGATTTGTTGGGTGAAACGGGCTCTAGAGTGATGTCATGGCCAGCGCCAACACCGACCTTCTGGTAGTCCTTCAGGAAAGCCAACGATGCCACCTGATTGGGTGTCATTTCACCCGATTTCATGAGCTTGGGATCGCCATCCTCTTCGGTGACCTTCATGAGAGTGATGTACTTGTTGTACTTGGTGTAATTACGTCTGCCCGTCTCGTCGTTCATCAGGACCTTGGCCGTCTTGTGCGAGGGATCTCGGATGGTCTTTAGCCGTATATGCTTGGTGATATCCCAACGCCAGTTGGAACGGTACGAGCAGAGTGAGCACTCAAATGGCTTCTTATTCAGATGTCCAACGATGTGAACATGGAAGCGGGATGCCGTTGAGGCCCAAAAACTGCAATGTGGACACTTGTAGACCTTCTTCAGTGATGAATTGGCTGCCTCCTCCTCGGGCGTCATCTTTTTGGTTACCTGGAGTGCATGAGAGAGTCAAATTTCATTTTGACGCATTTGTCGTGCGTAGGTTTCATTCTGTGAGTGTTTGAGTTGAGGTTTAAGGGATGGGATGGGTTGGAGTTGGGTTGTTTTGCTTCTTTACTTACCTCACCATACCCAGGTGCTGTCTCCACGCCATAATAGCTATTCTCCTCATTGCTGACCGCCTGATTGCCCGGTGACTTGGTCAACAGACTTGTCTTATCCTGATGCACCACAGCGGCGGCAATTTCCTTGGCCGCCTTGTTCCAAATGCAGACACGTTGCTGTTGCACCGCCGCCTGTTGTTGCAACGCATGTGCATCCGATCGCCGCTCGCCACTTTCTCCGGAATTCGAGTCGTACATCTCGTTGGCACAGCGAATGGCCTCCGCACATTGGGCCAGATGATGCAACAGATCTGTGGAGGATTTGCAGCGATGTCGACAGTGCTGACAGCGTGTGGAGCCCGAAACACTCAAGTTCAATGCCGAATGCGATTGCTGATCCTCGTCATCCTCATCGATCTCCAAACGATCGTCGGCATCGTCCTCATGCAACGCTGCATCGTCGTCCTCAATCACAACAGCCGACGCCTGACAACTCTTGCCATGTATTATCGATTCCGATAGATACTTGGCCACATGTCCACACTGACAGATCAGATTATCATGCTGTGCTCCCGTCTTTAGCTTGTCGAAGAAGGATCCACCCTTTTTGGCCAACAGACTGCGGGACGATGCCTGCGATGTGATCGTCGTGGCGGGTGACAATTGTGGCACATCCGACTTGTCCAGCATCTCCGAGATTTGTTTCTCGTTGAAGAACAAGGAGGCGATCTCTGTCAGGGAGCTGCGCGAGGCGTTTGTATCCTTGGACAGGTTCAGCACGCTTTGATTAGGTAGAGATTAAGAGGGTAAGATTTTAATTAGTTTGAATAATAAGTTACCCCTTGTAATCAGTATATGTCCTTTTAGATAGTTCCTTTTTAAGGAGTTATTATCGGATTCATCCTATCCATCCTATCAATTGATTCATTCCCTTAAAAGGAGTAACCCCCCTTGTCAACCGATCTCCTAAAAACCCTTTAATTGATAACAAATTAATTACATCTAACTTTTCTCACATAGTAAGTTCTTAGGTAAAAAAAATTGCTCGACAAGAAGTTACACCTCAAGGGAGTTAACCCCATTGAAAATTGCCTTTTTTGTGACCTATGAGCTTATGAGTAAATAAGCTGACGTCAATTGATTGGAGAGGAAAGGAAAATGAGTTACCCCCATTTTCAGATGTCTTAAAGAGGCTTTTATATCTTAGGACCCATCAATTGGTAGAAGAGTATCTAACCCTATCGATAGTTGACTTAACCCTGCCATATTTACAATTTGGGGAGCTAAGGAAAATGAGTTAACCCCCCACTTCAGATGACTTAAAGAGGCTTAACCCCCTCTGTTTTTTGATGGCTACTTACTCCTTGGGACTTTTGGTGATGGGTATAAGATTGGGCATTGGTCGCTTGGCCCGCGGCGTGGCTGTGCCGACGCTGGACGTGTCCGAGGAGCAACCGCCCTTCTGCGACAGATCTGTGGGCTCCTCATCCTCTTCGTATTTGCTCCGCTTGCCGTAATGCTCCTCACCACCGCTCAGGGCACCACCATCGCCCTCCTCCAGATCATCATCCAAATTGTTGTTGTTGTATTGGTCCTCCAATTCGGCTGAATCGCTGAGAAAATCATCGCACATCTCGCTAGCGCCAACTTTGTTCTGTCTTCTTGGCCAAATGGAGCCGGCATTGCCAACAGGTGGCACATGATGATTCATCTCATGCACGGTCAGGGATTGCTTAATGTCAGCGGTGAAGTCACAGGCGGCACACTTGAAAGCGCCCGCACCGCCATGATTCTTCATATGCCGGTCGAGGTTCCATTTGTAGGGCGTGCGAAAATCGCAAGTGACGCACTTGATCATGGGCATTGAATGGTACTTGACATGCTTGCTGAATCTGGCCTTGATGTGGGTCACATAGCTGCACTTGTCGCACCTGAAAAACTTCGTCTTGCCGTGCTCGGCGAGCTCATGCGAACGCAACTGG
Source organism: Drosophila suboccidentalis (assembly GCA_037043435.1). Classification (NCBI taxonomy): domain Eukaryota; kingdom Metazoa; phylum Arthropoda; class Insecta; order Diptera; family Drosophilidae; genus Drosophila; species Drosophila suboccidentalis. The sequence goes on along the minus strand of JBAMBK010000675.1, from coordinate 293,827 downwards.
GTGCGATACAAAGTGGTGAACTCACAGGCACTGCACTTGAGCAGACGATTCTGTGGCTCCTCGCCACCCGATGACAGGGCAGGTGGTGGCGTTGCCGAGCCACTGGGCGACGGTGTCGGTGGCTCCGCTGGCGACGATTGGCGCTCGTAGCTGTCGCGGGCATCGAGATCCCGCAACGTTGCCTGGAATTGTCGCTCATAGTTGGACACGAGCTCGAGTTGTTGCTCCCGCTGTTGCAGCTCCTCGCGTTGCCGCTGCTTGTACGCCTCGATGTCGCGTTGCAGCTTCTGCTCCTGCAGCTGCAGCTCACGCTTCACCTGCTCCAGCGTCGGCATATCCGGCACCGAATGCGCCAACGATTGCCCACCGATGACCCCGACGCTCTCCTCCAGTCGCCGCTTGCGCGCCTCGCGACTCATGCCGCGCTTGCCACGCGCCTGGCCATGGCCACTGGGAATGCCGTCGGTGCAGCCGTGCACCATCTTCATGTGGCGCACCAGCTTCTGGAAGTGGCGGGAGGCGTAGAGACACAGCTTGCACTTGTTGATCACAATCTTCTCGCCGTGCACATCGCGCAGATGCGTCAAATGGTAGCGCGGATTCTGTGTGAAATAGGCGCAGTGGTTGCAACTATAATTACGCTTGATCTTGCACTGTGGCAAGCCCTCCTCCTTGGCATCAAGAGATGAGAGCACAACATGTTGTTGCTGTTGTTGCTGCTGCTGCTGCTGCTGTTGCTGCTGCTGCTGTTGTTGGTGTTGCTGCTGTTGTACGCTGTTAACCACAGCAGCAGCTGCCACTACCGCCTGTTGTTGCTGCTGTTGCAACAATTGTTGCAGGCGAAAACGCTCCAATTGTTGTTCTAATGCACTTGTTGTTACTGTTGTTGGTGACGTGGCTGCAATGTTGCTCAGCGGCGGTGTTGTGTTGTTGTTGTTGTTACTGCTGTGATTGTTGTTGCTGTTGTTGCTGCCATTGTGTCCCTGCTCCATGTAAAGTTGATTGCCACTAACAACGCTGCGCACTATCAACGTGTCACCCGAACGTTGCACCATCGAGGGCAGGTCCATGTTGCCACACACTCGAATATTTAACTGTCCTCAACTAATATTCAACTGTAAATAAAGCGTAAAAGTATAAAAGATAAGTTAGAAAAGTGTTAAGGATTCTTATAACAAAGTTTTTCATAACATAAATTTAAATTTTCTATCTTTTCAGTTAAGAATTAAATTGCTTTTTATTTAAGTTAAATGTAAATTTTACAGTTTCAACTTGTGATTTTATTTAATTTTTTAATATTTTTTTCACTCTCTCTAAATAAATAAATAAAAACATGCTCTTCGTCTTATGTTATAATGACATTTAATGATATTTCAAGCAGCCCTCGAAATTTTCTTTTTCAACTATTTCACAATAATATATGTAGCATACATTTTGTTGCCAGAAACTATAAGATTATCTACTAAATGGCGTAAGTAAAGTTTCTTAAACAGCTCAAATCTTCGTAAAAAACCATCAAGCACTTTTATAAAAGGTATTTAAAAATTATGGTATTAAAATATCGGCGTTTTTAATTAAATTCCTCTGTACTTTGTTGCACTTTGCTGCGATTTTCATAAAATATCTTTTCAAATGATTTTTTTTTGCACGCAAAAAATTTGACGTGTATTTCATGTGAGATTTGTGTGTGTGTGTGTGTGTGTGTTGTGGGTATATTGCTCTCTGAGAGCGCATAAAAATGCCGCATTAAAGCTGCCTTAAATGCAGATTTCGTCACAATGCAGACTCATTAGGGATACGCGTGTGTTTTACGCCGAGTATGAGAGAGAATGGTTGAGAGAATGTATGAAAGAATGTTGTATGTGGCAAGCTCATAAATATTTCAACGCTTAATGTTCCGACACAACGAATGATCAGAGTGAAAGAGAAAGGAGATTGAGGGGATTGAATGTGGTTGTTGTTACTTCTGTCATGTGTCGGATTCGCGCAAAAGACCCAAAAAGGATATTAAAATGAAATGTTTGTGTCGTTTTTAATGTCGCCTGTCCGCGAGGCCGCGCGACATAGTTGACAATGATTCCGGCAAAAAAAGGGAAACTCGATACTAGCGGAAAAAGTAAATTGTGAAAGGCAATGTAAATTTGAAAGTCGCAAGTAGAGTCGAAGTAGAGTCCTTGCCACAAATCTCCAGGGTGTATGTATTGTAGTTGTCTATGTATGTGTTGTCGTTGTCATGGTTGTTGTTGTTGTTGTTGTTGCTGTCCCAAATGTGTTACACAAATCCATTTTAGGGCTAATTGGAGTTGCTTGGGCGCCGCCGGAAAGACCCGAATGCCGATGCTTACACATAAATATAAGCGGAAAGGCAAAGCCGAGCATAAAGGAAGTGGGCATAATATGCTCAACAAAATTTTTAAAGGTCAATGTTGGCCATTTTGCTCGAGTGAACCACATTGGAAGAAAGGGAGGAAAAGTTCCTGACAGTAAAGTAAGATGTAAAAGCAACAGAAAATTGTGAACAACTCGCTCGCATGTGAAGTGCGTTGAATCCTTTGAGTGTGCTCTGCATGTATATTTCTCTTATTTTCTTTTCCACAAATGCTGCTGTCTCTTAAGCGGTTTTCGTACTCACAACGCACGCAAAAATTAAATCAAATGGGCGACTAATGCGGATTCCCCCAACGCAATCTAAAGCGCTCGACAAAGCCGCAATTATGTTGCCTGGCTTCAAGCAGAAACAGGAAGCAGCAAGAGCAACTTTTGATATATAAATATATTATAAAAACTCATACTCATTTATTATGAAACATTAGACGAGACAACAATGTTGTTCGCTTGACATTGTCGAGCAACAAGCTCTGTCAAGTACCCTTAAAGAAACCCATTCTCAATGTGCTGCTCAACGACTGGATTAGCTCATTAACTCACACGCTTTGGGGTTGGTAACAAAATCACTTGAATTACCTAATCAAAAGAACAGCTTAGAATGGAAATGAATTTCCTTCATTTGCATATTATACGAAATTTTAATATATGTCTTATTAATTATCTTATTTTTTTATCAGGCAATCTAAAATACAACAATTTTATAGCACATCAAGCAATCAAATTTATTAATGAATGTTTACTATTATTAAGTTCATTAACTTGCTCATAGTAATAGTATTTAATAAAAAATCTAATTGACATTTTCCATTTAAACTCTTAAACCTCCTATTAAATGTATAAAATGTGTATGATAAATGATACGTAATAAAGAGTTTAATTCATTTCAAGTTCATTTATTTTCCTATGTTCATTATACCTCTCATTGTTTATGCATTTATTAGCTAGTGTTCTTCACCCTTGGTTTTTTTTTAACACTTGTCTCATTATTAAAACGTATAATGAATGTCTCATTAATTTCTTTTGCACTCAACTAGCTCATTGCTCTGTTCATTGAATTTCGTATATTATTTTAACGACGCGTCGCGTCGCCTTACAAAGAACAAGTTTTTCTCAAAGTACATATTATCGCGCTCACAGTCACTGTTTAGCACTTCTATGCGAAAAACAAAAGCAGAAGGAGAAAGGTATACAAGACGAGAGGGAAAGAGTGCCAAAGGGTGGGGGGGGGGGGGTTCAACATATCCTTTAGCATTGTTGTTGCCGAGCCTTAGACCCATTTAAAATATGCTTATTACGAGAAGGCAACGTCGCCGACACTTCCTGCTTATTTGCTTTTGTTTATGTTTGTTTTTCTTGTTGTTTTGCACGAGTAAATACTTGCAACACACACACACACGCCTACACACACACACAAACACCCACATAAACGCAGCAGCCGCCAGTTTTTGTGGCGCTTTGAAATTTTAATTTCTCACGCGACGCTTAAAAGTATGCTAAGAAAAGAAAGTGTGAGACTGAAAACATTAACACGCACTTGGCGACACAACAGGAGACGACAGGAGAAGACGTGGCAGCAACAACATCCTGCCACACGGACTCAAGTTGGCATTGTTTGTTTGTCTGTTTCTGTTTCAGTTTCTTCGCTGCTGTTGTTGTCCCATTGCACGGACTTAATTAATCTTGCCGTGGGCTTAGCACGTCCTCCTGTGTCCTGTGTCCTGTTTCGTTTCGTGTTACTTAATTTTTTCTTGTCTGCCGTTCATCCTTTTCCCTTTTTTTTTTTTTTTTGGTGTTGACTGTTGCCTGCTGGCTGATAATGAGGCATGGACAGAAGACGCCCATTTGATTGATGCGCGTGGCTGGAAGGATTAGCTTATTGTGACTTTTGCATTCAACAAATTTTAAGCAAGTTTTATGCTTATTAAATTTCATAAAATTTATGCAAATTGAATATTTTGTTGAAAAACAAAGTCTTTCAACAACACAAAAACACACAAGCACACGCACAACACACACAGTCAAACTGCTGCATTGCGTCCTGTTTCATTTCCTTTTTGGGGCGAATTTGTTGCTGGTCACTTTGGCTAAAAGTGAGCGGAAGCAGGAGGTTGTTGGTGGCAAAAGGAGGGGAGCAAGGAGTCACATCCTGCCTGCAGGCATGAAATTAAAAATGTGTAGCTACAAATTAACTGCAATGGCAACTGTAGAATGTAACTGCAACTGCAGCAGCGAAAATTCCCAAGTAAATAAGAGAACTATCTACCTTTCACTCGTTGCTCTACCTCTCCTTTTCTCTTCCTTTGTCTCTGCACTTAATATTGCTGTTCATGTTTTTTAATTGCAAATAACTTAAAAAGTTCGTTCCTTTTCACATTTTAATAGCGATCTATGTATGTAGATGTGCTGCTAATTGCAATGACTTGCAACTTATGTTTCAAAAATAAATTCAAAAACAATTTCTGCTTTTTGTTTACGGCTTATGGAGCTCAATGGCGAACGTTGTTTCGTAATATCTTAACAATGGCAGTTTAATTATCATAGGAAAGTGTAATATTTGTTTTATGTACAGAATTGTTCCTCGAATCCCTAGAGATTTCTTTGAAATGTAGATGCTTCCGAAATGCCAGCGATTTTAGTAATAGAAAAAAAACTTTGCTGCCAAATATTTCATTCAATTTAAAAAATTTCTCTTTATATGATTGGTGTATTTTGTACAGTACAAAAATTGATTTAAACAACATACTATCCTCTTTATTCTTTATTTAAACAATGAATTTAATCGAAGTTTGAGACATTTTTAATGAAATTTCTCAACAAATATTTAGACAGTTAAGAGCAAAGTGCTTTATGTGCAATTAAATCATAAGTGAAATTTGTAATTGGCTTGATACTATTTCCATAAAGTTGATAACCCTCGAACTATTTGATTAATAAACTCATTTTATGCTTATGTCAGATTTCCAAAGCCAAATTGCCACACAGCCAAAGTAGCTTTCTTCAATTTTATTATTTTTTTTTTCTCCACACACTCGGGAAAACTTTGTGCTCAAATTGCAGAGAAGGAAGAAACGGAAGTGCGCACTTCTATTACTTTCAAATAAATCGCAGCAAAAGTTGAAAGTTTCTTTCGCAATTTTTAAATGAAATAAAGATTTGTCACGTAGACATTCAGATAGTCAGAAGTACACACGCACACACACACACACACACAGAAATCTACTGTGTAGGTTGCAAGTAAGTTGTTGTTTTAGGCTACTAAATGAAAACTCAGTTTTCACTGACTTTTTCATCTGACACCAAAGACACAAAATGAAATCTTTTTTTTGTTGTTTTGCAATTTTTGTAAATGTTTTGCCCGCTTTGATTTTTGGTTTTTTGAATGTGTCCTTCCCGCTCATTGCCCTCGTCTTGGTTTCATTTGGAAACATGTTTAGAAATTGAAATTTTTGCGCCGCGCTTGGACACTTTGGCATTTGGTTGAAACTTTTACCCTGCCTCTCTAATGGCATCGCCATCACGTTCTTGCTTAAGAGCTTCACTTTGTCGTTGTCGTTGTCGTTGTCCTTCTCCTACTGACAGTTGTAGTTGTTGTTTTTGGTGCTGCTTATTTGCCTGGCCGAAAAAGTTTGGCGGAAGTTGTGCGCTTAACTTCCGTTTCTGATTAAACTTTAATGGACATTACCGTTCTGGTCATGCAAAAGTTCACTACCATTTCAGGTTTGTCAACATTTTTTTTTTTAATTTTTATATTTTTTGTGAAAACTCCAATTAAAAAAAAAAATGATTTTTTTATGACAACTAAATTATTTGCAAGACCTTTGTTTGCTTAAAGCCTTAATGCTGTTGGCCGATATGAGCATATGCTAGCATATGTTGGCCAGGAAATGACAGCATCTCTCACTCCATTCACCTGCTGTGCTGTCCCTATCACGAATAACAACAACATCTTCTCTGTTTATGCTCATGCTCTTATGCTCATAAAGAAGCGCCAATGTCGTCGTGGCCATTATTCATACGCCATGTTGGCAACTACAATCTCACAACAGAAAAAAACGCACACACACACAAACGCCCACTTAATTAACACACATACATACATACATGTGTAGGTAAAAGGACTCGTCAGCATATGTTGAAAGTTGCCTGCTGGGATAGTTTGGCTGTCGCGAAAGCTGTTAAAAATGCATTTTGGCTAACGGGCAATTCATAATAAAAAACCATCAAGCCACCGCTAACAACACCACTACCAACAACAACAGAAACTACTGCTACAAATGTCCGCTGGTAGCAACAGCAATTGTTCTTGCAGTCGGCCACAAGATGCAGTTAACGTCAACAACTAAATCTGCGCCCGCATGCAAATTAACAGTCAGCCCAACAGCAACAGCAACAAAAACAATAACATCAGTAGCGACGCTGGCAGTGCTGCTAATGCGCTGCTTTTGCATTGTCTGCACTCACACACACACACGCACACATTCAATGCCTTCGGCAGTTCACTCACTCGCACACATGTACAAGCTCACCCGTGGTGACTGTCGCCGCTTTTAACATGCACAAGATTTACTTGCTTTGTTTCAAGCAAGAGCAACAACAACAACAATGAGTATGTTAATGTCTAGCGCTTGCCTGTTCTAGCTTATTTCCGACGCGTTCTCTTCTACGCACTCTCTCTTTTGCTCTTTCCTTTCTATGATAATTTTTGCCAATTGCTTTCTGCCGTCACACAACGAAACACTCTTGTGGTCCAACAACAACTGAGAGCAGCAGCCGAAAAGAAGTGGCCGCCATGGTGATTTCGCTGTTTGCTTTCACATCGCTGTTAGTTGTCCTCTTTGACAGCAGCAGCAGCTGTTAGTAAATTGCAGAGGACCATGTTATGTTAAATTGCATACTCTCTTAAAAATGTGCAGAAACTGTAAAGTGTATGTTGTGACTGCTGTTTAATACTTAGTGCTGTTATATGTCTAACAGTTGAATAACTAAATAATTAATTGAGCACTGTGAGTTGATTATCATGAATATAAATTACTTGAATATGGCCAATTTAAATTCCAACTGTTAAATTTCCATTATTGGAATTTTTCAGTTGAGCGATTTGAGCAGCGCATTACGAATTCATTAGAATAAATCTGTCAATATTTTGCATTTGAAAGGACATTTTAATTTGACATTCTTCAGGAATTTACCGCACTTAATTTGCTAACCAAGCAGCAAAAAGAGATCCACTTGATAAATGTTGAATTCAAGCACCCTTAACACGCTTCTAGGCGAAGCTAAGGGCTATGCCCATCATACAAAAAAAAAAAAAGGACTAAAAAAGAAACCGCAATGCCGAATGACTGAAAAGTGTGGCGAGCAACGGGCATAAAGTTGAATTCGTGTCCTCTTTCAACGCAATCAACACAAATGCTACTTAAAAATTTATTTGCAACACGCACGAGACTAACTTACAGGGTCAAAAGGAGAACGAGCAGGAGCATGAGTAGGAGTAGGAGAAGGGGAAGGGAGTTGTTGTTGTTGGAGATACCCGTATATCCGAGTCTGAGGCGTCGCAAAGCACAAACACTTAGCACACACGCACACACGCACACACAAAAAGGACAATCAACATTTTAACACTTTAGAGGCAAAGCCGTGAAATAAACGTCTGTCTGTCAGTGTGTGTGTGTGAGGGGTAGGGGGTTTGATAGAAGGGTTTGTTGAATGGCCGCTTGAAAAATGTGTTGTGGTCATGCATTTTTATACATTTTTAGTCTCTGAGCTCGCAGAGCTAAACGTGCGGGCAAGGACAAGGTCCAGGACATGACCAGGAAGCTGGCCAACGCACAAAGTGGTCCTATACACACACATACACATATACACTTGACACTTTGCGACTGTCAAAAGAAGAAGCAAAATTTTTCTACAGAAAAAATTTAAATCTCTAGTGTAAGGATGTGTGTGTGGGTAATTATCTGGGGTCTGCTTAGTTATATGATATATTTTATATATATGCCTTTTCTCGTAGTAAAATAAATAAATAAAAATCAAAAAAAAAAGGTAGACTTTTAAATTAGGTGTTGTGCAATTGATTCTTGTTGTTTTTTAACTTGCTTGGATTTTTATAGCAATTAGGCAGCACGTGAGCAGCATCAGGATACGTATGTAGTAGAGTGCGTATCTGTATCCTGTGCAAATGTTGACCATGAGCACGGGCTAAGTTTTAAGCCAAATCTTTGTGGCAACTTCTGATGTGTGGCACCGACATGAAAGTTTTCTAATCAAACACTTGGCCGCAGTTGACGGCGCTGAAAACTATGCTATACTTTTGCCACTCTGCTAAAGCGCATTTATGTGTGTGCGTAAGGGAGAGTGTGTGTGTGTGTGTGGTCTGCCAACCACAACCAAAGCTCAACTTGTTTGTTTGCTTGTTGCTTCATTTGAGCAACTGTCGGGCTGATGTTGCACAGCCTCCCCCTCCCACCTTTCCCTCCCTCTCCTCTACCACTTCTCTTTCCGCTTCCCTCCTCTGTCTGGTAAATGAAGCCGCTCGATTTGGCCACAGCAAAGTTGCTCTCGAGTGCAACATGTGAGGTAGCAAGCACATGAAGCTGAGCTCCTTCTACTCACAGCAAACAGGACCTGGGCAATTCCCTAAGCATGTCTAAACATGTCTATGTCTATGTATCTGTGTGTGTGTGTCTGTGCCCGTGTGTGAGTGTATGCATAAGTGTTCTTTGGCCACAGGATGCAGCGTAATGAAGCTGCTCAAATTCACACTAAAATTGGTTAAGGCACTTGGCCAGGTTGCGTTATTGCCAACTGTGAATACAGATTCTTATTGGATTATTCAAGTACAAAACTAGACGTTAGCTTGTTCATTCAGCAATTTTACAGGGCATTGTACAAAGCTAGTTAACAACCAGATTTCTGAACTATTAAAATTTGTAAGTTCATTTTGCAGACGTTCTATTCATAGATCCGATTGGAGCGAAATACGCAGAAATATATAAAATATTTCCAACAAATTGTCCGTTTATTCTTAGCAAATATTTATAAAATTCAACGAAGACTTTACTCAATGTTACATATTTCAATAAAAATAATAATACTAGCAACTAGAAAATTCTTTGCCAAGTTTTCATATATTTTAATAAAGTGCATTTCATAATCATAAAACATTTTAGAAATGTAAATTAGTTAGTAAAATGAATCAAGTCAAATTTTCTGATTCTAATCTGTTTATTTAGATAATTGTCAAATGTACACTATATATATATTATACATATTTTGCCTAAATTTTGTTCCATTAGCTCCATTTATAATGTTTAATTCAATTTGTGAAAAAGCTCGTATTTCCTTGTTTTTTTTTGCTTGTTCATTGAAATGCTTTTTATATACTGATATTATTAATGCAGTTGTTTCTTTTTCTATGTATTCATCTTGATCTTTCATTTGTTCGTAGCATACTTCTGGGCCAAGAGTCTCATTAGTGGCTAAAGATGGCCAAGTACCTTGACTGTCTCGCAGACAGCATTGATTAATTTGCAAGTTTATCTTTATTGAGTATAATAAATGCGCTTGAAAGATGCAGTCAAAGCCACAAAAACCATGAACAGCACTTCATCAGGCGAATGAACAAGTTGTTGCCAGGTAACAAATACACTCACATATCTATACACCTTCACACACACACACACACACAGCAATGTTAACTAGAAGTTTTGAGATGGTGGGCGGCGTTCTTGTGAGCACGTTCACAGTTATAAAAGCATATAAAATTTCCTATTTAACTTCCGGCATGTTCGCACACACACACATACACACACACACACACATACACATACACACACACTTTGAAAGGACCTTATGTCGTGCTGCGCTGCTGACATGGAAAGTCTAAAGAAAACATATCCGTGACAAAGTAAAGTAAACCACCTGCAGGTGCAACCAACAATAATAATACTTTTAGTACTTGCTTTTTTCTCTTTCTCTTTCTCTTTCTCTGCCCTCCATCTCTTTCTCTTCTCGCCTTTCTCTGCTCTCGCTTTCTGCTAACTTATTTACCAACTTTACTTTGGCTTTGTGCGCGTCGCAAATGGAATAAGGCGAAGCATCAGCAGAGAAATTCAATTCAGCTGCAGGTGGCAACCACAACAGCAGTGGCATCATCGGTGTTGCCACCACATATCGTATGTATGTACATACAATATATATCCATACGTTTTTGAGCCGTGATCTGAGAGCTTTGTCGACACAGGATTTAGCGGTCCCCAGTCTCTCTGACTTGCTCTGCCTCGTCTGATTTATTTAATATTTAATAAGCTGACTTTTGACTAGGGCTGCCTCGACATTGACTTCGCCCAGAAAAACTGCCATAAAAAAAACATGATAAAAAATAACATACAACCAACCAACTCAATTGCGGCCAATTTAATTATGCAAGAGCTAAGAGTCGATTCCATTTGCTTTGAAGTTGCAACTCAAGTGCTTTAAACCACAAATTAAGCTACAAGCATTAATGAATTAGTCGTTAAAGCTAAAATCTAGTTGGAATAAGCTAAACTGCGGCAAATTTAGTAAATGCAAAATCATTTGTATTACAAAGAATATACTAAGAATTTCATATATAATTTAGTTTTTATGTGAAAACTCTTAAAATTCATAAATTTTTAAATATTTTTGTTTTTTAGTTCATATAATGAAAACAGAGAAATAAAGTCTATTACTAAGTATTATTATATACCGTTTATCGTTTCCCAGACACATTGAAATCATTTGCCATGCTGTGCTTGCTTTCTTCAACTTTCAATTCAATAAATTTTCAATTCTTGTTGCCTTCGGTTTTATCGCCATGCTCATACATCAATCATCATGTTCTTTGGTCATGCCAAAGCATATCTTAAACAGAACACAAAGATATATATAGATATAGATACATATATATGTGTGTGTGTGAGAATATACCAAGGACTCTTCACACTGTCTTTGTGGTGACGACAACTGTCTGCGATTGTCGACGGGGCACGTTCGCCTGGGTGTTGCACGTTTTTGGTGTTGTTGCAGCATGTTCAATGGAACGGGAGGGGAACAGGGGGCCTTCGACTGGCAGCCAAAGTTGTCGGCACATTAATCATAATTTAATGATTAGCGCAAGTTTTGTTTATTAAATATTTTGCCAGTCGAGTGTTGTTTTTATTGTTATTTACGAGCTCCACGATGCCACGCGTCGATTGCCGCCTCAACGTCGTAAACTTTTCGTTTCGTTTCTTTTTGTTGTTTTTTTTTTTTCAACTAGTATGCAAAAAACCAATTTGCAACCATTTTTGGCCACGACGCTTCGGGCGTCTCTCAATTTATGGCTTTGAGTTGCAGCCACCTGTTTACGAAATCAGTGAGACTCAAATGCATAAATAAGAAATGCTTGGCTTGTTTCGTAGTACATATATTTCTATTTGTGACACATAATTTTCGCCGTGGCACGTGTGTCCTTTGAGGTTCTTTGAGTGGTTTGCTCTGTCACGTAGTCAAAGCAATGCGACAGTCAAAGGTCGCCTCCTTCCACATATTTTTGGTTTTCTTCCTATTTCATTTGCCTTTTGATAAAGTCGAAAGGGGTTACGCGCGGCGGCTCAGCTGTGAAATTGGGCCAAAAGGAATGTTCTGGGGGCGTGGCACGAACTGTGACAACAGCAGCTGCTTTAAGCCAACAAACATATTGTGTTTAAAGCTGACGCAGATAACAGTTGCTTAATTTTAAAGATTTTTTGGTATGACTTAAATTTGAAAATTTTAAAGGAATGGGCAAAAAAGGGTATAATGGTTTTGTGAAATGTATGTAATAGGCAGAAGGAGGCGTGACAGGTCCCATAAAGTGTATATATTCTTGATCAGTACCAACAGCCAAGTCAATCTGGTCCTGTCCGTCTATTGGAATGCGTGGATCTTAGAGACTATAAGAGCTAGAGACTTCTAATCTGGTATGTAGGTTCCTTGGAACTAGACGCAGATTAAGTATATATCAGATCATATAGCTTTCATAGGAACGATTAGTCGAAAATCAAGTTTTTGTACGAAAAACTTCTTTGTTTGACAGAATATGCATCATTGATGGTTCTATACATTGAAATCGGCTCACTATATCATATAGCTGCCCTAAACTTACGGATTGGGAATTCTCTGTTGTCCTATTCATCCAAATCGGTTCGCTAGGGCATCTCCCAACTCAGACAAAATACTTTTTCCTTCTTTCACTCTTATCTGTAATTTCACAATTGAATGTTATTTTTTAAATAGTTAACCACTTAATATTTTATTTTACAATTGAACAGTTTTGTTTCATTTGAATTAATTACCCTCTAAGACCCAGTAAGAGACCCTCTAACAGTAAGATAAAACTTAACATAACGAGCACCTTAACATGTCTGTAAATAACATTTTGGGAATTTTCTATTGTCTTATGCATCCAGATCAAATTCATGAGATGTTTTTATATAGCTATTATTATTTATACTCTTTAGATTCATAAGAGTTGTTCTCATATTTCATGATATTTCAAAACACTCGATCATCATCATATGGTCAAACAGAGTGCATTGAGTAACCAAATAAAGAGTAATTGTAATTGCTACTATATAATACGAGTATGCATACAAGATACTTATAATATTAATGATCGCACAACACGCAACGATAAACATCAAATGCACAACGAGAGCGACAGAGCATTAATGAAAGAGTGAGATAGATTGAGAATGAGAACATTTCAGTTTGAATGCGCGACAGATGCAAATGTCGACTGACTTTGTATGATTGTCTGTTTGACATTGGCTTCAATTGTCGCAACAGCAAAGCAGGGCAACAATAAGGGGAGGAATAACAAGGGGCAGGGGGCAGTGTCTGTTAAGGTCGCTCATCATACGCCATGTTGGCAACAGAGTCAGTTAGCTAATTGATAATCAAACAGTCAACTGGAGGAGCTGAATGCACTTGACAAATCGCCAGTTGTCCGAAGCTTCAGAGTTTCTAATTAGGCGGTCAGTGTTGTGTTTGTGGTGTTGTTTTTATTTTTTATTTTTAAGGTCAACAACAACGTTGCGTATGCGCAATGTGCAAATAAGGCAAAGTCAATGCGTAAATTGCGCATACGCAGCATTGCCACAACTGCAGCTGCAACAGCAAAAGCAAAAGCAGCGACAAGTTCAAGTGCATTACGTATACGCATTACGCATACGCATTATGCATGCAGTCACTGTCACAGTCACTGCAACTGCCATGGCACGGCTGTTAAAAATCAGACGACTTACTATATAACTATATCTAAAAATAAACAGTAGAGGCTTTTAATTTGCCCAAATTCGTATTGAATAGAAACTTAAATGATATAATAAGAAGATAAAAGTAAAGTGTAAACTTAACTGAATATAAGAATTAAAAAAGGAAAATACCTTATAGAATGTGTACAGTTTGCTAACATTTATAGGAAGAGTTTTTGAACATTATAAGTTGGTATAAATTATTATCCTTTCTGAATACAGAAATAATAAAGAATACATAAAAAATAATATAAAAAATTAAAGCATTTTATTTTTAATTTCCTGCTCTTTTTGTATCTTTAATAGCAACCAAATGACAATCTTTTTTTTAAATAAACTTTAATTGAGTTTGATTTTTAATTCTAATTCTCGTTGTTCACTTAAAGAAAGAATTACAGTGAAATAAAACCTTTAAAAAATTCAACCGGTTCTAATTTGCGAGCCCCTGCTGTGTCTGCTATATATCTGTTTATTTATTATGTATATATTTAATGTATCTTTTGCATCACAATCGGCTGGCTGCTGTGGCCTTGGCAACGTTTAGCAAATTGCAATTGGTTCAAGATCATCGATGCAAACGTTTTGGTTTTCTATTGCGTGTTGACAATTGATTCTAGCTGTACGAGCGACAGAGAGAGAGAGAGAGTGGGAAAGAGAGACAGAGAACTTGCAGCAGTTTTGTGGTCGACTTGAGTCATAATTTATTCTTGCAAAATGTTGCCTTATCAGAAAGGCAGCTCTACAATTGTGACTGAGTCATTTGAGTCGTTGTTTGGCATTGCATCGACAATGTGGTTGCACTTGGCTGTTAATATGCTGCAGGCCACATTAGCATTAGCATTAAAATCAGAGTTTGTCAAAGACAGGCAGAGATTGAGGTGGAGGTAAGACGTAAGACGTAAGATGTTAGATGTAAGAGGCAGAAGGCAAAGACTGAGGCAACGAGGCTGTCAAGCTCAATTTTCTTTGTCTTTCTCACTATCACTAACTAGCTATACATCTATTTTTCTCTTTCTCTCTCTTTCCTCTATCACCCTGTCTTTTTCATTCTCTCTCTCTCTCTGTTTGTCAGTCATTCATTTATCGCTGCCTCTTTCAGTCATTGCATTTTCAGGGTCGTCGTCGCAACAAATCTAAGTTTGTGCATCTAAATCAACACGTTCATATGTGTGTTGTGTGTTGTGTGTGAGTGTGAGTGTATAGTACACCACACACTCACACACATGCTTATAGATTGAGTATGCTGTGCACATGACCACATGGTGTGTTCTTCTGACTTTGAAATGCGCTTTGAATGACAGCTGCTTTGTTGCTTCGCTGATAAAGCTAACATCGTTAATCTGTATTATAAATTATAAATGTAGTTATAATTACATTTAAGTTCTACGAACTAGGCAACTCTTAATCTAAGCACATATACAAACTTTTATTGAAATAATATGCTATTTTTTTTTTATTTATTTGTAGACTGAATTCACGCATTTATGTATATCATTTAAAAATTAAATAAATAAAATATTTGTCAGTCATTTTTTGTCCACCAACATAGTGTATTTATCATTATTTATATACGTACATTTAATTTAATGTTATTCTCGGGACAAGTGCATGGTGCAAGTGGCGCCGCCTGGCGGCCATCGCTTGCAGTCAAGTCAAGAAGACAGACATTTAATTTCATCTTGTGGCAAATGCTCAACGCTTGATTAATGGTTAAGAGCCTTGCCGCAAACTCACTTATCGCTACCTCTTTCTTTCGAATCTCGTTTCCCTCGTTTCTACGAAAATGCTATTAATTTTCATAAGTAAATGAAAATTGATGTGCGTACCCGGTGCAGACAGCAACAAATACTTTGTATATATACACTTTATATGTACATATATTTTAAATGGAAAATGTGGCAAACAGGGAGACAGAGAGAGAGAGAGAGAGCGAAATTGCAGAGTAAGTAAAGTTTGCGAAGTCCTGTGGAGTAAAGTGCACTTGGCAAAAGTTGAAAGTGTGCGGCAACTTCATAATTTTGAATGTTGGTTCAGGACTTTTGCCAAAGTGTTGAATACCTGTATAATTGTGGATTTGGTGAGCCCCTTAATTGAAATGTGGCAAGAACTGCAGCCAGAGGCACGATTTGCAAATGGAATTAAGCGGTGAAATGACAATATTTATTTACATTTTATAAATAATCGCATTAGAGGGTTAAGCGTAATGGACAAACATTACTATAATGCCAATTTCATATATTTAATGGTTTAATTTGTTAAATAATTCAACTAAAATTGCTTTAATTTAAATTTATATTGTTGTGTCGGCTGCTTTTGGCTTGACAGTAAATAAATAAATAAATATTAGAGCTTTAAATTTAATTCTACTCATTTATAAGTTCTGTATAGTTAATAATGCAACGGAAATTCGTTTATCATTGAAGCTTTATCAAATGTCAAGTGCAAGTCATCAAACATGTTGTATGCTTGCATATTTACATCAAACATGTTGCATATCAAACAACATTTACATCCAGCGTCCACTGTCCACCCCAAAGTCCCCCCGTCCCCGCCGCTCAATTGCCATTATGTGTCCAATGCCAATCAAACATGTGCACGAACTTGACTTTCAATGTAAAGCGAACAAGGCGAAAGCGATGCTAACGTCGACGTCGCGACGCGTCGACAGCGGCGCTGACGTTGACTTTGCCGCTGGCTGTGATCGGCGTCGCAGCAGCAATAACCTTGACCCGGTTCTTGAAAATGCAGCAGCAGCAGCAGCTGCCGTCGTCGTCGTCGTCGTCATCGTCGCTGCAGAGTTGTCACTTGTGCAACATTTTAAGAGAGGCTGCCAAACGGGTTTTCGGCTGCCGGCGTCGCTCAGCTGGACACCAACATTGAGAGAGTAAAAGCGCAAAAGAGCGCGGGAGAACAACAGATCGTTGTTGTTGTCGTCTGGTTGCGCATGCGCAAAAAAAAAATACACAATTTACGTTGACGATTTGAAGTTATTGCGTTCTTGCCATCTCGCTCGCACTGGCAATTGGACGTGGACTTGGTCGCTTTGGTGAATTGGCAATTAGCGCAACGCAGTCGCCGTCGTCGTCATTTTTTATGTTCATATTTACATTGCACGCACACGCATTATTAACTATTTTATTATTGATGTCTTAATGTGGCAACAGCGATGGTCAACTGGCCGGGCCGGGTCTGGCCTGGTCTGGAGACACGCGGCATTGAACGTGGCTTGTTTGGCTAAAACGGAGACGGAGGCAATGCCGCGCTGACGTCAGCTTGTATTGGCCTGGTCGGCCGGGAGAAGGTCGAGGTTAATTAAGTTGTCTTTGGCCGTGCATGGCGACCTTGTTGCACACCGTCTCGGTTGCAATCTTGACATTTTGGCTCCTCTCACTCTCTACGAGTATATGCTAACCATGCCTATCTCTGTCTGGCTTACGTTCTATCCGTCTCTTTCTGCCTTAATGCATTATTAATTGCTGCAAATTAATGCAAACTCTTTAGTCGAGCAGACAAGACAAGACGAGCGACACTCGCAAGTTAATTGCTTTAAAATTTTATTAAAATTCAATTAGGTTGCGGGTGCTGCCTGCCTCCTTGACTGCTTGACTGCTTGACTCTCTGTCTGTCTGTCTGTCTGCCTGGGGAAAGGTTTCAACTTGGGGCAGCACCGCGTGCGGTTGGTTGACTGTGCAACGGGGCTTGCTATTTGGTTAAGTTGGAAATCGTTTTGTGGAGTCCTCAACAAGGATTCGCCTCTCAATTCTCAATTCCCAGTTGTCACGTCGCGCAGTAGCATATTTCGTATTAAATTGTTGCTGGCAATGTGACTCTGTTTATTTGTTGCCGTTGCTGGTTGCACGAATGACAGCTTTGCAATTTAGTTGCAAATTGGCAGTGAGTGCAGTCGACAGTCGACAGTCGACAAGTTGCCGAAGGTAGCAGCCAAAAGAATGAAAGAAACCAATGTGCAACGTTGTCTCGGAATAGCTTCAGAAACGGGAGGAAAGTGGCATGAGGGGCACTTTTAGGGTGAATTAAACTAGGCTACAAGGCTGTGAACGGTGTGCACTCTGTGGGGCAGACATATGGAGCTTGTCAAGGCATCTAGCAAATATGACAAGTCAACTAAGCAAACTTCAAGAGGGTTTAACTGAATGCTTGTCAATAATCGTTATCGTTATCGGTAAAAACAAAAAAATTTGAAATAAAGAAACTATCGAGCTTAAATTTGTCTAGACGTGAAATTAAAACAATCGATATTTTTCGATTCATTGATTTCGATAATTATGCAATAGGCAGTAAATACTTAGACTGAATATTTTAACTGTTAATGAGGGATTTTTTATTTCATGTTCCTGTACAATAATAGCCCAAACATCGAAAATAATAGACTTTTTGTTACAAATTGATATCGATATCAATAGCAAAAATTCAAAAAAATTCAAAATTTTGGTTATTCTCTAATATTAAACCATTTCTGTCTTGAATTTTCAGCCATTTTGATACCCTGCAGCTACTTTGCCCCCTTGGCAAGCTTAATTTGCCAAAGAGACGGCAGAAGTTGCCACAAAAGTATGCCACAAAATGGGCAACAAGTGCGAGACCGCAAAGAAGAAGCATCAAAAGAGCAGCGAGTGCTTTACATAATAATAAAAAACAACAACGACGAAAATAACTGAGCTCAGCTGCTGCTATTTGCTTAATTAAATGCGCAATGGCCAAAAAGAAGAAAATAAAAAGAAGGACTCAGAAAATAAAAGAAAATTCAATGGACAGATAGCGTGCGCTTAAAATAATCAAGCAAAAAAAAAAATAAATCAGAAGAAATGTTAATAAAAGAAAAAGAGTAAAAAAGTGGAAAGGCGAAAAGTTGTTGCTTGTATTTGATTTCAAGGCATTTATAAAAAGGCAAGGATAACAAGACCAACAAAGGCAAAGAGAATCAACTGGAGTCCGTTGAAAGGTAAAAAAATCAAGCAATAATAAAACGCAAAACTTGCACCATTATCAGCAACAACAGCAGCAACAAGGAGAACAACATGAACAGGTAACAACATCAGCATTTGCAGGTAAATCATTAGGGGCCGTCGCGTCGTCGACTAAGCTGTAATTAATGAGCAACTGGAACATCGTCAAGCCAACGCCAAGTAAATTAACTTGAACCGCTCGCCTAGGGATGGAGAGGAGGGAGGAAGAATTGCGGTGGGTTCTCTCGGTGCAAGGTTCCCTCGAGAGGGTGTCCAACTTCGAGCTGCGAGTTCAAGTGCAATTAAAGTACGAGTAACGTCGAAATTTGCTTGTAATCGTCTTCTCTCTCCCTTTCCCGTTCCCTTTCTCCTGCACATCTTCTTATTTTGTTTTCTTGCTCTTCCTTTCCATATTTTCTGGCTATAGTGAATCGCATCCGTCTGGAAACTGTTGCCACAGTGTCATAAGGGCCTTAAAGTGCCCCGGAAAATAGCAGTCGCAGTGTCAGCTCAATTGTGCATGAATAAACATGTCTGAATTTATCGATTATAGCTGCATCTGACTCTTATCTTGTTTGTTGCTGATCGATGTTGTAAATTTTTATTTCAGAGATGATAGGAATGATATTCAAAACGATAGTACATCGATTATATCAATTACGATATATCGATAAATCGATTAACATAGGAAACTAAGTTGAAATAAGCAAACAATATATGTAAAATATGAACAATCAATCGATAATTATCGATACAATACATTTTTTTATCTATTGTCGATAACGATTTTTAATTCTTCATTCACACTTTTTATAAAAAAAAAGTAAACAAAGATTACTTTATAATATCGATAACATTAACAATTCAAAGCGATTAACAAGTTATCGATAGTATTTTTACTAGCCGCAAACGACAACCGACAACTTTCTTGTCCACTTAACGTGCTGTTGAGCTCATATTGCTTTAGGCCAATGGCAATGGTAACTTTTGTTGTGGTGCCCTAAAAGTTTGGCGAGTTAATTATTAAGTAGATACACGAATTTATCGCTGACTCCGAATCCGCTTTTGTGTGTGTGCTCTGAGGTGTAAACGTGCGGATTAAGTGTCTATGTCTGTCAGAGGTTGGTCCACAGAGAGAGAGAGAGGAAGAGAAAGACAAAGAGAGATACATAAAGATGTATATCAATTGTAGGAGGATGAAATTTACGCTTCGCTTGATATTTGGCCAACAAAACTTGGCTAATTTTGTTGCTACTTGTTGTTGTTGTTGCTTTAGCCGCAGCCATCTCTCAGGTGTGCATTGAAAAATTGATGAGATTTTGTGTGCGCTTTAGTTCAAAGTTCGCAGAAGTTTTTATCCCCACCGACACTTGAGCTTTAAAGCCAACTTGGAAATGTTCGGAAACGAGTTAAGTTGGGCGAGTTGAGTTGAGTTTTTGAATAGGATACGCCTTCAAGAGACCACAAGCGGATGTAAAATGTTATTTGCCAGACTTTCTTTTTTTTCTGCCATAAAATGCAAAAAAAAGTCCAAGACAAACAGATAAAAAGACAAACAGAAGATGGCAAAAGAACTTGCCGTGAAGAATGAGCACATAGAAAAAAAAGTGCTCAAAGAAGTGCATTCATATTCATGCAAAAAGTAAAGTAAAGCAGAAAAAAAAGTTGGCCGGACGTGAATCTATAACGAATCTGAAAGCCATATTGATTGTGTGTGGCATGTGGCATGGGATAGAGTGATATAAAGTATGCAATAAGAGTTGGGAAAACGCGTTGCACAGGAAATCAAACTTCAGTTTGATTGACTTTGCAGCTGGACACACACAAACACACAGAAACACACACACAGGATACGTAAGCCGATTTGTGGCGCTCACACAACGAATGCTGTCCGCCATTTGCGTTTTTAATTGAATTTCCTGGTTGAATCATCACCATTGTTGTTGTCGTCGTCGTTGTTGTTGCTGTTGGGCAAACCATTCAAAAGGAGGCAATTTAAGCGCCAGTCAACTGAGGCCAAAGAATAGAATGGGTAAATCAACAAACACACACACAGACACACACACACACACACAGAGAGGCAAATGAATATCAATGAACTGTCATAAAACAGGACTCAACATATGTGAGCGTCATGGGCGTGGCATGAGCTGGAGGCGTAGGCGAACAAGTAGAAGAGATGCTGCCAGTGACAGTGGCTGACACGTGGGCAAACATTCAAGCGCCCAACGAACAACGAACAACGGACAACAACAACAACAAATGCTGCCATAGTTCACACTTGGAACAAAGCAAAAACTCACACACACACATATCTATAGGTATATATATTTATATGTATTTATGTAAAGCTCTTGTCTGAGTTTGGGGTCACTTTTCACTGTCAATGACATGTGATTTCAACTAATGACAGTTTAGGGGCGATATCAACAACAACAAATCGGACAACAGCAACAACGACAGCTCGAACAACATTTCAAGCCCTTCAGGCCCAGCACACAACTTGAAATTTAATGAAATTTCCATGTTTTCCCTTATACATACATATATACATAAGTACTTTTGAATGCCGCAAACATGGCGTATGATTAATTTAAGCATTTCCGTGTCTATGTAACTTTATCAACACTTTATCACACACACTCAAAAGATGAACCCTATGTATTCTTTTACATATGAATTTTTATATATTTTTCTCACTTGGAAAATTGTTATTTGAGTTGAGGAAAGGAAACTCCAGACAACCACCAAAAACATTGTGGTGTCAATATGTATTTTTGATTATCTATTTAAGAGTTGAGCTGTCTGTCAGTTTCAACAATAACAATTTTGTAAGCTTTCGTTTTTATTTTATTATCAGGGAATGAGTGCAAAAAGCCGTCGCGTCTTTTGGCTGCCACACAAAGTTTAAATTGCTTGGGCACATTTACTTTTAATGAGTTTTCGCTTGTTTATTCACAATGTTTGATGAGCTCAACTTACCAATAGATAAACTGCGGCATTCAATGGCCTTCAACATGTCAGCTATAAAGATAAAGATAGAAAGCAGAAGACAGATTAATAAAATATTTTGAATATCATAGTAAAATTATAAAGTTAAAAGGGTGTAAATTTAAATTTTATTTTTTGTGAAATGGAAAGCTATAAATATAAAACGAATGATACTTAGGGTAGAAAAATATTGTAGATTTACTTTAAGGCTCAATTCAAATGAATTCTTATTGACATTTATTACATGAAAGTATATTTTACTGAGACACCTGTTCTATTTAAAACTAAATGCTATAGAAAATTCGATTTTCGATAAATCTCATCTAATCAAATATACTATTTGCATGAAAGAGAAGAAATATTATGTTTACACTTGTTTAACTATTGGTAGGAAATCTGTTTTAGTAATTACAGGGTATTTAACGCTCTAACATTATTTGCAGATATGAACAACATTTCGATAATCACACGAGTGTCAAATCAAAGCAAATTGACAAGCACTTAATGCCAATGCCACAGATGCACACGGTAGTTTATGTTCTCCTGTTTCCCCTCGCTCTTTCTCTCTCTCTCTCTCTCTCTCATATTCTCTCGCTTATTGCTGCATTAAGCACTTAACAGTTGACACACACACATACACTGATGCACTATCAGAGTCAGTTATTGGCAGAGGCTGTTTACAACCTCGATGGAATCTCGAACTCCTTTGACCCAAAACCCAGCAGCGCATTCACAACATTGATTGATTGATGAGTGGTTGTATGAATGGACAGATCTGATGGCACATTGAGTTGTCTATCTATCTATACAGACACAGATACACACAAATACATGTACATTGTACACATTACATGTACTATATATACATGTTAAAAGACACTTGTATTTTAGTGCTTTTCATAGCACACTTTTCAGCGTCTGGTGAAGTAAATTTGTGCTCTGTTTTCTGCTGGCCAAAAAACTAATTGGCCGTCGCAAGTAATTTGCATGAGACAAGACAATAAGCCCAACATAATAACAATAATAATAATAACGATGACCATAACAAAGCCATCAGCCCAAAAGCTGCATATGCGCACAACAACAACAATTGACAATAGCCACAAAACGGAACTTGGGGGGAATTTGGCTAAGACCAAATAGAACAGCTAGAGCAGCCAACAAGTCAAGGCAACAAATGCGGCCTCAAGTGCCTGCCTTTTGTTTTGTCTCAACTGTCTCGACTGGCAATAGAGAATCTCTATCTCTATCCCTGTCTCTGTCTCCCATATTCCTGTCCCTTTCGGTTAACGATAATGGTTCTGTCTTGGCAAACAATTGGCTTTTGTTGTTGCGTCGCCGCAGGATGCAAAACTCCCCGCACTGTGGCCTAATTAGCAAAAGGGCACAAAATGGTTAAATGTGTCTGAAATCGTGTATGTATAAAGTTACTGAATATATGTATGTACATGTGTATTTGCATTAGTCGAGTTTACTTAAATTTATCACGTATACGTTGCGTTTGCCAAAAAAAGAATCAGCATTCAACGACCACAACGATAACTAAAAATGTAATTTTGGCATTAAACGCGCGCTTGGCGAACATAAAATAACCTTGATTAGAAACACAAATGTGCGCCTGCCAAAATACGAGACAGAAGCGTGGTGAGAGAAGGGAAGAAAGTGAGAATGGTATCCAGGTTGAAACATGCCACGTGGCCACATATACATATATCAGAGGACCTAAGCCTAAAACGACTTTGCCCCGTGCCCATATATCAGTGTACACCTGTGCCAAAAGGTGGCCACGAGGATACAGGACTGTCAGGATGTTGCCAGCAAAAGCATCCCTCATGTGTGTGTGCGTATATATATTCATGAGTCATTCGAATGGCCTTAAAGCTGCTTTTGGCCAAAGTAAGAGTGAAAAAATATAGAAGCGACCAAAGATGATTACGCGATTTCGTGCAAAAATAGGGATTAAATAATTAAAAATTAAATATATGTAATGCGGCTAAATCTGATGGCGCTTCCATTGAAAATGTGTGAAAATGTATATTGTCAAACTTGTATTTAATATAAATTTTAAATGATGCAATCAAATGATAAAAATGACAAATCTGATTATAATGTCGTTGTGTCGAAACTACTTTATATTCATTCATATTCCCAAATTCTATTTGCTTATCGAAATTTCATCTAATTGGTGCATGAGAAAATAAATAAACGAATAAATATTAAATAAATGAAAAATAAAAATAAATTACATGCAATAAAACTTATTTATATTTATAATTTGTCCAACATTTCACGTAATGGCAGCTAATATACGCAAAATTTCCATATTTTTGATTTTTATGTTTTCGTAACAATTTCCAGCTGTATTTTTTAAGTTTTCTCTTAAATCTTAAAAATTCTTTGTCATTAAAACCTCGGGTACTTTTGACAAAGTTTTAAAATAAAAAGTTCAAGTTTGTTGATAAAAATAGTTTTTCAGTTAGCTCTATTCAATTCAGGTTATTTCTAACTAAAAATGCCAACGGGCTTCGAAGCGTTTCATTCTAAAAACATTGTAAAAAGTTATTCTTCTACCATCTTTTTTCGCACAACGCAAACAAGAAGATGAAAAAAAGTCGGAGTGCTTTCCCAACAAGGAAAAACTGTGTAAACGATGCTCGTTGGTGTAGTGAGAATATGTTGGTGTATCAATTATGTGTGTGTGTGTGTGCCGTTTAGTTTTTATGCGAAAAGAGTGTGAGAGAGAGAGAGAGAGAGAGAGAAAGAAGAAGGTCAAAGGGCGATGTGAAAGGCGAAGCTCAGGCAAATTCCCGCAGACACCGGGCTAATCAACGAAATTGCTGCAGCCTTTTAGGCGTACAGTGAACATATGGCTGCCATAACCTTAACCTGGCACTTTCCCTCCAAACGCATATTTGTTGTTCGACACTTTGTTTTGTAAGGGGGCGTGGCAGCCTTTTAACATACATAGATGATTGATGAGATCGACAGCATATGTAGAACGTTTGCCAACTCCCTTGTAAATCTGTAAAAAAAAAACAATCTGAGGCAAAGTTTTTGAATGGCAGACGATGCACAAATTGCGGAAATAGCAAGTTATAAATAGCGACTGTAAAAAAAAAAATACAGAAGGTAAAGAGAGACCAAGAAAGTAGAATATTCTGCTGGTGAAAGTTAAGCAAGGAGTTCAGCAATGCAGAAACTATGAACTGCATTTAACACAATGAAAATAACGTTGCCTCTTTATAGAAATTGCGATGAAATTGTTTTAAATAAGTTCAAAGGCAGCGGAAAGTTAAAAAAAGTGCCAGACAGGATAATCAGTGAAAGGTTGAGAATGCAACTAGAGATGCGAAAATATGAGCTGGCAGTTGTTATCGATAGTAATGTCTTACTATCGTTTAAGAGTTGATTAAACTTTATTAAGAAAGTAAATATAGTCAAAAAATATTGAAATAATATAAAAAGTATAAATATTAAGTCAATAAATATTTAATTAATCAGTACTTAATATTTGGAATCGATAGTATGTTTTTAGTATAATATTATATAAAATATAATTGTCCGTCTATCAAATATAATAATTACAGACTGTTCAAAAATATTGAAAATATTTATTATTTATAAAGAAATATTAAATAAATTGTTGGCTGCACTATTTTGATAGCTTAAAGCCGAATTTACAGGGCGAATAGTTTTCAATACCATCGTATTTTATGTTATAAGGACTGCCAAATGATTGCTGTTTAGCTGTTGCTCTTTGAAGTGACTCTCAACCATATGTACAAGTATATATGTATATGAATGAATGTGCTAAAAGTACAAGTATTTGCCTGTTGAAGAGACACTTCGCAGTGACAAATAGCAACCAAAGAATTACGAGTATCATATTATAATCAAGCTACAGCTTTGAGAAATTCCCTTGTGTTGTCATTAGAAGGGCGTGCTCGAAACAACCATTGTACAATAAGAGCATACATATATGAGCTGTGTATGTGTGTATGTATGTGTTCCATGCACAATGTAAGTGTCTGTGTAAGTAAGTATAAGTGCCATCTATAGTCCTATATTCAAAACACGCAACACTTGTCATCAGCAGGCGCCGGCAATCATTCACACACCAACACACCCACATACATATACACAGACACATGCATTGGAGCAAGAAGAGACATGCACAGACACGCATAAACAATAAACAGCTGCCGTGTGAGTCTGAGACTTGTTTGGTTGCTTTTGCCTTTTGGGTTTTTGTTTGCCGCCATCATTAAACTGTCGCCAGGCATCGTCTCTCAATTGTTGAGTCTGTATACCCTGTAAGCTTAGGTTCGATAGGGTAGGCAATTTATTACAATTTAAGAATTTTTTTTTATTTTAATCTTCTTTTTATTATTTAAAAAGTTTTGTTTAACTTGAATTGAATGTGATTAAATTTAAGTTGAGAATCAAATTAATATTGAAGATGGATTCCAGATATTTTGTGGAGACTCTAAGTATATTCTCATTCATGGGTATCTTTTAGTCGTGCACTTCACAATGCAACAGTTTCTCATTTGTTTCTCGCTTTTTTTCTTCCAGTTGTTTTGAAGCCGTTCATTTGCGATAGGATTTGAGTTTAAGTTGCCTACTTTGCTAGCAATTTGGCACGTATCCTTGTCGTGCTTTTTATGTTACTCTCAGTACTTTTCCCTCTTCCCCCTCTCCCCCCCATCAGCCCTGTTACATTACTTTCAGAGTCCCATTTCTTGTGCGTGTGCAGTGCTTTCTTATTCACGCTTTCACACCTGCAAAATGACTTTGATGACAGTTTAAGCCCGCTCGCAATTGATCTGGGCTAATAGCCTGTGGCCTGACTCTAGGCTGACAGTGTGTGTGTGTGTATGTGTATGTGTTTGAGTTTGTGTGCGTGTCAAAACTGCACTTGACTTAATTGAATCATTGATTACAATGTCTTTGTTTATTTTTATCTGTGCATATTTCAATTTATCAGCTTTTTCTGCAACTAGAAAAAAGCGATACATTTTGAAATTTGCCTTAAAAAAATTGATAGAGTAAACATGTTAAATAAATAATAGAAAATTGATTGAATAAATAAAATACTTTTATATAAAGTAAACTTGTGCAGTTTTGTTAAAGTATTTTTAGTCGAAAGTCTGGAATTTAATTTGAATGGATAATAATTTAAATTGTATAAAGCTAATTTCAAGCAAATAAATAAAAGCAAAAAGCGCAACATTTAGTAAGAAATTGAGATTGAGGGAAAAAAGCGATAAACAAATCCCTGTAAGTGTGTGGGTGTGTGTGTGTGTGTGTGCTTGCAGCAGGACTCACAACATTCATCAATTATCAAGTGAAAAGAGCACTGAGAATAGAACGCAAAAGCAATAAATCTAAACAAGGCCTTAAGGGAGCTGGCAGATCTACAAGCTGACTACCAAACAGGACTAAGTTATAGGACACATAGACAGAGCGAAAGACATAAAGAGAGAAAGAGATAAGAATAGAGCGAGATAGATAGACAACAAGGAGCGCAGTTAGATAGCATTAGATTATGTGTATATGGGCATAAAAGATTCATTCGCATTCACAATTTCTGTTGCATAACCAAGTGAGTGGACGGTGAATGTTTTTAGCTGCAGTATAACTGTGATAGGTGATGGACAGACAGAAAGTTGCTTGCCACAGAAATTCCAACAAAAATCCAAGGAAGATCCTTTAAAGCCAAGAGAGAAGAAGAAAATGCCAAGAAGAAGGCTGCAAAAGAAAACACGACAAGCTTAACACGTATTTTGTAAGTGACACTTTGCCACGCCCACGGTTGAGGCAGGTTGGGGATGAAGGGGCAGTGCAGTGGAGTGTTGCACATATGTAACAGATATAAATTTAAGCAAAACAAACTGGCAACAAAGTTTGTGTAGTGTGAATTTTTCTTGCGCTACTTTTGCACTTTTCGTTTGACAACGTTGCAGGATGCAGGCAGTATCTATGTGTGATGGTGTGTGTGATGGTGTGTGTGTGTGTGTATCAGAGTGTGTGTGAGTGGCAGAGACAAAGGCAACATTGTGGCAGAGTCGAAAAGCTGCCAGTCGAGGCAAAGTCATTGATTGCACAAGCTAAATGGAAACGTTGAGGATGAGATGCCGAGAAGGAGACTCTAAGGACTTAGAAGGCAAGCAGCAGAGTCGAAGAGAGACAGAGAGTGAGAGTGAGGGGGATAAGAGATGGAATTCAAACTGAAAGGCGTTCAGCTGGCAAACATAAGTCGCACACTCAAATCAATGGCATTGACAGTCGGCTGGCATTGTCTGTCCATGAATGGAATGGCCCGGGAGGGGACAAAAGAAAGCCCTTACAGAGGAAATGGGGGGTGGAGGGGGGTGGGAGAGGGCCAACATGGCAATTGTATTCATTTGACTTGGCAACCAATTGTTGCAAGTGGCAATTGTTGTAATGGAAATTCGCAGCAGGGCATCATCAAATAAAACGAGACAGCAGGCAGAAATCATGCCATGAAGAAATTTAAATGAACAAATTTCAATTTGCACATATTCAATTAGAAATCAAACTTTAAGATACATTTGCTTTCATTGTCAGGCTTGTCAGTAGCAGCAGTGTAATTCAATATTCACTCATTTTATTAAAACTAAAGCAAGACTCAATTGTGGTGGACGATTAAGATACAATTTCTCTCAAAAGAAATACATAAAAAAGTAATGCTAAAAATATTTTAGAGCTTGGCTTAAAATTCATTTGAGACTAATGATTTGTCTTACATTTTAAAGTAGAGTTTTCTTTTATCGTTGCACAAATTTTGATAGATGTAAATTTCTTGCATTTTTGGTATTATTAAGGTTTAAGATACATAACTAAAATATAACTGACCAAAGGTTTATGTGTATAATAGAGGCATTTAAATAAGAGAGAAAACCAAAAAAAATAAAAAAAGAAAAAATTTGACTTTAAGAGAAAAAAACATACAGCAAAAACAAATAAAACGAAAATTAAATAAAAACATAAATGCGAATAAAGTGTAAAAAATACAAATATAAAATGAAAACGAGCTGAGAGCAGAGAAATTGTGTGAATGGAAGAAGAGGTGGAGGAGGGGAGGGGTAAATACAGGAAGGGGTGCGAACGGTGGTGCAGTGGTTACAGCCGCTGAAGACGTGACAACGTAAATGGCGGTCAAAATTGTTCCGAGTGTTTTATTTGTATTTATCATTGCGTGAGTGTGCGTATCTCTGTGTGTGTGTGCAAGCAATTTTCAAGGATTGCAATTACAAGACAAAAATACAACAACAACAAATAAGCAAGCAAAAAGCTGCCAGACAACAGCAGCAACAACAACAACAACAACAAAAGTAAAAAGAGTAGAAAGATAAAAACTACCTTGGCCCAGAATTGAGGCGCATAAATACAACGCACCTATAAACATTGTATGTGTGTGTGTGTGTGTGTGGGTGTGTCCATCTGCATATGTCTGTGTGTCCGTGTGTGCATGTATTGGCAGCAGATATCGAGCGCATTGAGCTCACTGCAGCAACAACAACACAACAGCCGCAATAACAAGCAACAATAAATGACGACAACGTCGATGTCTCTGCTGGCGTCGCTGCCGGCGCCGCTGCCCACAAAGAGGGAGGCGAGAAGGCGAAAGGAGAGAGAAAAGCGCCTTCAATACTTAAGTCGTTTGTCGCCGCACACTGCACTGTGGTGCGATATCTATTTGCTTGGCATTTTTTATGTGGCAACAAATAAAATAAAGAATTATTAATAATCCTTTTGAACAAGTATTTAAATACATTTTAAAATAAAAATTATTTTTATTTAACATTAAATTTAATTTGAAGCTTTATTTTTCTTTTATTTAGTACAATTAATGAAATGTTTAGCTCAAGTTGACAGCACTGAAAAACGTCACGTTTAGAATTGAGCTTTAATGACAATTAAGAGATGACTATGTCAGTCCAAATATACTACATATAGTAAGTAGTGTTGTATATTCCATATATGAAACTGCAGCTTATTTCATAATTTTGAATAACTTTGAATAAGTCACAGAATTAATCATTTGGAATCCATAATATATACTATAATTTATAATTTCAGCCCCTACACTGCTTTTTTCTTTGTTAAAGAATTCTTGTTATAGATTAGTCATTCAAAGGTATTTCTCTGGAATAATTAACCAATTGTTATTAAGTGCTTAAGATACTCTGTTTATAATATATATTTATGAATAGTTTTCAAAGAGACATCAATTATTATACTCTTCGAAATCACCCTAATTTTACTTGTTATAAAAGTGCATATTATTTAAGTTTGTAGTATTCTTTTGAATGTTTATTTCGAGTTCAATAATCCAGTTCTGTTTATTGTAATTGTAAACTCGCAGGTAAACAAAGCACAAATTCGAGCGATAGAATCGCTTGTAATACAAACTGTAAACATGTGAAATTGGAGAGTTAAATGAATTCTTTTGTTTATTTTTTCCTTTTTTTTTTTGTGGGCTTTTTGTCCCCGATTTGCACGTCGCACTGCAGTGTGCTGAATGTCATTCCGTCGGATGACTGCAACGGCAAATGAGGCAAACACTGGCACAAAGTGCACAACCGAAGACGTGACCAAGACGGCAAAAAAAGCAATAGCAAAGCAAAAGCAACAAATTAAGACGACGTTAAACTGAGCGTATGCGCAATATGGTCACAATTGGTCACCAACACCGTTCATATCTCTCATTCTCACTATGAAAGCATACAGCAACGTCGCGTCGGCGGCATCCAAGACGTGTTCGATGACTCAAAACTGTTTGGGGACAAAGAGACGAGACACAGGCTGACTGACTGACTGACTGACTGACGGTGGTCGTTGCTTATCAGTGCCAAAGTTTGTTCAAGCCAAGGCAGTGTAAACATGACCATAACTGAACACCATATGTAACTGAAACTGGCAAAAGTCTGAAGGCATCTGAGCCACGATAAGCAGCCAGGCCAAAAGGCTGGCAGTCGAGCAGTCAAGAAATTGGCTCAAAGTGGGCCAGGCCAAGTCTGAGGTATGAAACCGAATTGATCGTTGAACACGTTTTTCAATTCCGAGCAAAAACAATGAAAATTTTGTTCAAATTGTTGTGGTATCTTTGATATACAAACACAAACACACACACACACACACACACAATCTCATACAATATACATTTATTACATATTCTTGGCCGCCTTTTGCCTGCAAATAAAGTGGAGCACTGGCTGAACTGAAAATGAATACAATTAAAATTATTTATTAGTGCGCTGCTGCTCGAGGATGCCAGCTTCAAGTACAGAGGCTGCAAAATTGGCCTCAACAGTAGCCAAGAATGAAAACAAATTCAAAGATGGCAACGGCAACGGCAACAACAACAACAACAACTACAACTACAACAGGCGGCACATTTGGCCATGCCTTTTTGGCCAATTGCCAGCTACTTTTTGGTGGCTGCTTCCCAACATCAGCAGCAACAATAACAACAATAACAACAACAATCGTATGTTGTTGTATCCATCTCCTCAACCTCGGCCAAGTTGGCTTTGGACTAAAGCTTATTTATGTGCGTTGGCTGCAAAATATGGCGCACAATTTTTGTGTTTGCTTATTTACTGCAGTCCACCCAAAAATCGAAAAGAAAAGAAAATAGGAGGCATCTTAATTGGGTGGGTGGCACGCAGCAAGCAAGAAGCAAGAAAGAGAGGTGCGGTGGCTGTGCACCACCAAACAGCAAACAAAATGCAATACTATATTTCTGCATGTTTCAGATAATTATATTTCGCTATGCTAATAAGCAAAAGATAAAAGATACACACATTGGAAGGCTTGTAATATTGCAGATTGTTCAAATATCTTTACATGTGCGCTACGGAATTGGGCATAAGTGTGTAAATTTGTTAGCAGTGCCAATATTTGTAGCTAAAGATAGTTAACAGACAGTTAAGACCATATTCTAGAACTTTTCATATTAAATCTTTAACATTAGTAAACCCTTTAACAGTCTGTTAGCATATATTTTAGCACTCGGAAATTTTTCCTGTCCTACTTTAATCTCACATTTAATATAATATTTAAGCTACGTAAAAATAGTGCCTACAATTTACAAATAACCTCTTTAGCAGTTGGTAAAGATAACGTTTAAGATTCCACCCTTTATCATGTCATAGTTTTATTTAAATTTAAACTTAACTAAATTTCATAATCAAGTTATATAACGATGATAACGATGAAAATATGGTGACAACAGAGTTAAGCGTAGTTTGTAAGAGCTCTTAACAATCAATCTGTTAAGATAAAAGCTAAGTTAGTTGCACAAAATTCACATTTAATAAAATATCTGTTAAATATGTTCAAATATCACTTAACATTGACTGCAATCACTTAATGTTAATAAAAATCTTTAACAGTCACTGCTGCACATCTCATGTTAAACTTAACATTGTTTAACTGTTAAACATCTCATAATGCAAGAGAAGTTGTTGAGTTTTCTTCAAGTTGAAGCGAAATGTGAAGATCGAAAGATATTTAATAAAAAAGAGTGTTTGCACATGATAAAAGTATCTTGTTTATTTGTTGATTTAACCTGATTTAGAATAGAGGACAAGCAGTTCTTTGGCAAGCCATTTCAGATCTTTTCTTATCAATGGTGAGGCAGAGGCAGAGGCAGCAGCCGAAGCAGCCACAACTGAATGTGGAATGTTGGGCCAAATATTTCAACATCGATGATAAAGCCATGTCACTGAACTCACAGTGCATTGTTTGCTTCGCTTATCAGCAACCTGTTTGAAGGGGATTCTAAATGATTGCCAAAAAAAAAAAAACAGAACAGAACAGAACAACGAATTATGTTAGTTGATTTGATAAGAAAGCGTGGGAAAAGTGAGTGTAACTGAAAATCGAAAAGGTATTCGAACTTGCAATGAGTCGAATGTGAATAAACTCAAATTCTGCCATAATTTACTTTGATGTATTACCCGCATCGGGAACTGTCTGACAGAGAGATTCCCTGCAGCTGCAGATCGGATAATTAAATGAGATCTCTTCCGAAATTAATTAAGGAATTGTCACATCAATCAGGCGCCCACTTTGCAATGACGTTCCCTCTTCTATTTTCTTTTTGTTTTTGCTTTGTTGTCATTTTTGTTGCCTTTAATTTTTGCTCAAGAATTTTAAATAAACAAATAAAATGCAGAAAATAGATTTACGAGTGTCGCAAATTTATGACAGATGTAAAAATTGTCAGCGCTTTTTATGGCCAGAAACAACAATATTTTGTGACGCTTGACTGAAGTCTGAAGAACGACCGAATGACTGACCAGCTGGCCATATCCATAGCCCTGACTGACTGATGGACGGACTGGCTGACGGACGGACTGTCCACTGACAACCCAGTTCTACAATACATTGTTATTCCCCCAGTTAGTCCCCTCAGCCCCTTTTTACATAAAGTTTAAAACACTTGCGTTGATAATGAGAAAAGTTCTTTTTTTCTTATTATTTTTATTCCTTTTTTTTTTGGTTTTTTTTGCACAATTCTTTTCATTACTTGTCTTGTTTTCTTTGTGCTGCTGCAGCGAAGACAAAAGTCTTCTCTTGGTTCCCCGGCTGACGATGATGATGATGATGATTACGATGATCCTTGGGCTTGTAATGAGATATGCCAAAGCACTTTTGCTAAGCAGCATTTTACGTATACGAGTATACGACTTAAAACACATATATATAAATGTATTTTGTAGCTTTCTTTGTTACAGACACAGGTGTGTTTTTCCCCTCTTACTCTTTCATTGATTTTATTTTTGTATATCCTATTCTTTTCTTTGGAAAGGCAATTTCCAACTAGAGTTTTTGTACTCGTATTACAGCCAAGTTCTAAATACTGTGGAATTTTAATAGCCAATTCCCTTTAAATACACCAATTGGCTATTTGATAAATCAAAGAATTTATCACAGTTCAATTTGCATTTAAACAGAATTTGAAAGCTATTCAGCTCTTTAATTGTATTATCAAAATAAATGAATGTGATTTACTTAATTTAATTTAAAGAATTTAAAAGGCTTTACAACTTTCTTAGTGACAATGCTAAAAAAATATAAGTGGAAACCTTTGAGACAAATTGAAAAGCTTAACTCTTAAATATATATTTTTGTCATAATTTTTTTTCTTTATCTTCTCTATATTTGCCACCTCTGCGTATGCGTAATAACGTATACTTAATTTGGTAAATAGTGCTATTAAGTACTTCTGCAAACACTTAAAGAAGTAGAGAAAATAACAACACACTCAAGTTGTAAATTACGAACCTTTTAACAAGTTATTCCCAAGGGCAACAACGGCAAACGTATCCAAAAATTATTCCAAAAATTGCAGCGTATGAAAACACATGGAAAACTTTTGTCTATGTGTGAGAATTGAAGAACTTAACACCCGAATGCAAAAACATAGGTATGTATCTATGTGTGTGTGTGCGTGTGTGTGTACCAATGTGTGTGTGTGTATCCAAGAGATGCAAAATGGCGAAAAACTTGCGCGTAAGGAAATTCACCAAATAACCCAAAAATAGCGCCGAATAATGCAAATAGCGAATTTAATAATAATTCATTTGTTTATGCTTTAACAGTCGTGTCACACTAAAATGTGTTAGTTTTTATCGTGAATTGTTTTGAGTATTTTTCGAATTTTTTGCAATTTTCACTTCACTTTGACACATTTATCAATAATAATAATTTTTGTTATATTTTTTATTGTTTTTTTTTCTTTGGAAAATTATTATGGTTATTTTTGGTTGAAAAAAAGTGTGTGTAAAAATTCTAGCAAAAATGTTTGCTGCTTTATTTTAAGCGTTGGCCAATGAAACGAAAATTTTCACTCACATGTGGAAAATGCCGCTGCACGCACTTTTTTTTAGTTTCCGATATATAATGTTGTTGTTGTTGTTGTTGTTGTTGTCGCTGCTGGTGTGGTTGCAGTTGTTGTTGTTTGTCACTTTCGAGTTTTTACCCTTTGCAGTTGCGGGTATTTTTATATAGCGCCCAATAGGAAAAACTCGACGCGTGTTTCGTTATTATTATTTTTATTTTTATTTTGTATGTTGAGTTTTGTAGTTGTTGTTGTTGTTGCTCTTGTATTTTGTTTTGGTCCGTTTTATTTATAGCGTTACATTTTCTGCGGTCAGCGATTTAAAAATAACAACAGCAGCTCCGCATGGATTGCACTTTTCTTGGACATGGACTTAAAAGCTGTGATGATTGGATCTTGAGAAACTCGCGCCACTGGATCGTAAGTGGATCGTATTTTGTGTTGTTGGAACTTGCACTTGGCATATCAGATTTTTAAACACACATGTGGCTTTTCTGCTCAATTACTTTGTGTTGTTTCGTTTTATTAACGTTCACACTTTTTTATTTATTTTTTTTGTTTATTTCAGTTGCAGTTTGAAATTGAATTTGAGTTTCAGTTACAGTTGATGTTAAAGTTACAGTTCAACAGTGCGATGTCTTGAACACAACGGCGTCTGCTTTATATTTGTATTTTTGGTCTTTGTCCAATTTACCGCTCCGGCGTTCTACTCACTTCGATGAACATCTTGTAACTATTTTCAAAAAGCGCACGAACGCAGCTGCAGAGCGACGACGGCGCTGCGGAGCGCACAAAAATCAAACCAGCAGCAGACAAACGAAACCGAAACCGAAACAGAAAACAGAGACCGAGACCGAGACCACCACAACAACAAAAACAGCAGCCAACGACAACGCCAACTCAAGAACACACAATAACAGCAACGCCGCCAGCAGCAGAAGCAGCAACAGCAGTCGCAGTCGCAGTTATCGTCGTCGTCGTTGTCCGAGTCGAGAGCGCCAGAGAGTACAATTCAAAGTTTAAGAGACAAAAGCAAAGAGAGCGCGCTGCTTGCTTGTGCTTTTGTAAACGCAGGCCACAAGAAAGAAACAAAATAACAACAACACGAAGCGTAGCATCCGCGTGCTGCGTTGTTGGCTACTGAAGAACTGAAGCACTGGCCAGCCGAACCAGCCGACCAGCAGCAGCAGCAGCAGCAGAAGCAACAGCGGCGCCAGCAGCAACAGCCGAAGCCGAAGTCTGACGACGCCATCAACTGTAATACGATTCGTGAGCGACCGACAGCTTCGTGCGCGGGCGAAGAGCGCCACGATTACTTAAGCAGTGACTAACTAACTGCTAACAGTGTGCGGAGAGCACGAGCCAAACAACGGCGGCTAAGCCCAAGCGAAGCCAAGCCTCACATACTGCGAGTGTGAGGAGTGCGAGTGTGAGAGTGTGTCTGCTTATTTGGTTGTCTGTTATGCATTAACAGTGCGCTGTTGTTGCAATGGTCCATGTGCTACATGCCATATGTTAGTAATGTTTTCAACTATTTGGCCAAGTTGATCATCGATTTTAATGCCACATTTAATTAGCTGGAATGACCACTGATAATCATTGCTGGCACTTGTAATTTGCTGCACTTTACTAATAAGTAAATTAAAATTTTTGACAGCAGCTAAATGGCCGCTGGCAACTTTACTCATTAAAGTCACAGCATCAGCAACAAGAACAACAACAACAACAACAACAACAATGACGAAGCCTGTGACAGGCAACAATGCAAACTTAAGTACAATAAGCGCTTATTAAATGTGCTGAATGCGAATAAACTTTTAGCTAAATAGAAAATGACGACAGCAAGGACGAGAAACAATGGACGGGAAAATTCGCGCTGCGAAAGCCGCCAACAGCAACAGCAACAACAGCAACAACAGCAACAACAGCAACAACAACAACGACGACGACAACGTTGCTACCAATGCCACTTGGGAGCCGTCAGTCACCCACAAATAGTAAGAGCTCCCACTCCCCTCCCCTCCCCTCTCACTCACTCAAAGATTTTGCATGCCATGACAAAAACAAAGCGAGCGCAAAATGTTGCCCCCAATGAATGAAAGACAGAGAGAGAGAGCGAGAGGGAGGGGGAGAGAGAAAAGTAGTTGTATTTTATGCCGAGCTGATTGGGTTTCCCCTAGAAAACTGTCTGTAAATTTTCCATTCCCACCCGCACTCCAAAGTTATGAATTGTTCAAGCGCAAAGGGGATAAAAGTCGACTAACACATTTTTCGGGGGCAAATGTTGAAATTGTAAAATGAGAAATTAAGTTCTAATGCATAAATCAGATGTCTCGCTCCCTCTCCTTCTTCCTCTCCCTCTTTAGCCCCTGGGTCACTTGTCATATTGATTAATGAGCGCTGAGGAACTGCACATAGCTTGGCACTTAGCACGTGCTGCCGGGAGGACTTCAGAACTTCAGAGCTTCGGGCAGGTACCAAGGACACCAGACGCCTTTCAAACTGTGCTCACAAATGTTATTTATGGGCGCCTCAGTATGCAATTTGTTGTGGTCAACAAATCGGCATACAAATCGCAACTGAGCTGAAGATCATTAGAGAACATGGAGATGGAGATGGAGATGGAATGAGATCCGCATACTCCCTGGTTGATTAGTCACGTCCAAAGAATGTCAACGAACAAAAAAAGAAGATGCTCCTTCACGAGCACCCTTAAAAGGTGAGGTCCAGCCATAACAACACACACACACACACACACACACAGAAAATGCCCCCTTCAAATGCGCTAAAAGCGGCCAAGAAATCAGCTTAAACCAAATGGCGTTAATCCATGAATTATTGCCTAAAAGCATGCCAAAGCGCATTAAGTTTTTGACTTTGGTTCTTGCCACAGCACACAAAACAGGTAAACAGACTGACAGACAGACAGACAGCGACACGGAGACACACAGAGAGAAAGAGAGAGACACAGAGACAGCGACAGACAGCCGCAGGACAACACGGTCACAATCACAATAATAACAACAGGTAGTACTACACACAGCCAACAGCTTTCAGCGACAAACCAAGAAGACCATATGCTCTTACCAAAATAAATTTAAAAAAATTATTGGCTTATTTTAGCAACTGAGAACAAAAAATCAGCTTAAAATTCAAATGTAAAATGCTTGATATTAACACGTATTTTTAAAGTATGTATTCAGGATATTATTGTTAAATTAATAAACTATAATTAACAAATGTTAATATTAATTAATATTATTAAATAATATATATTTCACTCAAAAAAGTCGTATAGAGACCCGATAATTAAAATATTTGTCGAAAAGAAATTGAAAAATCGACTTTAATCGTCTTGTATTGATTTTATACCGAAGTCATGGATTTTTTTTCCGCGTATGCGGTTTTGGTTTTTGATTTACAAATAAACAATTATAAAAAAAATTAAATAATTGAGAGTAGCATAGAAAACAATATACCATAAGTAATACATAACATAACATAACATAACATAACATAACATAAACATAACATTTTTATTATGCTAAAGTTCTAAACAGCAAAATATTTTTGAAAC
The DNA here is from genome assembly GCA_037043435.1 of Drosophila suboccidentalis. NCBI lineage: Eukaryota > Metazoa > Arthropoda > Insecta > Diptera > Drosophilidae > Drosophila > Drosophila suboccidentalis. Next base: position 255,730 of record JBAMBK010000675.1, on the reverse strand, counting down.
TAATCCCGTTCAAATAGATCAGCTTTGCTAGCTTAAAACTAACTTTTAATAACTATTTAATTCGCTTAAAAATAATTTTAATGATTTTAAACGAAAAATGTCAAATAAAAAAGTTAAAGAATATTAAAGAAAATCATTACAGAAAAGTTAAAAAATGCATTTTAAAAGTAAACCAAATTTTACACAAAAAGTAATATATTTCAGTAGCTAAAATAAACTATTTAAATCTGCAATCAAATGTTATTGTTTAAATTAAAGAAGAACTTTTAATTATATGTATGTCAGCTTAGATTCTTTAGTTTTTCTAAATGGCTTCAACACAGATGACTTTATTACTATGCCCAATTTTTAGGGCATTTCGGCAATAACAAGCAAAGCAGCTAAAGCATTAGTAATGTCCATGAAAGTGCCAATGAATAACATGAAACATACATTTGCCTTGCATTTGTATCTGTATCTCAACAACCCAAAAAAAAAACAACAACAACAACACGATAAAAACAATGAAAAAAAAAACAAATTTAGCAGCAAGAAGGCAAAACAAAATAAGCCAAGTTTTGACCGCACCCAAGAGTCCAAGAAAGAGAAGGACAGAGAGAGAAGGAGAGAGAGAGAGAGTGAGTGAAAGGGAGGGAGACCCAGCTCTATAAGTCAGATATCCAAATACTTATATTTTCGGTCAATTTCTCAGTGTGCGTGTGTGTGTGTCGCGAGTTCTTTTTTTATGAGTATTGACATTATAATCAACGCCGTTTTCAATTTCAGCGAACCCCTAAAAAAGGTGCATCAAAAAATCAGTCAGGAAAAAAAATGAAAATACAAAAAAATATAAAATAAAGTAAAAAAGAAACGTTAAAAGTTCTGTTTGCTTTTTGTTGTTCATTTTTATCTTTCGGCCACTTTTCGGGTCGCAAGGCAAAAAATATGTAAATTATGACTGCAAAAAAAATATAATAATATAAAAAAAACTCTATGAATGTGTGTGTGTGTGGGTGTCTTTACCTGTGTGTGTGTGTGTGTGCGTGTGTGTGGCATGCGTCAGTCACCTGTGGTATTTCATTTTCGTTGATGGTTTCGTTTTTATTGCTCCGTTTGCCCCGGGGAGCTCAATATTGTACATCCGTTGCATAGTTTTGAACTTGAGTTTTAACCCTTTTCCCTATAGATTAGGGCTAACGGTGAAAACACGAGATGCTCCAGTTAGTTACTGTTATACTATATGCTGCAGCTTCCAAGAGCATGTGCAACTAAATTTATTCCTATACATTTTGTTGTTTTAAAATTAATAAAATATATATAAATTCGTATAGTCTTTAAAGTGAACTTATTGCATAACTAAGATTAACACTTTTTATAAAATATTAAATAGTCTTTTTTAAGACACAACTTATTAGTTGGTGAATGGAGGTCGCACTTCATTGATGTTTAAACGATTTAAACCCATATACAATTAAATTAATAAAGATATCTCAGTTAAATTGGATGAAGATTGAAACTAATTTACAAGTTTAGCTCAAACTGTTTCGAATATTTATCAATTTTTAATTCAATTGATTGAAAATTGTTTAGGTAGGTTTTCCTTCTTGCCTATGCCAAATTCACCGAATCATAATTAGTTTAAACAAGTGCCCAAGAATGTGTCATCAAAGTGATTATTTCTTGAAAGAAGAACTGCAAATGAAAAAGAGCAGACTTTGGCTTCCATTGGCATTTGTTTGTTTGGGCTATCAACGTGAAATTAGAAGCGTCTCTTTTTGCCAGTGATATGATAGTAACATTTGAGTCGTATGCTTAGTTTTATGAAACGAAAGAAAAATTCTTTGAGACAGACTTCAATTTCAGTGGCAACAACAGTGGCAATTAAAGAGGTAGAACAAACGAAAGTTTACAAATGTTCATATGAGTAAATGAACACGAGTGTTGACTGCAGATAGAACAACGAATAAATATAATACTCTTACTCACAGTTGGATGGAGTGTTGGGTGTCAGTGCTCATATTTAATGCTTAGCTGAGTTTCTGCACTCATCTGTCACATTGGGGCACAACACTCATCTGTCAACGAACCGAACGAACCGAATTTGAAATAGGGGCGACGGGGGAGGGGATTCAAGTCAATGTGTGCATTAAATGTCAATAACCATAACTTAATTCATTTCGATTTGGTTTGGTTTGTCTTTCACATGGCTGCTGTTATCCGATTCGAACTGTTTGCATTGCCCACAAAGGTCAACCGACCACCTCCCACCTCCCATCTCGTCAGTCCTCTATTTGATAGTGCACTCTGGACTCTGTCACTGACTGGGAGTCTGCAAACACATTGAAATTGAATAAGCACTGCAATGGACACAAAAATATTGACTTCGGGTTTAGTTTTTGGGTGCATCATAAATCAAACTGATTGTCAGCTCATTGGGAGAAATGGAGCAGGAGAAAAATGAGAGAAAATCGAGTAAAACTTGAGTGAGAAATTGAAGAATTCAGTCGAGTTATTGATAGCAAGATTAGGCTAATTGTCCGAAGGATTATAAAGCGATTCAGGAATCGATCAATTAGCCAAATAGTTGCAATCAAATTTGCCGGAAAATTCTGTTGATACACTGCACTGCGAATTTCCTGCTTTTCTTTTCAAATGTGATAAAATGACCACAATATGGAAGTAAAGTTTCGTTTTCAAATGTTTTTTGTAATTGGAAGCCATAACTCATAAGAGCTTTTTTAAATTCGATTCGATTCGGTTTCCATTGGTTGACTTTTTGGCCAATTGGTTTTAGATTTTGATATTCTGAAATATAAATCATATTTAATTCAATATGGATGCAAAGAAAAATTAGTCACTAGCTCTTGGGAAAGCAACAGTATATACATATATATAATCAAGTTTAAGTTAATAGTCACTCAGTTCAGTTTAAGAACATATTACATTACTCTATTTTACTTGTAATAAATTATTCAATATTTACAAACAAATATTAAAAAAAGCTCTAAAAAATATCTAAAATAAATCATTACCAATAGCTTATTTTATGCTTTAATCGAGTGTTTAATTACAAGTGCCAAAAATAGTTTATTTTAAATTATTCAATCAAACAAATTTTAATTAAATCAATTACAATTGAAAGCACTCCACGCTAAACCAAACGAAAACAACATAAAAGTACAGCAACAACAACAACAACATCAGCAATAGAAACAACATGTTGCACATAGGCTGCGGTGTTGTGGGTCTACTAAAAAAGGCGGGCAACACTTTAGCCGATGTTGCCACTTTCAGGCCTGCCACCCGCAAATAAAAGCATTAAATGTTTTGTTAGTGGCTTCGTGCCACACCTCGAAATGAGCGTGCAACATGCTGGCCATTCATTCATTCGTTCATTCACTCATTAAGTGGCAGGCAGTCGCAGCTGACGCCGCGTGCGGTCCACGAAGGATGCCGCAAGAGGCATGCGGCATGATGAGGTGGCAGCTGTCTGGACATTTTGTGGCAGGCAACATAATTTTTATAACATTGGACCCAGTTTTCCTCTTTATATTATTTTTGGTCTAAAAATTAATTTCAGTAAAACATAAACTTAACTGAGAATTTACTTGTGTTTCGTCAAAATTCTAGTTGCCACATGGTGTGGCATTAGCATTCAGCGTGGCGCTTGCGAGTATGTACATAAAAAGGTCTTCAGCTTGTACTTCACCTTGTGACTTAAAGACGCGAGCAATATCAGCATAGATAAATCATCAATGTTGCGGAACAAATGAACTTTACTCAATATTCGGCGCTCTCTTTCGGCAATTTGGAGCCAGTTGTCACTTCTTCGAAGCGTCAAAGCGTCTGTCAAATTAACCTTGAAATGCGAATAACATTTTGTCGAAGACCCGCAACGCATTTTAATTGAATTTAATTAACTTTTTACTACGCCCGATACTTTGAATATGGGAAAGCAACGACGACGACGACGACGACGACGACGTTGACAATGAAGCCAGCGACGCATGCGCGCAGACTAATTGCCGGACGACGCTGACGCCGACGTCGACGTCGAAGTCGACGTCGCTGTTGCTGACAGCTTTGCCTTCAACAAGCCAACAAATAACAATACTATGGGAAACTTAACTAAACATTTTATGGGCTTACAATCGACAGAAGGGGAGGAACAAAGGGGCGGCACCGAGGTAGGCGGTGCTGGGTCAGGTACTTGGTTACGTTTAATTGCTGCACTCGAAACCCCCAACAAAATAAGTTTGTCGTTGTGTAGTTAAGCTCCAAACTTGTGGCTTATATAATACAAAATAGAACTAACTCGGATGGCGTAATCGGTCATATAGAACTAGAGGAACTAAAACAATAGCTAATTACTCGACTTATATCTCCCTAGAATATCTTTAATTTAGCATAACAATCCGATTCCTTTCTCTTTTCAAGAAGAAGACAACTCAATTTTTACGGAAGCGATATTCAAATATTTTAAATGATCTGCAATTCATATACTTCAAACTGTCATAGTTTTATCCAATCTTTACCGATTTAAATTTTATTTTCTTTTCCTTAAATATGATTTTGCACCAATGTTTTATTCATTGAAAAAATTTGTATTATTTCCGATTCTGTCCACATTTACACCTTGCAAAATCTTTACACTATTTTAAAAATCTTTTAGCTCGCATTACTTTGTCAAAACCGATTTCTTAGCAGAATGTCAATTTTATTACTGTTCGGTGTCTTATTTGATTCTGCATCAAAAGTTTATTAATCTTAAATACATAATTTTTTGAGCACAGACTAAATTTTTCAAACTGCCCCCTTGACGCTTTTTCGAAATCGTCCATCTCCCATAACTTTGTCATAACTTAACCGATTTCCTTGCAGAATGTCAATTTTATCATTATTTGACTTAAATTATGATAGTTTACCTAAGGTACTTAGTGGAATTCCCTTTGATTTGTGAAACATATAAATTTCTTTGTAAATATCTTAATTATCATAAACATAAACATCAGAAACATATGTACATACGTGCATCACAGCACATGATGCAACATTGCTCATTGTGCGTGGCACGATGATCGCAGGTCGCTTTTAGGTTGCAATAACCATATTCAATTGTGTATTCATTATGAGAGTGCATCAAGTTTATTAGTTGGCCTGCTTTTTTCTTATTTTTCTTATTTTTGCGCTTTTTTTTTGCCATCAAAGATTCTGGTGGCGCGGCGAGAATTGTGTGGCACAAACAACAGATTGCATGCATTGGGGCAACAGGCAGCCCAGTGAGCAATCAGACGCAACTTGCCAACTGGCAACTGGCTGCCATTTGCTGCTCAAGATTTTACAGAAATTTATGCAGACAACGACGGCGGCGACGTTGATGATGATGATGATGATAATAATGATGATGATGATGACGACAGTGGCTGGCCACAGAAATAGAAGTTGACTATAGGGATGGCTAAAGATGAGGGGGTAGTTGAGGGTGCAAGGGATTGGAGCACTTCAAGGCGGCGCTGGCTGACTCGCTGACTCGCTTAATGTCCGTCCGTCCACCGTTTGTTTAATTTGTCTGCTTTGGCTTTTTGGGTCAGCAGATGAGCAACGGCCACAAAAGCAAACTGAGCATGAGGGAGGCATGCAAAAAATACAGAAAAAAAAACAACTAGCAAAGGCTAGAGTCGAAACAGCGCGACTGTAAGAGACCCTGTATTTAATCAGACTTAACGAGCAAATATCCTCTTTGTATAATTTTTATTATGTGCAAAAAAACTCTAGAAACTACATGTTAAGTTTGGTATGTCTAGCTCTCTTCGACTCAAAATGCTAGGTGTTTATACATGACTAAATCAACTTGTCTGTTGATTTTTTGTTTAACAAACTCAATACTCGACCCTTTGTACTTGGTAAGTACAGGGTCTATAAATACACACACATTTTTAGTAGCTCGTCGGCTGTCCATTAGCTCTGCATATTCCGCCTATGTAATCTTCTTGGTTCTTAGTCTTGTTCGAGGCGCTAGAATTTTGATACAATATTTGTACTGTGTATCTCTTGAGGTTGCCTCCGTTGCGATAAGACCATCTTTCATGCTAACTAAACTTATCAAAAACTATTCGTAGCTAAAGTACAAGTCCCGAAAAAATTTATATAGCTCTCATTTTTTATTATTCCCAAAATAATAAAAGATGGGCAACTTTTGAGCCATATATAGTAAGTATTTGTTTGTCCACAATGTCTGGCCTGATGTTTTAGAATTTAACACATCTGGCACGTGTAGCTGGAATTATGATAACAGATTCACAGAGCAGATTATAGGGATGATGGAGGGAGGGTGGCTGGAAGAGTGTATATTTAATTGTAGTGAGAAATACTTTTTCATATTTGATGCAGAAAAAAGTCAAGGTTTGAAGTATGTCTATAGGATCGATTTAAAGCTATTTGTGGAGTACAAAATAATAAAAATCTATCTAATAATACTATATTATAATTATTGAATAATTATAGTGAACAGATTTTCAAAGCTACATTTTAAATAGTGTTAAAAACAATTGGTGGTATTAAGCACAACTAAATAAATAGATCAGCCAAACTAACAAAAGAGCTCTAATTAAAAGTGTAACAAATAAATGGAAAAGTGCAGATTAAACATATAAATTTTGTTACTTACTTGTTACTTGTTATCTGTACTTTAGCTTTGATTTTCCTTAGATTTTTTCTAACCATGTTACTTAAATTGGAGAGAAAGTGAAAGAAAAGAGAAGAAAGGCAACGAAATGGCCGTCTAATGTCGTTCAACTACTTATGTGATGGCTAAGCACAAATGTCACCTCTCAATGCTGCAATGTTCCTTTTGGCCACACTCACAAATCGTTGGCCATTTACAATGCCCGTGTCTTGGCCACTTGGCGTTACAGTTACACAATTTTTGCCAGCTTACATCGCTGACATCGCATTGGGGCTACTTTGCCACACTTACAGCTGCGTAGACACATGTACAGCTACTAAATAAATAGTTACAATTACACACGTACAAGTATATATAGTATATATATACCCATATGTGTGTGTGCGTGTGTGTGTGTGTGTGTGTGTAAGCACTCTCCACAGTGGCTGCTAGCGGCTACTTCATGTCGCGCACAATTGCCACTAATTTAACGCTGCTTTTTTCATTTTTTTTTTATTTTTTTTTTGCTTCTTGCTTTTCCTCTCAGCTCTCAGCTGCTTTCTTAAATCTGCCTCAAAGCTGACACTTTGTGATGCTACTTACACACACATTACACTCACACAAGCACACACACACACAGACTCAAATACTTACACAAGAGAGATATCAGTTTTGTGGACTCTTGAAGGCATTACTAATCTGCGTCTTTTATAAAGCCAAGTCAAAGCGAGGTCAGGCCACAAGTTGGATTCGGACTCAAACTCAGACTCAGACTTCGACTACGACTACGACTTCGACTCGGCTACTAAAGTATCTCTAATGAGACATAAGCACTATGCACTTCAGACTCCGCCGGATTGTGTGTAGATGTGTATGGGAATGTGTAAGTGACTGTATGTGTAGTTGGTTCTATCGTCGCTTCATTTACGATTTATGCGACCAAATCTCAACGCATTTGTGGGCGTTTTCTCTCAACCTTACACTGAAAAAAGGCTATAATTCAATATATTTACATAGTTAATAATTAAATATTTACATAATACTTGATAACATATAAATATGGAAATAATTGAAATCTTTATTATTTAATTTAATTTCTGTATACGATTATTTACTATATTTACTATAACTTGTGCATTATAATTAAACATAAATTATTTATATCCATTTTGAAAACCCATTTAAAATATAAATTATTATATTTTTTTTTTATAAATTTACTAGTAATCTGTATCAATTGATACTACACACTAAATCAGCGGTGGGCACGCAGTGGCTCCGGGAGCAACGGCTGCTCCCAACTTAGGTAGACTCTAATAGGGTTGTTGTTGTTGATGATCCCGAATTCAGATTTCGTGCCCACCGCTATACTAAATAATTGATTTTTTAAATAATGTAAATATAATAGCGAGTGAGAATTTTCATGGGAATTTGAAGTGCATATAAATATTAGTATTTGAAAACATTTTAATATTTGCAATATTTGGTCGCACAGTGTAGCCAGAGGAAATAATGTTCTTGAAAAGCAATCATCAAACAAGACCACAACAAATTGCCACACTATGGAATCGAAACTGCATATACTATATTCTCACAGCGAGCGAAGCAGAGAGATTTCTAAATTTGCTCTCTCTCTCTCTCTCTCTGTCTGTCTATGTGTCTTTGTTACTTCTATCACACTCTCAGTGTTTGCATAATGCATTGTAAAGATCAAAATCAACTTGGGCCAGCAGCAGCAGCAGCAGCAACGGTGGCAGCGATAAGAATCTCAAGTGCAAAGCAGCGAAGCGTTCGACAAATAAAAAACTAAGAATAAGAAAAAAAAAACCCAAATACAAATGTATCTGTAAGATTGTCGCTGCTGTTGTTATTGTAGCTCGTGTTGTGTGTGTGTTAGCTCGTTTACAGCCTTCTTTGCTGCCTCAGTAGTTGCTGCGTCTGCTGCCGCTGCTGATATTTGAATAAATATTTTTTTCATTGAATTTCGTTGCGCTGTGGAAATTTTTTGAGGGCGGTGGGGAAACGAAACAAAAGTAATTAAGATGCACGAGGCAAACGGCGGAAGCAAAAAGATGGCGTTGTCAAATGTGGGCGGCTTGGTGCTTGGACTTGGACTTGCACTAGGGCCAGAGGTTCGCCTGAGAAATGGGGAATGGGGGATGGGGGCTGGAGGTATTCTCAGTGAGATTGTCTCTCATAGAGGCTTGGACGTCTGTCTCACAGTTGCTGCTGCCGCTGTCGTTACACATGAACAATTCGTGGCGATAATTTATAAAATAAATGAAATGCACTTCATGGCGACTTAGATGGCGACCTCCCTCCAAGTTCGACCCAAAGTTGCTGTTGCTGTTGTCGTAATTAATCTGTGTGCAATGCGGTTTTGACGTGCCAATGAGAAAGACAGGTAGAGAGCGAGAGAGACAGGGACAGATAGACTTAGCGATCATCATCATCAGCACTCAACAGCATCTTCTTTGTGTGGGCTGAGAATTGTATTCCACACACAAAAGGCAAAGATGATTAGCAAAATAACTGATGCTAACTTCTGTTATTTTTTTTTTTTTTGGACAGAACAAAACGAGCAGCTCAGAGAATGCAACTTAATTTATATGCCAAAACATACAAAGAGGAGACAAAAACGAAATCTATCTTATTTATAGCAACAAGTCAAACAAACAAAAGTGAAGACGGCAACAACTTCAAATGAAATCAAAAGTGCAAATGACAACAAAAGACAAGTTTCGCGCACCAAAGCAAATCGAAAGAGCCAGAGCAAGAAGTACAACAAGAAGTAGTAGAAGAACAAGCAGAAGTAGAAGCAGAGAGACAGTAGAACCAGAGAAATAACATACACAACAAAATGTAAATCATTTGTGCAAAAGCAGCAGAAGCAGCAGCAGCAACAACAACAACAACATCAGCGAACAATAATCAATTGAAGTGTCTGTCTCTCGGCTTATTGCATACTCTTACTTGTCCACAGATATATACCCTACAAATTCATGTCGTGTCATATGCTCAACTTGCTGAAGTATCATAATTATCAAATACAATTTTTATGCATATCTAGATCCTCTTTATAAGCCACACCGTTTCGATCAATGTCCAATAGCGACTCTGTAGAAAGATTTCCGAGCCTTATCGGCATAAAAAGTGTTATTCTTAGTGGTTATTGCCCAGACACTTTTGGGATCTCTCAGACACCTTTTAATCAACAGAACTTTTTGCCGATGACTATTTTTTTTCAGATGATTCATTACAACATTGGAGGTTTTATATGTTTACTCAAAATAAAAGAAAATAAAAGACATTTGGAGTTTTTTTTTATGGAAGATATTTCCAAAAGAATGCACCTGCCTTGAAGAAAATAATGTTGTGAAATTCGAAAGATGTTTTAAAATTATTCTTTTTTTTAATTGTTTTCAATAGTTCTCAGAAAACTAAAAAAGTCATATTTTATAAGATTTCCGTGCCAGATTTTCATTTGCCCAACGTTGCTGACAACTTCAAGTTTTGGACAAATACTTATTGAATTAATACAAAATGATTAAAAGTAAAAAAAAAATGTTCACACCACGGCGTAAAAGTTGAAGTCGTAGTCGAAGTAAATTTAAGCAAAAAGAATAATCACAAGCTATTTTAAAATAAATCAAAATAAAACAATTACCAGCTCAACTTCAGCTTAAAAGCTGGTTTAAACCGCAAACCATTTCGATAACATTGTCCCACTTCATTAATATCCTAACTTGGTTAATCAGTTAGTGCTTAATGTAAAGAGTGTAGAATCTTCGTTGATGCAATGGCAAAGGGGCTCACAAGCTGTTTGTCTTTTTATATATTTTGCGTTTTTCGGGGTGTTAGTGCGAAAGGGGGCGTGACAGAAGAGAGGGGCGGTGGTTGAGGTGTTTGGTTAGTTACCAGACAACGGAGGCAGCAACGACAACGACAACGACAATGACGACCACATAAAGTGGAAGACAAGTGGCGGCATGGACAAGTGTCATAGAAATTACGATTGTGTGTGGTCATGTATATATGTATATGTGTGTGTGTGTGTGTCTGAGTCTGTTTGTGTGTGTCTGTGTATTGCAATACAAGCAGAAAATGAAAGAACGCAAGGCAAATGCAAGAAACCAAATCAAATCGGCAGCAAAAGAAGCCAAAGACAAGAATGGCGCTGGCCAAAGAAGAAGAGGCTGAAGTGTGAGAAGGCAACGGGAGAAGAGGCAGAAGCAGAAGCAAAAGCAAAACTGAAGCACGCACTTCAGCACGAAGAAGAAGAGTCGAACAGACTGTTAGACAGATGGACAGGCCATTTTGTTGCTCTTCTTCTCCGTCTTGTTGTTGTTGTTGCCACTCACTGGAGGGGAGGGAGGGAGGGAGACGTCAGGTGCGGAAATGCCATAACCATTGAGCTGATGACGCGCATCGTCCATCTTTTTTTATTTTACTCTTCTCTTCTTTTTTATGGCTGTTGTGCACGTTCCGGCAACGAAGTCACAGCTCTCATGGGCCAACAACAACAACAACAACACCAACAACGATGATAGGGGAGCTGGAGGCTCATAAGACTGAGTCGCAACTGACATCTGTCCGTCAGTCCATCAGCTCAAGTGTTTACCAGTCAATTTTAATTCAATGAAAATTACGTAATTGAGAATTTGTGCTATTTGAAATTGTTAACTAGCTCATTAATGAAGAGCCCGATAGTTAGCTAACTGTGTGTGTTTAAAGGCAACTAAATTCATTCATTTCAGTTCTCATCATAGCTCTCATTGCATTATAAATAAATCTCATTAAAGTTGCTAATAAAATTCTCATTCGAAATTTCGTTGTAGTTCTTATAATTACTTGCAGTTGATGAAAGAACTAGAATTCCTTGTGATTATTTATTTTGTTTACAGATTTCATTATAAATCTTATTATATCTAATGCGGCATTACAAATGTAGCTATGAAACTGTTATTGTTATTGTTTCCATCATTGTTTACATTAAACTAGCTATTAATGCTGTCGCTTATATTTTTATTGAATAGTAATTTGAATTGTTGATTTATTTAGACTTTTATCCTTTATAGGGTTGTATAATAAATAGGATAATAAATTAATTTAATTTCTTGGCAGTATTTACTTGGCTATAGGGTATCTTCCATTCGATCAATCTAATCTTGAGACGACATAACTTGGTCTACTCAACAGATACATGTATCTCATTGTGTGTGGCATTACACTGCGATAGATTGGCAACTAATAAACTGGCCATAATCGCGCTAATTGTGTGATGGTAGTATTTAAAGTTGGTTATTAAGCTGCCACTCAGAAGGCAAATAAATGGCATTTTAAAATGAACAATAAAACAATTAGCAATTGTAGTTTTTGAATATCAATAAAACATAACAGCAATTAAAATGTCACTGGCGAAAATCACTCGACAACTGACACACACTAACACGAATACAGTTACAGATACAGATACAGATACATATGTTGTAGTTGTAGATACTCTCTGTTTGACATTGTGGAATGTATCTCAGTGTGTGTGCGAGTGCTCAAGAGAGTGCTTCTGTGTGTTGGTTGTTTGTTTGTTTGTTTGCTTGTATTTATGACTGTGTATATGTTTAATTTAATTGCCAATGATACGCGTCATTCAAAGCGCAAAGCGATACATTACGATGCTATCTATGACGGAGTCAATCCCAGCGATTTGTATATATGTATGTTACAAATATATTTCTGACATAGCCAAGCACTAGAATACCCTAACTGAAATTCTAAAATTTAAAAAGGGAGATATAGATATTTATTTTGTATTTTAATTCAAAATATATTTTCTCTTTTATTTTGTTTTGTTTAAAAAATTGTTAGTGCATTTAAATATCGTTGTGCTTTTTTTGTAAATACTTTATTCTTTTTGTTTTGTTATTTTTAACGCGTTTCACGTAAAACGATACGATGCTTGGGGGGCACTTTTAATGGACTTTCCTTGGACGGACGGCGCCACTCGCTCGCTGACTGACTGACTGACTGATTAACTGACTGAATAATTGTCAGTCAGAGTGACAGATAGACTAACAGTTTGCCCGACTACTGATTTTTACTATATATTACTATTAAATAGCAAATATGTTGACTTCCTTGTTTGTTTTTAATGTGGTATTTAATATGTTTATATTAAATTGTAACTAACAAAGAAGTCTACAAAATATATCTTCTTTGGGGAAAACATTTATATCTAAAATAAATTAATATATTTATCTGTCTTTTTCCAACTTGATGCCCTGGCTTTTTTTCTTGTAGCTTTGTGAGTTGTTCAGTTATTAGGAAAAGCTTTTAATGTGTTTTCGTTTGCTGTGTACAGACCAACATTTAATTTAAACTGTCAGCTTTCAATTGGTATTGCGCTTTGGGATGGGTATTGAGTATTGGCCAGGTAAGTAAGTAGATAGATGGATCGATCGAGATAGGAGAGGGTTTGAGATGCAGTGAAGCGTTTAGTTTCGCATTGTTGATTGTTGTTTTATGTTTTTCGTTGTTTTTGTTGTTGTTGTTGTTACTGCGTGAGCTTCACTTGCCATTAGAAATGCGTTCCAATTGCTCTGAAAGAGCAGTAGACGAAGGCAGAGGCAGACGAGGAGCACAAAATGCTATCGATGCCAGCCGATCTGGTGTTAAATTTAATTTATGGCAACGCTGCATGCTCTACATATTTTTGCCTACTGAATGCCACAGCACAGCACAGTACACCACAACATTTACTGTTCGATAGCTACAGTATAGTCGAAAGGTGTGCCCACAGTTGGGTCAACTTGCGGACGCCCCAATCGCTAATTGTCATCGACACGGGTCTTTGTTGTTTGTATTGTTTGGTTTTTGGGCTCGAAAACTGGGCATGGCATTGCGTATACGACATGTGGCTCCTGCTGTTTGACAGGCAGATGATCTCCAGTTGATGTGCTGTTCTGTGCTCTTGTCACCATGTTCCATGTTTCATGTTCTGTGCTATCTGCCCAAAATTATCAGCTGACGGTGACCTCGTTTCCTCATCTTCTTCCTCTACATCTTCATTTTCTTGTGCTGCTGCTTCATTCATCTTATTTCATCTGTTTTGCTGCTGTGCAGCGCATTTATTCAATTTATTTCTATTGCTTGGACGCTGTCTTTGAGGCTTTGGCCAATTGTCATTGTACTAATTCCATTAAATGATGGCACCGACGAAGCTGCTTGCGTGCTTGTGTAATTGAAGTGCTCATCATAGAACAGTAGCAGTAGCAGAAGCAGCAGCAACAACAACAACAACAGCAACAGAAGCGACAACAACTCGATGGTTTGCTCGCTCTTTGCCATGCTTCATTGAATGTACTACATAAGTACTTGTACATACATATGTACATATAGTACATCTACATACACACATACACTCATCACATATGTACACACACACTCGTTGATCGCTTGCGTGCTCGAGTGTCAGCGTTGTCTATTGAGACATTTGACGCCTTCGCTTTGCGCTCTACTATTCTGTTATCAGTTGTATTTGAAATTCTTTCAAATTGTTACGCCTGCTGCGCTTTTCTGCCTGCCCAGCGATTGCCATTACCCTGGCACCACTTTGTATATACTCATAAACGACCCGCCACCGCACGCACAGTGGTGCCATTTGTTCAGTGCTGCAATTTTCCACTTACTAATCTAGCCGATATTGTTTAATACATATATCAGTAGATTTTGTATTGTGTAATTGTTAGTTCATTTATTGTTTTTATATTTATTGTTTTGACAAAATACGATATTCGTATATTTGTTTATTTTTTTTAAGTTTATTCAATAATAGTTAAGCCTAATGGTTAATAAAGCATTATAGTTAAAAAAATAAACTAAGCAAATTTAATTTTCGATACTATACTGTAAAACGAATCAATTAGATATGTAACTATCTATATGTTTTTACAAAATATATTTTATACATATTTTTTATTTGAAATAAGACAAGTTTCATAGAGATGTTTAAATCGCAATCAAAATGTTTTTTATATTTATACTTATTTTTTTAAGAGTTTTTAGCTCTCGACACATTTTTCAGTTGAAAATTGATTTTATCAGTGTATTAAAAACTTCATTAGCACCACTGTGCACCGCTCTGACTTTGCTGTTGCTTTGGTGGTGCCATCTTCCCATTTGCCTTGCCTCCATTTGCAGTGCTTATCGTGGCGAGGGCAACTGCGAAGCAACCAAAACGAGGCCGTCTCCATCGTCGTCGGCGTCGTCGGCGTCGTCGTCGAATGCAATTTTCTAATAATTTTCTGCCATTGTGTGTGTGTGTGTGTGTGCAAGTGTGCTGAGCATGTGTGTGCGTGTGTGTGTGTATATGCGGCACTTGTAATCACCATTAAAAGCGCTTCACAAGTTGCGGCGTGAGTTCAGCTGCTGTTGTGCTCGTCGCACTGCCAGCTTCCTTTGAGTTTTGTGCTGCCCCTTGGCCCCATATTTGCCGCACACTCCGCCCCACTTCATCCCCGGACACACCACCAAATTCTAATGAATATGTTAAATCTGACCTAATTTTTGTGCAAAAAAAAAAAAAAATGAAGAAGAAAACTGTGCGCTTAAATGCATTCGCATAATTAGATGCAGCAGCAGAAGCAAAAGCAAAAGCAAAAACAGAAGCAAAAGATGCAACAGCAGCTGCGTCTGTTATATAACTTTGTGTGCTCCCTCTAAGGGAGCGTATGTGGAGGGGAAAAGGGCGACAGAGGGGGACGGGGTACGCTTATGAGGCATTTTCAAACTAAATGCGTTAATTACAAGCCGATTGCATTTGGGAAATTAGATAGCAGCAGCTTTTTGATTGTGACGGACAAAGAAGGGAACATTGTTAGAGTTATTAGCAGGAAATAGAGAAAATTCTTTGGCATTTGAATTAGATATATTAATACTATACAACTATTAGATGATTGCATAAAGTCATTTGATAATTTACAATACATTGGAAGGCAATTTTAGGAAATATCAATAAAAAACTTAATTTAACTTTAGCATGTTTTCAGTTACAAATTACAATTGATTTTATTATAATTTAATTATAAGTAAATTTAAATTCTAATAGTTTTTTGTTTTTCTATGTCGATCGATTTCTTAATATTACTAATATTAATTGCTGCGAGCATAAGTATTATCATTATATTTTCCAATTTTCCAATCTTAGACATTTTAATAAGAAATTTTCAGTTTATATTTTTTGTATTTTATGATTTATTAAGAGAATTAAACAGGTTAGCCTTAAAAGGGTTCTTGTCATTTAGAAATAAACGAACTGAAAGAATTGTATCTGCATTTTTGTTTGGATTTGTCTCGTTTGTTGTTTGTTGCACCTCGAATTACATGAATTCCACATACTCGAACTCGTACTCGTACATGAAATGTTTGAGAACCACTCGTATGTGGCATTTTCTGGTAGCAACCACAAAAAATGAGAGCCGCCACCGCCGCCACAGAAATTCGAGTGCCAAATACTTTAGGCTGACACAAATGTCAACATCATTGGACCGTAGCGGATTGGTCAGCATTCAACAGACCACAAAGCGTTGTTGCCTCGGTTTTCGCCCACTTTGTTCATTTGTGCGCCTCATTGGACTTGGCTTTATTGGCCTGACTGCCCTGGCTGCTGCCCAGTGTGCCCGGTTTGCCCCAGGGCGGACTCGGTCTGTCCACAAAAACATGAGCACTCTGCACTCTCCACTTCCACTTCCCCATCCCCACCCTCGCCCTCGCCCTCGCCCTTCCCCTCGCCACCTCGTTAACAGTTCTTAAAAAAAACTTTGTGAAAATTGCCTGTCATGCGTTTTATTTTCACTAAGCACAAAAAGACAACCAAAGCTTCCCCCCCAAAGGCAAAAGAAAAATTAAGACATTTAACGCTTTTTTCATTACGCTATTGTCGCTGCTCCCTCCCCCTCGCCCTCTTCAAATTGAGGCAGTGCCACCGATTGAGGCAGCCGCGTGTTGCCCTCTCCATAGACCCGAGTCCAACATTGTTGTTTGTCCAGGCGATGGCGACACACGTCCCAACAAATCTACCGCATATTCTACTTGTTGTTGTTGTTGTTGTCCTTTTTGGGGTTTTAGGGAATTCCCCCCTTGTTGGCCTAGAGAGTGTGCGTGGAAATTTGATAAACTGCTTTTCGACTTTATTGCTGTTTTCGCACAAATTTCTTTTTATTTGCTATGGCCAATTTTTTTTTTGGGCGGCATTTCTTCTTGTTTTTTATGTCCTATTTTTTTTATTAGTATTTTTTTATTTACTTTTATGTGTTTATTATTTGACGCTGGCTTTGGTGCTTTGCCGAGCGAAAAATTGAGACATTTTCTTGTGTCCATCGAATGACAAACAATAAAAGGGGAAAGGGAATTGGTCTAACGTTTTTAATTTCTTTATACGAGTTCTGTCTTTGGTGTTATTTCTATTTATTTGAGCTGTCTTTCAAGTACAAGTCCAAGTCTTTTTCACATTGGCGTTTTAAAAAAGGAAATTTTTCAGTGACATTTTCCTTGACATGAATTGCAAAGTCGGCTGATGAAAATATATATATATATATATATTTTCTCCACCAACTTAAATTGAATCATTTAATTTTGAAAATTAAGTAAATTGATTCGTGAAGAATTGGCTATAAATATCAGTTGCCTGCTGAATAAAAGATGAGCATTTTCTTACAGATTTAATAGAATCTTTTATGCTACTTGTAGTCGTTAAAACGGCCCTTAATTTAATAACTTAAAATTGTAAATCCACAAGCTTTAAAGACTCTTTAATAAAACAGATGTTTATACTCGTATTTGTTAAGAATTAATAAAGGAAACTGGAGTTTGGAATTGATTACAAAAATGATTAATTCCCTAGAAAGTATCAAGAAATTTTAATTTATATTAAATGTTTCTCAACACACAAAATGCTTACTTTTTATAAAACATTTTGAATATAGAAACATTTAGAAAGTGTATTTAACAAGCTGTAAATTAAGTCCTTAAACTATAAAGTATTTAATTTGAAACAGTTTGTATAACTTTCATGTTATCAACAAAGCTAAAATGTTAAATTTTTGTGGTTAATATGATTTGATAACCTGCAAACGTGAATAAACAGAAATAGCACATAAAATTGCAATGCATTTTTTTTGTATTTTGTTTCTCATACATTTCCATATAAATTAATTTATTATTCAAACGCATCATTTGGCTTAAAAAGTGAATAAATAAATACAATTCATTTGAGTATGCGAAATGATATTTTTTTTTTGTAGCGTAATAAAATTAATTATTTTTAATGAAATCATTAAATATTTGCGCAGAACTTGATTGCAAAAATTTGCAGCAGAAACCAAATGAAGGTCAAGCTTTCGTTGATGATGATGATGATGATGGGGATGATGATGGGGATGATGATGATGATGTGTGGCAGCTAAACGCATAAACTTGCAACAAAGGTATTTGGTAACCTGCATGATGACTTCATATTGCCGCAACTTGGCTAACTTTCTGTTGCTGTTGCTGTTGCCGTTGTTGATGTTGATGTTTCGGTTTGAGACGCGCCCAGTTGTTAACAATTGCTTGGGCTTTTTGTTATGCCAACAGCTGCAGTTGCAGCGCCAAGTTGGGCCACAATAATAAATAAACATCGCAGGCCACTTGAAATTGGATCGCCAAAAAAGAAAAATAAACAAAACAACGAAGACGACGACGACGACGACGGTAGACACAATAAACACACGCAGTTTTCACTTTTTCTGACACTTGACTTGACTTGAGTCTGACGGCAGAGTCCAGAAGTCGGCTACTGGACCCCTGACAGCCAATGATGATGATGATGATGTCACACACACACTCGCACACACACACCAACACACAGTAGCAGCAACAATAACTCATAAATGAAAAGTGAAAATCGCCTGGTAGAAAGTTGAGCAAATTCTTGTTGCCCAAGGGCCGCAATACATAACGGATTCGGATTGCACGCATCCGTAGAGTAGTCGCCCAAACTCGAGATACAGTTAAATATTTGCTCAAGTGTCACGCTTCTTTACATCATCATCATCATCATCATCAGCAGTCGCAAACTTCATGATGATCATCTTTATTATTATCTGGCATTATCATTGCCATCTGATGATGACGACGACAACTTCGCTCATCGCATCCTGTGTACGTTTTTGAGGACAACTCTGGGTGAAATCGCAAGTATCTGTATTGTATCTTGTATCTATTGAATGCGATTCGTGTTTACGTGCTGTTAACGCCCAGTTGGAGGTTTTTAATTTGCGTTTTGTGGCTGCCTGGCGGCAATTACAACTATATTATTATGGACCATCGCTGCAGTTGACATTGATAAAATCATTGGGCGCGTGCTGCGACCCAGACAAACATCCAGACAGACAGACAGACAACCAGATGTATCTTTAAGATACACACATTCGGGCACGTAACAAACAAATAACGGTGCAGGAATGAAAGACATGCCTTTAAACTTTTGACTTTTGCTTTCAATTTCAATTCCATTGTTGCCGTTGTTGTTACTTTAATCTGTAGCGTCGATAGGCGAGTTCTTGGAAAATGTACATATGTATGTATATATGCGTAAAGTATCTGTATCTATTGCCGCTGCGACGCCTTGGCGGCAACTTTTGTGCCGCCTGCATTTGCTTAGCATAAATTTAGATCCATTTTGTTGTTGTTGCCGTTCTTTGGCTGGCATTCACTTTCAGTTCTTTGTAATTTATGCTGCGAGAGCTCTTCTGAGGTCAAAACTCAACCGCGACACCAAGCAAAGAATACAAAAGTAGACAACGCTGGCAAACTAACTAAATGCGAGTATCTACTGAAAATAATTGAGGCAACTTTAGCAGACCTCATACTTAAGGCAGCTGCTTGGCGATACTTTGTTGTAGCTAGTCTAAGAATATGCAAGAAGTGCAATGATTATTATGTCTTGTTATTATTGTGGTAGACTTGTATTGCAACCATAAATTGTACACTAATTGCATTTACCATTAAGTAACATAACTGAAATTGTTGCCGACAATGTTGCATTTTGCATTTTAATTTGTAAGCAATTGTTTTCTTTTTTATCTTTACCAGACGACTATTTGTCTACCTTTTCAACACTTTAATATGGTTTAGCTTATACTGAAATTATTTCAGTTAAGGGTTCATTGTTCTTAAATTGATTTATATTGGGTAGCCATCTTTATATTAAATAAATTATCAACAAACTTTATGTGGAAAATTAATAATTTAACTTTGAACTTCCACACTCTTACCACTTTGCAGGCATAATTTTCATAATTCTATCCCAATTTTACACACAGACTTTTTGTTAAGCTCAAGTAACTGTCATGTTTTCATATGGTCAACTATAGTCAAGTTTGTATTTGTTTAACAGATTAGAAGTATCTATAGACTCATTTGAGTGCCCTTTATAAGCCTAAAACAATTTATTGCCGTCTGCTTGATATATTTGAAGTGTGCATTTATTCTGTTCAAGGCTGTAAAGAAAGCCTGGTTCCCTGACAAAGAAAGCGACGTCATGGCAGCGTAGCAAGGACGAGCCGAAACCGGGACTATGAAACAAGGACAGCTGAGATCCGATTTTAAGTCTGCCAGCTGGCAGCGGGTGGCATTTAAATAAACAATGTGCACTGCTTCAAATTTATGCGCATATCAAGCTGACAAGGTTATGAAAATGCTTACACAGCCAGACTGTCCTCTCACTCTCTCTGTGTATGTATGTATATCTCAGAGCTTCTCAACTTTCGCACTCCCAATTTTAATCCTCCCTTTTCTCAACCCAAGCCAGCTGGCTCAGACGTTTTCCCGAGCTGCTTAGACTCATCGTTATATAGGCACATGGCTGCTCTTTAGCCTCTTTGTCTGCGTCGGGTTGGGCTTTCATTTCGGCAATTCCCTGGCCGAGTTACCAGCAGGTGGATGCGTCACCTATGATTCACACACACTCAACCACACACCCACATCCAAGTCAACTGTGTCTGTTTGTCTTTAGGTCTTCGTTGCTTAAACATATGTATATAAGTATTTTGGCAAGCATAATTGAAATGTAAATTTTGTTACACTTTATGCAAACAAATTTGTGGCTGGCAGAAATGGAAAGCCTCGTGAAAAGCTATTCAAAAGTGCAAAATGATTTAATGTTAGCTTGCGACTAGTTTGAGGAGATGATGGGAAAAGATATGTTATCATGATATGATACTTTCTGTCCTTTAAAGTGGCAAAATGGTTTGAAAGTCTCAACCTTAACTTGATTTAAACTTTATTGATTTTTGTAGTGCATTTTATTTATGATTTCTTCATTAGATTTATTTGTTAGCTTAATTTTCTTGTCCAGAAATCTGTTAAATTTGTATCTTAAATAATTTACTCCTGTTTTCAAATGAAACAACATCTTTCTTTTTGTACATTTAGTCTTTTCGTTTCCTTTTTTTTAAAGTCACTAAATAAATACACAAATTTATATTTAAATTCATCTATAGAGTAACTTACTTAAATCAGTAACGTTTTAGTATTATTTAAGTTTTACTTTAACTGAAAAATAAAAAAAAGCGACAACTTAATTTTGAAATTTAATGTGAACATTATGTGCGCTGCATGCAAAATAATAAATAAATATTAAATGTTTGGAATATTCACAAAAGCATTTAAACATTATAGTTTTTTTCACAATGGAATCTACATACATTTTTATGGTCAACATTTGGCTAAGGCAATGCCAAGCAGGGTCTAAAAAACGTGACTTTGGCTGCATTTTTGCGACGCTCGCAAGTGTCTTGAGATGTGTACGAGTATGTGGGAGAATGGGGTGATTTGGGGGAAAACAACAGACTCTTGTATAAGAGTTTCATAATCCGTACGAAAAAAGGAAGAAAAAAAGCTACAGAAAAGTCTCAGCCATTTTGTGGCAAACTCTCAAAAATGGCCAGCAAAGTCCCGTTTGTGTGCATAAAACGTTGCTTATTAAATTTCGCTCAATTTTAATAAGCAACATTCAACGCAAAATGCTTTTTGTTATTTCATTTTTAGCTTTTTAGCGAGGGTGTGCAAGTGTGTTGTGTGCATTCCAAGAAACAAAGCGAAATACGCTGCAATTATGAGTTTTTCTCTAAAAAGCAAAAGAGGAGAGTATATAAAAATAAAACCAAAACAAGCGTAATATGAAGAAAAACATTTAAAAGGGGGGCAGTTGCCGCCCGACGGCTTTTTAATGAATTTTTCACGCGCGCTTTGCAATTGAAACTCATTTTGCATAGGCACGTTTTTCCTCGACTCGTTTGGGGCTTTGGGTTCGGTTCGGTTCGGTTCGTTTGGGTTTTTGGGTTGGGTTGGCTCCCAGCTGTTGCCTCTGTTTTTTTGTTTTTTTTTTGTAGCCCTTGTTGTTGTTGTTAGGCTGATTTGCGCGCATGAAAGCGAAAACTAGTGAAACTAAAATGCTATTACGCATACGCTCAGTTAGCCGGCCTCACTTGACAAAATTTAGGTCAATTTTTTTTTTGCGCTGTTGCTAAAATTGCCAAAATGTTACGCGCTTTAGGAACATGCATGGATTGTACAAAGTTCAACGACTTTGTCAAAAAAACGGAAAAATATAAATAAAACAAACATTGTGTTTAAACAAAAAGAAGCAGAAGCGCAGCTGATTCTCAGTTTTGGCAACCTTTCGAATAGGCCTCAAGTCTCCAGTTGTGTGCAAAAATGAGTTCAGCCAGACAGTCGGCCTATTCTTCTTTTAATTGTTATATATTGTGGCTGATGTTGTTGTTGCTGTTACAGTTATTGTTGTCTTTTTGCTTTGTTGGTTAACAAATAAAACATAAATGAGCTGGGTTTTGTGGCCTAATTAGTTTCACCTGTGTCAATGTGTAAACAAAGCTCCAACGACTGCGGCCAGGAATATTGTTAATGAAGAAGACAATGCCTGCATATGTGTGTCTTTCTCTAGCCCCGCTCTCTTGCCTTCTCTCTCTGTTTGTCCGCATAAATAATGCATATGGAATGCCAAGAATAAAGTGCATATAAATACACAACATTTAGTTGATATCTAAAAATGCAAAACTCAACAGAAAGAAACCAGCAAATAATAGTATCTGAGTACACTTGTTTCTGGGTATGGGAACGGGAAGTGATTCATGAATATCCAAGACCGTGAATACGAATATGACTGCGACTTGAGCTGTTGTTGTTGTTTGTTAATTCTTGTTGTTGTTGTGGCTGTTGTGTGGGCGTGTTCATGATAAGAGGAGGCAACGCATGACCCAAAGATGACTTATACAACAAATTTGTGTACCCTTCAGAGTTTTGGAAGCATTTTAAAATTTGAAAAATAGCCAGCCTCTATGTTTATGTAGGTAATATTTAAAGCAACACAATTGTAGCTTATCAGTATTTATATTTACAGCGTGAATATGTTATCATTTATATTATTAGTTTCTATATGAAAGTATAATATGTTTACTCTGAAAATTTAATAAAAGAAAAGAACTAACGAATTACAAAAAAAAATAATCACAGCAATTAAAACAAAGATTTTTTCGATTCAAGCATTATTATATAATTAATCTTGACCAATGCCTTAACTATATTTACTGTCAAAAATTAATAGAAGTAAAAACATAAATTTCAAAATAGAAAAAATATGAATATTCAAATTGATTATTTCTTTATTATTTATATCATCTTTCATATTTAATAATAACACATTTGCTTGTTAAATGTATTTTCAAACTAAACTTAGGGATTCGAGATATTTGGATCGATTAGAGCCCTTGTAGCTAGCACGTGAGAGCAAAAGAGCGGAGAGGAAAAAAACCCGAAAACAATAATAATCAATGCCGAGCACATAAACGGGAACTACACACATTCGGTTTCATTGCTATTTCCCAGAATTGTTTACCACGATTCTTGATGTTGTTGTTGTTGTTAATCTTGTTTTTGTGGCAGTTATTGTTGTTGTTGCTAACGGCTGGGTAAGCAGCAGCAGCAGCAGCAGCATTACGACGTCACCAGGGTCTCTTGGTTGGTCACCTACAAGTTACCAGTATAACAAGAATCGCTTCTTGGAATTAGAAGACTAATGCAAAAGCCAAAGCCAAAGTAAACAAGAACCTGCAATGCCTGAAACTCAGTCAGAAATGAATAAATAGAACGCAGAAAAAAACAAGACCAAGACTGGGCAATCTCAAGGGTGAGTAGGGGAAGCAGACAGAGGAAAGGGAGGAGGGCGGTACATTGGAAAAAAAATGTAAATTATTGAACGAATTAATTCAAAGTTCAAGTCACACGTTTTACGTGCGAAAAAGAGAAACGTAAACAGCGCATAGAATACGAACAACAAAATAAACAAATTGTCAAAAATAACAAAAAAAAAAATAGCTTGATGATGAGGGATGGCATTGGATAGGGGCAGAAGTAGAGGGGGGAAAAACCGGAGAACGAAACATCAACTTTTGATTTCATTTGAGCGAAACTGATTTCGATTTCAAGCATAGAAAGAAGAGAGAGGGAGAGAGAAAAAACAATAATAAAAATAAAAACATTCACTTTCTAGATAGATGACTATGAAATAGACCTTTGGCTGCCCGTGAGCCCGACAATTGTTGCTATTTTTATGGCCTGAGGGCATTGCTAATTGCGTAGGCGCTGCCCGGAATGACCAAGTAGACACAAAAACACAATATACACCGGCCAATAGACCGTGCCCCCTTTGCCCCCTGTGCCCCTTCTCGGACAACTGCCCCTGTGGTACACATTTTGCCCTGATCTATTCTGTTCCGTTCTGTTGTAGGTGAAGGTCGCGAAGCTTTGCTCTTTTACTTTTTATTTCTATCCATTCTGTTTATTCTGTTTGCTTTTGTAATGATAATTTTGTTGTTCTCTCTCTTTCTTTGTATTTCCTACAGACTTTGAGATTTTAGCTACTATATGGCAAACTAAAGTTCATTAGGAAGTGACAAATTGCTTAGTGATAAATTTATGATACCCTCTACCTTTATAAACGCATGGTGTTCTTAAATGCAGAAGGAAGATATATTAAATTCTAGATTCTAAACAGAGAAATCTGGCATGGCATTATTTCCATAATTTTCTATTCATGTCTTCAGTTTTAGGCCTGTTTTTTCAATGTCTAAATAAGGTGATTGATAAATATTGAAAATAAATTTGTATACTATGACAAAACTTATATGTTACTACTTTTTTTAGCTATAACTTTTTTTTTAATTTCAATGCAATCGGTCTTTTAATTTGGGAATTATGCAAAATGTATTTTCTAGTTAAAAACTACAGATAACGTATCTATTTATAGAGGGTATCTTATAGCTGTCTATTTTCATTTAAATAGTTGTAAACGCCTAACAATTGGGAAATCATTGACCATTTTTAAAAAGCAGTAAAAGAATATATGCTGAGATATCTCAAAACGTGTTATAGGGTAACTTCCGGTCGAGCACTTTTTTAATGATGATCTACTCTAGAATTGAGGCATGGCAAATGCCACAGGTGTCAGTTCTTCAAAGTTTTCTGCCAAGTCTATTTGGCTTTTGCGTGTGTTGTAATCTCTCATTACGTAGTATTACTTATGTACTTATCCATATTTATGTAGTGTGTGTGTGTGTGTGTGTGTGTGTGTGTGTGTAAGTGTGGTTCGTGTCTTTATTCATAAAGAAGCAAAAGAAACGAAACGAGACGAGACGAAAAGAAAAATGACAACTGCAAATTGTATAGTATTAAAAACATTGTTGCCATACCTAAGTGCTTTTAATGTTTATTAATTATGCAATTAAATGTTGCTGGTCATTTAATTGTTTAATATACAATATAAAAAGCTTTGAGCTGCTGCCGCATTTTGTTGCTACTTTGTTGCTCTTGTGTGTGTCAGTGTGTGTGTGTTTTGCCCGTCTTTCAAATGACGCTCTAATGCGCATTTAATTTGACACTTTTGGCCTGACTTTTGACTCTGCAGGGTCTAAAAGAGCGACTTTGCCTCGTGCCTCGTGCCGCATGCCGCATTTACTGCCTAACGATGGGCCCGCTCTTAGCCAGCAAATTATGTCAGCTAATTATTTAGTTAACATCATCAACGACCACAAAAACGACAGATACCAACAAAAAAAAACAAAATGAAAAATACAAAAAACGACAAACAAAATTATTCCAAACAATTGTGCGCAATTTTTCTATTCATTGAGTGGAAATTGTTTTTGTTGTTGATGTTGAACGCTTTTTCAGCTAGGTGCTAGTCACATCCATACCATGTACATATAGTCGTATTATACATATATATATATATAATTTTCAAGACCCTGAGACGCGAGCAGTTCCAAGGTCAAAGTATTTAGCATTAGTTAGATGGCTCTACGGCTGCTCTCAGTGTGTGCATTAGAAAAGCACGAAGCGGCACGGAAGACGTCACCAGCACCAGCAGCAGCTAAAAATGATGGACTCGATGATACCACGTGCTTGAGAAAACATTCACAGGCCATGATTTGCAGAAACTCTGTGCTTAAAACAAACAAATTGCAATTGAATTGGATCTTTCTCTCTTTGGATGTGTCTGATGAAAGATGGGAGAAATATACAGAAGAAATTTTTATTATTTATGAAAAAAATGCTATCAATATTTAATATTTCTAAAGGATTACTTGACAGACTGTATTAATAATACAAATTTATATGCTTAACGAAATATATAGATTGAAATGAAAGTCTGCAGCTCTTACAGTGTTTTCAATCGACTTTAAAATCGAATCATTTCCTTAACCATGTATATATAAAAATCCCTTTTGGATTAAATATGTCTGCATTCTGCATGTACATTTTAGACTACCCAGTCGTGGTCACTCCACAATGAGTACAACAGCAGCAGCAGCGGCAGCACGAAAGAAGATTTGTTCTCAATT
Source organism: Drosophila suboccidentalis (assembly GCA_037043435.1). Lineage (NCBI taxonomy): Eukaryota > Metazoa > Arthropoda > Insecta > Diptera > Drosophilidae > Drosophila > Drosophila suboccidentalis. The sequence continues at coordinate 229,132 of JBAMBK010000675.1, read as the reverse complement.
TGTGCTGTCTGTTTCTTTGTTTGTGTTATGGTTCTGGTTCTGTTGCTGGTGTTGGAACTGGAACTTGCTTGGTTTGGAATTTGTTTCTTTTTTTTTTTTTTGGTGGGAGAGGGGCTGAGCCCAGGCAAAAAGTAATATATATATGTATATGTATAAATTCCAAAAGCTGTCGTCTGTCGTACTCGAAGGCCATATAAATTATGATAATCATAAGAATTACTTGGCGCTGTCTCATAAAATGTGGCTGTCGTTGTTGTTGTTGTGGTGTCACAACACCACCACCCCCACCCCAGAGACACACACAGACACACACACACACGCATTACAACGTTACGCAAGAAATGGCAAAACGGCAAAATGGCAATAAGCTTAATAAATATGTGAGAATTTTCAATAAAATACAATACCTCGCACCATCGTTTTGGTCATGAGCTTCAAATATTTTACGTTTTCCTTACGTGCCTCACTTCAAATTTACGTTTTGCGACTGCCTTTTGTTGTTGCCGTTCCACCTTCACCTTCACCTCCACCTTCTTCTTTCCTTTTGCCCCCTTGCTCCAGTTATTCGACTTTTAGGGCGGGATTTTTCATTCTTTGGCTTAAAAATTGATGAATGTACTTTCAGCTCAGCTCAAAACAGTTCAGTTCAGTTCCAGAATTTGGCTTTGGAAATTGGCTGAAAATTCACTTCGATTGAAATATGGTTTGGCAAATATTTTGTTGAAGCTACCAAAATGCAATTTGATGAGCATTTAGCTTTCAAATCGTGTTTACGAAAAGCTCTTGCTAATACTTGGAAATGGGATATATTTATGGTTATATTTATGGACTTAACAAAATGATTTATACTTGCTTTGAGTATTTTTAGCTTAAAATTATAATTATTATTTATTTATATACACATATTAATCAAAACGAACTTAAGTTTAACATTAATGTCGACTTTTTAACTAATCTTGTATATTTAATAAATTAAGCAATCAAAATCTTAAGCTCTACAAATTGTCGTATATATTTAAAGAATCTTAACTTTTGCTCGAATTACATAGCATATTGATAATGTTGATTTGCAAAACAATTGTCGCTTGTCAAAATTGTTTGGCTTCTTTTTGTATCTGACACAATAAATTTGATTGAAATCGTTTAAATTGCTTTAAATTCAATGCATCTGCAGTGCCACGCCCTAACAGCTGCTTCCGCCCCGCCCCCGCGTCAACTTCTGCTCTTCGATTTAGCTCAATCAAATCGTTTGCAAATCGTTTGCGATATATATTCGCATTTTTTATTCAAAGCCCATCGGCAAACTGCAGCTTTTGTGTCATGTTCAACATCGATACCGAATGATGTCCATGCTGCTGATGATGATGATGATGACGATGATGATGACGATGGTGTTGATGAAGACAATAATGATGTTGACTTGTCTGCGGTCTGTGCTTCTCTTTTATTTCTGCGCTTTTTGGTGTTTTAAATTATTAAATTCATCAGCGTTGACAGTTGACAAAACAAACGGATTGAATCGTTAAAATGGCAGCAAGCAGCAAAGTCTGCTCTAAAATAAAATATTGCATTTTTGAATGTTTCGCAACGAGAATTTTGGACTTCAACAGCTTTCCGGCTACTACCAATCAGTTCAATCAGTCACAGAATGGTAAGGAAGAAGAGGAAGGAAGAGGTGTGGGAAAGGGAGAGCAGACCACACGCTTGGCATATGAAATGATTTGTGCCCATTGTTCGACTGTTGGACGTCTGCAGCTCGACTCGTCCCGTTGCCTCCCCTCGGATCGATGGGCGAATATTGATAATTGAAATCAGGCATGAAATCGCTGCGGCCACTTGAATTATGGCGTTTGCTGGCGCTTTTGTTCTCGCCAACGTGTGCAATCGACAGATATTTCGCCTCTCCTCTCGCCTCTCCTCTCGCCTCGCCACTCCTCCTTGGGAATCGGCCAGACGCGCCATCGACGCAGGTGAAATTTGCATAACAATTTGAAATTCTTGTACAGTAACGAACTGGCTCACAGAAGGATAGTCCTACCTTCCCTCTTCCTCTCCCTCTTCTTCATTTGCAACCCTGATTGATTGTTCGCACGCGCTGCGCTTTGATTGTTAACAAATTCACGGTTTAGCCAGCTACTTAATTAAAATTCCACCTTTTCACGCTCCCAGAAGTGGCTGCAATTAAATGCAGTCGTGTTGAAAGGAAAATCCATCTACAAATTTATCAACTTTCCCCCAACATTTATCATTGTTCTCCGCTTGTGGTAAGTCAAAAGCGGTTCCGACCATTTCCAGCTGTGTGCCAACTGACACAAGTTTTGGAAAATACAATATTTTGCAGACTTTTCCCTGTTGGCCATCAAGGCTCATCCCTGTTGGTCGGATGAACCTTGTTGCAATGCAGTAAAAAACTTGGCAGCTAACCACAAAAACGTCAAGAGCGCAATGCAGCCATAAAGTACTTAAAGCAGAAATAGAACACGATAATTAGCAATATTTGCAACTACAATCTTAATTAATTTGCATAAAGTTAAGCTCTGTTTACACTATAGTGATTTAAGGTAGAGTGTAAAGCGTGGAAGCGAAACACTTTAGCCCAAAACTTGATGATGAAGTTTCTCAGGTAATGAAATACTTTGGCAGAGAGCTTAACCAAATTCTTGGCACTGAAGTTTCTTGAAGGAGATTCAGACATAGAGTGCAAGATAGAAAATTACTTATGCAAGATAGAAAATAAAATACTTGATTTCCACCACTCAATAGACAAAATTCTTTCTATCTTATTTTTGTTTTATAAATTTTTATTGTTTTTTTTTTTAATTTTATTTAAATATCCAACATTTTTAAGCGTCTAATAAAATTCTTTATTTTTACATTCTAAGGGACTTACAATGACAAGAATCGAGGTAGATAAAGTCAGTAGCTGATATTATCTTTATAAGACTGCAATTGTGTGTTAGGTGGTTTGTCTTTAAGTCTTTCGCCTGTTTCTAATTGTCTCCGGCTGCATTGACGAGTGCAAGCAAAGAAATTAGCGTCGTTAAATAGAGTGAGTGACAGAGAGAGAGAATGAAAGAGAGAGAGGGAGAGTAAGAGAGATACACTGATGCTGAGCTAACGATCATCATTTTGGCCATGGCTTATGAGACTTTTGACACTTGTATGGCATCGTTAACCTGTCTCTCTCTCTATCTCTCTCGGTTCTGTCTGCCTCTGCCTCAGCTAACTCTCAATTGGTATTCTATGGCAATAGAAACCTGTAGACTCTTAAACAGACTGCATATGTATGTACATATGTACTTATACATATGTATATGTTTGCATCGAGCTATATGAGGGGGCCAATGCACAAGTGTCCATGTCCGTCTCTGTTTGCGTTGCGTTCGCCTTGCGCGTCTTCTATTTGTTTAGACATTGTGCTTTGCATTGCATACGTGGCGAATGCGTAACCTTGACAGTTCTATCTCTGTATCTATATAAATGTAATTGTGTGTGTGTGTGTAGTGAAGTGCGCATGTGTGTGCTTGTGATATTGCTAGCAAGTTGGAGAGCTAAATGTGCAGAGCAACAATGAAGATGATGATGATGATGATGATGATGATGATGCCCTCTCTCCGTGCAATTTGCTTGGCAAAAAAAAAAATATAACAATTACAGATAGTTAGGAGTGTAGCGTGTTCTGTGGGCGTTGCTGCCTGCTTTAATGACTTCGAGAGATGCCACAGCATTGTAATCATACAATATATTGTACTTACACTTGTTACTTGGATGAGAGCACTTGTGATTAGACCAAAGCCAATCATTTTGCTGGAAACGTGCAGAAGTCAGCGCTGATCGTATAGAATGTGTCTTATAAGCATCAAATCATGTCACGATATAATAAATTTCAATTAATTGAAGTAATAATTATCAATTGAATTGTATTCCAATTCTGAGAGTTTTAAATTACAAAAGTATTCGTTATGCACAGCATAAAACTACCTCATATATATCAAGTGGTTCTAATTTATGAGATGCTACTGTATTTGACTACTTCAGTTCACACTGCGTATACGCAATATGATATTGACAAATCACACCTACTTCTAAGTTGACCAAGCAAAACCAGCATATAGAAAATAAATATTGCGTATACGCATTGATTACGTTTAAAGATTACGTATACGCCATGTAAGCCACTGGAGATTGGTCAACCTTCATATGCGCCTGTTCTTCCGGCTGCTACAACATACATATTTATGGCAAATCAAAGGAAATGACAATCAACAACAACAGCAACAACAACAAGAAAAGTTGATCAGCTGATCAACTAATGAGAATATGAACAATAAATTTACAATAGGAAATGCTATAGTATAATTCGTAAGGCAGCTGCAACAGCCAAATGCCAGACATACCAGCAAATTTACGAAATGCACTTGAAATTATTGCAAAGGCAACAGCAATTTTGACAACAACAACGACAGCAACAATGACAACAACAACAACAACTGTTAGGCCCATTAAAAGCCACGACAATGAAGCATCGAAAACATCGAGAAGGTTGAGACGACGCGACGTCGACGCCGACAATTTTCACTGTGAAACAACAAGCTGGAAAAGCAACAACAACAACAACAACTACAACAATAGCAGCAGCAACAATAATAAGAACAACAATAAAGAGGAAAAAAGTTTTGCTTACGTGATCGGACCCGGACTATTCTCAGCGCTGTCTGGTAAAGATTTACACGCCTGACCTTGAGGCGAAAATCTAGCTGCAATCTTCGATAATAAAATTAAATATAATTGCCGGGCTGTAAAAGCAACAACAATAACAATAACAACAACTACAATAGCATTAGCAATGGCAATAGCAACAAATACAGAAACTGCCAATCAAATTGTCAGTCAAGTGGAAAAGAGCAAAAACTGCAACACGAGCGATGGGCGAAGAAATTTTCGCAAAAACTTCTCATTTGCTGTGAGAGATGATGCAGAAAACGAACGAGTAGAACAACAACAGCAACAACAACATTAACAACAACAACGCCGACGTTAACGATAGCTTGCACATTGACGAGTGCAAAACTTGGCAAAAGCAAATAGTACAGAGACCTTGAAATGCTGTTGGGCTGAAATCAACAACAACAAAGACAACAACAACAATCGAGAATAGCAAATGCAAAATCACCCTGGAACAACAACACGCAAACTTAGAACCGAAACGAACGAAACGAAACAAATCGACAACGGCGAGCTCTCGTCTAGCAACAATAATTATAACAACAACAGCAACAACAACATCCACAAGATGTTAAAAATAAAGAAATAAACAAAAATATTTGCAAGTATTTCAATGTAAGCATTGAGCAGCAGTAGAAAGAACAACAACGACAGCAACAACAACAACAGCAAAAACAAAATAGAAAAGAAAATACTCGAACTTTTTCTATTAAAGGCAACCGAAGCAACAGATACCCTTGAATCATAGCTCAGCCCTATATATTCATTAATTGACTAGCAATTGTAAATAAGTGTTGTTTAAAAATGTAACAATTAATTTCTACATATATGAAAATGGCACTAACGAGACCCTTTAGTAATTTACTAAAAAGCGGAAATGTCTGATCTTTAATTCTTTTTTAAAATGAAACAATTACAAGATTATCCAAATCTTCTTTTCTGTTAATTACTTACTTACTATCTTTCTTTATTTTTAACAGGGTTTCCTTAAATTTATATTTAGACTAGATTATTAGCTACTACCTAACTTACCTACACTCTCCTCCTCTTCCTCTTAGAGATTCTAATCACTTATTTCTTTACCTTCGATTAGGCAAAGAGTTTCTGTATCCTCAATCGATAAATAAGAAATGCAATAATCTAATTTCAATATTTATATATTTTTATGTCTCTAAGCCAACTTTGCAGCGCGCTAAAGATATTCATCAAATTCATATTCAAATCAAACAAAAATACACACACTATATCTTTTCGTTACATGTACATATACATACATATGTATGTATTTACAATTTATATCGTCAAATTTGTGTGAATTTTCATTAACATTCACCTTTAAATAACTTCAGTGAAAAATTACTACTATTTTACAAAATTTATTCTAACTCTCAATAATTTCACATATGGGATTAGTTAATAATCGGTATTTAATATTTTACAATTTACATAAGCTCAGATTACATAAAGACTACTGAGACATTCTTTAATCGCATCTGATTAAGCATCTCGTATAATAAACTTCTAAGCGTAATAAACATTAAAGAACAAAGCGTTCTTCGGTTTTATATTCAATGAGCTCGCTTAAGTCTAAGCATTTTGTAGGGTATTAAAAAGTAACGACGTTTGCTGGCAAGATGACCGGCAAGTGCAGCTAAGTAATTTGTAAAATGAGCGGGTTGTGGATTGCGAGCTGTGGACTGTGGCTTGTGGATGACCGACACTGTAGCGGATTGTGGGTAGCGAGTGGATTTGGGGTTGTGTTCAGACTTAGAACGAGGATAGGAGTAGGAGAAGGAGAGTAACAGCAGCAACAGCAGCAACAAACACATTTCATTATCATCATCTTCATTAGAAGCTCAACTGAGCACGCACACACACACACACACACAAACACACTCATAGAACTGAAAGAGAGGAGAGCGAGAGAGCAGCGACGACGCGTCGCGTTCAGATAAGCCGAGGCTAACGCGGCAAAAGGCGATGGCGACTGCGGCGACAGCCACAGCCACAGCCACAGCAGCAGCGACGTCGACTGAGACGCAGCGGCGGCTGCTTCTCCATTACAGCGACGTCGCGGCGCGGCGCGCCGTCGTCTTATGGCGCAGTAAAGATTTATTTTCCATAGTCGCCCCGCTGCTCGTCATCTATAAATGTACAACAGCTTCTAATGTACGAGCATTTATTTCAGTTTCTGTTTCGTTTCTGTGTTTTGCAATAACTTTTTGTTGCTATTGCTATTTGTTGTTGCTGTTGTTGTTGCTGCTGTTGTTGCTGCTGTTATTGTTCTTGCTGTGCGGAAACTTTTGTTGCCCCCGTCGTCGCACTTTAGCCCATTTGACCGCAGCAGCAGCTAAATCATGTGACTTTTTTAGTGGTCTCCGTCCCCATTTCAATCCATCCCCAGCCCCTCAGGCAACAGCTCTCAGGGGACTAAGTCTCAGTTTTTTTCTGTACGGACTTCTAAGTGGATTTCAGTTTTGAGTTATGCGAAATTCGGTTATTTAAAAAAGTTCGCAACAATGCACTTCGTTGATGCTGTTGATGAGCTTTGTCGCAGTTTTCAAATTGTTTGGGGATGGGGGAACTTTTTTAAGCCATTGAATTTGTTGAAGAGCAGCGGAGATGAGGAGCTTAGTGTAAATGAAATGAAATGATCTGTGAATACTTGGCGCTTCGGTTATTAGCAAATTTATATACTCTGTACCAACAAAAGAAAAGCAGGGTATAATAGACGTAAAATACATCAACAAGTTTTTTTTTTTAATTAATTTGTTTATGTATTTTTGTTCCCTTTCTAGGCTTTTTATTCTAATGTTTTCTAATAAATTGAGACTAACAAAAAATATTTAAAAACTTTCAAAAGTCAAATTTATTTTCCTGCTTTCCATGTACTTTTATTCATATCCTGTTTAATTTTTGTTTGCGATTACAGGGTGTGCAATATCACATGAACTTTGACCCATTCATAATTTCCAAAGTTTTATCAGAATTTCTTAGAATCGTGAATCGATTGACACATTTCAAGCGGCTAAATTGTCGATTCGCCAATAAAGACATTTAATATGGTCTTCTAATTGCTTAATTTACTTGCAAATCAAGTGAATCGCATTAGCAGCAGACTAATAACAACTAATTAATTGAACAAATGGCTTCGACTGACAACCATCAAAGCCGTATGCTGTGCAAGTTGAAAGCGAATTTAATGGGAAATGGGAAATCGAGGAGACAGCTTTGGTCATACAGCTGAATGGTCATCAATTGTTGGGGTACTTATTGGAAAATCCATATGCAGTCGAGAAATCATAACAGTTGCCAAGTAACTGGTCAATAACAAAGATGGAATATATGATAACATAATAATGGTAAGTAAATGATGATTTAATACAAATAAACATCATTGATGTGGATTATCTATCGATCTGATTTGTTGTTATCAATGCCAAAAACTAAAGATAAACCACCAATATGGATGCCAATATGTGTCATATGGCGACAAAGAAAGTTATTGTATTGATCCACGAACGGATGAATCAAATGGCAATCAACAATCGACAATGGACAGTCGACAGTCGACAGTTGGCTAAGTCGACAGTCGGCAGTCGAGTCAATGAAATATAACGCCATCGCATGAGATGAGATGAGACCAAAACTGGCTGGAAGGCTTGGCTTGGCCTGGCTTGGCTGCTGACCAGCTGTTGTTGGCCTTGGTCAAGCTGTTTATGCTGCTGAAAGTAGAATATGCAAAAGCCAGTTGACAAAACACCGACAACACCGAACAATTTGGTCTGACTTTGAGTGTCAGAGAATCTTCGGGTAATTATTATACCCTGCATTTCGAGAGTACTATTGGCTGCAACAGAATTTTGGGCTTGATGTCTAAACTCAATAACTTTTTAAATCGTTAGCTGTGTGTCTTTGCTTTTTATCAGTGGATAATTTATTATTTTTGAATCAAATTTTAATATATAATTTATTTGTTAACGATTTTCAATTAAAGTAAAAACTTTTAAAATATATGTATGTATGTACAAAAATCTGAAAATTACATAACTATAACTACATAACTACAATTTTAAATTTCATCACTTGTAGATGTTTGGACTATCGTCACTAGCAATCTTATACTTACATGTTTCAGCACGAACCTTTCTTATCAGTAACATAAAGATTCCTTCATTAATTACTTTTAACTTAATAGAATGTTAACTATCTCATTTAATACTTCATTCAGTGTCATGTATCTGCAAGTGTATACGAATTGCGTTGTGGGTAAAATTGTATATTTTCCTTGTGCTGCTGTTATGAATGCATATTTCAAGCTTAATCCCAAAGTGGCAAAACGAGAATGTCGCCGGTTAATGTTGCAGCAGCAGCAGCAGCAGCAGAGAGCAAAGAGGTTAAGCGACTTTTGGCAACGCCATAGCCACAAAGTTGAAGCCATCATTGTGGCAACAACAGCAACAACAACAACAACAAGAGCTGCTAACTTAGGTGCTCTGGTTTGGGCCAGTTCGTTGGTAAGTTGCTGGTAAACTGGTCAACTGGTTTGGCATAGGGTCCCGGCATCTTTAATCGAGTTCATCATTGTTCATTATTGTCGCCACGGTTGCTAAGATTCAAGTGTTTAATTTTATGCCGCCTGCTTCTCTCACTGTCTGTCCGACTGTCCGACTGTCTGCCTGTCAGTCCGTCCTCCTGTCCTTCAGTTCATATGCATGATTAAGAGGCGACCGTCGAAGGTCAACAAGTGCCAAGGAATTGGAATTGGCTTCAAACTGGACGCGACTTCATTTCGCCGATGGAAATTTTAATAACCACACAAGGTCAACCAGGAAGCAGTCGTTGCGGTTTTTGGTGCCTTTCATTTCCACCACAACAAGCCACTCGCAGTGGCAAATCTTAAAGCCGTTTTAATAAAACATCTAGACCAGAGATCCAAATTGGCAAGCCAGGAAGAGACGCTTTGTTCTAATCATAAAAGTAAACCAAATGTAGAGAGGGAGCAAAAAAAGGCCATGGGTCGATGCGGCGAATGCGCAATGTTTATTTGAAATTGTATACTATGGGAAATTCATTGGGTATGTACATATAGAAATAACAACAATAACAATAACAATAATGGCACACAAGGTTGGCTAGCAGCGACTTCAATTGGCGACCGCATGACAGTAACTGTGGCAATTGCATGTCACAATTTTGTTTGCATGCGAATCACAAAAACAACAAAACCAACAACAACAACAACAACAAAATTCAACAGTTCGCAACTAAAGTCAAAATCGAAAATTATTCGATTACATGAGGTGATGAGGGAGCAGGATAGGATTGACATACAAATTAGCAGGTTGATGCTTTGTCCTAACTATGTAAGTACGAGTATATATTTAAATATATCCAACTGACATTTCAAGTTCAGCTCTATCCAAGTTCTATGGCATTTTTACTCAGACTCAGACTCGTACTCGTATTTATCTGTTTTGCCATCGAAAAAAAAAAAAACAAAAAAAATTGCGCTGCAATGCAAGTAATTGCCGTGCAAGTTGATTTCAAGTGCATACACAAATTACCAATGCAAATACAACAATAACAAAAGCAACAAGTGCAACAACAACAACAACAACAACACACTAATAGTAGGCATATTGAGTCACCATCGCTCCATGACATGGCCTGGCACATATTCAATGCCAACGGATAGAGATACAGATACATAGATACAGATACAGATACACGTACTTACTCTCGCATCTACATAGATGGGCTGCCAGTTACAACAACAACAACAACAACAACATCAAAAAAAGCAATATACGAAAAATAAAATCGTGCAAATTGTATTTGCTTTAGAGCAACCGCTACAAATACTAAAAGATATCATTCAGTCAGTTAGCAAACGAGTTAACCAGTTAATAGATACAGATACAAAGTGTTTAGCCGTGATGTGCTGAGAGAGCTTGAAAAACATTTTCACACTTGGCCGTTTTGCATAATTGATGCCAACATGCTTGATGCCTCATGTCTGATGTCTAATGTCTAATGTCTGATGTTGATGTCGATGTTAATGTTAATGTTAATGCTCATGCTGATGATCATTTTGTGCTTGAGATACAGGTCCATTGATTGCGTCAGTATTGTTGTTGGTTGTGGTCTATAAAATAGACAGATGATTAACGAGCTGCTAAAGTTGTGGGCGTTGGACACAGACTCCTTAAACAGTGTCCTTTCAAACCAGAATGCCAAGGGGATAAATAAGTTTTATTAAGATACTTTTACTTTGTGAAGAATGCATACTTTAAGAACTTGAGAAGGTGAAGAATTTTCTTTTGCATGAGAGCATTCGAAAGAATGAAAGATACTTTAAAAATGATAAATAAAAAAAGGATTCAAAATGTTTTTTCATAAAATATTAAATACGCATCAGCCACTATCTTGAAAACGTTAAATAATACGACTCATTTAATTTGAAATAAATAAACAATAAATTCAATTCAATCAGCATAGTGGGTCTGCTGTCTGGAAAATACTGTTTTCCTAGTGTTACTAAACCAGTTTTGAAGCCTACTTCGGTTGGAAAGCAGGCAAGCAACTTATTGTTGTTGAAAAACTTATAAATATATTCTTAAGCACATTCAAAGCTATTCATAAATTAAAAAAAAAACAGTCTAGGCATATGGAATTTATTTGCTTAACGATAGTACTATATGCGACTCAGTCTTTTGAAAACTATTTGTAAATCATTTTTGAAGCACAGTTCAAACTGATACGGAAAGTAATTCAATTTCTTCATATAAGAATTGTTATTACATTTTTTAAATGGTACTTTACGATATATGGGCATTATAGAAATGTTTGGACCACTTTTATTCTGATTAAAATATTGTATTGTGTTTTGTAAATAATATTCAACATACATTTTTAGATTCCATGATTGGTAATAAAATCATATTAGTAGAAGCTAATAAGGGAAATTGCTTTAAACTTAAGCTTGATTTAATTAACATAATCAAGGCGATTCCACGCAAACAGAAATTTCTGTAGACATCTGTCAAGGGCTAAAAGACAAATGTAACATCCAAATTCATGAATTCACACACATATATGGACATAAGTATATACTAACTATATGTATGTGTAAACAGACACTGAGATGACGCCAGACTGATATGATAGATGTTGAAGAAGCTGCAGTCGGATGCTGAGTACGATTATCCAATGGAATGGATAATGTTATTGTGCTAGGTTAGAAACAAACAAATGTCCAGTGGCCATTTAAATGAATTTATGCAAATGCAAAAACAGCAGCAACAAATGATACACATAAATTAAAGCAAATGGCGGACAGAAGCCACAACTACAACAATAATAACAATAACTAGAGTGAGAATAAGAAAAACAAATTGACTTTCTTATAAGCATACATTAAATCATTGCTGGGGCCAAGTTAATAAATTCTCTCTTTCAAGTCAAGTCGAAAATTATTTGCAAGAACTGATCCCCAACTTTGGCCTCAAATTGTGGCGCCATTTGCCATTTGGCAGTTGCCATTGTAATTGCATGTACTTAGTTAGTTGAGGCTTTTGTCGGTTCACTTCAAAACGTGCTTAATGGATATGCTTAATTGCCGTAGATACTCGTGTAGAGAGAACGAGATAGACAGATAGACAGATACACAGTTGCAGTTCACACTTCATTTGAAATTTGCATATAAATATCTTGGCCGCAGATTGCATGTAATTAAAATAATAATAATGAAAATCTTGTTGAACCAACAAAAGAAAAAACAAGCGACAATTTGCAAGTGAACTGTTGGTAACACGTTGGTCGAACGTAGATTAGCCAAGTTCTAATCAATCGAAGCTGCATTTTCAAGACCAAAGAAACACGCTTAAATGTTGTACTTGAGCCAGTAAATCTCCCACGTTCCCAATCGGTTTAAGCCCGTCGTCTTGCTGGCCTAAACGGCTAAACCAAGAGCCAAGGCGGCGCTCTTGTGCACTGGCCCGTTAAATAGGTCATTTGCAGTGGTTGTCGAAGACAAAGCTGTGGTTGTTGTTGCTATTGTTGTTGCTGGTAACGCCCCGTTAAGAGGAGTAAAACACGTTGACAATGACAACAATTGTAAGCAGGCTGCTGGCAGACAGTCGACCAGCAGGCAGACCAAACAAAATCTATCTGTCCGTCTGTCCATTCAACCATCCATCCATCCATCCATCCATCAGCGAGCTGGCCAAGACAACGCCGCAATTTTAAATGACCAAATTCGTATCGTGGTTTGTACTTGAAAAACCCAAAACTGGTAAACGAAATGCGATATACATACAGATGCAGAAACAAATACAGAAACAGCTACTGCTAAAGCTATAGCTGAAGATACATTTACAGAGGCAGATACAGATACAGATACTTACGTACAATTGATAAACACGAGAACTCAACAGCCTGACCAGCTGTCAACCAACTGGCAAAATGAATTGAAAATGAAACCAATTTTTTTCATTGTTCTTTTTCTTATTTTTCGCTTACACCCACATACGCTCTTTCTACCCCTCTCTTGCTCTCTTCTTCACTCTCCCTCTTCCTTAGCCGTAAAATGCTAAAATATGTAGCCATAAAATTGGTTTGGGTATATTAAATTGAATGCAATAAATAAAGTGTACAAATAAATTAAACCACAATTCGACAACAAAAGAAAAGTAAAACACGCAACGATGAAATCTTTTGTAAGAAAAAGTTTAGCCGAAATCAAGTTGACATATCCCAAAAAGAAAACCAGAGAAATGCCCTCAAACAAAAAGTTAATGTAATGAATTAATCAATAAATAATACATAAAATGCAATAATAAGAAATTAAACGAAGATCTGATGCCCTTTTAAACAAATCCCTTTAATTTAATTATTGTATTAAGAATTAGCAATACTAATATGGTTATTAAGTGTGTAATATCTTTAAATTTATTACAGAATCTAATGTACTTAAATGAAACTTATATAGAATTAAAATATTGAAATTCAACTGCATAATTTTGTTACAATTATTATGTTTCAACTGAAATCTTAAATACATTACATATTTTGTGATGAACTCTTAGATACTATTTATCAAAGAGTGACAAATTGATCTGCTTAGATACCATTTATATCTGTAAAATTATCTAAGATTAGTGCTCAATCTTCAATTAAAGGTTGTAAAATAATACAAATTTTTTAAATATTTATTTAATCTCAGTCTTAACTATAAAACTCCCAGTGGATTCACACATTTGGCCGCTCAAGAGACAAATTCGATGGGGTGACATGATGGCATAGTTAGATAGATTGCTATTGAGTTTCGTTTCTGTTCAGATTTGTCAAGTTTTCCACGCACTCACAATTACTCAATCTTCAGTTCAGACATGGGCATGACTTGATCGCAGACTCCACACAGCAAAGACTCCAAGTGGTTGTTGTGCTGTCAGCCCACCCATTTACGGATTATACAATGCCGACAGACCAAAACAAAAAAAACGATACAGAAAAAAACAAGAAATTCTTTTGCTGGTTTCGTATTGTATTATTTATTTTGTATCGTTTAACTGCCGAAATAAAAGATGAAATAAAACACGATCAAGGCTAACCGTCGTCACATGTTGTTCTTCTTCGATTTCTGTTTGGATCTTGTTTGCCCAGCGGTGCGACAAGCTGGAAAACATAACTTGGCACCACACAGAAACCCATTTCGGGCCAACAAGTGCAAACTGCGAACACGGCAAACGGCAAACGGCAAACGGCAAACGTTGAACAGTTCTTAGCACACAGATAAAAAAAAAAAGAATATATTTATTTATGCAAATTTTCACGCTCACGGACCCCAAAAATGAAGAACATGTGGTTTTCTGGTTATCGAGACGAGTTTCTGTCGTTGCGTATACGCAATGTGATTCGATATGAATTTTTCAATTTGAAAATTTGAATTTTGTTTTGGGTTGGGTTGTCGTGCACTTTTGTTAGCTGCTTCAATAATTGGCACGCATTAGTCGCGCCAAACCTCAAGGTCTAACTTTTTTGCACTTCAAACGGGCAGCTTGGAGTAAAGTGGAATAGAAGTGCAGGGGGAATCAAGAGGGGGGAGGGCGGGTGTAAACTTGCCACCTGACGACATCATAGTGGCTGCTGCCAAAGTCATGTCATGTGAAATAATTGCAATTTACGCTTCGCAGCCAACGGGCAGCGGCAGCAACAACCAAACAAACTGACAGACGGACAGAAAGACAGACAGACCGACACACACGCACACTCACAAACGTAGAGAATTTGCCGGCCGTTCCACGGGGCGAATACAGAACGTGGAACGCTTTTTTCGTTAGCTGCCTGATGATGATCTCAACATGCACTAGCTGCATGGAAAGCAGCCATCAATGTGTTCAGTGTACAAAGTCGGACCGTGTGGGCCAGGGAGCGGGCACATGTTAGCAAGCCTCATCGTCAAATTATCTCACACACACACACACACACACACACACACACACACATATATACAACAGAGAGTGTGTGTGTGTGCTCTGGGCCCGGATTGCATAACGTTGCTCTGTAATGAAGCGTCAATCTGCGTCGCAACCAAGTCCACAAAGAGACCGGAATCGGCTGAGTGGAAGCGTTCGTTGTGTGAATATTTCATGGTCACCCATACCAGCACACTTACATCTCTCTCTCTCCCTCTCCCTCTCTCTCCCTCTTTGTCTCTTCCCACTTGCGCCTCTCCCTTTGGTTTGGTGAAAATATTCGCTTTGTAAACGAACTGAAAACAACAACCAAACCAGAAAGCAAACTAACAACATCCCAACAACATTGCCATTGTAAACTTTTGCAACTGCAACAGAGAGCAACACAACAACAACAGCAACAACAAAACCAACAGCAACGGGAACAGTATGCAACATTTTTGCAGAGACTTGTTCCAAAGGATTTATACCCTTTCAATAACAAGATATTGTAGGTCTCAATATACCAAAAAAAGCAAAAATATGTATGCTGTAAAATCGATGATAATTTATTTAATAAAAATAAAAACTAATGACTAACAATACACTTACAAGATAGACTTTAACACCATAAAGATCCCTTGATTTTGATTTCCGAAAAAAATGACACTTAATCATTATAACTAATTTTATTTATTTAAAATTGAAAAAAAAACACTTTCAATTTAAGATTTTTTTAAATTTAATCATTATAACTTATGAAAATTTCAATTTAAGCACACATAAAATATAATTAAGTATTTATTTTTCGTAGCGTAGGGTATCTTGTGTTCTATACATTTTAATAACACCACATTAAAATGGCCAAATGCACCCTCAAAGGGAAATGGGCGGCTATAGTAATGCAATTGGCTTTTAGTCGGCATTCGTTTTGGGTGCTTTCCCGCCATTTCCCGCAGTAGTTGAAGCAGAAATACATGTGCATATGTATGTGCTTCTTTATATGCAGCATTAACCACAACTTTCAGTTGCACATCAACTTAAATTGCATTTAAAAATGGCTAAAAATAAATGTTATGCAACTTTGCAATATAAACGAGGAACTGCTCGAGACTGTCGGCCTTTTAATCTAATTGTCGGCTTTTCCCACTGTTCTCGGAAATGTCTCTGATGAGATCGCTGAGAATATATTCAAACCAAAACAATCTCTTTCATTCAAAACAATATTTTAAAAACATATCAAATGGTCCATTGATGTAAAAAATATAATAAAATCAAATACGAAGTGGAAATCAAATGCATCTCCATATATCGGAGCCTAAGTAGGCTTAAAGACTGTGAGCTTTCAATCATAATACAGCATATCTGCAAGTCGATCAATTTCTGCGTCTCTCTCTCTCTGTCTCTCATCGAAAGCCCACTTAATTATTTAAATAAATAAATGCAATTGCCCTCAAGTTAAATTTCATGCAAGTGAATTCTCTTTAAATTACTTTTTATCGACAACAATAAAATGTTGAATAATTATTTACCTGGGAGTTTTCCAAAGCGGTGTGAATTCGAATTGAAAGCCAGATAAAAAAAACACATTTTAATTTGTGAATGTAGTTACAGTTACAACCAAGCTAAAATAAATAGAGAGAAATGTTGCCGAAAATGATTGCCATGAAATTCGTGTAGAACATGAACATTTGCTGGCTGTGCAGGAGAATTCTTTTAAATGCATTGTTGTTGTTGCCAACATGTGTTGTGGCTAGCAATGAAATTGCGTGTAAATGTTGTACATGCATATATATATGTATATATACTTTTATTTTGGGTTCAATTTCAATATTTGTTGAAACTTGTTCGCAAGAACAAAACCCAAGCGGCATCGTAACATGGTGCGTATGAGTAATTCGAGAATTAACTTTGGTGTTAATTTTCTCTTTAGTTTTGCTTTGCTGGAAGTGCAACTGAGTCATTTTTTTGGAACGGCACAAACTGGCACCAAAAATTGCCATAGAATATGCAGCTTCCAATTACCAGCAAACAATTTGCACACAACATTAGTCACCTGTTTTTCTTGATGGGACTATGGGGCGTATACATACTACATTTAATTTCCAAGCCATTGTTATGCAGGCAATTGGAACTGTCTGTCTGTCTAGTGTGTGTGCTTGTGTCTGAGTGTGTGTGTGGGTGTGCATTCGTGAGAACCTAACGCCATAGCAGGGCAGCTCATTAAATTAAACTGTCAGCTACATTTTCTAACCAATAATTACAGCAAATAGAGAGAGAGAGAGAGAGAGAAAAAAGCAGAGAGCAAGCGATCGTTAAATTTATTTGATTTTTTATTAGAGTTGCGAACGTTGCAAGCTATACACGTTTTTAGCGACCTTGAACTTGATATTAGATGCAACCACAATCCAACATACACATATACAGATACTCGTATCTGTATCTGAGAACCGGTTTTGGTCTTGTTATTGTCTTTAGGCCGCTGCGCTGGCTTAGGGACTGGGCTAAAATGCAATAATACGAGCATCTAGTCAAGTGCACACTCAAACAAACACACACACACACACAGCTTTGTGCCCACTCACGTCAGCACTCTTCAGTCGAGTCATCAAAATTGAATTTAAAGATACTTTATGGTCTGGCCAAAGTATCGTCTTGTGCTTCTTCTTCTTCATCTTCTTCTGCTGAGTCATATCAAAGAGGCAATGCCAAATATTTGGCTGGTTATGTGCGTTTAGCCAAAGTCAACAGTTTGCCCAGGATCTGCTTAGGCTTAGGTTTCCCTCTAAGAGTATCTCTACATATTCCATGTGTGTGTTGAAGTGTACACAAATATGTAAATCTGTGTGTGTGTGTGTGTGGGTCGCCCTTCCAAATGCCAGACAAATACAAGTAGATAAACTTGACTTGCTTGCTTATTTTTGTTGTTGTTGTTGTTGTTGTTTTGGCCATGTTTCTGGATGCTGCTGATGATGCTTCTTAGGCTGTTGATGGGTGGAAGGGAGGTGTAACCAATTTCAAGTGCTGGAAAAAGTTGGCATAATATAAATTGTGTGTCAATTCCCCAGTCCACCTGCCTTTAAAAGTGACCTTTCAACATGATAAACATTTTTCTATTTTTGAGTACTCCTAGGCCATTTCCATGTCAACGCCAAATAATTGACTTTAAATTACCTTAAGTAGCTGCAATTAATTGAAATGTATTGTGGCAAGCTATAGAATTGATCACTTAACTTTTATAAAATAGTCCATGATTTCGTTGAATAATAAAGAACACTTTGTATTCTATATAATTCTTATATAGACTATGTATATAATATTGGGCTAAAATATCCTTAAAAGGGATTGCTTTAATCGAAAATTGCTTTTATTAATGAAAAATATCACAAACAAAAGTGTAATCAATAAAATAATTAATGAAATGACATAAAAATAAATTAAACCTAGATTTTATTCTTCAACTAATTAGTTTCTTTCAATTTATTTCATTTCAAACTCTGTTCAACATCTGAGAAACACTCGTTATTGGAAGCAGCTTAAATGTTTTCCCTTCAATAAAATATGCTTTTCTGTAAAGTACAGAACGCATTATTCAGTAATTCTGAATGAGCTCTATATACGATATATCTATACCATGTATATATGTATTTACTTTGAAGGCAGCTCGGTGTAACCTACAATAAATTGAATACAAATTGCATTTTGATGCCGTTGTCGGTGTGCAATTTTTATTTAATTGAGGCTTATTGCGACATTTTGGGTGGGTGGTTGGTTGGTCAGTTTTCCAGATGGTTAACTGGGCAGATGGCTGTCTGTCTGTCTGTCTGTCTGTCTGTGTCTGTCTGCTCTGACCGTCTGTTCGGTCGTTGGCGCAACAGATGCGCCTTTAAGAAGAACAATGCGAGAATTAATCATTGACGAATTAATGCTGATGCTGATGATGGGAAACGACGTTGACATTGCCAAGTAAGAGTGAGCAAGAGAGAGAGAGAGATGAAAAGAGAAAAAGAAAATGGGGGAGACAGCATAATGCTTATATACGACTACGGGCTTGTATCTGTCAGATACTTGCGGCAATTCTTTATTAACCATGCCTATTGTTTATTAACGTTGCACTTGAGCGTGCAGCGAGTCGAATAATTTAATATAATTTATTGCCAATAATAATATTAATGATGATAATGATGATGATTATGGAGATGAAGATGATTATAGGATTGCGTGACCGGGGAAAAAATTGAATGACCGACAGTAAAAAGAATCTGTTCAACGTTTGACATTGATGGAAAATGCAGTTCACAATTTCTCCTTTTGTCACTTAGAAATTGTATTTTATGTCGCAACGATTCGATTTCCGCGTGTTTTCAGTTTCTTTGTGACAAACTGCACAAGTTGAGTGAACCCATGAAAATGACAGTATCAAGGTGGCAAATAAAATAGAGAAAAGAAAAGTGACTGACAGTTGTGTCACGATAAAGAAGACAAGCTACATGTACTTACAGCTAATTCCAAATGGATTCCTATAGATTGAATATTGATAGAATATATTTACAGCAGATACTATATACTATCTACTTAAGCTACCCAAAGATCAATTCTTCTTTGTAGCATTAAATGTTTTTTCTGCTCAAAAATAGCACCTTTAAAACTATTGTGTTTATTCTGCCTTTGTTATGAAATCTTCAGTGCAGATAAAGAACGTATTGAAATACTTGTGCTCAAAAGTTCAAGGTGATATCTTCTTAGATGTTTAGATTTTGAAAAGATTGCAGAATGTTTTTTGAAAAAAAACCACTAAGAAAGTTTAATCCTTTCAGTGAGTCATAGTCAGCTGAACTTTATAGAACCAGACAGACTCTATAGCTTAAATAGGCACAACATCATTATACCCTTTGATAACCATAGTACCGGGAAACAAAAACATAAAGAACATTTAAAGAGCGAACTTTTCCATTAATTAAACAGACCGATAAGAGTTTCAATTTCAATTGGCCTATTGTTGTCAGCTTAAATACAAATATTGTAATACTTATAATAAGCATAAGAAAATGGTCAGCTTGAACTTTTGACAACTTGTTCGTTGATATGTCTATTTGACTTGGAATAAACAACAACAAAATTAATATGTGACACACATTTCTTCTGTGCAGTGAAAATCTTTTGGCGGCTTTAAATAGCCACAAAAATACAAGTGGGGGAGATTATGAAAGGGGCACGAGATGGGGAGGGAATATGAAAATAAACAAATTCCATGACAATGACCTCCTAAGCAGATAAATAGAGCCAAACGCAAGTAAAATGAGCAAACATTTTAAACAAGCCCCAACAAATAGACAAATTTATATACAACTAAATATACATACATACAAAACGTACATACATATATACAACGGTAGCGTAAGCAATGAATAAATAATATATATATATCATATTTTTGAACTATATTTGTAGAGGTATGCATGTGTGTGTGTGTGTGTGATAATCAAATAAGTTGAGGCAAGTTCACTGCACGGAAATAACAAAACAAGCCGAAAAATGCGAAGCGAATGAATGCGAAGCGTAGCGCATAGAGAGAAATGAAATAATATTAATAAATAAATACATAAGTATAAATAAATAAAACAGCACTACAATTTGAGAACGTCATCGTTGTGTGTGGGCGCCAGCTGATTAATTAAAACACACAAGTGCTTCAGGTGCAAGCGAGACAGCACGGCCAGTGAGTGAAAGAGAACAAGAATGGGAGTAGAATAAAGATATGCTCAGCATGCCGAAAATTAAATACGCTGTAGATTAATGTTAAACAAAATTGAAATAATATATAAATTAATTAAACATGTTAATAATAATCATAAAAAACTAAATATATTATAAAAATAAATAAATGGTATTTTATGTGTGTATACAAATATTTTGTGTACTGTAGACGATATCTGGTCAATTGATAGCACCAGCAACTGGCCACTTGTTGGTTAAAATAATATAGGAAAAACAAGGAAAAAAAACTGGGGATGAGAGAAAGAGAGAAACAGAGAGCGGGAGTAAAAAAGGTTAATTTGTCTCAGTTGGTTTGTTGTTTTGCGTGTGTTTTGGCCATGTCAAACCTGCTGCCAACAAACTTGCCGAAAAAGTGCGAGCTTGAAATACATTTTATGGACATCATCGTTAAAGTAATCAACAGTAACAGCAAGAATCATCATCAGCAGACGACGGCGACGCATTAAAAAGACAGCAGTCGCAGCAGAGCCGAAAGCTGAAATAAAGTTAAAAGACTTTAACCAAATTCAAGGTCAACTTCGTTTCAATAAATTGCAAATGTGAAACGAAGGCGCGCTGTATCCAAAGGGGTAACGGGGGGATCTTGCATCCCCCGGCTGCATGACGCAAATGATGCCAAAGTCAAGCAGATTTACCTGTAAATGAAGCAAAAGCTTCGAATCGAGATTCGAGCTGCGAGCTGCGAGCTGCCAGACACAAACCCGACGATTTTTCAAGCGAATTTTTGGCGTGTTAATAAAGATTGTCGAAAATTTAAAGAATGGCTTTGATAAAACAACAACAACAGCAAGAAAGAAGAACAACTGGTATATTAAATGCCCCTCCTCGACGTTATTCGGCTCAACTCAACTCAACTCAACTCATCTCGACTCGACTCGATACTCGGGTTGAATATACTACATAAGACTCGTAAAGTATGTAATTTTATTTTATTTACCCCCAAAATGCGTATAAAGTTTCGGTTTAATTCTCGTTCGGCGCATTGCAGAAAATAAAATGAAGAAACCTGCCATAAGATTTGCCCCATTAAAATAACAGAAATTGTTCAAAGTCCATTTAAAATGGATATCATCAGTTAAATCAGAAGACGTAATCAAAGCAAAGATTGTTCATAGCTAAATTTTTGAACTTTCAAATTGTCTGACTTTGCCACAAACATTTGAAACATTTTAATAATTTGTACAATAAATTCCCTAATTAATTTGGCTATATATTTTCGGATGATCAAAATATTATTCATTTATCTCTATTGATTTGATTATTTAAAGAGCATTTGAAAATATTAAATTAAATTACTGAAAGC
Source organism: Drosophila suboccidentalis (assembly GCA_037043435.1). NCBI lineage: Eukaryota > Metazoa > Arthropoda > Insecta > Diptera > Drosophilidae > Drosophila > Drosophila suboccidentalis. Next base: position 206,869 of record JBAMBK010000675.1, on the reverse strand, counting down.
AATTAAACTACTTTAAAATTTTCCAACCGTCTGTTTATCAATTTGTCATTTAAATTCGACCCAGGGTATCTGCTAGTCAAACACTTTAGACTAACTATATCAAGCTTATCTGTTGCAATTAGCATTTATAATAATTTTTTCCTTAAAATTATTGCTTAGTTGTTTCTCCCTATCGCACCTCTCTCGTCGTCTGTTTCTGCACTGCTTGCAGGGCACTAAAACAAAAGCCAAACACATACATACATATGTACATACATATATATTCTTGTATATTTACACACATATTCGTGCATATGGAAATATATTAAGCATTTATCGAACTCTGCGCTTAATTTGTTTATTTTACCTGTTAACCAATTTATTCAAGTTAAATTGTTTATATGTCGTTGGATCTGAGATCTGGTCTGGTTTCTGCGTCTCCTGTTATTGCTTTGTACATACATATGTACATATATCCATAAGTAAGCACATTTAAAATGAGCTTCGTGTTTTAAACAAGTTCAATCAACTTTGCACCGCAGCCCAAAAGCAACCGCAACACACAACACAGCACAATTGATTAATTAATTAATTATTTATTGAACAGAATTTTCATAACATTCTCTGTAGGTACTTTTGTTTGAGAAGTTAGTCAAGGTAACAAGAAGAGTGGTTTAGAGCTAAGACACTACTCGACTTGGTAGTACCCTGTAAGCAGCTACAATTGTGTTTCTTCTCTGTGGAAATGTTCAGATATTTGAAGTTAAAGCAGAGGCGAAGTTTAGATAGATGACAATTATCTGAAATTGTATGCTCTTAATTATTTACTTCAAATATTTACAGAGTATAAATAATTGGTGCTAGAATGTTGAAACTATAGCTTCTCACATACCATTCCTTACCAGGTTACAGGGTATAGGTTAGGCACAATAGTTGACTGTATTCAAAGATGCGCTGTGACGGCTTTTCATATGCTAAAAAAAAACCTTTAATAGTTTAACTGCGTCTGTCAAGATTGCGACTGTATGCACAAATACATGCACACAAGTATGTTAGTGTAAGTGTAAGTGTATATATTGACTGTAGCTATGGAAAACCTAAACATTTGCACTTCGTACACTTGTTAGAAACTGAGTATGAAAGAGGCCGACTGAAGGAGAGAGAATGCGATGGGGAGACGAGTAAGGAGAGGGGTGAGGGTTGACCGGCAATAGCAAAGCAGCTGCATGGTTTATCGCAGCAGCCAAGCTCCTCCAATATGCACTCGAATACTCTTCATGCCCCTCCCAACAGCTCCTGTCTCGCTCACTCTCGCTCTCTCTCTCTCTCTCTTGCTTTGTCGCTCTTCTCGCTTGAACTGTGTCAATGGCCTTGAAATTGTTTTTGCGCCATGCGCTGCTTAGTTGATGTTCTTGTTTTTTTTTTGTATTATTTATATTTGTAGTTGTTGTTGTTCTTGATATTGTTGTTGCTCCAGCAACGAGATTAGTAAAAATATGGCACTCACTTAGTGCAAGCTTAGCGCTTTGTAGGTCGCCCATAAGGAAATGCAATTTAACGCCATACCACGGTGCGTATACTTAACGTCTAATAGAGAAAAACATACAAATAAATAAATATATGTATTTGTGTATGCACATAAATGATTCGTCAATTCATTATGAGTGGAAATTGCATGCTTCGCATTCATTAGAAGTTCTAACACAGCTCACAGATATTTTTATCTAGGAAGTGGACGAGATTTGGTTTTAGTTTTTTGTGGTTTTCCATCAATGTCATCGTGAATCTGTAGCGGACATAGACAAGTATATATAAAAAAAGAAAAAATAACAGATTGTACACTGCACGACAAGGTCAAAGTCATCGAAAAACCAGCAGCTGTTCATCGTTGCTTTTTTCCCATTTTTTTTTTAATATTTTACTCAGTTTGTTTGTCTGTTTACAGCCAATGCTTAGATGCTGCTAATGATAATGATACCAAGCACTTGCCGATGAGTGTAACAACACACTCGACACTCTTAGCTAAGTCATCTAAAATTTGTCCGATCTGATTGTTTTTTTTTTTTTTTTGACCATTCGATTAATATAAAACTTGACTTATAGTTGAATTAGCTGAGACAACCTGATATGATCTGATGTGATGCATTTGAAACTGATCTGTTGAAATGATACAAAATTCATATTCACTTTGAAAACTATTTGACGTTTTCTATCAATTTTTAAATATACTTTTCTTGTGACTAATGCAATACTTTATTTTACTTGTACCTTTAGAAATGTTCTAAATAAATAAAAATATTTTGTAAGCAAAAGAAGAATTCATCACTATGCACCATCTTTACAGCTTTTCATCATCAAATATATTCATATCAAATATCAAATCAAAAATCCTTATTTCTTAATTGACAAAAGTAAAGTTGAAGTTAATTTCAAAATTCAAGTGCACACAAATTATTAGCTGAAAGCACTTTTCTCTGGTGATTTTCATCTCAGCATTAACGGTCTCTGATCTCTACCTGGCAACCTGACACCTGACAAAAGCGTAAATTTGTCATAAAAATTGCTAAAGTGTTGCAGCCAAAACAGAGAGAGAGAATCAGCAGAGTCTGTGTTTCATGGACCTGTAAAGTCTGAACCACTTAGCCGACGGACGACTCAATGCAGCTGTTAAACCTTTGACCCCAAGTGTGACTACGAAGTGCAAATCGACAGTTGGAATGAGTACTCAGAAAAAAAAAGACAAGTGCAATAACACGGATCGACAAATGAAAAGATGAATCCGCAACAAGCAAATGCGAAAAACCAACCATAAACAACACGGCATGTTGATTAAAAATAATCAAATTTATATACATTACACTTTTGCCTTTACTTCAGCTAAGTATTTGAGGAGGCCTCATTATTTATGGGACTGGCAAAATAAGAAAACAAAAACAAAAACACGACTTGAACTTGAGCCTGTCAACACCTCAGAGTGTGGCTACCTTCCAGATTTGTGCGATAGCAGAGACGCTAACAGCGACAACAGCGACTGGCGGTTGCTTGTTGGTTAATTGTCAGCATCAATTACGTTACTCATACGCAGCGTTGACGCTTCACACTGGTTACTGGTTGGCCTTACGTCAGTTCGAGAAAAACTAATGTGACATTGCAAGAAAATGCTGTTGCACTTGATGATGCCAACTAAAGATGCATTGAGAACTACGATTTCCAGTTCACCCTGGAAAACAAACGGGATGATTTAGCTGATTTAATCTGTCAGCATCGTTCAAAAACTGAAGGCAGTTCTCAGACTTTCCAGTTCAGAAATAACATAAGAACAGATAGTAATAGATAATAGTAACTACAATTTCTTACAATTATATTTTTCTTCATATTTATGGTAAAAAATCATGCCAAATTGAACAAGAATAACGATTTTTAAAATATAAAATTTTAAATCTTCAGTTTTAACATTTTGTCAAATCCTTATGTCATAAAAAACTAAAGTAAGTTCGGCAAATAAAGTACGATGAACAAACTCCAGGGAGATTGTCGATTTTTCATGACAATCAATTTAATTGACTCGATTGATAGTCATAAGAAATTTACAGCGTTAAACTACTTGAATTTCAATATATCAAATTATATTAACATCACTAATCTAAATCCTTTTCTCTTTTCACTAAAATGTATTTCCAGATATTTTCTTAAAGAAGAGACTGTCATACTCGTATTCAATCTCCAAAGGTCTATTAATCCAAAGCTTGACTTTCTTAAAGATATTGCTTAAATTTGGTCTAACAAGAAACGCAAACACGTTGCACAGCGTTTTTCGATTCGATTTGGCCAGATGTCGCTGTCGATGACGCTGGCGGCTTTGGTGACGCTGACAACCTTGACCTGGTTCTACTTCTGAATGGCAAGTTGACTTATCTTGATTCTCTCAACAGGCTGCCGTCCGTTGGACAACTTCCAACCTCCGATTCTGAAACGCCTTGAGTCTGTCCCAATCTTTGCCCCTGCCTTGGCAAGTTTCTGGCATAAGTCACAGACAGATTTCAATTAGCGTTTCCGCACGTTCGCCTATTTAGTGTTCTTGTCTGGTTGTCAATGTGAATTTAACTTTCATTTGACAAAACCTAATAGCTACAGTTGCCACTGTTCATGTTGTCTGCCTTCGGTTGAAATCCTAATTAAAAGCGCGACTTGCATTTCCTCTGACTCTCGTCTCTCTAGTTGGATTAATGCCCCCGAATTGGCAGCTGTGAGCTTAACACTTTAAGCTTCGGCAACAACGAGAACAAGAAAAGCGCTGAAAATCAGCGAAGAGCAGGAAAGTCAGCTGGGAAAACAAGGATAAAAGTAAAGGCAGGCTGCTGCTGGTTCGGAAGTTGTTGGACAAGTCCGATGTGCTAAAGTTTTCAATTAGGAAATTTTCTCATTTGCATTTCAAATGAATTTTGCGCTACTTGAGCTTCAGTTGCGCGTTTCTTAAGTGCTTCTTATTAACATTCTGACATCAAAATCGACTAGACGGCAAGTGAATATAGGTGGAATATCGCCTCCCAAAATGGTTCTCACAATTGTCACTGTAATAGCTGCCTTTAAATAATAAATAAATAAAGTTCTAAATTAATTAATGGCAATATAAATATCAAGTACAAAGGATGTTGATATAGTTTTCTATAGATAATTTAAATTAATTCAAGGATTTATTTACCTATAAAAGGGGTGTCCTCCTCTAGTTTTGTGAATACAAAATTCTGGAAAAGGAATAGAAAATGTTTAATTAAATCTACAATATAATACTTCTATATCTTCTCCAAAAATAGTCTACAAAAACGTATAATATTAGCAGATAATGATTTAGCTATTTAATGGATTTTTACTTAAATAATATATGTATACTATATATACTATACATAAATTATGTATAATTTTTAATGTCTAATTTAAAGTCCCTTTCACTAACCATATAACTAAACCTTAATTCTTAATGAATTAATGAAATAACAAAAATTAAAATACAGAAACATCGATACCCGTCCCTAATCCAAAGGAATTGCTTTCACTTGATTTTGTTTAAGAAATAAATTGTCGAGTCCCAGCAGTCGTCACGTCAGAAACAACTTGCGAAATCACCTCAGGGAAACATCAGGCGTCGTGGCTCTCAGAACATGACGGGCGGGTCAGAGGTGCGAGCTGCGGCCAATAGAGGGCTGGTCACGGCGAAACGATAGCGATTGAGGTGGCGCCCTCTGCAGTATGAGATATGAGCAGAGCTGCAAAAAATACATATAAATAACAAACAAAGAATCAACAATAGGAATGAGTTGATTCAACCTGAATCAAACTGTAAAATGAACACATCGTGAGAGGTGATGAAAAGGGGAGGTTGAAGTGGGATGAGGGGCAGCTATCGTGTTCGCTCGTGCGTGAGCACTCACGCGTGTCATTTGACAACGTGTTTATGCTGGAAGCTCAATTTCGCATTGACAGCATCATCAATGGTGCAAACGAATGGCGAAATAGACAACAACAACAGCAACAACAAGAGTAAAATCCACAACAACAACAACAACATGTAGATGAAAAGCGCCTAACAAGCACTTTAAGCTGACGCCCGTGGCAAGACACCCAAGTGCTCCTCCATTCATGCAGGCTACCTCTCACTCCCTCTCTCTCTCTCCCTCTCTCTCTGTCCCTTTCTCTACGACACTCCTGAGGCTGTGTCCTCTTAGCCTTTCAGTCAGCCTGGCATCATCATCATCAGTAGCATTGATGTTGTCATTATACTCGTCGACGTCCCTGTCATTACACAACGCATACATACGTAGAATCATGAAAACACTTGTCATTAACACACACACATTCACACAACACTCACACACACACACACACAACCTAGTCCGACATTCACCTATCAATTCAGACACTAACCAAGCAATGGCGCCAATAAAACTTGTATCATGTTTTAATTTTGTATGTTATCAATTCAAGTCCTACTCTCTAGTATAATTCAACAAAATGGCTATTTTGGCTTGTTAATGGATGTTTATAATTTACTTAAATTTATTTAATTTTTCTATTAAAACGACTTCCCCTCATTTTCACCTTTATTTGAAGCCAAACAAAAAAAAAAACAGTTCTTAACAATTTATCTTTTAACTCCGCCAGACTTTCCAATAAACAACTGCTTAGATTTCACCTGTCATTGTTGGTTATTTTTCTTTATCGAGCAATTCTCAGCACAGAGATTGGCTACAATAAATCAAACATTCAATTGCTTTGTCGTCGTAGCCAATAACACACATGGAGAAATCCTAAATCACGTTTGAATGCCTGGTCAAAAAGCAGACACAAGAACACAAGAACACTACAGCAAGACAAGAAAACAAAAACAAAAAATGAACAATTGTGTAGTCTACCAAGCAAACGATATAAGCATCAATTTATACTAAGGTTTATATAGAGAAAGGATATAAAGGATGTTTCTCTATTTGGCTATAAAAGTACATTTTCCTTTTTGATTTTGGACAGTTTTTGTTGCTATTATTAGTACAACCTTTGGCGCATCCGTAACGTATACGCAGCGTATTGCAGATGTTCTTTTCTCTCCACAGTCAAAACCCGACAACAAATATCAAATAATTGTTTACCCATTTAGCAATGTTCATTTTGAATTGCTGCCAAAAAAAAAATGCAGTGGCTATTTGTTTACATATGTAGATAGATAGTAGAGAGAAATAGAGAGCGAGAGGAAGGAAGAATTGCCATATAAATTAAAAAGTCACTGACATTTGTGGGTGGACTACAAGCTACTCTGGAAAGCGAATAGTTAAGCGGCTACTGAAATAAATTTTAATATAAAAACGGTCTTTTAAAACTATCATGTTCTGATAATAGGAAAATATAAATTGCTAAAATCTGACTTTGATTTGCCCAATCGAACACTCTACTACTAAAGTGCATTCCTCCCATTTCAATTTTGTAAACTTTAAATTGTTTAAAGCTTTTTAAAATCACTGTAGTTACTTTCCCGCAAATAGAGAGGGTTGAAATAAAATCGCATAATTAATGAATGTTTGAATTGTCGAACAGCATGTAACTCGGCATGTGACAGTGGCAAATGCAATTTGCGAATCATTTATTATACGAGTTTTAAATTGAGGAAAATTCGCAGAGAGCATTACAATAAAATAATAATAAATAATGATCAAACAATAGAGCTACTCCAACATATGGAATACAAGAATTATTTTGCTGACAGTCGTCATGTTCTTCCTCCTCCTCATCATCCCCTAACTTCTCTAATGCAATTTTCAGTCTTTTTGGTTGCCATGATTGATGCTACAATGTCGCTGCCTTTCAGTTGAATCAACAAAGTTGACTGCAGAAATTGCACGTCTTATAAAAAGTACCCAAAATGTTTACAAAAATGTATAGAAATCAAAATTATTCAGGTTAAAGGAGCAATTCACACGCACTTGTTAACAAGCACGTTTACGCCTTAAAGCAAAACAAAAAATTGCCAAGCCAGCCAATGGGTCAAATGTGACTCTGGGGAAAATTAAAATTTTCTACGCAATTTGGCGGCGAGTTGTGAGCGATAACAGCAGCTTAACGATAACGAACACACAGGCGACAGCATTTGCTGTTATGTGTTAACAGCGCGCTGCTCTGTTAAGAGCGAAGAGCGGCATAAGCAAAGAGCAGCCACAACTCTCTCTCTCTCTTTCACTCACTCTTTTTGCTGTGTTAAAGTTTTAATGCTCTTCGAATTGGAACTTAAGCAACAAACTAAGCTTGTTCTTCTGTTATCAGTGAAGAGTTGTGGAGCTGGTGATGGTGATGGCAACCCTAAGCTACCCTTAGTTTTGGTAACGGCATATTGACTCATCTGGCAGTTAAATTAAATGTTCCTTTGTTATTTTTGTGCTGTTAGTAAAAATGGAGCCAAATTTAACAATGCGGCAAAATAAAAATAAAAACTAAACAAATTGTGCATGAAATGGAAATTCCAGCGGCTCCAGTTTAGGCCTCGTCCATTGCACTCAGGCTTGTTTTCAGACATACGAAATTTGCCCAAATGAAAATTGTGGCAGCAAATTGAATTACCCAAAGCAGCAACAAGAACAACAACAACACAATTTGTTGACGGCCACCGCAGTGAAAACAAAACAATAAAAGTGACGAAAAAAAAGAGAGAGCATAAAAGTTGAAAGTGTGCGACTGAAGACCAAGCCAAAAGTACGGAGAAAAAAATTGAAATAAAAATAAAAATAAAAATGGAAATAGAAATAAAAGAATCCCCAGCAAAGTCAAATGAAAATCAGCCGACCCCGAGGGGCAACTCCGACCCTGGTTGCTGCCACTGCTGCCACTGCTGCTGCTTGTTGCCACATTAGCCACGCCACGCTGTGCCCCCTAATGAGCATGCCAGACATATGCTATGGGCCATGTCCTACCTACTGTAATACCCCGCACCCCGCCCCATGCTACACCACGACTTGTGTCTTCTATCGTCGCCCATATCTTCCTACTGACTAAAGTAAAATTGGTATGTTTAGGTTTGCTCTTGAAACATCTAGAACTTAGCTGGCGGTGCGAGGGGGAGAAACAGTGTCAGGGGGTGGGATGGGAGCAACTTAAGGGTGAGGGTGAGGGTGAGGGTGAGTCTTGGGTTAGGTGACCCGGCATATGCGAGAGCACTTTGTGTGCGACATTCAGGACGGAGCAGAGTATTCTTATTTTTATTGCTGCATTCCTTGCCATGGGGAGTAAGCATAAGAATGTGATATTTAGGATACGACAGCTGGTCAGCTGCTTATATACCCTGTACGCAGAACACGATAGAAAGGAGGAAGTTACAAAAGAATTTCTAAAAGTTGAACTGATAAAATAAAATACATTTTCAAAAATCAATTATTGATTTCTATTAACCCCAATCTTCTGTACTTATGGCATCTTTTGGCCCCTTGAAGTCTCTTTCTATCCATCTTTATTTTCTGCTTCTGACCATAACATACGAGTATTAACATCATTTCAATTTTGGCAAAAATTCATTGCAATTTTCCGCCTGCTGTTGCTCCACTTGTTGGATGTGCATCCATATTACGTATACGCATTTAAAATTTTCTATTACGCATATTTCTGAATTGCATGCAGCAGAAGCTCAGCAAAACAAAAATATAGAATAATAGAAAATAAAAGGAAAACTGTTTTCGCATTTTGCCATTTTGTTGGGTTTCCATTTCATGAAAATAGTACAATGGATGCTGAAGAGATCTCTGCTGGGCGAATGCATGTCGGAACTTAATGTTTTTTGTTTAGAAGCTGACGTCAGCGAGACGCGCACATGAACTATGTGAATACATCAGTCAGTCTGGTAGTCAGTCAGTCAGTCAGTCAGTCAGTCAGTCAGTTATCCAGTGAGTGAGTCAGTTTACAGGCCAGGGAGCAGCATAATCAAAAGTTGCCGCGCATTGTGCAAAGTTTCGACCTCGCCGGCTGCTGTTGCAGTTTTGCTTGATTTGCACCAAATTAAGTTGGCCCCCATCTGTCCACTAGACCATGCCCAGCATCAGCACCAGCATCAGCATCAGCATCGGGACCCACTAACAGCTCTCAGTTCTCTGTTCTCAGTTTCGTGCCATTGGACATCGTCGCGTCTTCTCCTCACTCCCTTTCTCCCATCCTTCGTCTGTCTCGTCCCGTCGACTTTCCCAACTGGCTGCTGCCCAAAAATGCAATAAAATTAAATGCTTTTGTGTAAAAATTTTATGACTTTGTGTTTATGCTCGCTACACGCTCGACGGTGTTCATCACCCTCCCTCTCTCTCTCTCTCTTTCTCTCTCTCCCCACAACTCACTCTCTCACTCGCGCCTCAAATGCCACGCCTTTTTGACGTCGCGACGTTCGTCTTCAGCTTTTGGCCTGCTTTAGTTTTTGCGACTTTGCGGCAATTGTTATTACGGCCGTCGCCTCGCATGTGTTGACAGTAATTAATTTAACCGGCATTAATGAAATTTATACGGCCAACACATTGTCTGCCACTTTGTCGCTGCCATTTGTCCAAATGTTGCAAAGTAGCTGCCAGTTAACTTATGTTCTAGGAACTGAACTTTCTAGCTAGAAAACAACAATGCAACAAAACAACCTTGACGAGAGATTACCTTAGCTTAAGTTAAGTCACTTTACCATCGCAGATATTTATTCATAATATCAATTCTCTTCTTCTCAGAAGCTGAAATCCCTTTTACTAACCGAAGAAAAAGTATCATTAGTAATCAATTATAATATATAAACAGTATATTGTGTATTTTTTTCAGTAGTGGTATGCCCTGTTCCTGAGTTCTTCTTTAAATTGCAATCAATTTGAATTAAATTAAAAATTACTGCTTTTATTCTGATTGTCAAATTTTCAAACTGAAATCAATTTTGTATTCAACTTTCCGAATTCAGTCATCAATGAAGTCTTCCATAGTATTTACCTCTACTCTAAAGACTCTTTGAATCTTCCACTACTTTAGTAAATGCACTGTTTGCACTATACTCCATAAAAGTAAGTTTCTCTTCACTCTGCTGCCCAAGTGAAATCATAATTTTCGACACGTTTGGCCTTCAGCAGGTCACGTGCAGAGCACAGCATAAAAATGATATGTGGATGAAATAAAGTTGAACTTTACACGATCTCCGACAAGAATCAGTTGCAAAGTGTAAACTATTAAACATCCATTGATTGCAGCCAAAAGTTTACTTCTCAATTTCGCAGCTCTATTAAATAGCAAGTCAGAAGGAAAGAAAAATTGAACTGTAATTAGTTAATTTTGTTGCGCAACTTTTTCCGAAGAGTCGTAAAAAGTGCTGAAAGAAAAAGCAAACAAATCAAAAGAAAATGCAGTCAAAAAGTGTCGTAATTTTTGTCTTTTTATCTGACAAGCATCAACAGCAGTAAAAACAACTGTAATTTGTTTGTAATATTTAACAAAAATAATAAATTTCCCGAGTGTCAAAGTATGCAACAAGCTGCGTCTTGAATCTTATCATAGAACTTTCAGAACAAAAAGTTTGTTTTTTGTGCGAAATTAAGTAGGGGTAAACTTGCTTTTAAAGACATTGGTTAAGTTAATGTGTCAACGTTTTTAAAAGTTCTCGACTTGCAAATACCCTGTCAACATATGTACACACACACTTATAGAGACTGTTGCAGCGCTGCTGTTTAATCTGTTGCTTGTCTTATAGAACTAGAGGAAGGGAGAAACAGCGAGAGCAGCTGTGACTGTTTACAGTGGCGTCTGTTTCAGTGTGCCTAGTGGACTGTCAATTAACAGTAAAGAGTCAATTAAGTATTTAAGCGTTGGGTTGAGGACTAGAAAAATGTAAAAAGTTATTTAAAGTATTTAAATTTATTTTTCACATTCCATTTAAGCTGAAAAATAACTATATTAAAAATACTATAGTCCGACTATCAGATACCCTCCCAATGTGTTGCACATACCATTTTATTCGCATTGTAAATAAAATTTTTAAATATTGTTAGCAATATAATCTTAACTTGCAAGTGCTAAATCGACTAATAAATACCCTCTACTCTCCACTTGAATTGCTAACGACATTCCAAAATTTTTAAAATAGAGCTCTCTCATAGTTCTGCCCGATTTTCCGCCGATTTGCTTAAATCAAATAATCTCTCTCCGCATTGTTGAATGCTCTTTGGGGGAAACGATGGGTAAAATGTTTCTATGGTAAAATGCATGCCCAATGATATGCAGCAAACTGTCAACGTCAACAGCATGTGGAAAAGCCATTTAAAGTGAAATGAAAATGGGGGCCAGAGGGCAGAAGGGGGTGGCATTGAGGCCGCGACTCGCAGCGATAGATTCACACAACGAACTTCCGCTGCCATAGAACGGCAATAACAACAGCAACAACAACGGCAACGACAACAACAAGAGCAACAACAAAGTCAGCGCAAATGGCAACAGGCAAACAAAAAGTTAACGCTTCATAGCACAAATTGAATAAATCATCAGATGTCGAGCTGCTGTGATTTTAAACTGCAAACAGGGGGCGGGACATAACAACTGTACTTGGAAAGGTTACGTGCATAATTGTTGATGCCAAAAAAAAACCAGTCAGTACACTAAATAATATAACATATATATAAATAAATATATATAATGAGAAACACTTGAGAATTACTGAGAATGAGTCAGAATTTCCCTTAACAAATTATAACAACTCTCTTGGCCTACATTGTGTATACGTAATGTGCCAAGCTGTCAAATGAATTTAAATATAAATTATAATTTAATTTCCAATTGTAATTGAATTATTGCCACTTAAGTGAAGATGCTCATCCACAGGGCCATTGATCCTGGTACATCCTTTCACATTAAAGGGAAATCCGACAAATAGTCGAATCAACAGACAAATAAAACTATTCACAACAACAACAAATGATTTCATATGCCAGTCAAACCCAACGGGAAGTTATATAAGACCTTGACCATGACCGTGGCAAATCAATCTCATTAAAGCTGAGATCTCACTGTGATTCAGCTCGAGTAATTGCATTCATAATTGTCTGTATAATCAAAGATGTACAACTTAGCGACGCTTGGCTGTAACTAACGGAAGCCAATTGAATTCGAATGCTTAAAACAATATACTTATTATTCTTAGTCCATTTGCAACAACTTTCACTTGAGATGGGAGTACAATAGGTAATGAATCACCATTGTTGGCGGGCGAGCTAAAATTTCTAGCAGGCACTTAGGCCACGCGCACACTGACGGCCGAAAGCTGAACTTACAGCTGAGCTTATAGGCGATCTGATCATTTTAGAACTAAACTGAAAGCTCGGCTTTCATTCAAGCAGTGTGTTTGATTTTCTCGAGCTGATAAGCTTAGCTGTAAGTTCAGCTTTCAGCCGCCAGTGTGCGCGTGGCCTAAGCATCCAATTTTCTACTGCCTACTGGAAGTTTACCGTTTAAACTCATACATCCGTCTCGCTCACACTTACATGCGATTGATCACCGCGTGCAGCTGCACATTTTTCTTCGTCTGTAAATTAGTTGAATTTTGTACTTTGGAAAAAGCAGAGGTACATTTTGTAAATTAGTACTGTAAGAAAATGGAATTAATTCTGAAACTTTGCATATTGAATTGTGAAAATAAAGATTTCAGCTGACCCACAACATATTTTGGTATTGGTACTTTCGGTGGTGGGCTGCTAGGAAGTCGGCAAGGGCGGACAACGGCACGGATCCGGTGCCAACAACCATGTTTCGCATTAGTCTGTTAGTCAAGAATCAGAAAAACTATTTTCAATCTATCTAAATGAAAATTCTCCTATTATTCAGTTTATTGCTATTCCTGCTGTTTTGTTATCAATCGGTTAATCCTAACAAACACAAATACGGATCAGAAACTGAAATTGATAAAATGCTCAATGTGAAGGTTTGCCCACAAATGCCCATCATGACAAACGTCTCCAAAAAGAAGGTGATAAATAATAATAATCCATTTCTATGAAAAACAAGGATTACGTATTATTATTATATGCTCTTGTTCGATAGCTTTTAGGTCACTGGTACTGTTATGCAACGACTCCATTGCCTTTTGAACGATATCAACGACGTTGTGCCTCTTACAATGTCAAGGACAGTCGTAAGTAATTCCATTTTGAAAATTTTATAATTAATTATACCCACTAATGGAACGCCTATATAGCCTATTTTAAAACCAACATTCTGTACACCGACTATTATACAATTACTATTACATATTCCTGCGATTATATTCGGGAAAAGGAAACTTACAGAAGTAAGTATAAAGCTAAATTCCATTTAATAATAATGTATCTTTTAATTTTTTCCATTCTTAACCTAGTTAAAAATATGAATAAGATAATAACATGATTGTAAGTTTTTTAAAGGTTAAATAATTAAAGTTGAGAATTTTTAATTTTGAATTCTTAACTTTTTAGTTAACTTTTTATATTTTCAGTTTAAGTTTAAATTTAAATATAACTATAAATATTTTGTTTAATTTTTCTTTATTTTTAACTCATTTTAATTTTTACGTTTATTGGTCAACTGCTCTTAGTTGAATAAATAAAAGAATAAAATAATATTAACTATAACTATAACTTCTAATCTAACCATAATTTTTAAATTTAACCAAGTCTTGCAAAATTAACGAAAGTTATGTTATCATTTTCTAAATAATTTCTTAATCATAACCATCTGGATCAAATTCCCATTCTATGTTTATAGGGAAAGTTCGCATCTTAACTCGCACACGGACTCCGATGCATTCAATAATTCTGGATGCAGTAGCATTTTTGCTAAATGAAAATTTTCCTATCAGAACGCTGGTGTTTCTAAGATCTGAAGCCTATTGCTTTGAATGGTATACCTTGAAATTTGAAACAGGATTGCGACCAATAAATTATCAAGCGCCCTTCAATCAGAGAGAATACTAAGAATAATATAGTATATAAAATAAGTCGAGAATGAAAATAAGTAGAAATTAATTGCATAAATGCCTAATTATTGTTACATAATTTGCCATACAAATGTTACGAATCGACAATAATAAATAAAATTGAGGAAATCGTATAATGGCGCTGACCAACTTAATTAGCATTGGTGACCACCGAAATCAATTACTCCGACAGTTTCAGCCAATTGATTACAATGTGCTCGAGTCCTTCTCGATATGTCCGGGCACATATGCTCGGTCTGTCGGTCCGTCCGTCCGTCGGCCGGATTCCATATCCTGACAGCATCCTGGCACTGACAAGGCGGCATTAATGAATGATGCCCGTGGCGTTCACTTTGAATGACCGCCCACAAGGCACCAAATCAATTTATGAGTGTGGGTTTGGGTGTGAGTCTGGGTGTGAGTGTATTCGCCAGCCAAACTTTTCGAGAACCCAAAATTATCTTTTTCTTATTTTTTTTTTATTTTCTTTTCTCTCTGTTGCTTCCTTGGCTTCCTTGTGGCCCAAAATGGCTTTGGCCGAACAATTCGGTCTCGGCCCCGTGGCTATAGCAATAAAATCAAACTCACGCAGGCGTATGCGTAACGCACAATTATCCCTCATTGAGTGGGTGTGTCTGTGTCTGTGTCTGTGCTGTAAGGGATAACAGTCACAGCCATCTAATAATTGTCTTTGTCAAGCGAATTTCAGTTAGTCAATTGGCTAACAAGAAAAGCAACAACAAAAGCAATCTGAACTCTACTTCTGCAGCAATTCAATTTCAATTGTGGCTAGCACTTAATGCTAATCGTTGGCACTAAACTAAGTTTATTGAACATTGTGTACATCATTTCATACAAAAGTCAAAAGCAAGTCGGAAATGGAAGTAGAAGACTTAATAAAAGGGAGACTGATCTTGGGAAAAGTTATAGACTAAAAGATTCTCTGTAGACAGCTTAAAAGTCTACATATTGTCAGAATAATACATTGTAAAAAATATAAAATAACTTACTTAAAAATAGCCAGCAATTAAATAGGAGATATGGTATTTACTCAAAAATGTAATCGTTTTTTTATGGTCTGGAATCTGGATATAAATCTTTTGGGAAGTTACTGACCAGAGTACACATTATAGCCAGTTCTTCAAAGCTTTAACCTTAAGACTTAACATTTGACGCTGACATAGTAAAATTAACAAAAATAACATTTATAATTTCAAAATAATAATAATAATAATAGCATCGAAAACTTTTAATTTAAATGTGTATCATTAATAGTTTGTGGAACTCTTTTTGCATTTACAAAATCCATCAATGTGGGCGATAACTGTAACATTTTGTTGAGCATTTTAGACAATTTTCGTATTTGTTGTTATTTTTTTTTGCTTGTCGTTATTTAATTTGATCTGTTTGTTGTTCCAGTTGTAGTTGCTTCTAATGCGCTTTGTAACAATTTAATGGCAAGCACGTTTTATTTGCACAGATTTAATTTTTGCTAGCGAAAAGGTAGCGACTAGGAGATACCCTGAAAAGAATTATAAGATTTCCTGCAAATACTTTAAAAAAAAATTAGAAAATATATTTAGACTGTATCAAAAATATTCATTCGACATGATTACAGGGTAGCTAATTTAGCATGGCACATTCCAGTTTCAAGCTTAAATCGTGGTAATGTAACCACATAACCATAGACTATATATATATGGAATTGCATTCAAAATGCCAAATGATATATTGATGCTTAAAATCTTTTTTATTTTTGCCTGCGCATGACAACTCTCCATTAGTTCAAGAAGTTCTTTTGGACTCGACTTGGATGGCGGTTTGACTGGTTTCACCAGTTTCCGTTTGCGACGTAAATGTAGAATTTTTAATTTCATTTTCGTTTTCGTTGCTTTGGAAACTAACCAAGAAGAGGCCCATAGAAGACGACAAAGATGCGGAGAGGCGATGACTGATAGACAACAACAATAATAACAACAACACTTACCATTTATTGATGTGATAATCTAAAGATCAAGGTCTTCCTTTTGCCATTTTAATAAACATTGTCGTCTCTCGCACATAAAGCAAAGAATCAACGAAACGAAAAAACGAAACCAGATTTTTGCTAGATTTGATTTCACTGAATGATGCTAGAAAATTTTGCGGATTAGCAGACAACAAGAAAGGCAGGAAATGTGCTGCACCGAAAACAAAAGGCAAGAGTTCGTTTAACTTGATAAAAAAAAAAAATACAAAGAACAATGAGAGGAAAATGAAAGTTAAGCTCTGAATGTGGAGCACAAGCAGCGTCTGTGTTTTCACAGAGGATTCAGATTCAGCACAGTCTGGCAGAGGGAATCCCCGTTTGACTTGGTTCATCTAAAAGTCTAATGCGCCCAGGGGGAAAAGTGGAAGTGGAAACGCAATTGAAATGCAGATGCTTGCATTGAGGATTTGCTTTGATTACGAATTGAATCTGGCGTATAATGTTAAAGTTAGTCAAGAACAAAGAGTTTAATTGGAATTGCAAGCTGTCATCTAAGATTCAAGATGGATTACAAAATATTAAACAAAATGTAGTTCAAATAAATTGCTTGTAATGCTCACAAATGTCTCACTTAAGAAATCAAAAAGAACTGAGAGTTCATTCAGTTCAAGTGCCAAGCAAAAAGGCCAAACGCTGAAGACAAACGGCAAAAGAGAGAGAGAGAAGAGAATTTTGGTGTGTTGATAAGCAAAAAAGCAACAGAAAATAAAATAAAGATGAAAACAAATATACAAAATAAACCATACCAAATGCTCAACAAGAGGGCGTCAAAGTTGACGCTTATCTGCGCCTCATTTGCCAAACAACAAAAGCCTCATCAATTTCATAGGCCGTCCCACAGTGCAGCCAGAGATTGGACAGCGTCTCAAATCGTAAACGGCAGATGACAGCAGACAGAAGAGAAGACATCATCAGCAGCAGCAGATATGATAGGGAGCACTGCCAAAAACGTGGACAGTATTGTGACAAAGTTCACTCAACTTTCAACTTGTAATTTGTCATTGTGCCAGCGCCATGAAAACTGAAAACTGAAAACGACACCCGGCAGCTGTCCAAGGGGGAACTAGGCAAAAGTGGCCGACAGAACGTCATCATTTGGGCCGGCCAAATAAATATTAAAAATCATGCGAGCCAGTGTCAGTCTTTATATTTTTTATATATCTTTTTTTGGCTAGCCATTCAGCCGTCTATCCGCTGCATGCAACAAGCACTGCGTATACGCAATAAAATTTATGGGACTCGCAATGCTTTATGCAAATACTTTAAATGTCGCATTTTTGTGGACAAAAAAAAATGAATTTGAGGCCGACAGCAGTGGGTGGTGATTAATTTGCGTATTGTTCTTTCACATATCCTTCTCTGTCTCTCCCTCCCTTTCTCTCTCTTTCTCTCTCTTTCTATCCCTCTTTAAATATAATATTTATTTTTAATTTTATATTTGTCACCGTTGACAACGTTCATTGAACGCATTGCAATGGTTTATTTTAGTCTGATTATGCTTGAATTATGACCTTAAGTTGTATGATCAGTTTGGCAGTCTAATTAGCAATAACAGGGTATGTTTTAATAGCTGAAAAAGAGAAAATTAAAGAGTATCTTAACCATTTTAATTCATTTTAAAAAACTAAAGATAAATCAGTTGCTAATCAAAAGTGTCAGAGATTCAATCTTCTTCTTAAATTCTTCAATGCTTAATTGACACATGGAATCTGCAGTATTATGTACGATTTAAAGATATAAGATAGATAGTCAGGTGCTTTTTTCTGAGAAGCAAAACGACAGTCATCATCATTAGCACGCAGGTCAAGTAGTCATGGAATGTAAAATGTAATTTGTAAATACATACCAAGACATTTAGCCACACACATGACCAAGTTAATAACTGGTTTTTTTATACAAAGACACACAGAACTTTACAAAGATACGAGATCTACATCGAGGCAATAAAATTACAATAAAATACCAAAAGCGGAAGCAAATTCAACAAATTTCATTTACAAACAGTCCTTGAAATGAACGAACAAACTGACTTTGGTCGGGGTAACAACATTGTAACCACTTTGTTGGCGGCAGGTGAGCGAAAAATTAGCACTTTGAATTGCAGGAAAAGCATCGGATCCATCGGATTTGATATTAAAATGAAGAGGCGCTCGCATAAATCGCATAAATATGTTAATTTGTCTCGTTTGTGCGCTTTGCGGTGTGGCAGCATTTAATTTAATTTTTTTTTTCATTTTAATGTCGCATTAATTTCAAATTCAGCTCTACCCAATTAGCATAAGTTGTACATATATTATAGACTCGTTCTAAGCACACAGCAAAAAGTAAAAGTAATTTTGCAGCACACGTCAAAAAGAAGTAATAGAAATAACAGAAATATTCTATGTTCGAATTGGGTCAATGGAATTAATTTACTAGAATAAAGTGAAATTAAAGGAACAAGTTTTTTGCTCCCTATCATATCATGCATTATAACGAGTTTAAATACTTTAAATTTGAGCATTAATGCTGTAATACAGCTTTATACGTGGCGTATAAGCAATCTGAATTGCGTATACGCAACGTACAACAGCAACAACAATCGATTTATTGTCTGCTGTCTTTGAAACAGAGAACTCAATGAATGACAGACACAAAAGAGCAGGCCAAAGAGAGTCAAAGATAAGCAAGCATATAAAAGGCACGAAATTGAAAGAAATGAGCGCTAAACACTGAAAATATGAACTGGTGACAAGAACCGAAACCCAAAAGACAAAGTCAACAGACTACAGACAACAGCCAACAGACAACAGCCAACAGACAACAGCCAACAATCAGCAGCACAGCCATAAAAATAAAACAAAACAACAGCGACAACATCTTAAAGTCAAAAGAAGAAACCAAGATAGGTTCTCAAGGCAGATGGAAACCAAAAATTCAAATCGGCATTGAAGTGAAACCAAAATGGAACTACGGAAGCGTTGACAATTGATTAAATTTATTTATTATGTCACAGAATATGCGCTTTATGGTCTGCCCTTAGCGTAATCAGAAGGAGATGAAGATGGGTCCGGTGTGGGGTCAGCATTAAGTTAAAGCCCCTTTATCTCCCCATCCAACTTTAGCCAAATGGATTTTGTCTGCTGCTCATCAGGATAAGAATTTCAGTCTTCAGGCTTTTGTTTTGTCAATTGAACCTTATAGACTGATTGTTTATCTGCTGTCCAAAATCGATGCAGATTACCCAATAGCTGATATATGATATCGACTTATTTGATTGCCAAATATACTCGTATTTGGCTGATAACAATAACAGATAAGAAGAGGGGAAAATACACTCTGCTTTAAGCAGCACGTGAACAGTGAGCAAACGAGCTGAACGTGACTTTAGTTTCACCCCCAAAAGTTAAAGTAGAATTCTGTATGGATTTGTATTCGAGTCTCTGTTTGCTTGAAAAATAAATTTCAAGATAATCAAATTAAAGTTCAGGGATTTTTGTGTGAATAAGCCACAAAAAGTAAAGCTGTTGTTAGAGCAAATAAAAGAGAAAGAAAATAACCATTGAGCTGCAATTAGAAAACCGCAGTAACAATAGAAGAGAGAACAACAAAGACTCTGAAAATAAATTGAATTGCTAAAGCTCATTTTGACAGTCGAAAACATACCCTGTACTGCAGAGATGTTAAGCTATCGACACCACTAAAAGTACTATAGATAAATATTGATTTTAGAAATTTGCTTTGATTGATATGTATTATATGTATATGTATTATGAATACACCCTTTTATTATAAAGTGCGTGGTGAATCAGCTTTCGTCTACTTAATTACAACCTATCCAGAATGTGTTATAGCCATGTGAGCTGAAAATCCACACAACAAGATTTTTACTGTGAGGGGTTCAATGATTTATTTTGCCAGCAGTTGAACAATGCGCAGGAAATTCGTATTTAGTCATTGGAAACAAGGGAAACCGACCATAAAACTGGCGATTCTAAAATTTAGCCAATGCATCTAGATAAACAATGACCGCAGAACCATTTCCCTTTTAATTATCATTTCCCATGTTATACCCTGCAAATGAATTACGATTTAAAAGTGCCAAAGTAAATTATTGTTATTCGTTTTACTCGATAGTTTTTAAATTCGTTAGCAAGCACTTTAACCGAATTATTTTTCATCGATATTCAAATCTACAGTCTTATAGATCTTAATATTATAGATGCTATTTATAAATGAAATTTAAAGTTATTTATTAAAATCTTTTGTAGACTTTATACTTTGGTCATATCATTTGCAATCACTCAAACCTTTAAGTGACGCTGTTGACCCAACGAATGTCGCATAACTCATACGCCCCATTATCGTCTCATTGTGCGTAAGTGCATATGCTTAAATTTTATTGCACAACAGCTGCCGCCGTCGCACACAAAAATGCAATTTAGCCAAATGTATTGGCCTGGTCTGGGCCCTGCAGTGAAAAACCCACTCACAAAATGTTGGCGACACTTCGTTTCTTAAAGTGCAGCCCAAATTGTGGGCTGTTGTAGCTGTTGTAGTTGTTGTTGTTGTTGTAGTTGTTGTTGTTGTAGATGTTGTTGTTGTTGTAGTTGCTGCTGCTGCAGTTGCAGCCACCGTGGCGTCAATTATCGCCGCTGTAAGCAAAGTGGGCCAGGCAAATAATAAACGCGCCCAGAGCAGAAAACGTCGCCTTCGTCATCATCATCATCATCATCAGCATCAACATCAGAGGCACTCCATTGTCAAACGAGCTTAAGCACAGTGCCACGCCTCATTTTACAGTGCCTGCCCGTCCGCCTCTTCCACTCACTCACTCCTGCCGTTCGCGTTTTCGTTTTCGTTTTCATTTTATTTTTATTTTTTTGTTATTTCTTCCACCGTTTTCACGCCTCACTTGACGACGCGTTCGCTGATTGATGGCGACCTCAACTTCAACTTGGACTCCGCCACCGACTCCAACTCCGACTCCGACTCCTCGCGCAGGTGTCGCCGCCTAATTAAATGAAGGCAACGTGCACGCATGCGTAACTCAATCGGCAAACATCGACGGCAGCCTCAACAGCCTCAACAGCCTTAACAGCCTCAACCGCAGCCCCGCCCCTCGTTTTCCGCATCATCCGCCCTTTTCGTATTGTGTGTGTGTGTGTGTATGTATGTGTGTGTAAAATGGGTCAATATGCAATTATTGCATTTTTGCATTGGGCTCCGTTTCGTTTGCGTCACTTTGCGAGAAAAGATTCCCCCGACTTCCATTACGACATGGCAGATATTTTAAACAAGTATACATACATATATTTCGATTGAGAATTATAAGATGATGAGTGATGATATTGAGTATGGATGACAAAGAAAAGTTAAGATTAACCTCACAAGTCTCAAGTTTTCAGCAGTAAGGTTTGATCATTATACCTAACATGCAGCAAAACTCAATTGTTATATTCGATTAATAAAAAAAGCAAAGTGTTATTTGCTTTTTGCGATATTTTTATAGAGAACTATCTATTTATTAACCTATAAATGTAATGGAAATTTAATTCTATTTAATCTTGTTATCAAAGTGTTTTTTAAAGTTCTTTTTAGCAATTTTTTTCTTACATTGCTAAGCTATTGATTATTTTAATACCCTGAAGTAGAATTAATACTTTGATTCGTCTATCATAAAGTTTGCTAAATTTGAAAATTTGTTATAAAACAGATTCATATAATTACACTCCCTTTTCCCTTTTTATTTTTAAAATATTTATATAGATCTCATTAAATCAATATTATTAGCAGCAAGTAAACAATTGTTAATGCAAGTTTCCAAATATTTTTGATTCTTTGAAATCATTTAATTAAATATATTCAGTTTTAAATAAGCAAGTTTAACATAAAACACTATCAGGTTCCTTACATATAAAGTAGATAATAATAGTTATCGATACTATCTATACTATGTAGATAATCATTTGTAAAGCTCTTGCGAGCACAATGAGTTGCTTATTATTTTCTTTAATTGTTGCACTTAGTTCTCATGTTGTTTTAACGACAATTTGCATTTATTTTTTTCTTAAGCGCAACATGAATTTAAGCGATGATGGCCTTTTGCAGTCGTGTGTACTTATAAGTACATCAAAGAACTTTGCTCATTTCCGTGAGGTTCAATTCCAAGTTCAAGGTTACCATTTGCATAAAAGCAAAAAAAAAATATCAAAAAGCCAACGAGACAACCATTCACAGCCATATTTCGAGTGTATTATTACTCATGCATAAAATGCTCACCTTTGACAACGATTCCCCCCAGCCATCACGAGAAACACATCATCATAATAAAAGTCACTTGGAAGAATTTTTTGGTGAATTTGCCACACAGCAGTGATGCCAAATCAGCATTTTTTCGGATAGATTTGTCTGGTTTTTAACGGCTTCAGCCGGGAAAAATCTCAAACATCTTCTATCCGAAAATCTGTCTTTTTTTTAGATTCAATTAAATTGAGCCCAAAAAGAAATTTATACTGCCAATTTTAGAACTTTTTGAAAATGTAAACGATATAAAGGCGAAAACACTTTCCTATTACGCCAAAATTCACCTCTTAAAATGGGAGAGTGTTGAAAATACATAAAAATTTTGGTCCGAAGCACAAATATCGAGACTCTGCCGCCAATAACCCTTTTTCAGAGCTGGTTTCTTTCGCTCTGACTCTTTTATCGTTGCCTTGGTCAAACGCTGAAGTAGAGAGGGTGTTTAGTCAAGTTAGTTTGATTAAAACTAAGCTAAGGAACCGTCTTGAAATAGAGACGTTAAATGCTATTTTAACAATTAGGTAAATATATATATTATATTTTTTAATTTTTCAATTATATGCATATGCATATTTTATCTTCTGCAGATTAGGGTTGCGTCGACACAAATCGTGTTGCCATTCGTACAACTTGCCTGACAAATATGTTAAGCTTATAGGCACCATGGCGACGTACAATGCCAACAAAGAAAATGAAGACGAAAAAATCATTGAAGAGGCCTTAAAACTATTAAATTAAATATAAAAGTAATAAACAAAATTTGGCCTATTTTCTGTCTTATTTTTTAGTTTTTTTAGCCTTTTTTCCCTTTTTTTTTTGGTCGTTTTGTCTTATTTTTTCAGAAAATGTTTGGCATCACTGCCACACAGACTGCTCATTAGGGACTGAGTCAGAGTATCTCTAAAATGCAACGCCTACAGTATGGCAGGAGAGAGAAAAAGAGCTGCCAATTAACAACTTTTAGCAAGAACTGTTAGCGTTGACAAAATTTTTGTTGTTCATAATCAAAAAGGCAATATAAGCCCATTAATATTTCTAGAAACTATACCCTCTATGCCACTTAATATCTGCTCAACTGACCCAATTTCTCTTGCAACATCTGAAGATACATTTTGTATCTGCGCATTGAAGATGCAGATCGTCAGATCTTTGCTTTTATTTTTTGCAGTTTTCTTTGGTAAATTAAGTAATTGGTACATGAGGCTGGGGGCCTCTCGATTCAATCGTTACGGATTCTTGCAATTCAGATGCGAGTTTGTATCTTTCTATTAGAACGACATACACACACACACACACACGAGAGTATCTGAGAATTGTGGGGCTGCTTTGTGCATTTATATAGCGAGTACTCGTACTTTATGTAAGTATTTCTCTCTGTTCTCTGTTCTGGTTCTGTTTTCCATTTCGAATGTGCTCTGCAGATGCAGTTTACGCCGTGAGGCATCGAATGCAGGCCACGCGGTTCACAAACACAACAACAGCAAACAAAAAAAAAAGAGTCAAAGAGGCCAATGTGTGTGTGTGTGTGTGCCTACTTGCGCAATAGCTTAATCAAAGCAATTGCTGTTGTTGTGCCGCGGCGGCAATTTGCCGTGCTCCAAATTCAAAAATTGCACAGCTTCCCTTTAAAGACCAGGAATTTCATGCTGAAAAGTACAAGTAAAAAAAAGCGAGTTTTCAAGAAGATTCAACTTAAGTCAAGGCTAAAGACCAGAAGCTATGAACTACGAAAGCATGCATATCCAAATTTGCAGCTTATTTGTGAGTGTTTCAGAAAGTCAAACACTCAAATTCAAACAGAATTTTATGATACTTATTTAAATGGCGATTCGTTAAACCGCATTACGAATTAATAAATAAAGAGCCCAAAAAGACGCAGACCGGACCGGAGGACGGTAAAGGCGATAAAAAAGAAATAAAATGAAATGAAATCCACACACACACACACCAAAGTTTAAAAAATTAAATTCCAAGGTCGCCAGCACAAGAACTTTTTGTTTAGCATATGTACGAAGAATTCTGGAAGTGATCTTTCAGTTGGGATTTCAGTTGTTCAGTTGATTCTTTTTGTTTGGCTTTTTTCGCAGTTTGTTTAAAGAAGAATTAGCCGGTTAATCAGCAGCGAATGTAAACTGGAATGTATAATATGAATATATAATATATAGAATATCCAGTCAAATTTTAAGGCTGGAAGTTTTGAAGTCGCAGGTAAGAAATAAGTGAAAAAGTGCAAAAAAAAAAAAAAAAAGTTGAATTCGAGTGCTAATTAAAGCCACAGACTGAGGCGAAGAGAAAGAATGAGAACCCAAAGAAATCATTTACTCAAATGCATACACATATATCTTAATATTTGAATTTATGTGCACGGCTTTCTTTGAATTGCGCAGCGGTTGAGCGATTGAAATGCTTTTTTTTTTGTGGTTTGTTGTTGTCGTCTCAGAACCCTGAGGCTTGGCTTTTGGATGCTGCCATTGACCTTGACCTCCCCCTGCGGCAAGCGCAAATCCAAATGATATCAGAAAACAATAAAACCAGCTCCTTCTGAATCTATTTAAAGCAATCACAATGATGCACGAATCACCCAAAGCCCCAAATGATTGTTAAACATCAGTTAAGACTAATTGACTTTGGCTAAAATTGGTCAAAATGCGCAACAGCAGCAACAACAACAACCATACAAGAATACATCCAATTCACTTCAAGCCAATTCCAGACAGAACAAATCCATCAACGACTCTCTGACTCTGAGATCTGAGACCCGAGACCGGGGTTGAGGCTCATTCCGTGGCTTTGACATGACATCATCGGCCTCAATGACAATTACTTTGCCATACAAATAAAGAATTGCGACCTCAACCTGTCGTCGTCATAGTCGCAATGGCAAACGCAATCGCAATTGTGTTTAACTCTGGCATGACACAGTATTCTAACTATTTGTGGCTCTACATCGGAAGTCAAGTTAAAGCTGCATACCCTCATGAAATACATTATGTATTTATGTCTGCTTGTGTATCTAATTAATTTGTATCTAAATGAAATACATTTTGTTATTGGAAAATTAACCTAATTAATCTTAATACCATCTAAGATGGAGAAGTTATTTTACTATAGATCCATATAGAGAGATTTCGACAGGTCTGATCACAATGTTTTATTTTCTCACTTCAATTCAAAGTTTTCTTTATTTTGTAAGACGCTAAAAATGTTTAATTAAAAATAAATTGCTAGTACATTGTAATTTTATTTTAAAACTAACTTAAAATTGTGATTTAATTATGATTTTTTAGACAAAATATCCGAAGATTTTATGTGAGTAGAATTATGATAATTGTTTTGGTAAAATCTACATTATACTTTGAACAAGATGTCAATAGATATTGACGAAAAGTGAATACAAATAAAGCAATCATTCAATTACCAATATCCACAAGTTGCCGCTGATTTCCTCAAGCGTTTTCCCTCAACTTTTCAACGGGCTTCGGTCAGACGATGATTAATGACAAAGTTGTCAAGGCATTAGGCTCGACGTTAGCTTAATAAGTTAATTAAATTTGTGTAAATTTGTTGAAAACTTTGTAAATAATATAAAGTCATTTAAATAGCATTTAAAAGTGCCGCAAAATAATTTCCATATGACGCATTATTAATGAGGCAACAACAACAACAACAAAAAAAGCAACAACGGATAATTAGGCTTGTAAGTTGCCTTTGTTTGTGTGGTTTTCTTTTTGACTGCTCTGTTGATTTTGTTTTGATACGATTTTTATGCTTTTTTGTTTGTTTTTGATGCTTTAAGAGAGTTGACGTGCATCTAACCAACGATTAAGCCGCCTCTCAAGTGGCAATTAGTGTTGACATTCATTAGACGCAATTAAAGTGTGATCTGATTATGGCAAATGATGACGCGGCAACTTTAACGTGGGGTCGATTGACCACGCCCTAAAACCCCCACGGGAATTGTGTGAATCACATGAATGAATAAACTCTCAACACTCAAGTGGCTAATAAATTAGAATGGACAAATTTTGCTAATTATATGACACAAGCATGAACAATATGTTGATGCAGCAGGTGAGAAAGCGTAATTACTCTCAACAAAAACAAAACAATTGTTCCGATTTTGCATACAAAGATAAAGTCAACATTTTGAATGCCTTCCAGGCACGCCCACAACTTCACAGCATTTCAAATGGCAAATGCTCAGAACTCGAAATGAATGTGCATTTAAATTGAAAGAAACTCTTTGTATCTTGCGATTCATTTATGCACAAAATGCAGATACTTTGAAAGAACGTTCTTAAAAGTACATACTTTATAGATGCAAACTAGCAAATTCAAATTTTAAGCAAAAAAGACAAATGACTGTGATGAATGAGCCATCAAAGCCATTGATCACAAAAGATTTATTGGAATAAGAAATTCTAAGAAAGTAAAATTAATAGAGGCAAGAGAGATTGAGAATTTTTTCATACATCTTTCTATACAAAAATGCAGATACTCTGAAAGAAAGCTTTAAAGTTTTTAAAAATGAAAAAAGTGGACAGTGAAGGAAAAAGACGAAGTTTTTCATATTGATAAAATTTTGATGAAGCATCAAATAGGAAGTCAACCGTAGATAAAATTGGAATTTCGCAGGGAAATCGGTTAAGTTTTGACAAAGTTATGACAGTTTAAATGGTTATTTTTTTTTCTCCTCTATCTTCTCTCCTATCTTTACACTTTTTTCAGTTAATCAACACTTATTAAGGTTACATTCATATGAAATTCTTTCTTTCTCCAGTGAGACAACTTATTAATAAGCAACCCAAATCAAATGATACTCGTTCAATACTGTAGCTGACAACTGTGGAGTCTATCAGACTATGCAAATACACTCACTCTGTCATTTTTTTGTCAAGAATAATAAGAATAATAGGAGAATTGAGTCTGCTTTTAGATTGTCACCTTGATGAGCATCATGAACTTGCTGTGTGGGAGAGAGAAGGAGAGGAATAAATGTTTGTCTTCCATTGTAATTGATGATGGCAATTGAATTGAACTTCTGTGCAATTGCAATGATAAATGCTGCGCACCGAAGCTGAAAGAATATGAATAGGTATGTTAACTACGGATACTTGAATAATTGTTGAATATTCATAACAATACAAATTAAATGCTTTGCAGTTTTTGGGCTTCACCCACAACGAAAAGCGATGACGGCTGTTTTTTTTTATAATAACAACAACAATAACGACAACAGAAAAACGACAACGCGACGCCATCGTCAGAGCAATTACGTTTGTTTTAGCCGCGTGCAGGTTATGCAAGTTCAAGGCCAAAAACTCTGCATTAATTATAATTATTTTTGCATTTGTTAAACACAACAGCAACAACAACAACAACAACAATAACAAACAATAGCCAGCACGTTTGGTTGTTAATCGGCAGCGGGAAACACGAAATGCAAAAGAAGACAAACAGGTAAATGCAGCTTTTGGCTTTTGGCTTTTGTTGTTGTTGCGCACATTTCGAATATTTTGGTTACCGAAATGTGGTAGCTAATTGGCCCAAAGAATTGCAATTGTTAAGCTAATTTTAAGCAACTGGCAATTAAAGCAACTTGAAGGGTCTCCTCAAAAGATTCTTTTGGGGGTACTTAACTTGCTGCTCCTCTGAGGTGACGCCAGTAGAATTTGTGGTAGAGAAAAGATGGCACAATAAAGAGTGAGAGGAAGAAGGAGACAGGGAGATGGAGGGGGGAATGTTACGCGAGATAAGCAGACGAATGAGAGCTCATAAAAAGCTGCCTGGAATTGACAAAAATGAACGTTGAGAGACAGAATATAAGTATGAACCCAAAGCGACAGTCAGACAAATGAAATCTTAAAGTCAACTCAAAGGCACAAGAATCCAAGATAAGTCCGAGGCTGAGCTCTGGATAGTATCAACAGCAGCAGCAACAGCAGCAGCCGCGATGGAAGGCAGACAAGCAACAACAACAACGGCAACAACAACATAAAACCAAAACAAATAAAATCACAAAATGAAAGCAAAAGTTAAAGCTGCGTTGTCAGAATTAGAAGCGGATTTCAGCGTTGGCAACTGATTAAATTTATTTATTATCTTCGCCTAATGGCCTGTTCTTAAGCGTAATCAACAAAAGATGACCTTCTAAGAAATAAAAGTAGACATGGTGTGGATAGAAAATCTCCAGCATTTTTCGCTCCCTCTTGTTCTCTGAAGTAAATTGAATTTGATCTGCTTCTTAAGAGATTTTCCAAAAAAAATGACTGACAAATCAGTTTCAAGCAAAAGCCTCTTGATTACCAATCGATTGTTATCGACCTAGATTGAACGGACAGCTTAAATACGATTATTACATCATTTTATTCGGGCATCAAACAATTTTCAAATCAGCAGTATCGACTTCAGATTGTATATTGTATACGAAATTTACTAAAATATTTTATGTATAGCGATTATCCAAATTTATGAAATTTATTAATTATTTGTTTTTCGAATTAAATTTGTTATCATATTTATTTAAGGACTTTTATTTGAATAACATTTAAATTATGTAAAGACCAACCACAACTTTTTTGGATTAAATATACTGAAATGTTTTAAATGAAAGCGCTCAAACTCGTATGCATAAATACGAGTACGCACACTCAGAAAAAAAACAAGCACATCTGTGCACAAATCAAATCAAACTGTGCATGAAAGTAGCGCAAGCACGATTTTTCTTACTTCATGAACGCTTGGTCATGAAATATCATGAACACTTGGGTGTTATTTTTTGAACGAATGGGAACAATTTAATTGCTTTTTGGGCTCATTTTATGAACATTTTAGCTCGTTTTAGAAGCATATAGGGGTCGTTTTGGGAACAAGTCCACAACATTATATGAACAGCATGTGCACAATCCAAGAACTTTTCAGTTCGTTTCAAGCACATATCCACAACATTATACGAACAGTAGGTGCTCAGTTCTCGAACATTTGTTTACTACTTTAGGACCGTATTGGTTACACATTTAGAACAGACCGTTCTCAATTTATACCCATATATTCCACTTTAGGACCCGATTGGTTTTTCATATAGAATATATTGTTTATAATTTAACCGTTTTAATAAAAATACACAGTAAATTAATGTTTTAGTATTTTATTGATTAAATTGGATACATATTTAATTTCCTTAATTTAACCTCTTGACGTCTTCTGTTCAGCTCATCTAGCTGGTCGTCGAACTTGTTGTCGCTCACGAATGAACTGTTCCTTGTTCCCAACATTTTATTAATCACTCAAAAATATTGTGTTGTCTTCAAAGCTGCCGCCTTGGTCCGGTCTCTTCAGTTTTTTTGAGATTAATGTAATATCCTTGCTTGGCAGTGGTAGAGTTTAAGTCTTAAGGGTGTGGGGAAAAATCCGATTGAACTGATATATAAGGAGCTTCACCAGGTCAACAGTTGCACTCCGCTCTAGGACTCTGTTTTTCGTTGTAACGGAGCTTGAAACTACTTTTGTGGTTTCTTGTCAGCGACGATCATCCGATTTAGGCTAGCTCCCACCGAGTAAAAAAAACCATAAATTTATTTCTCAAGCAACAGGAGATCAATGATAACAAAGAAAACTGAATAAACAAATAATTGCTATAGAGCTTAAAACGATTATAATTACATGCTTCCAGAAAGTATGCACTGATTTATAAAGTTATTGGATTGACTGTCGCCAGATGGCGATTTCTGGGAGTGCTGTCAATTTCACTTCATTTAGTAGCGCCATCTCCTGTAAAATTCTTTTCCCAATAAAAATTTACTTTTCACTATTTTTAAAGTATACTCTCAGTCGTTAGAAATATTCCCTGTGACACACAGCAAAAGCAAAGATATCAACTCAAATGTAAAATTGAAGTCGTCGCCTGCTTTTCTTTTAAAGAAAATTAAAAATGTTTGACTTTTCTCGTTAATTTTTTTCTGTGTGCACGATTTGACAACGACTCGTTCTTGTTTTAAGCACGAAAAAATGAGAACAATTCGGTCAGATATCAAGAAAATTGTGCATGATATTTTTCGTTCATTTTTTTCTGAGTGTAAATATGTTAATATTGTCTGAATTGTATATTCGTTTATTTTGATTAAAATTCATATTATTATTTAAATAATGTTACAGCTTTAAGTGCAGACAAAACGACACCCACACAGCACAAATGTAAAGCGATAAACATTTAAAAAATGCCTGCAGGCAACGTTTGCCACATAATTGGAATTTAATGAGAACATTTAAGTTTCAAGTTTAAATGTCTGATAGATCCTTTGACTCCAAAAGAGAGAAAGAGATAGACAATAGAGTAAAATACTTATGCTAACAATTTTATCGTTATTGTTGTTGCTTTTGTTGTTATATTGCTCGACCTAATGGCCAGATTGAAATGACAAATGTTTTAACATTTCTTGCAGTAATCAACATTTTACAGAGCAATTCAGTTGAAGTTTTCGAACAGCAAATTACGTCGTTGTTACAGCCACAATTTCAAATGAATAATTATATGCTGCAAGTTAATTTTGCATAGAAACATTGCCATTCAATACAATCTTAACTGATTGCTCGGTGTGAAAACTGAATCATACCAACTGATGTGGGAGCTCGTGTCGTGAGATACTTGCTGAGTGCTGATTCATTTCCACCAGCGAGCTCTAAGCGCAGATAGAAATTCCAAACAAGATAAGATTTAGCTAGAAACACACAATATTATTCTAAGAAAGAATTGAACGAGCCATCTTAAAGACAGAGCCTTAATTTGGTATATATTTACTTACGATTTGATCATAAGCAAAGAATTTTTCAACAAACTATTTTACACAATGCGAAACTGTTGATGAGCCCCTGGCGCCATCTAGCGTCTGTTGCTGGCAGAGTATTTGTCTCTAAGTTCATCTTAAAACTTAATGAGAAGTATTCAAAAATTAAAAAAAAAAAATGGAAAAAATTTAAAAAGCAAACTAAATTCATAAGAAAGCTTCGTATGCAAATTAGTTTAATTTTTATCAAGTTATAATACTTAAAAGTCTGGGAATTAAAAAAACTACGACAAAAATGAATGACAATTTTCTCACTAAGAGTTTCGTAACCGAACCGAAACAGAATAAAATACTCGTACTTTCACTTTTAAATACGCTGCAGACTTACTATAAAATTCCGAGTTTAACTTTAGACAGACAATAAAATAAAAATTATGCTAATTAACTGTCAAATTAGATAAAAAAAAAATAAATAAAAAAAGGTGAAGAAGAAACGAAAGAAATAGAAGCCATAACGAAACCTGAGCTTAGAATCTGACGATCTTATGGGCGGCAACAACATAAATTAGCATATTTATGCGATTTATGTCGCCAGAGCATGGCCAAGCTGAGTTCTCTGGCGTGTTAATTACTTTGACTTGTTGAAATGACCAGTTTTTTTTTATCATAATTGAGCACACATCTTGTGGCGCTTATAATTCAAGGTTGTTAGATAATGAAAAGCATTTCCGCTTCTTGCCTGAGTTATCAGTACATATGCTCGACTTTTTATTTATTTATTGCGAGTGTGAATGAGATATAAACAATTCTTACTCAAAAAAACAGATATTGATTACTCGTATTCGATCTCATCAGGATCAAGGTGATTGAATCCCATGTGATTGAAGGGATTCATTAGATCTATTTCGTCGATCGTGGAATTAAGATCACTCGGTTCCAGTCCTTCTCCTCCTCCTCCAATGAGCTGATGCATGCGATAAGGAAACGACAGCACACCGAAGATTAATCCGCAGAAGAGCAGTAGACGAAAGCTGAACTTATTTAGCATTGTGAAGTTTCAATCCACTGATTAACATTCAATCATTCAGAGGGGCTTTTATAGCAAGAATCACGCTCACTATCACCCTACTTCTAGGGTGGATTAAGAAGTCAGTCAAAAAGAAAATGGAAATGATTTCTCAATAGAAAATGGAAACGCTTTGAACAAAGATTATTGAACCCTAACATTTTTGAAGGCATTCCCTTGGGCTTGGCAAACAAAATCATTAAGTTAAATCCGAAAAAAATATTCAGAATCACATCAAGTTGCTCCTACCTTTTTAGATCCTCATTTTTAGATTAATATTCTCAAATAAATTCTTACATAAAGTACATTTTTAGAAGTCAACTTTTAAAACCACCCTCAAAATGTTAATAATATGTTATTGAACTGATAACACTGACATTTTCCAGCTAATATAAATATTAATTAAATAACTAATTAACCGATTATCTGTAGTACATGTTAATCAAATGTTAGTCAAGTTTAATTAAGCTGATTGAACAAGTTCAGAGTGCATTCATAGGAAAATCTTAAAAAAATATATGTTGACGTAATTGCATAAAGCATACGACACAGTGTCCCAAAGACGTCAGACAGTCAATGAAAATCTAAGTGTTTTCCTTTAATAATCATTCTCTAGTAACATATATCTTATTATCTATATATATATTACAAGTGGAAATGTTATTCAACGAGATCTTAAAATAAATAATCTTAAAGCTAATGTAATGTCATGGTTTTCATGAAGAACCCATGACTTCTATTTGATCGGGTATTCCCATTAAGATGCTTTGCAATTTACATATATGTTATTACCTTTCTGGGGTTGGATGGATGCTGAGTCAACTGACTGCATCAAGAACCTACACACAATGCTGATAAGTTAAAGAATACACATGCTTAAATTGCAATTAGTCAATGCATATTAAGTATACGTCACGTTATTCATTCTGTGGCTAAAAGGAATCCGGGTAAGTCGTAATCATTGAAAGAACATAATTGATTCTTACACAAATGATGTAAAATTATTGTTGCATATCGATAGTTAAAATTCTTTGAGAAATTATTAATATTGTTATTGAGTTGGAGAGTTCACCTGCAATATATCGATCTGGTTTTATGGGCAAACATCATAAAGAAAGTGCTATTTTATGATATCAACGCAACGCATTTGAGCCAACACTCTCGTTGACAAGCCATAAAAATTAAACTGTGCTAAAACCGTTCGCTACTGTTTGCAACCCCTAAATGACTTGGCTACAACATTGATGCCACCTCCTGCTTCCTGCGTCCTGCGTCCTGTCTCCTCGACTCTTCACTCGCACTATCCTTCGCCATTACGGCTGGTTATTCAATTTTCCAAAGCGCGCACAGACGTTGGCGTCGCAGCTGCAGCAATGTGCTCAGGAGGCTAATGCCCTTTTATGGCTTTCGAAAGTACCGCATCAGCAAAAAAAAAAAATAGAGAAGCATTTCACTCGTCTCGACTGTTGCTGCAGCATCGAAAGCGCCATCGTGCCCCACCACGTTTGCCATTAGATACAGTTTCAGTCTCCAGTCTACGGCATGGCCCAGCTTGGAGTTCATTATGCTTATGAGTCTGTCATGCTTCAAAGTATGTATCCCATTTGCAGCCCATCTCAGTCTATCCCCTCTCTTTCTCTCTTTCTCTTCCTGTCTCTATCGTGTCCTTTGCCTACTTACCACACAGCTTGTTATGCCACAAAAATTACTGTTACACAGATCGTTGACCAAGCAACTTTCGTTTTTTTCTTTTACCTTTAAGTAGAAAATTTAGAAGAGATTCTTGTACATATGCAAGAGATTTGATTTTAGGGCAGTGCCACACTTTTCTATCTGTAAAGCAGCTGTTAACAGTCTGTTAATGCTGTTGACATCTAATCTGCATTATTTAGTTAAGTTAACAGCCTTTTATCTCTCCTACTTATTATCGACTCTATCAACATTCTCTTGCGGATTTAGTAATTTAACCCATGAATGAAGTTATTTAGATTTTAAAATTAAATTAACAAATAAAAACATGATTATATTACTAGAACATACAATTTTTAAATAATAAATAAAAGGAAGAGCAAAATATATGTTGATAATTAACCAACAGTCTGTTTGTAACTGTCTTATCAACTTTATTATTGTATTACATTCAAATTATTAAAAATGTATTATCCGATTACACTTAGTAACGATTTATTGTTCTCTCAACTTAACAGTCTGTTGTTACTGCTGTTAGCGACAATAACTTGAACTCAAAATATTATTTAAAATCTAATAACTATTTAATTAAAAGTTCTTCATTCAAAAAGAATTAAATATCTATCCATGTAAGCTTAGGGCAACCCTCTTCTTAACAGAATATACACACAGACGGCAGCTGCCTGAAAATAGTTCTGTTGTTAACCACATGCTGCCATATGTGGAGAAATAGTTAGCAATAAACAGCGGACAAATTAACATTTCAGTCACAAGATGACCTTCACCTAGAAGCCATCAAAGCGCGAACCAGAGAGGCCCAGCCCCAAAAAAAAAGCCACCACGACAACTCTTTTTATAGGAAACTAAAGTCGTGGCCGAGCAACAGTCGATGCGACAAAGCCAAAAAATCAAAACCAGAGCCCAAAATGTAGATGGACAACCAAATAACCAAACGGGCAACGAACAGATAACCAAACAAATAGATGTATGTATGTAGATGTGCGATGTATGTATGTAGATACAAAACAGCCTTTGCTCACTCGTTCGCGTAATTTTTCGCTTTTTTCTAGTTTTTTTTTCTTATTTTTATTTTTGTTTTGGGCTACTTGATTAGCACGCTCTGAGCCATGTTTGAACGTGGGCTGTTTAACCAAACGGCAGGCACTATGAAAACAACAATAACAACAAAAACAAAATCAGCAGGTTACCCAGCTACAACAGAACCCCAGCTAAAGACCGCACTAAAGACACTTTGGCGCAAATACGTGCTCGTACGTGCCCCTGATTAGTAAAACAAACAAATTAAATTGGTTATGTTACGTGTAATACGACGCTCTGGATAGGAAACTGAGAGACAGAGAGAGAGAGCGAAAAATAGAAAGAGAGCTAGCCCTAAGAGTAGACCTAAAAAGCTAAGAGCATTGCCATCATATTTTAAAGAGACAGAGGGAGTCAAAGAGAGTGAGTAGACATTAATTTACAACTTTTTTTGAAACTATAAACCGACTTGAAATTCGATTGTTTTCTTGAGGCAGATCAACCAATTTAAATATATAATTAACAATATCGGAATCCTCAGTAAAATCAGACTAATTTTATTTAATTTTATACATATAATACTTAAGCCAGGCTACCAATATCATAAATAGACAGATTATACAGATTTCTTATCAGAATTATCAGCTGAGTCAAACGGTTCAAATACAATTTAAGCAAAATTTTTTTTTTCAAATATACCGGAAATATCTCAATGCAAACATTATTCATAAGCACTATTTTTAATTTAGACGCTTAGAGACAATTTTAATTCCAAAAAAGTGTTATCAACTAGTAAATTGTAAAAAATTTTAAGAATTCTGAAAAGTATCCCTTATTATGTATATTAGAAATTAAAAGCGATCACCCTAAGACAGATCGAAGTTTTTTTTTCTATAAAGTAATTTTATGAATATGTATATATGCATATATTTTTTTATTATTTTGACGTAGATTCGCTTGAAGCTTTATGATGAACGTAGTCTTCGCACATTCTTTGGTTTATTGCATCGGTCCCAAAGAGTGAAGAGAAGAAGAAGCAGAAGAGTTGTCGGTTAATCAATATGCAGAACGCAGCGTTGTTGGCTTTTTTGAGGCGTCATTATAAGCCGCAGCCGCTTTGGCTTTGGAGCTGTGACTCGGACTGTGACTGTGACTTGGGCATCCCATGGGGGGAAGTTGGGCTAAGCCCATTACTGGACACCAGTTGGATAACTGCTGCTGCTGCTGCTGTTGAGGTTGCGACTGTGTTGCATTGTTCTCTGATTCGTTCTTAACGAGCGTGGCATGCAAAACAAGGCGCAAGACGCCATTTGGCCAACTGAATCGCAGAATCGTTTTATTTACGATGCGCTTTCTGCATGACAATTGACTCGATACTGAGTCTGACTTTGAGACTTTGAGACTGGGTGACTGTCGCGTTGTCAACTTGTTGGATGATTGTGCGCACGCGCTCATAATCAGAGATTCCTCAGGTTTCAGTTTTGGAATTGGAATTCTGGGATTGTGGGATTGGGATTGCGATTGCGATTGAGGGTGAGCTGGCATGATTATGATGGATGGCGCATATCGGGTGATTCGCCTTGACGTTGATGTCCCATCAAAGAAAATTATTGCGCGCAATTAAAACTAAAATAAAGTTATTTTAAAATGCAAAACTGTATTATGCATATTACAAAATGCACAATGCGGTCCAATCGTGCTCACAATTTTATAGACATTGACTCAACTCTGGATGGGTTTTCACCAACTTTTTTTGAACTTAACAAAGTTGGAGTATACGATGACCCAAAAGGATTTTTACTATTATTATTATTATTATTAATTATTAAAGATTTTAACTTGTAAAGTTGCTATGTCGTGTGATTTCCAAGCGGGAAGTTAAAATGGCTTCTAAATTAATTATACTTTTAATTTAGTTAATATTGTTGAAATAATGTTTTTCTCAAGATATCGATTTTTAAACAACTTAACAATCAACTCCTGCCATTGTCGATTTTTCATTACAATTTATTTTACTAACTAGTTTGATATAAAATAAATAATGCTAGCAAATCCACAAAATTTTAAAACACAGGGTAACTGTTAGTTCCGTTTTTGGCGCCTCCATATCGATGTACACCTCAGAGCTGGCTTGCTGGTTTATTAACTTTGGATCAGATAACTGAAGTGTGCGACAATTTACATACGATACGAGTACTGAATGTCATGACTCAAAAGTTTTTGTTTCTTTTTCGTTTTCATTGCAAACATTTGCCAAAAAATACTCGTAGTTGTGCAATGAAGCGTAAGAGGTTTGTTTTATGTTTTTCCATTTTTTTTTTCTTTGTATTTTGTATTTTTTTTGTTTTTACTTTACAATTTATATCTTTGTTTTCTGACGCATTGGCAACGTTTCTCTATTTCGAGGCCGGAAGCTTGTATCGTTCCCTAACAAACGTGGATGGCTTTAAAGCGCTTCAATTCTCCCCACAAACCTCCCCTCTCTCGTTGTCCGACCCGTTCCTCTCATCGCAGCGACATTGTTGACATTTCGCTGGCATATCTGGACACTTGGATCAGAAATGTTGGCAGTACAATTCCGAATGAATGTGCGGAGTGTGTATCTGTGTCAGGCTGACAAACAGGCTGAAATTTTGTCTGTGATACAAGCAGAGCTTTTTTATAGAGATGTTCCCGGCGTATGTGTCAAAAATAACATTTAATGAATTATGATGGAATGGTGTCCTATCTGATACTATAAGAAAAAAGCAGTTTACTTCTAAAGATACTCTGCTTGCAGTTGTGAAAAAAGCAACCATGTTAAATATTTATGTCTCACAATATTAACAGTTGTTAAATATAAAACTGCAAACCTCCAAAATGTTAAAACTTTTTTAGGACTCTAACTTAGATTGAGTGAAATGTAATTAATTAGTAATATGATAATACTTTTATTATTATTATTTTTTTCATGATAGTTATTAATTTATCAAATTGATCGTGGTATATACACATGGTTTTTTTAAATTTTTATAAGTACAGGGTATCTGTTGTCATTTCTCATCCATATTTCATTCAACTGTCGATGTTATCCTCAAGTATACAAAGTATACATGAAAATGTTGCCAAATCTCAGTCGACATATGGCCCAAAGAACCAGTGAGCGATGTGTATCTAAAAAACATATTGCCACAGCAAAGATATTTTCGTTTTTAGGCCGTCTGATAAATTGGCTAACTGATAAACGGACTGACTGCTTGACTGACAGACGAATGAACAGCAAAGCAACAACTACTTGTACAATGTACATAGTATGTACATATAGTATATACATACATATATGCATGTACTTGTAAGTATGTCAGTTTGTCAGGCCGTTTATCATAAACATCGCAGACAGATTTACCAACAGCCACTGAAGCAAATCCAATGCGAGCTTCAAAAAAACAAAGGAAAATTGAATGCTTAACGAGCAAATACCCTTTGATAATTGAAAAGTGTTTTAAGATTCTCTTTTTCATAACTAGAATCGAGCTTAATATCCAAATGTGTAAATCGACGAAAGAAGAATCAAAAAAAAGAATAATTGAGAAAAAATTAGTTTGTCCAATAGACTAAAGTGTTGATTCAGAATCGAGTAGATGGCCCAGTAGCTAGTACTCTAGTCTTTATACATATATAATTTTATAAGAAACTTATGTAAAATAATTATAATAATGATTCAGAATTAAATTAGACGGAAAATTCCTCAAAAAGATCTGTTTAGCTTTGACAAAGTTATGACAAAATGTCAAAGGGGTATGGAAAAAGTGGACAAACAGTGTTGGAAAAAAAAAATTTTAAATTAATAAAATTTTGATGCAGAATCAAATAAGAGGTCAACGTATGATTAAATTAACACTTTGGTAGGAAATCGGTTAAGTTTAGTCAAAGCTATGAAATTTTGAAGACTTACATGCATTTTCCCAAATTTATAATACCCTTTTATAGCCATCAATCACTTGAATGGATGCAGGGTATAACAATGCTGTAGGGCAAGCACGCGTTCTCAAAATATTTATGAGTTTACGGCAAAACAGCCCAGAGAGTCAAGAAGGGAAAGAGAGAAGGCTGAAGTGGAAGGAGAGAGGGGGCAGAGGAAAGAAGCCAGGGTATTGAGAATCGAGCAAGTGATTTACCGACTGCGCTTCAAGTAGCCGTCGCAGCTGTCAATCAGACTGCAATCAGCTTCCACTTTAAGCCTATAAAAACGTCTCAAGTCGGCGGTACCCAAAAAAAAGTAAAAGTGGCTTACGGTAAAACAATACATGAATAACAACAACAGCAGCAAGAGCACCTCTTGACTGTAATAACAATAACAATAACAAGAATTCCTATCTTGCAGCCAGGCCAAGACACACCCAGAAAGAAAGAAGGAAAGAAAGACAATGTCTGTCTGGGCACATCCAAGTTATTATAAGTACAAAGACAATTAGTGACCTCAAAAACGTTTAGCAAATGAAGATTTCTTTGATCTTCATGCCCAGATAATATTGGCCATAACTGTGAGTACGAATATATCTCATAACAAATTTGGCTGCTGCATTTAGTTAATGAAGCCTTAAACTCTCTTTTCACTGCGTCTTCCAATCACCGGAACGTGAGGCAGTTCAGCCCAGCCCAGTCTTTAATATGATTTCATCATTATGTATGTATGTACATAACGATGTATGTATGTATGTTGATCTGGGTGTGCTCTGAAGAATGGTCAAGCCGATGGCCAGCAATGATGGTCACAAATTTCTACCTGGCCGCAAAATCATTTTATTTTTATTTATTTTGCAGACCTTCGCGCTAATAAAAACACCAACAAATTACCCAGATTTTTACCTCCGCCTTCGCTTTTTGTCCTCCTCTTTTTTTTATATATACATACACATATAAAAGCTTTTTTCTTCTTTTTGTATAACACGAAACGAAACTGTCAATTGATGTACGACGAGTTTGCGGCGCCGGGGCGATTGGGACACCAAAATGCGATGAGGCATTTTGATATTTCCTTGGAATTATCTTAATGTGAAATCTTGAACTATGTTTGGGGCATGGTCACAAGGGATAGACTCACGCACACACAGACATACTAATATCACACATACGTACCTTTAAAATATTTGTATGTTTGAGCTTAACTTAAGACGATTTTTAATGGATTTCGCTTGACATGTCTTTGCCTTTGCCTTTGCCTTTGACAACCAAGACTCATTTAATTGCAAAATTTTGTAACATTGCATGGAATACATACACCAGTTTATATCTGTGTATATAAGGTGATTGCTTTAGAAATATAAATTTAATCAAAGCACATTAAAATTAAACGAAGTCATGACTGAACCTAAAATTTCATTTCTTCTCTGGCTAATTTTGAAAAATCGTTTGGTATTTTATATTTTGTTTAATTTAAAAACTCACAAATTTTCGTAAAAAAAAATTTATCAAAAATAATTTTAAATTATAAAAAATAAACCTTTATGAAAAATTCATAACATTTTATTTGCAGCTTCAGCTCATCTATAATTTAAGTTATATCTATAAAAAGAATTTAATTTTGTGTAATTGTAATCAAATCAATATTAAGATTGCAATAAGATTACTTTAAATTTGTAAGCGATTTTCTTAAAAATATGCAGGAAAATCCATTTTGCCATTTTTTAATGCTAAACGGTTTTGCAAATGTCAAGCCTAGTTAAATCTACCAACTAATCTTAAGAAACATGTGAGCAACAACATGTGCAAGATAGCGAAAATACACCTGACATCCAAACCACAAACAGGAAAAAATGTTTTAAAATGGCATCAACAAATCTCAAATGCTCTATTTCTACAAAGTAAATAACTATATACAGAAATCCCGTTGAGACCCGAACCCCAAGTTTGGTATACTCTGACTTTCTCCCTTGGTTTCGAAGAAGGGTAAACAAAATGACCCTGGGCTGGCATTGGACTTGGGCGCAACTGTTGTGGCTGCGTTGTGAAAAGTGCCCCGGAAACGGATACAGATGTCTGCGGACTCATTAAGAGGCAAAATGTGTCATGGTTGATTTAACCATGCGGCAGAGGGACCTCCAACAAGGCTGGAGGCTCATCCAGCTCACAGGTGGATGAGTCCATGTTGCCCGTGGAGTGTTTAACTTTTATGTTGGCCACATAAAACAAACTTGACTGTCGGCTTTACAGTCGTAAACAGCTTATGAAATTTTAATGCCATCGCCCACCTCCTGCTGCATTTACAGCCTCCATGCAGAAACATAAAAAAAATCTGACAATTTTCGATGATCATTTAAGGACTTTAAAGTTGAACCTACACAATATTGATTTCTTGCCTCGACTCGCACAGTTTAATGCTCCATTGAATAGAGACAAGGCGAGTGGGAGTGGAGTGGAGTGGAGTGGAAGTGGGAGGAATGCGAAAGAGCATCTCCATATTCTCATATCCCCAGGGGGTGTTGTTGGGGTGTCACATGTCCATGGCACGCATCAATGACTGCTAAGCTCCTTATGGGGCCAAATGTACGATGTAGGATGCCAACTTTGTTTGCTGGCTAAAATCTGTCTGCTCGAAATGTCAATTGCGCTTATTAGGCAAAAGTTCAATGTGCCTCAAGTACGCCAACGGAATTAACGAGAGACACAAGCACTTGGCCAAAGGTGTTATAAGTGTACCTAAGTGTGCTCTCTTTGTCTCTTTTTCACTCGCTATCTCCCACTCTCTCTATCTCTCTTTCGAAAAATGCCCACTTTAACAAGTACAAGTTGCAGTTAATTATTATTGCCAAAGTATTAAGTATGTAAGGGGAACTAAGTCCTTTCATTAAATATTGATTTGTTAGATAACTTTTGATGAAAAAAACTCAAGTCAACTTTCCTATGACTTTTGTAGATTCAAAATTCATTCATGTCATCTACAGATTTCCGTTAAAACGAATCTTCAGGTATTCTAGTGAAGGACTTAGTTGCCAGATTTTTTTTTCACAGCGCAGCCTGAAAAAACTGTACGACAGTTTGACATGTCAATCGCAGAGTAGAGACTCTAGAGTCTAGAGAATCTGTAGATACATTTGGTCAGTACATTTTCTATACACACTACACAAATTAAACACTACAATTAACATTAATTCGTTACAGAGTATTTTTTAGTCCAGTATTTTATAACTAAATTTATGAATATTTTTGATAAGGGATCAGAGATACGATTTTTAATCAAAAGCCAAACTGCTTTGTACCTTAATGTACCTATTTAAATACAAACTATTTTTAATATTTAATATTAGCTTTAACTTAATCAACTACAAAAACGAGTTACAATTCAGTGTACTTAAATTTAACCTGAAGTCAATTTGACTTGAGCTTTGAAGTAGAATACAAAACGAAACACAATTTAGCCGCTCTAAATTTAACTTGATGTTAACTTCCTTCAACTCTGATTTGAGCATGAAAAACTTAACATTCAATTTTAAATTTTCGTGAAACAGAATTTAGTCTCTCAGCATATTTAACTTGACGTCAACTGCCCTGAACTTTGCCATGAACATGAGAAAAGCGTCGATAGAATTATTTAAAACAAAAATCGAGTATTGTTTAAGTGGTTGTTGAAGCGAATAAATAAGTACTTTTAAAAGATGTGCGAGTACTCGTACTTGTGAGCGTCAGTCATAGTCTGCGTATGATTAATAACCATAATAACTTGGCTAATGCACTTAGCCCGGCTATGACATCAAAAGTTAAGTGTCGGCGGCACTTAATTTAAAATGCATATTAAATTTGTGTTAAGCTCAACCAGGAAATGGCCCAGCTACTGTGTTCTTGCCCATGATCTGAGCCAGGTCAGAAGTTTTCGTGGCGTTTATTGAACTCTGTTTAACCAGGCGAATTAAGTGATGCATCATGTATACATATATATCTCATAAGGGCAACGAAGCGTTGCAGCTGCGCGTAAATTGCCCCAAAATGTGATGCAAATTTGATAGCCTAATTACAGGGTACAACCAAGAGAGCTTCCACTTGTGTGATAATTAGGCTAGTCTGCTCGAAAACGGGCTTAAGAATTTAAAGTCAAAACAAACAAAGTTGGCGTCCAATGTCCAAACAATTAGCAACTGTTAACGCTTAAGTGGCACAACTGCAACGAACTTGCTTGCAACATGTTGCAAGAGAGCGAGCGAGCGAGACTGAGGGAGACGGCGAATCTCAATGATGATCTACGCATGGCCATCTGTGGCAGCCTTGACCTGGTTCTTGAAAACGAGCAACTGGCAACTGCCAATTGGTAGTTGGCAATTGGCAACTGGCAATTGGCAACACCAGCCGCGACTCCCAGCAGCGTTGTGAATTTGGCCACATGCAACATGGCCAAGTCTACGCTGGTTGCAGCCAACCTGCAGCTGTTTGGTTTTGCTGCCACTTAACCGGTTTGCTTTCGATACCCTGTAGTATTTAGTCTGACAAAATGGGTATACATTGTAGAGGAAAGTATCTTATTATTTACTTAAAACTTACAGTCGAGTCGAGAAATGTTTCTTAGACATGCACGTTCAAATAACTTTCTCAACTTAAGAGCATTTTGCAACCGCTTTAAGACCTTTCTACAGGATATCTGCCAGTCAATCACCCTATAAAAATGCCCGATTACTTGTTGAGAATCATTTGACGTCGTTTACTTGGGATACGCCCGCAGTTTGCACGCAACTTCGTTGGGCTTCGAATTTCGTGTGTTTCGTGTTTACGTGTGTATTTATCGTTTGGCGGTCAACTTGTTGTGCGTGTGAGCGTCCGCAGCCCAAAAAAGGGGGCGTGGCAGATACACAGACATGCACACTCACTCAGACTGGCAAATAACCACAGTTTGCGGTACAAGAAATATCAAGAAATATACAAATAGATGTACATTCATGCTTACATACACTATTAACATTTACAGTAGTCACTTAATAAGTAAAACCAGATATATATCAATTTTTGTGCAATGAAAAACGTCATTTGCATTTAAATTCAAGCCAAACAAAAACAATTACCAACAGAGCTCGACAATTCATAAAATAAATACTCAAAATTAGCCATACATAATAAAATATAGATTAATAAAAATCGCCTTATATACTCTAAACATTACATCTGGTATTTCACAGTAAATTTCTTTTAAATAAATACTTTATTAAAAATGATTGCTACAAAAACCAAAAAAATATTAATTTCTTGATATCAACACGTTCTACTTAAAGTGCGACTACTGTCTAAACTAGATCTCTTAATATACTAATGCAGACTGAAATTTTACTGCAATAATTGGTCTCATTGGATCAAATTACTCATTTTAATCAAATCAATAGCAATTTGGCCCACCTGAATAATTATCAAACCCGCAATAAATTCGCAAATTATTTAACCATGTACATAGCTGAGATTTATTCTCTAGGGAGAAAAACTGCATTTTTTCTTGGGTGTTGCTGCTAGAAATTTGGAAATTAAATTACTAGACAATAGACAATTAAAGTGAATTAGTT
This sequence comes from Drosophila suboccidentalis, assembly GCA_037043435.1. NCBI lineage: Eukaryota > Metazoa > Arthropoda > Insecta > Diptera > Drosophilidae > Drosophila > Drosophila suboccidentalis. Next base: position 162,012 of record JBAMBK010000675.1, on the reverse strand, counting down.
AGTTTAAGCACAGACAATGAATACACCATAATCAGTCACGAATTTATAAAATTAGTGTGCTAATAATTGATTTCAAAGCGTATGAAATTGAAGTGTTAATTTAAATTAAATTACATCGTAGTATTTAATCTTCTATTATTATATATGGGCATTTCCAGAAAAAGGTCCACCACGACGAAAAACGTATAATTGATTAAAAACTCACATCTTGTGATATTTTCTTCCAAAAATGTATTCAAGTTATTTATTTTATCAATATACGCTAGAAGAAATTCAATAGGGTGAACATATAGATTCTACATTGGAATAAATTCACTTTTTCCATATTTTTGCCTATTTTCTTAAAAATTGATTTTCAAAATGGACCGTTTGTATTTTTACGATTACACTAAGTCAGGGAGTAAGATTGTAACATAAACCATTTTAATATATAGAAATATATTGAAAGTTTAACTTAAAACAAGTTCTAAGAGCTATATATCGGAATATAGAATAAAATTTGATGAACAAACTCTTGGAAAAACCAGGTGGAAATCTTGTCACGTTCGCGATGTCACGTTACAAATTACTAAGAAAACTTGTAAAATATATAAAACGGTAGTTACATATCAAAATTATTTCTAAAATGGAAAACTACATTATTTTATTATGGTTTAAGAGTATTTTCTTCCAAATTACTCGCCACATTTCGCAGAGTTTCGCATTTGTCAAGATGAAGTCAAAAATGACTTCCATTTTTCGTCGCGTTCGCGATGCATTGTTTTCTATAAATAATTAAAAAACGACTAGTCTTCAAAGATTGTCTTTTATCATAAAAATAGAGTTGATAAAATGTATTAAACACGTGAGAAAACATTTTTGAAAATGTCAATTTTTGCCATTTTTTTTTCATTTAAAATCGTACGAATGTCGAGTTCGCGATCCTGGAAATACCCATATACTATATTCGAAACGATTTCATTTCCGAATGACTACAGAGCCGAATGGTATCGATAGGACCTAATATTTCAGCCATCACTGTGCGTTTTGCACGTTCTTATTCCATATTCACACTGATCACTTCACGTCTTAATTCCCGACCATCACTGTAGCTTTTAAACCATATCGTGTCAATATTTTAGCCACTACTGTATGCAGTTGCAATTCTAAGGCAATTTCGTAATAATCTGCCATGAAATCCATTAATGTTGTATTTATATTTTTTTTAGCTTAAATTATAACTAAACCAAATGAGCTTAATACTTAATTTAATAATTTAAGAAATATTACGTATACGTTATATGCAAAATGTTGGCAAACCAAACAAATTAGCTTAAGGTCTAACATATTATATTATGCTTACACTGCCGACATTTGTTTGGATGTTTTTATATTTGTTTGTTTGTTTGTTGTTTTTTTTTTAAATTTTACAGGCAACCAAACCACGGAGCCACCCAAGCCACCCAGCCAATAAAGCGCTACAGTCTCCCCTCTCCCTCTCTCTCTCTCTTCCTCTCTCTTTTTTTATTTCGCCCTCTCCTTCTCACTCTCCTGGGCTGTAGCATACTTAGTGGCGCTTGGATTAGCTGCGGCTGTGGCGCAACATGTTGTGCCACCCTCTGTGTGTGGCTTCGTTTTATTTGCCCTGTGGTCGTCTCCGGAAGGCAGCGACGATGGGCGTAGGGGGGAGGGCGGAAAGTGCGGTTGGTTTGCTGTTTTTATTTTTATTGCCGCGCTTTCAGCCTGTAATTAGAAATGTAAGCATTGAACAAGTATGCTTCCTCTTTTACCCCTCATGGAGTTAGCATAGGAAAGTGATTTAATTTTAATTATGAGCCCTTTGTTCATTTTAAAATGGTAATTACAGAAAATGCCCAACCAGTTGTTACTTAACCAATGTAAAGTTGTAGGTGCTGTTGTTGTTGTGGTTTTTGTTGTTGTTGCTTCGTGCTTGTCACCGTTTTTCTTGTGGATCCCATTAATTTACAGCACTAAAGTCTCGGCCAGGTAAGTAACCGGTTTTGAGAGCGCACATCTAATACCAAGTTCAAGGTCAAGACCGCAGTCGCAGTGCATCACCAGCAAACAACAACAACAGCAACACAAAGGTGTGACTACCGACAGCACAAACAAAAACAACAACAACAACAATTACAACAACGTTGTCTTGAAAGATTTTTCAATTTGCACAAATTTGCAATGCGGAGACGAAGCGAGAACATTCGAATGTTGTTAATTACGAGTAAGTAAGTACACACAAATATTTATGTATACTAATACTTATATATACTGTGGGTAAGTTAAAACAGCTTTTATATACTTAGAATAGAATGCAATCGAAAGATTTTCCCACGAATTGCCCCATTGCCATTGACTTTGAGACGTCAAGTGCCTTTGAGCTGCGAGAACTTGGCACGATTTTCATATCAATGGCTCGAAGAATTTGTATTTCATGGTTAAGGGTAGTCAACGATGGTGTTTCGTCTTCTTATAGAGAAGAAATTAAATTACACACGATAGTACAATAATTGGTCTCCGTTCCATTAAAAAAAAAAATAATCTTATTATTGAAAATATACATACATTTAATGGGAAAAACCAGAAAGAACACTTCTAATAAATATTACTATGTGTATATGACCTAGAAGATATACATATGTATAAGGTTATTTCAAAAATTTCAACTATTACATTGTTGTTAGGTTGTAATGAAATTTGATATCCTGTCTTTCTCTTATCCGTTAATTAACGTTAATTAATTTTAAGTCTGTCTGAGTCGTCGTTTTATATATTTGATTTTAGAAATCAAGACTAAAATATATATGATCTTTCTACTATTTCAAATATTGTCCTTATTCCAAGTGGCACTTCCAACTTTTATAATCCAAATAATGCATAAATGCTTTTAAGTCAAATACTTTGGAATTATATTAAAAAAAAAGTACGGGAAGTCAAGAAATTTTCTTTGCACAACATGTTCACAACAAAGTCAACAGAACGTTTCTTTTTCTTTTTTGTTGTAGTGGAAACGGAAATCCTGAATATCTCAGGATACTTCCTGACGCTTGCCCTTTTTATTTTGGCCTGACTGTTATTTCCGTTTTGGCAGTTCTTCACAGCTTCCGGCCTGTGAAACTGTGGAAAAACCTGTTGCACCGCCTGCAATTTATGCCATCGTAAAATATTCGGAATTTAGGTATTTAACTTTAATGCCCGTCAACTGGCTGAGGGCCAAACATGGAGAGCCTGCTAACTGGAATATTTTCGGCATGGATGTGCCACAAAAGCTTACCGCATTCACGTTCACATGCACATCTGGAATACTCGCATTCATACATAAATCCATTGCATGGCACACGCGTCGCCCATTAGAGGCAAGCCTGTCATTTTCTCGTCCAACGGAAGTTGACTGTGTTAATGGAATTACATGAATTTCAACTCTGAACCACAGAGAAGCGTGGCAAGCGACATTTCCGCAATAGCTTCTCTCTGTCTGCCTGTCCGTCTGTCTGTCTATCTGTCCTGTGCAGACTCTCGACTCGGACCTATAAACTTTGCCTGGTAAAAGTTTATCATGGCAACCGGAAATGATAATAGCAGCATGCATATACCTCGCACACGGTCAATACATTGACAGACTTATCGCCATAAGGCCTCTTAGCATAATAGTGTCACTGTCTGACAACTAAGTACGATTCACAATGCATTTTTCGCTTTCAGAGTCGAATAAACCAAAAAAGGACCAGCATATAGTTCGTAAATGAAGATATCTATTCTAAATTGTGTATGAATGTGAAAAATGTTATAGTTAAAGATTTAATGTAATTTAATTAAGACTAAGTTTTTTCAATTTATACTCGTTAATGTGGCCTAAAGCCTCGGCAGCTAGCTAGCTATATTTAATACCCCTTGAAAGTTTTAGTAGTTTTTAAGCTTAACTATCAATGTTAATAAATAAATAAATATAGTTAAAGATAAGAAGGGCCTCTTGTATTTTATTTACTAGCCAATAACGTGAATTACATAATTTAACACTTGTAATATAAATATTCAGCTATTTCTAGCTATCTAATTTGATCAAATTAGCTATTGAAGCGCTAAAAATTCTGGCAACACTAGAAGCAACAGCTTTGCATTTGAAAACGAAACTCACCTCGTTAAGTAATTCAACACACCGACGAGCAGCACTGTCAACTCTTTACAGCAAGCGCAGTGGCTGAAACTTAAATTTCTTTGCAACAATTGTAGACAAATGTTTAATAACAATATAAATTGACAAATTCTTACATTTAATAATAATGCATAAGTATAATTGATGGGTGTATTGAGTGTATTTATTCAGAATTCACACTTGTTGTTAAATTCACGGTTGCCACAATTGGCGTTTTTGCGCCAAAACTGGCTCTTTTTTTCCTGTGGGCGCAATGAAACTATTTTTCCTGAATTGGCTCTTTTTTCATCAGAATCAGTTATGTTTTATAATTTTAAGTTGAAGTACATATTTAATTTTATTTAATAACATATGTAATCACTAGTTTAAGATTTATTAAATGCGTGAACTGAAAAAAAAGATTTGGTTCTTTTTTAGTCAATTTGGCTCATTTTTTGTTTGTCTTTGGCTCAATCAGATATTTTTAAGTGGCAGCCGTGGTTAAATTTGAGGGTTAAGAGTGACCAGACTCGCTGCAGAAAGTTAAGGTGAAATCGAAACTGCGCGCTTTTATTTAGTTTTATTTATTTTTATATTACTAGAGCTACGATTTTTGAACAGCCAAAATTGCCAAAATAGCTGACAATATTATGAATATGATGGGTAAGTGTAATAAATAAATAAATGTAAACTCACATGTGGTGTCATTTTGATTTCTGTTGAATATAGCAAAACGTGAGGAAAACACAGATTTTCCCAAGCAACATTTCCTTATACAAAATGGCACCATCTATATAGCCATGTGCCACGCTCCTCGTGGAGGGCAACCGGTGTACACGTCGGTTACGGTAAATGAACCGATTGGCGCTGGATCCTTCGGGCGAGTCTATAAGGCCACGATGAATCAATCGCAACGTTTGGTGGCCCTTAAACAGGTGCTTTTGAGACCATTGCAAATTGAGGACGAGGTGGATTTTATGTGTCACATGGAGGAGCATTGCAACGTTGTGCAACTGTTTATGTATTTTTATGCGCAGTTGGGGAAACCCCCACAAAGGCATATACTCATGGCCATGGAGTATATGCCGATGACATTGTTGGATTATCTATTCCAGCATCGACACGAATCTGTGCCGTTGATTTATGTGCGCATTCTGTCCTATCAATTGTTCCGGGGATTAGCTCATCTGCACTCGTATGGCATTTGTCATCACGATATTAAGCCCGACAATCTGCTCATGGATCCGTTAACCATGAGTCTCAAGCTAGGCGACTTTGGCAGCGCTCGGTTTACTAGCTCCATAAACTTTAATTCCATTGTCTGTTTGCGTAAATATCGTGCTCCGGAAATTCTTGCCAATTGCCGTTCCTATAGCACATCCGTGGATATCTGGAGTGCCGGCTGTGTTCTGGCGGAGATGCTCAAGGGGCAACCACTCTTTGACCACATTGAGGATGATCAGAAGCAGTTGCTGCAGATCATCTGCTTGCTGGGCACGTCGGGACTGGAGCAGGCCACATACTTGACGGAGGCCAGTGGAATAACTCAAGTGGAGCCCGGAACAAGCGCCGACTGGAAGTTCGTGATGGGTTTCTGTCTGCCACCCGACTTGGAGCATCTATTAAATTCGTGCCTCATCTACGATCCAAAAAATCGGATTCTTCCACTTCATGCATGTGCCCATGCCAGCCATGATGAATTGCGCACCATGGAGGCACTGAAAACCCGCATGCCAAATGGTGAGCATCTGCCGCCTCTATTCAACTTTAGTGAGCGAGAACTGAATGAAACCGAACTTGCGGCTGCATCTAGTGCCGAATCACGTGGACGAAAAGAAGTCTAAAGTGGACCAATAATCGAGAGAACTCTTTTAAATATCCGACTATAAGTAATAATAAATAAGACATCATTGGTTAATAAATAAGTAAATAAGTGGTAACGTAGGTTTTGATCTAAGCTTAAAACTTGGGAATCCTTGTTTTCCATGTCATTTGTGTTTTTTATTTACCGCTCAGAACTTTGTTGTTTATTTTCTGCGAAAACTTTTCTCCTTTCATCTTGGCATATGCGTTGTTTTAAAAAAAAAAGAAAGTGTAAAATTTGAATTGTTATAGACACATCCTTGTTTAATATTATTTAATATTTAATTTTCATTTATGAATGCGAAAAGATAAATAATGAAAAACACTTTTTTATTTGTACCTTACGTTTAAGCTTAACGAAATTAAAGATTAACAGTTTGTTTAGATTCTATGGAATCTTTTATAAATTGTATAATTTTATTTAGTTTTTCTCACTGGGCACAAAATATTTAATACAATGAACTACAATGAGCTACAATTTTTAAAAAGTCGCCGTCAACGCGAGCTTTGATCGAGCACGCACTGTGTCTATTTTGTTATTGCAGAATTTCGCTTGTGCGTCTGAGTGGCGCCAGCTCTGTATATATTTTGATTTTGTAAATTCTGTGTTCCAAATATCTAAACAGTGTTCCTGAAATATCAATGCTTTTCGAAAATATTTATGTATGGAGAGATTTCTGAAAACAATATCAAGAGAAACCATTAAATTAATTTGATGTATAAGATATAAAATTATTTAATAAAATTGTTGAAATTTGAAGTAATGGCAGTCAATTTTTGTGCCTGCGAAAATATGTTCAAAATATTAACTCTATCATTTCAGGAACACCGAGATTTGATTCGGTTGTTTTCAAAAAGGAATTGAAAATTGAGACAATTTGCATGAAAAAAGGTAGTACAATTTCCAAATATAATTTCTTCCTAGTTCAGCTTTCCCTACAGAACTTTTTGTTTAATTTGTTTTCAGAAAAAATAGGACGACATGGTCATAGGTCATCCTCCTGGCTCCTGTAAAAGATAATTTTCTTTGAGATATACTATCCCAGACTAGTATTCATTCTTCTTGGTTCCACATTTCTTTTCGAACTATTGAATTTTCATTTCTTTTCTTACCATTTAAGAGGTAAATCTTTAAGAATGAGTCGCATCATCTGAGACTTAAATCTATTTTCTTAGCTTCCATTTCTTACTGTCAATCTAAAACTATAATTTACCATTTCCTTTTATGAACTAATGAAATACTCTCACTCTTTTTACTTACAGATTTCAGTTAGTTTCAGAATAATCATAATATTAGTTTTTGGTATTTCGGTTGACAAACTTTGCCTCGAACTTGGCCATGGGACCCGGAAGAAACCGCTTTGACAATCGAGACCAAGTAGCCTTTGCGTAATACAGAAAAGTCGACCATCGGTTTGACGGTCTCAAAGTGGATTTATTTCGTAGTGAGCTCTCAAAAAGTAAACATCGGAAAAAAGCTAAAGAAATAAACTTGGAGAAAAAACGAATTGATATAATTATTTTAAACATGGAATTGCCGTCGATGGTGGAGCGTGCTGGAAATCGGCTGGTGGTGCGCAGCCTGGTCAGTGGTGCTCCCGTCTATCAGACCCACATGAATTCCACAGAGGTGAACTCCACTGAGAAGCGTCCGAAGGCAGCTGCTCCAACCCATCCACTTGTTGATGCCGAGCTGCTGGAGCGTCATCTGCAGTTGCTCAACAATCGGACAGGGGGAACATTTCCCCAGATGCCCAGGATGGTGTTGCCCACAACCAGAGAGGGAGGAGCCGGAGGAGGAACAGGAACAGGAGGAGGGGCTGATTACAAGGCGCCATCGCCGACACAATTGCAGGTGGAGGTGGCCCGAAACGATGAGGAGTTGCCGCAGTGCAAGATTAGGCGCAACTACAGCTGCACCAGCTGTGCCTTCTTCACCCAGAATCCCCGAAGTCACCTCTCCCATCTGCGGGATGTGCACGGCGAGAAGATTGTGATCAACGAGTGCAAACTGTGTCTCTACGCCTCGCGTCACTTCCAGAAGCTCGTGCGACACATGAAGATGGTGCACGGCTGTTCCGATGACGACAGTGGTGGCCTGTCCGGCAGACGCCACTGTAATCGCGAGGCACGCAAGCGACGCCTCGAGGAGAGCATCGAGTCGCCGGCTGCCGCTGCTGTCGGTGCTGCTGGTGCTGCTGGTGCCTCCGCGGGCATGTTGCCAGCTGGACCATCGCTGAGGCAACTGAAGAGCGAGCTGCAATCTTTGGAGCAGCAGCTGCTGCACAATGTGGAGGCCTTCAATCGCCAACAGCAACTGCAGCAGCTGCAACAATTGGTCTCCCGCAGTGGCAACATCTTCTCCATGGCCTTTGAGTTTCAGCTGTGCATGTTGCCGCCCAATATGCCCATGTCCATGTCCATGCCCATGCCCATGCCCGCTTCCTTGCCCGCCTCCCTGCCCCAGGAACTGGAGGGACGCGAGCCGGAGCAAAGCAGCTCCGATTCCGAGGAGCTTGCCCAGCTGGAGGATTACCTCACACCCGAAGCACTGGATCTGTCCAGCAACGGGAATGGCAACGGCAACTCCGTGGCTCCCTATCAATGCCAAAGGTGCTCCTACAGCACTCCGATCCGAGCACGCTTCAAGAAGCATGTCAAATATCATTCGATGCCGTTGATCAAGTGCTCCTCCTGCGACTTTCACTCGCCCTACAAATGGAATCTGGACAGGCACACCAAGAACCATGGCGCCAATGGCTATTTCAAGTGCAATGTCTGCGATTTCAGCACCAACATTAAGCAATCCCTGACCATACACGAGCTCAACCATCATGTGTCAACGCGTCGTCAGTCTGCACAGGATCAGGAGTCCGTGCAGCAGCTGGAGCCAACGGAGACGGAGGCGTGTCCCAGTCCAGAGAAGGCATCGGAGCCGGAGACGCCGTTGAATGAACTGCCGCCTATCAGCTGCTCGCATTGCCAGCAAATCATGCCGAATGCCATGGAGCTAGTGCAGCACCTGCAGCAGTGTGAGCCAGCATTGAGGAGCAACACAAATCTGGCCAGTGATATGGAGGTCACCGGCGAGGAGGATTATCGTGGCAACGATCTGAGCTACTGTGGCGTGGAGACCGCTCCTGGTTATGGCGAGGTAGATTCCATCAACTAAATCCAAAGCTTTTCCTTTATAAATACATATGAATGAATATTTCATTTCTGTCAGGTCACAGAGCAACTGCAGCCGGAGGATTCGGATGCGCTCAAGAAGGTCTTCAAGTGTCCGCATTGCACGTTTTGGGCAGCCACCGCATCCCGTTTCCATGTCCACATCGTGGGTCATCTCAATCGGAAGCCTTTCGAGTGCTCGCTCTGCTCGTACCGCTCCAACTGGCGCTGGGACATCACCAAGCACATCCGGCTGAAGACCATGCGCGACAAGTCGCATGTCCATGCCCAGGTCCTGATGAATGATGAGACCGGCAGAAGGAACTATGCCAAATACAATCAATATCTGACCCTAATGAAGGTCAGTGCCGAGCAAGCTGCGGATGCCAAGACGATGCGTTGTGGCGAGATGCAGTCGAACAACTCAGAGCAACATCTGTTGGTCCTGCCACAGCCAGAGGAGGAGGAGGAACCTCAGTCGGACTCACTTGCCGCTCTGGACTTAAGTGTTCCCCCCAAGGCGCAGTCGGAGCAGGCTTCTGACCAACTGGATACCAACTCGGATTCCAGTTCTAATAAATCCAAATCTAAGAACTAAACTTATTCCTGGCTTTAAAACCAGTTTTTCAAATATTTAATACCAATATTATAATATAAAATAATAATACTAATAAATTAAAAAAACAGTGAAACTTTGACCAAAAGTCTTAAATATTTGTATTGATATTTAAGAGTTTTGTTTGAGAACTAAAAATAAAAATATATAATTATATATTCAATTAAATTTATTAAAACGTTTGAAAAACGTTAGGAAATTATATCAAACGAGTGGGAAAGGCTATAGTCGAGCTCCCGACTATAGGAGACCCGTTACTTATTTAAATAAATTTAAAATATTTTTTATTGCATGCTTTTAGGCACTTACATTGCTTAAAAACTTTAATCAACCATTACCACCTTTCTATTTGTCCGATCTTGTTGCGTTGAAGAAGGATAATAGGTAATAATAGTAGTTAACGTTAATTAGTAAAAAAAAATCTTAATCAGGGGTGCCACAGAAATCGCATTCGCTTGAATTGAACGAATACAATATCCCCTTTTACTTATTTTTCAAGTAACGGGTATAAAAATGAGTTCTTGGGTCGATCCGGCTGTTGTAGTAATATACATTTTTACTAAAATTGTACTCCAACGAATGGCAATACAACAATGAACCAATTTTTAATTTTATTGAGTTAATTATTAATTTTATTTATTGATAATATTTAACACATAATTGTGATTAATATTTAAGCATGTCATGGTTTATATATTTTTCTGTTTTAATATTTTTTTTTAAATTCGTAAGCCGCTGACTTCTTAGACTTGTACTGATTTATATTTGTCAATCAATATTAAGACGTTACGAGCTATGAAAATTATACAAAATATACATTTAAATAAAAAAAACAGTGTGAACTTTCAACAACAACAAAATCAGTTTCTGTCGAAGGCATCAACGCAATAAGGCTTTTATTTGATTTATTATTATTGAAATTTATTCATCTTTAATATTATCGTTATTATTTGTTAGTTTTATAACAAACTGCTATATGTATTAATTTCTTAAATCTTAAGTCTGTCATGGTTCTTAGATTAAGAAATATGTATTTATTAATATCTTTTTAGTTTAGATTTTGTAATAGTTATTGAAGTTAGTGTGAGAATAGTTTAAGATAAACATACATATAATTTAGTAGTGGGGCTTTTTATAACATTTATGACATTCATATTTATATTTGCAATTTAGCTAAGCTAATTTCGTTTTGGCCTAAAATATAATGAGTAAAATTTTGATCACGCGCTTTTCACAGCAAACATTCCTGTATGAAAAATAATACTATGCATAGTAAGACGACTAGCGGCACCAAGAAGCACATCTCGTCCACGCCAAGCGTTGGGATTAGTTTCCAGAAATCAATAGCGAGATATTGCAACTGCAACAGCCATGGATATGCCCATGCCCACAACTAAGCCGTCTGGCACTGGACGCTCTCAAAGTGTGGCGACTGTCCATTGTAATCATCATCATCGTCAGTATCCGCACGGCCCTGACGAGCCTGTGGCTTGTAGTCCGTCATGGGAACCTCTTCCGCGCCGGGCGGCACCACGATACGTTCCCGTGGCGGCAACAAATCCTCCAGCATCGCCAGTTGCGGTTGTGTGGCAAAATCGTTGGCCGGAAAGATCACCTTAAACTGCACATAGAGATCACCATGATCTGTTGGCTTATTAAACACGGGCATGCCGCTGCTGCGTATCATCTTGATATGATTGTGGCGCAAGACTTCTCCCGGCTGTGTGGTCATGCAAACGTTGCGTCCATCGAGGTGCTTAAAGCAATGGGTGTAGCCACACAAGGCTTCTGTAATATTGATTTGCAAATCCCGCATGTAGAGGTTGGCATGACGACGCTGAAAGACAGTGTGCTCCGCCTGTACGATGACCACATATAGATCACCGAATTCACCGCTGCGCAGTTGATGTCCCTCGTTGGCAAAGGGCAGCTTCAGCATGTGGGGCACACCAGGTTCAATATCCACGTTTCGTTTCATTTGCTGCTCCACAAAGCCGCTGCCGGTGCACAGCTTGCAGCGCATCTTCTCCTTAATGGTGAATCCACGTCCATCGCATGTGGGACACACCTAAAATAAAATTGGACCCAGTTATAATGCTACAGTTGGTCAAACCAAACATACCGCATCAAAGGCGCTTAAACCCATGAAAGTGAATGCTGCAGTGCGTCCAACGCCGCCGCAGGCCTCGCACTCCAGTCGCGCCTCCTTGGGTCCTCCGTCTCCGTTGCACTGGTCACACAGCTTCTGTCGCTTATATTCCACTGGCTTTTGGTTGCCGCCCACATAGATTTCCTCCAGTGTTAGCTCCAGTTTAACCATAATTCTGCCATCACGTCTGCCACGATCGGAGGTGGCGCCACCAAATGGAAACCACTGTGCAAAGAAGTCAGAGGCGTCACTAAAGCCTTCGGCGCCTTCCTGCAATCCCTTTACGCCATAGCGATCGTAGATGCGACGTTTCTCCGGATCCGAGAGCACCTCATATGCAAATGATATTTCCTTAAACTTCTCACCCGAATCGGGATTCTTATCGGGATGAAACTCCTTGGCCAACTTGCGATAATTCTAGTTGAAAGAAACAACAGCTTGAGTAAACAGAGAAGATATAAATTAAAAATAAATAAATACCTTTTTTATTTCCTCCGAAGTTGCATCTTTGGTCACTCCAAGAACGTCATACAAATTTAGCTTGTCCATTGCGAATGCGCGCACCAGCCCCTAAATTAAGAACACATTTTAGCTGTAATAATTTTGTTTATGCTTCTAGGTCTATGACACTAAAATTCCCAGTTCAAATTGCTTCAACTTCGTTTTGTTATTTTCCAAATGTTTCGACGTTTGTTCCACTTTCCAAGGCAACAAACAAAACAGCTGTAAAAACAGCTGATCCGCTCGCTTAAAAGTATGCAATACTTTCTAGCTAATTATAATTTTATCAAATCTCTTCTCCCGCACAAACATTTTAGTTTTGGTATTATTACATTTTTTTGTCTGCTTGATGTTAACTTACTTTAAAAACTAAACTTTGCGACTGCTAAAAATTGTTACAAATTATTTGGTGCTTGCTTGGGCTGGCTGCGCCACGAGCAATCGATTGACGTACTTGCGTAAATGGTCACTTAATATAACGCTTCGCCATTGCCGATTCACTTTATCCAACCATTCTTTAATTTAAAATAATTACGTCTAAAAAAAATTAGGCAAATGTTTTTATATTTATTGGCAGACTTATCCTAACTTGATCAAAGAAATACAAAAATAACTAGCGTTTTGTGTGAATGCCAATTGTTTTCAGTGTGACCAAATACTATGCAACAAAAAAACCCCATGAGTCATCGAAGCACGTAGACATTTTTGAGTACACGTTGGGCGTGGTGAAATTTAATGATTTATTCCAACGTTTGCTCTGGGCATATTGGACGTTTTGTACGTCATATCATCGGAAAATTTTCCAGCGATTACGTACAAATTTTTACGAAAATAATTAATAGAAATGCAGTAAAAAAATTTTCTAAATATAAAAAAATCGTATAAATTCGAAATAAATGTGCTTGAATAAAAAAATTGGGCCTAATTGACAACTGGAAACATTTTTTACGCAAGTAAAATGGACGCAAAGTAGAGACGTAAAAATTTTGTGTGTGTACCAACGAAAGAGTGGAGAAAACGGAAAGCGTGAAAGCAAAAAGAAGAAATCGAAACAACTCGATTGTGGTGGTGTGCTGTGCGTGAGAGAGTGTGGCAAGAAGCAGACGAGGCAAATACGGGTGAAAAACTGTGTTGCGCCTGGAAAAATTATGGAAAAGTATGAGGACATGGACATACGACTTGGCCATATCAACGCCAAAGAGCTTGCGGATGTCTGTGAAGTTAATGTACAACACAACGATGATGGATTAATTATTTTTGAGCGATCACAAACAAATTTCGATTTTGGCGCTGAAATTCTGTCAACAAACATGAAGCCAGCAGCAACAGCAACAACATCATCAGCGGCGGCGACGCCAGCAACAAGCGAACCGCAACTAAAAGCAAATAGTGAAATCAAAACAAAAACATTGCCTCAAATGGGAGAACAAGAAATTGGCGCCAATCAAAATGCCAAAAAATTAACACACGAATCGGATCAAAGTTTACAACAAAAACTAATGGAGAAATCCTTCTCCGAGGCCGATGAGGATGATGAAGACGACGAGGACGAAAATGAAGACTACAAATCGAGGTATAAATTATTAAAATTATTGAATAAAAATAAAATTTGTGATAAACATACTAAATTATTTTTATAATATTAGCTGTAATAATCAATTAATATAAAAATATTTTATTTTCTAAAAAATATAAATAGAATTGAATAATTATGGAAATTTTTAATAAATATAAAACTTGAGAAATACACACTAAAATATTTTAAAATGTTTTCGAAATATATGTAAATATTTTTGTCAAAATGAAAATTTGATTTGAAATGGAATGAATATTTATTTCTAGCTGGGCAAACAGCGATGATGATGATGACGATTCTTCCAGCTCGGATTGCTCCTCGATAAGCGAGACCGATTGGAAGCTGCGTTGGCAACAACAACGAGAGTTTTACACAGGACGAGGACATGGGATGCCACGCCAGGTGATTGCCAGTATAATGCCGCACTTTGCCTCCGGTTTGCCGGCGGACATCGATGAATCGGTGCTGTGGGATTATCTGTCACATCTGCTCAATGAGCCAAAGCGGCGCAACAAATTGAGCAACGTGAACACTTTTGACGATGTCATCGAGCTGGTGCAAAAGTCCGAGAAGATCATTGTGCTCACTGGAGCTGGCGTGTCCGTCTCCTGCGGCATACCCGATTTCCGTTCCACCAACGGCATTTATGCCCGTTTGGCACATGACTTTCCCGATTTGCCCGATCCGCAGGCTATGTTCGACATCAACTATTTCAAGCGTGATCCACGACCGTTTTACAAATTCGCCCGAGAGATATATCCCGGCGAGTTTAAGCCCTCACCGTGTCACCGTTTCATCAAGATGCTGGAGACAAAGGGCAAATTGTTGCGCAACTACACACAGAACATCGATACCCTGGAGCGTGTCGCTGGCATACAGCGGGTCATTGAATGCCACGGCTCCTTCTCGACAGCCTCGTGCACCAAGTGCAAATACAAATGCAATGCGGACGCACTCCGTGCTGACATCTTTGCCCAGCGAATTCCCGCCTGTCCACAATGCCAGCCGAATGTTGAGCACAGCGTCGATGCCTCAGTTGCCGTCACAGAGGACCAACTGAAGCAGCTCGTCGAGAATGGCATCATGAAGCCCGACATTGTATTCTTTGGCGAAGGTAAGCTACCATTTTTGTATCCAAAGCTGGAAATTCAGATTCAAAACTGCTTTCAATTATTTAAGTTTAATCTTCCATTAATTTTTAAAAAAAAATAATCAGATTTAGCTTATTAATTTTATTTAATAAAATAATTAGAAAAATAGGAAACTCAACTATTTATAAATTGTTGGGAATTTCACAACCACTACATATGGGTAATTCTCTCACGCATTCAAAGTGAAATAAAACATGTGCCAAGACTTTATTTTATTTTGACAAAAGGCGAAACTTATAGGTCTTGATTAGCACTATTATTGGTGCTAAGGTTGATTTTGGGCAATTGCTCGTATTCAAGATAATTAAAAAAAAAACAAGGCATTCGCACGCGACTCAAATAGAAGTAGTTTTTTCGGCGACCAGTTCTAACACTGATTTCGGCAAAACGTGAACGAATATTTTGATGAAACTAATTTTAAAATGTAATGCATTGATGTATTATATCTAAAAAATGTTTTTTGTTTGATTTAAAAATATTAAGTAGATTTTTTTTTAAATTTTATTTGAATTACTGTCGCACGTGACATGTCGCATGCGACATTTTGTTTCAAAATATATTTATGTTGTTTCTGTCTCTCATTTCTTAAATTATATATCGAAAACAGCTCAAAAAACTTAATTAAATTAAACTTTTAATATATTTCTTTAAATTAAAATGCTTCATGCTACAATCTTACTATCTTACTTTGTGTAATCGATTAGAACACAAACGATCCAATTTTTAAGAAAAACGGCAAAAATATAGAGAAAGTGAATTTATTCCAATGTAGAATCTATATGTTCATCCTATTGAATTTCTTCAAGCGTATATTGCTTAAATAAATAATTTACGTTTTTGGCATGGTTGACATTTCTGTGGAAATGCCCATATTTAGTTAAAATTTTCGCTAACGGACGCTTCAGACGAGCACTTTTTCACCGACACTTTTTGTTAAAAAGCGGCTTTTCCGTGTCCGTATCGCTTACCATCGCTCACCGATGGAATAGAACGTGTTCTATTTCCATCGGTGAGCGTCGGTTTTTCACCGACGCTTTGAAATTTTGTGTGGTCACACAACACGGACAGCTTTTTGACAAAAAGTGTCGGTGAAAAAGTGCTCGTCTGAACCGTCCTTAACTCTAATTATTTAATTGGTAATTTCACTACTGCTTAACTCTTAGTTAATTATATTATTACTCAATAATTAGCTAATATTTTCACTTCATCGCTATCAAAATTTAGTTGAGAATTTTTTGTAAATTTCTTGATTCGAGTAATCTTAGACTTTTCATAAATCTCTTAACTTTTGCAGGATTACCCGATGAGTATCACACGGTGATGGCAACGGATAAAGACAAATGCGATCTGTTGATTGTGATTGGATCATCGTTGAAGGTGCGTCCCGTCGCCCACATTCCCAGCAGCATCCCGGCCACAGTGCCGCAGATTCTGATCAATCGCGAGCAACTGCATCATCTCAAGTTTGATGTGGAACTGTTGGGCGACTCTGACGTCATCATCAATCAGATCTGTCATCGTCTGTCGGCCACTGGTTCCCAAACTGGTGACAACGATTGGCGGCAGCTGTGCTATGATGATGGTGTGCTGCGCGAGTCCAAAGATCTGCTGCCACCAGCTGAGTATCTTCATCACCATCACCTCAGCCATCATCATCATCATCATCGACACTGCAGCTCGGAGAGTGAGCAGCAGTCGCAGCTGGACACGGACACACAATCATTGAAATCCAATGGATCTGCTGATTATATGCTCGGCTCCTCGGCAGGCACATGCTCCGACAGCGGCTTCGAGTCTTCCACATTCACGGCGGTGCAGAGCAAGCGGCCGCAGCAGACCACCACAACCAATGCCGATGATCGTGCTGCCATCGAGCGCATCAAGAGCGATATACTCGTGGAGCTAAACGAGACGGCGTTGAGCTGTGATCGCCTTGTCGCACCAGCGGCAATCGGAGCCAGCGCCAGCAGCACCACGGCCAGCTATCGTCACCTCTCCATTGACTCGTCCAAGGACAGCGGCATTGAGCAGGGCGAGTTCTCCAATGCCAGCAACAACGAAGTCACCTCCGCCGCCGCCGCCATCGCCAGCCATGCAAATGTTGTGCTGGAAACAAAGACAGCAGCTCCCAGCTTGACTCCAACGCCGCCACAACGTAAGCGTCAAACTACGGCGGAACGCCTGCAACCTGGAACATTCTACAGTCACAGCAAGAACAGCTCGTATGTCTTTCCCGGAGCGCAAGTCTTTTGGAGCAATGACTTTAGCGATGACGACGATGATGAGGATGATGACTTGGTCGGCGGACGTGGTGGCGATATCTTTGGCAATGTTGTGGCCAGCGATGAGGAAGCCTGCGATCTAAATGCCGTTCCCTTGTCGCCGCTCTTGCCGCCTTCATTGGAGGCCCACATTGTCACGGACATCAGCAGCGGCGTCACAGTGGATGCAACAGCTGCCCCCGGCTGTGCCAGCAACAGCAGTCCCAGCAATAAAAGACGCAGCTCTGCAGAAATTGTGGAACAGTCAACAGCTGCTGAAGATGATTGCAATTCCCAAGCGATTGAATCTGAGACACCGCCAATAAAGAAGCGACGATCCAGCGTGGGTCCAACAACAACAGCAACAGTTGCAGCATCACCAACAACAACAACATCAGCTGCTGCTGCTGCATTAACAACTGTATAAATGTTGATTCAATGTCGGCTATTAATTTAATATTTATTTATATGCCCTGGTTGAGGATATGATAAGTTTTGTGCAAAGAATGTAACTGTCAGAAGTATATAAATACATAATCTCGATCAGAGTCGGCATAGCCTGGCCCGGTCCGTTCGTCTTTCCAAAAAGATTGAGTTTATTAAAAGGTTCCAAAATCGAATAACAAGAGCAATTTAAATGCAAGGCACTTGCTGAGTATCTAAGTACCTAAGAAACCAGGACCAGGGTATCTCGCAGTCGAGCACTCTCGACTAAAGCTTTCTTACTTGTTTGTAATGCATTCTCTTTCATTGGACTCAAGTGAACCAAGTCTAAAGAAGCTCAAAACCCAACAGAAAACGGGGCATCCCCATTCATAAATTCTTAATTATCCATTCGCCTTTTGATACTTCACATTTTGCACATTTTTTAATTCATATTCAGGATGTTTTATTCTCGCATTCATATTCTACTAAATCATATTCCTATTCATATTTATTTGTCTACCTTGTGTATGTAAATGTTTAGTATTTGTATGATTATATTATATATATATTATATTAAGTTGTTATTGAGGCCTTTATTAGTAGATAAACCAAGGGAAACTTTCAAGAGAAATTCAACTTTTAGCGCAAATAGCCTCAACTTTCTTCTATGCACACATAAATATATACTACATTTATATATATTTAGGCTAAGTATTGAATTATATACACACACATTTGCATAAATAAATATGTTATGTGTATTAGTAATTAAGAGCTGGACAAAATACCCTGTATATAGGCATCTTTGTATATGTGTACTTCTATTATTATTATTATTATACTATTATGTTTCCTTAAGCTCTTATTAACGGTTATGGCAGCTACATACATACATACATTTATGTACATAATTATTTACATATGCACCCATTCTTCTAAACACACACACTCACACACAGAGAAGCTTACACAGAGTCAATGAGTAGCATTGTTGGTGTGCGTGCTAAAATGTTTAATCAAAAATTTAGCATAATTATCAAATATATATTAAAAAAAAAATACTATAAATAGCCACCAAACGTAAGTGTAAATTAGACACTAAGCTTTAGTTGTAATAAGATTGTATTAATATCAACAACAAAATTAACAATAATAATAATAAACCAATCTATTGAAAGTTGTTGAGCAGCTACAAAAAATTTGTGGGTCAATCGTCAATTGGAACTTAATCAGGTGTGGGCACTAAGAGAGGAGCTCATTTCCAACATCCACTTCAGCGAACAGAATCCACAAGTAAACATTTTCCTGACAGCGAAATGGTTAACAGAGATTTCATTAGCCGGCTTGTTTAACAGAAATGTTATTCACAAGCAATCGTTAAATCTGAATCGCGATAATCAACTGAATAAAGTAAAAAAATAAAACGATGAAATTTCGTTATAGTTGCAATTTTGAATTCGTTTTTATTAGGTATATGTTTTAGACATTAACTGATACCTTAAGCATATATCTCTAGATACAATGGTAATCTAATTTTAAGGTTGCCTTCACTTGAAGTACTTATTTATTTTATAGTACGCGCTTAATTCATGGATTTATTATAAACAATATACGCTGCAATTTGTTGGGGCCTTTTTGTTGATTTGTTGTCTTACGGACTAGGAGCGGCTGATCTCGCTTAACTGGATGCGTTTTGTTTTTGAGATGCTGCCTGGTTTACTGGCGACTATGTGTGTATATGTTTATCTACATATGTATGTATATTGTATTTTCAATTTCGATTTGTTGCTATTATAAAAATATGTGGGCTTTTAGTGTATGATAAAAA
Source organism: Drosophila suboccidentalis (assembly GCA_037043435.1). Classification (NCBI taxonomy): domain Eukaryota; kingdom Metazoa; phylum Arthropoda; class Insecta; order Diptera; family Drosophilidae; genus Drosophila; species Drosophila suboccidentalis. The sequence continues at coordinate 142,344 of JBAMBK010000675.1, read as the reverse complement.
TGTATTATCCCAATTAATAGAAACTCTGACTGATAACATGAGCGTACACTAAAGACTATTACGGCGATAAGTATATATTTATTCATATATATATTTATATATATGTATATCTAGTTATATAACGCGATGTGAGACTTGAGTTAGTTATACAATCTGTATATGGATATTGAGTCCATTATAGGCAACGTATGTGTTTCGATTTCAAGTGCTAACAAAATACTGTATTTTTATATATACAGCTGTATAGAATCATATGATAATATGCACGTGTAGATGCGTGCGTCTATCGGTGATAACACTCGTATTGTGTTTTCCTTTTCTTCGTTTTGAAAAAAAATGTATAATATAATTAAATACGACTACGCTTGGCTTTGTTAAACATTGTTTCGGTTTCCCTTTCTGTTTCTGATTGGAATCGAGCTTGATTCCGCACTATAAAAATGGTGATTTGTTGGTCTTGTGTGATCTGGCCTTGCTGGGATTTATCTTGCACTTGAGTTGCGCAATCAGATCAGAGATTTTGAGCGCAGGTCCCACTTTCATGCCCAACAGTGGCATTATGTCATCCTTGGTCAATTGCATGAGACGCTTGCCATCGATCTTATTGCGGCTAAAGGTGTCACAATGTGCGGTGCAATCGTTAACTCGCAGAAATTGCGATACATCATAGACATTCCATGAATCCGGCATCAGCTCCAGTTGCGCCTCATTCGAGTCGATGTCGGCCAGACGCGGAATGTACTTGCTGTTTGTCACGGATGAATTCTGTTTCGAAATAAACCAATAATAAAAGCTGATTAAATTAAGTTTAAGCCATTAATTAGAAAAAGGCTGGATGAAAGTGAGTATGTGGACAGTGTGTGTCTTGAGGTGTTTGGATGTTGAGGTCAGAGCTGGGAATAGTGAGTTATATTGGTTTTCATTAAGTTATAAAGTGGTATTCAATTAAATTAATCAAACTTCTTAACTCTAGTTAACTTCTTATGTGCATTATTTAATCAATCAAGTGATTCTAATAATGATTTAGGGATATTGAAAATCATACAAGTTTTGTGGTGTTGAAAATTCGGAATAAATTTTTAGTGGTGATACAACTGATATCAAAAATAAAAGCTTGGTTGATTAGAAAATAAATTCACTATTTCCAGCTCGAGAAACTGTTGCAAGTACCAAAATAACAGTGCGTAAACATAAGTTAAGTTATATACAAATTGCATTTTTGATGAATTCCCCTGTTTGTTTTTCTATTCGAATTTTATATACAAATGGTATGGCCAACGAGCGGATAGGCGGGCGTGCGGTTGAGCAGGCGAAGAGGCGGGCGGGCGGGCGGTTGGTTGTTTGATTCGACAAGCAATTACGCACTATTATCCCCAAGTACTCACCGCAATGTAGCTAGTGGCTTTGCGACCCACAGTTGGTGGCGCAGGAGATTTAGTAGTGGAAGATTTCTTTACCATTGTTTTGCCGGCTATTGGAGCTACCGTGCTGCTGGCTCCTGCTCCTGCTCCCGCTCCCACTCCAGCTGCAATTCCTACCACAGCTGCTGCGGCCATTGTTCCAAGCTGTTCGGAGTGTGTGGTCGACTGTTCGGACATGTGACTGGTGCTGCCATCGCCATCGAGATCTTCTTCGGCAACGCCATCCTCTTCTTCCTCGTCCTCGGGCTGGTTGTTCTCATAGAAGGCGGGATTGTGATGCTCCGGCTTTAGTTCCAGCTTGATGCTCAGCTTCGGCAAATGCGGCGTCGTTTTCAGTGCAATCGTTCGCGGTTTAACTGCGGCTTCTGCAATTATAACAAATAATAATATTTAAATGGCAATTTCGAATAGATTTGTACGATTTACTCACCCGTCTGCATATTGTTGTCATGTGGTTGTTGCTTATTGCTGGCAGCGCCAGTTGCTCCATTGCCGCCCTTCTTAGTCTTGCGTTTCCTTTGCACCTTCGGCTTGGGCGCTGGCTTAATCACCTGTTGATGCGAGGCCCGTGGTGGTCCCTCCAGTTTGTGGCCGACGAGCACACACCAGCCGACGGGATAAATGTCAGCTGACTCACAGTCCAGCCATTGATCATACTCATCGGTCCAGCCATCAAAGTGCACCTTGAGCAGACGACCAACGACACGTGCCACGGTTGCCACACACACCAGCCGAGGGTCCATGAGATCAGCGCATTCTAGGCTCATTCCCGTCTCAAAGCCATGATCCGGCACCATGCGATGGAACAAGTGTTGACCAGCGGCCAAAGCGCCCGTGTCGCGTAAGTATCCCTCCCAGGTGAAGGTCCGTGCATCGTAGCCATTGGGCGGTGTCACAGTAATGTTATTGGAATCACAGAAGCCAGCGGGAAAGATGCATGGCGACTTCTCATGGTAACAGAACCTGAAAGCATCAAAAATATACGGTTTCGATATGTTCATGCCGAGATTCTTTACGCAGTCCGGCTCACCAATCTGACCCTGAGGCATCCGGTTGATACGAATCGATGCGAATCATCATGTAACCAAATTTCAGAACTGCCATCACAGTGGCTGGACATATCGAGGACAGGTTAAGTGGATCAACTGCCTCCAGTTTCATGCCCTCCATAAATCCATTTGTTTTGCCATCCAGATAGTATTCATCGAAGGTGAAGTTCATCTTGAAAAGCTCTATGGTGGCATCGTCTTCGTGTACCTCAATCATGGCCTCTCGACCCGCTGAAAAGGAATACAATTAATTTAGTATTTTTGTGAAATATAATATATGTATGTATTTGATCTTACCCAACATGCGCTCCAGGTAGTCTTGGGGTGCAGCTAGATTATGGCCAACTGTGGTGGCCCAGCCGACGGGGTGAATGATGGGCGAATCCTCGTGACACCAGAAGCCATCGTCGGAATCAAAGTAGCGCAGGAACAAGCGCTTGCCCACAATCTTGGTGACTGTTGCCAGGCGCACCTGGGAGATGCGATCCTTGTCCACGCACTCGAGATTCAGGCCAAGACGAAAGCGCGATTGCAGGCTATCGTTGATCTTATTATAGAAATTGGATGGCAATGTGCGTGCGCCGGACAATCTGCCGACAAGGAAATCCTTCCAATCCTTGTACTTATGCTCTATGGTGCGGGGCGGTATCAATGGCTTGCCACGTGTGGCACACCAGCCAACCGAATGGACTTCGGCATTGCAGAGATTCACCCAAAAGTCATGGGAGTCTGTATCGAATCCCTCGTAGCTCATCAACGCCTTGTAGCCCTTAATCTCGAGTATGGTGGCCACCCAAAACGATGTGGGCGTCTGTCCCGGCTGTATGATCTCAATATTATCGCAATCGGTGTTTTCCACCTCCACCTTCATGCCCACGCCGAGATTGTCCCACACCTCGTAGCCAGGTGCGTGTGGAAAGCAGGTAACAGGCGCTGCAAAGAAATTCTCCTTTCCCAGCCGTTGCAGCCAATCATAGGAGTGCGTCGGATCATACATTCGCCGTCTTATGCTCAAAATCTTTTCCATCTGCGGACACGGAGCTGGAAGACGTTCGTATTTGGGTATCTGTGGCAGATCATCCTGTGGAAAGACATCCCGAAATAACCTCAACGCCTTTGGCGTCGGCGCTGCATTCAGAAACTGATTGCCACTTGAGTTGTTGGCTTGATGAACGATGCCATCACTGCTGCCACTGGCTTCAGCCGGCGGCGCAGCAGCGTCTCCGACAGCGCCACCATTTAATGCTGCAATTGTTTCATCCGTTGCCATCTGAACGTTATTGGCGGCGGCATCGCCGCCCAACGACATTGGCTCACCAAAACCATTTAGTTGTGTGATCTTTGACTGATCCGTGATACGAAAACGATAATTGGCATTCTTGATATGTGCCGCCTGCAATGTCAGCTCAATGTCCGACTGCTGTTGTTGCTGTTGGTGTTGTTGTTCCTGCTCCGGATCCGATGCAATACTTCCAACGCCATCCAATGCCGTTGACGTCGTCGTCTCTGTCATCTCAAGGGCAGATGCTGGCGAATTGCTGGCCGTATTCGGTGCATCCATTTTGCTATTGAGCACCAGAGAATACAGCTCACCACGGGCACAGGCCATGCTGCAGAAGCGACGGGATTTCGTGTAGAACGTGTGCTTCACACCGATGGCACCGCAACGTTCACAGACAGCTGTGGAGTGGACAATATCATTCCGGATTAGTTGCACGCCAAAAAATAGACTTGGTTGACCTGGTCCACTAAACACAAACATTTCGCATATGTACATTTATTCAAATGGGATCGTTTCATCAAGAGATACACAGTAAGTCAAGTAATTGTTTTGACAAATAAACATATTGGTTATTTGTGGAACAGAGATACAAGAAGAGCTGGGATCGTAACTATTTAGTAGTCTCAAATATTATTTATTTTCTGGATTTTTTTATTAATAAATTTAAAATAATTTTAAATCTCCAATCTACACTGGTCGGCATATTTATTTTGACAACATTTAAAGTAAAATGTACCCAGAATTTGAACCTACTTCATGTTCATTTTGGCATCAATGGAAAGATCATTTCAATCCCTTTTGAATGATATAAATTTAAAAATGACTTTTTTGTATGAAAAGGAGGAAAAAGGTCACTATTAGAATAGTTTGAAGAGTTTTATTCTTTTTTCATTAAAACATTTTTTTTTTAAATCGAGGAAAAAAGTTTGAAAATAGACCTTTACAAAAATCAAAAATTTCACTGGCTACTTAATGGGTTAAGGAAAATTTTCTATCATTCAAAAGGGATTGAAATGACATTGATGCCAAAATGAACATGAATTAGGTTTAAATTATGGGTAGATTTAACTTAAAATGTTGTCGACCAGTGAATATCAAAAAGTTTTGAAATAATAATAAAAGTTTAATTTTTCACAAGTCGTATTTAGAATTTATATTTTTTAAAATTCAAAATAAGAGTTAATCTTGTATTTTAATTATAAAAATTTTAAGGAAACTGGTGTTTGTGATTATTGACTTACATTTTGTGGGATCTCGATAAAAATCTTTTGTTTTTTTTTTTAAATTCTATTTTCAACAATCGAAAACATTCTTATAAATGTAACATATGTATTTTCTTAAGAGAATATGACCTTCTGTGAAATGTTGTACATGTTCAGTGGAGTTGGGCCATTAGCTTAACAACAATGATAACTATGCATGACTACCTGCTCAAATCGCAAGCCCAAACCCAAATCCAAACCCAAATTCAGAAATTCGTTAATAAATCATGGCAATTAGTTTGGTTTTGAGAAATAATATTATTAAAGTATTTAAATCATAGTATAAGGTGAAGGTAAGTGAAAACATACCCATGCCATCTTTCTGTATCGGAATTACCGAGGGATCAATGTTGCCCTTGTAGGCGATCGGTGTCTTAAGCACAAGTCCTGGCCTGTTCACTGGCTCGATTTTGCGAGTCTTGCGCTGGGCACGCATGGATGAGCTGGAGCTGGTGCTGGTGCTGGCATTGACACCTTTACCACAGTTCGAGGACATGCCCTTGGAACTGACCGCGCCTGTCGCATCCTCGCAAGCAACTAGGATATTGGTAAAGGCATTGCCACTGCCGGATACACTCATGCCAGGCAAAGATGACGCTGCCGATGCATTGATCATGGCATGCGTGGTGCCCAACAGTTTATGATGCAGTAAACCATCACCGAGGGGCACGAGCAGATCATGATTCTGCATATTTGTCATGCACGATGAGGAGGATTGTGATATGTCCTTGTCCGAGGAGGTCATAAAATCAGTACCATCATATGAATTGTTATCCTCATTCATCATGACAAAGTCATCGATATTGATGATCTCCTGTTTGGGCTCCAGATCAGACATGCCACCACTGGCGCCGCCATCATCATAGCCATCATCCAATTGGCCATAAACCTGCTGCTGATCATCCTCAAGCGCGGATGAGCCGACACCCATCAATGCAACGCCGCCACCATTATTCCCATCATCGCCATCCATGACTTCGGTATAATTTTGAAAGACAGCGGCCGCTGCCGTTTGTTGCAACAACTGGTGTTGCAATCCGCCCATATGGGCAAAGCCATAAAGGTTGTTTGTGTTTGTGGCAATAAGTGTTCCCGGCTGCACGCCCAATGCCGCAGCAGCCGCAGCAGCTTGTCCCGTGAAATCCCCCCCAACAATGCTCATCATTGGATTCATATCCTTTACCAGATTTAGTTGTTGTGGTTGATTTGGTAGTGGTGGTAATGATGGTAAGTTGTTGTTGTTGGTAGGTTGGATGTGTGTTGAGTTTGTTGTTGTTGTTGTGGATATTGTGTTGAGTTCAATTTGAAATTGGCAGTTGGATACAGTTGATAGTTGAATGGATACGGATACGAATACAACGTAACCGAAACATAAATCATAGAAAAGAAAGTAGAAGAAATAAGTAAACAAATTCCAATTTTCAACTAAAGCAGAAACACATACAAGTAAACTAGATTCTTCATATACATACATGCATATGTAAAGGGTGATTCTTAATGAGTTTATTTTAATTTTTGAAAACAAATTTAAATTTGTGATTTTAACGACTTTTCCAATTTTTAAGATTTCGATATTTATCTGACTTTTAAATGATATAAAATTTAAATTGTTATTTAATAAACGATTTATTATTTTTCATTTTCAATTTATAATTAAAATATTTGTAATATATGTAAAAGCATTGAATTAGTTAAATTTTATTCATTTTTTTATGAGAGATTGTATAAAAATCTTTATCTTTAAGCTTTTGCAGAAAGAAAGATTCATTATTAGTATTTATAATAATACAAAGTTTGTTTTAATTGTTGTAGATTTCTCTATAAGAAAAAATACCAGCAAAGTATTTGTATTCAAGTAAATAACAATTGGAATCAATCAAATTTATTATTTTTGCTCAACAAACAGTAACAAACACCCTTTAGACATATGAAGTAATACGTATATAATATACATAAATACATGGCCAATTCCCAAGTAAATATTAACCTACAGAATTTGGGTTTGTTTAGTCGAGAGATTGGCAAGCAGGGGAACGGGAACGCAATAATATATACAGCAGAGAGAGAGAGAGGGGAGTAACTTACCAATGTTGGCTGATGTGTCATATCCTCCATAACCGAGAGACCGACGGTTGAGTGGCCAAGCAGAGTAGCTGCATCCTCCAGTGAAATGCGCTCGGAATTGTACTGGCTACTCATCCACATCATGCGCAGCTCGGCCGGATTCATTGTATATATTTTATGTTATTATTATTGTTGTTGTTGTTACAGTCGATCAGTTGTTGATAATTGTTTTGCCAAAAGTTAGCTAAGCATTTGAGTGGAAATGCACATAAACACAGACACACTAGTCACAAGCACGGACAGTCAGTCAGATTGGCAAATAAACAGGCTCCTGTATTTGCAGACCATATGGACGGTCTACGGCGACGACACAGGCGCCTGTTTCTGTTTCTGCTTCTGTTTCAGTCCCGCTTCTGTTTGTATCTCTGTTTCCTTTTTGCACGAAACCAAAATGCAGCTGCTGCCACAATATTAAAGACTTCCGTCTGCCTGCTCACTGCATTAAAGTTCTCCGCAAATCACTTGTGTTTAATGTAATGTTTGGTATTAACCCTATTATTTGGTTAGGTTTTGGTTCTTTTTTTTACGATTTACACTCGCTCAAAAAGTCAATGAAGCGCACCGTGCGCGCAGACGACGAACGAACACAAAAGAAAACGCACAAATGTCCCTGTTGCAGCGGAAAACTTACATTTTTGTACAACAAATATGTAGTTTCTTTATGTAGTTTGTTGTGCTCACATTTACTGCTTATTTTTATTAGGCGTTTTTTTATTAATTAAACAATTATCCAAGTTTTGGCATTCTTTTACGCGCAAATTTTTATGCCAGTATTGCGATGATTGGTGATGCGTAAACCCAATTTGTGTGATATTTACCGATATATTTGGCAGTCTGTGAATCGCGTGGACCAGCCAGTGTTGCAAAACAACTCACGTCAAATAAGACTTGAACATGCATCGGAAAGAAAATCAAATTAATTAATAAAATGCTTATTTAAATCTGAAATAGCGTTACAATAAATGGTTTTCTTATTGATTGATACTAGTTTTCGGTTGTTAAATATTATAAACTATTAAAATTCCAATGACCTGAAGTTGATATATAGTTTTTATAGTTTTGTTTTGAAATGTAAGTTCATTTTTAATAAATTTAATAATTACAGTTAATTGTTGGGAATAATTTGTTGTATGGAAAACGGCCAAACTTAAAGTAGTTGATAACGTTACACATATCGATAATATGTTCCAGCCCTGATTAAAACTGACATTTGCCAACACTTACATTTGGGAAAGAAAACAATGAAAACGAAAATAAAAAACTAAGCAATAATAATAAACATTGTGTGTAAATAATAGAAAATGCCTGAAAGTGCATTGCCAGAGCCAATCCGTGCTACTTTAAACGGCAGCACGTTTGGCCAACGAAGAGAGGACATCTTTCGACGACTGCAACAAACTGCGCAACAGACAAGTCTAAATTATAGTGGTAAACGCGAGCTAGCCACAGAAAATGACGATGTGGTGCTGGAGTTGTGCGAAGCCCTAGAAGAAACTTTCGGATACGGACTTCGCCAAACTATGAACGTATCGCTGTCGGCCGTCAGTTTGTTTCAAAACATGCACGAGATCGTACTAGGTGGAAATGGTGGCGGAGGGGGCGTCAACAGCAATAATGAAACAACATTCTGGGATTTTTGCCAATCGCACTTGACGCCACACGAACGTCAACGCTACGAGGGACTGAAGCAAATTTGGACAAAACAAGGTCGTGGACGCGCCTTTATACGCGCTATGCTAAATGAGAAGCGTCTGCTAAGCTACGTGTTAACCTGGCTAAGTGATGAGGCTCAAATGCAACGCTTTTACACACCTTGGTCTCTGTTACTGAATGAGGAGGCAGCCAAGAAGTTACCCGAGATTCTGAATAGCCTCCAAGATGTACTCTTTGCCCTGAACGTTGAAAATCCGGAACTAAATGCACCGAGACGCCATACAGTACAATCAGTTAATATCGTGAAAGAGGAGCCCATTATATTCTCACCTCAGCCCGTGCCTGTGGCTGTGCGCAAGCCAGGCCGCAATGCCTCCGCTGTTGAGAGGCCCATTGCATGCGCCACATCAACGGAGGATCTCTTGGGCGCACTAAGTCCGCGGGAAATGCTAGAAGTCCAGCAGATTATATCAAAAGACGCCGTCGAACAGGAATTGTTGGAGCAGGCGATAAATATACTTCCCATTAATGTAACGCCATGTGATCCTATTGGTCCAGAACTGGAATTTCTCAAGACGCCACTACCCGATGTTTATCCAGCAAACCAAGACCTGGACGCAGAGCAGGAACAAGCCATGGTGGTAGCTACAAAAAATGCTACTGATCAGGAACTCTTTGAGGATCGCAGCGATACGTCTTCACAATGGAGCAAGTCATCATCCTCGGCCAATGGCTTCGGCAACAGCCAGCAGACAGCGGCGATGGAGGATCAAGTAATGCTATTAAACGAGAAATGTGCATTGCTGGAAACACGCGTAGCTGAGTTGACCCTACAAAATCGGCAATTGGTTCGACGCCTCACCAAGCAGTTCAATGAGACTGGCATCGATCCGGAGTCATCTTTTTGCTCCAACTTTCTGATAACCATTCCACAGGTGAAACTCGTCAAAAATCATCGGTCGGGGTCACACTACGTCTATGAGGTTCACATAACGATGCGACAGCGGTTGGAGCATTGGACGCTATTTCGACGCTATAGTGAATTTAATAAGCTACATAAATCTCTGCTTCGCACTCATCCCAGCATCAACTCGATCGAGTTTCCTCCGAAGAAGCATTTTGGAAATATGAATCTCGTCTTTGTCGAGGAGCGACGACAACAACTGCAAATCTACTTATTAAATATTGTGGAGACATTGCCTAAGGTGGAGGCATGCAAGTCCAAAGCGGAGCTACAAAAAGCGTTTCCATTCTTTCGGGAGCGATAGCACATATGAAATCTAAAACGGATCAAAACGGGTCAAAAAAAAATGACATTGAAAGTATTTTGATGTTTATTAAAAAAAGTGTTTATTTAGTTGTATAAATGGGGAGCCGGCTTTGTAAACAGTCACCAAGTGCTGATAATTATTGATATTAAATAAATATTTAAGTATTTCTCGAAGAGTTCAGAGTATTTTTGTAATCTGTAATAAATTCCAAGATATTCACATCAATTTTAACATGGCAATTGAAGATCAATTTTCCGTTTGAACAGCTAGGGCTGCATTTAAGCTTCGCGGTTTGACCCTAAGCAAAAGTTTACATCTAAATAAAAATTTACATTTATTTTTCATTTCATACTTAATTTTTAGAAAAATTTAAATTTTATTTATTTATTGATAGCAAACAAAAAATAATTGCCATGTTACAAATTTAAATCGCTAGGGTCTCTGCAAATACTATCGTTATCGATACCATTCAAACAGAGCAATAACTGCTCGATATGTGTGTGCATGCTTATCAGCTGTGTTTGTTATTGTCTTTATCCGTATAATTGGCGTGTACTTTTTGCGTTTGCCGGAGTTTTCCTAGCATAGAATAATGCTTGTGTGATATAATATTGACATATTTGAGCACATTTTCGGCCATTGCACGCACTCAGCGATTTGGCTCACATTGCAGTAGTTTAAATTCGTTATCAACTATAATCTAATTAGAGCTCGAAATGTCCACGATTGCAATTGCCGTAAGTGCGACCATCTCGACGGGCGCGTACCTCATGACGGTGCGCATGATACCCCGCCTACGGGAGATGTTCATCAAGGCGAACTTGTTCGGCCGAGATCTGTGTAAAAAGGACAAGCCACAAGTGTGAGTATGGAGCATAATCCTCGCCAGAATGATTCATGAACGTATTCCATTTGTTTTCAGACCGGAGTCTTATGGCGTGATTATTGGTTGCGTTTTCTTAATCGCCATGTTTTTGTTTATACCCATACCATTTACATTCGATGAAAATGCCGCCACGGATGCAGTTACCGGCGGAAAGCCATCAACTTTTCCACATGATAAGGTTATTCTGATATGACTCAGCCACATGTGAGGCGATTATTTTAGTTTTGTTGATGATATCTTTGACACAGTTCGTGGAACTGATTGCCGCCCTGCTGTCGATATGCTGCATGATATTTCTTGGCTTCGCCGACGATGTGCTCGATCTGCGCTGGCGGCACAAGCTCCTGCTCCCGACCATAGCGACACTGCCCCTTCTCATGGTCTACTATGTCAACTACAATTCCACCACCGTTATGATGCCCAATTTTGCCCGTGGTCTCTTCGGCACCTCCGTTAACATTGGTAAGTACTTAAAAAAACAAAAAGTCTCGACTGTTTGTTGCCTTTTCCAATAGTTACCAATATCATTGCCTAGGCATACTCTACTACATCTTTATGGGTAGTTTGGCGGTGTTCTGCACCAATGCCATCAATATACTCGCTGGTATTAATGGTCTAGAGGTGGGTCAATCCCTCATTATTGCCGCCTCCGTTTTGCTGTTCAACATGATCGAGTTGTCACTGGGTCATCAGGTGGAATCACATCAATTCTCAATGCATTTTATGCTACCCTTTCTGGCCACCTCGTTGGCTCTATGGAAATTCAACAAGTAAGTAAGCGTGAAAATTTGTTTTACAATATTTAATAATATTCTCAAAAATGAAATTACATTTTACATAATGCTTACAACATGTATTCGAATTATTTAAATAACACTAAGGGCCGATCTTTCAAAGTCCAGTTAAATTTCTCAGTTAACTGAGACCTTAACTGGACATTGAACAAATGTGCCTAAATTAACTAAACTAAATGTACACATTAACAAATTCCTTGTCATCTGAGAATCATTTGAAATTCATATCTAGTTTAGTTTATTATCACAGATGGCGTCGTCGTCGTCGTCTGTCGTCTCTCGCCCTGTCTGCATGCTGAGTTACTAAATTTTGAATTAATTTAATCAGAAACCCAAGCAGTTTTACGATATGTTTAGCTTGAAGCGAAACGTTTTGAGATTTGATTTGAATTGATTTCTTGATGATGGGATACGGGAAAATGAGGCACATATCAATGAGTATGTCTAGCAGATTAGGCTTATTAGTTAATCGAGTCTTAGTACTACATAGTCCCTAGTCTTCATCTTCCTGCACATCGTCCAGCACATCCACATCGTACATATTGTACAGCAATTGTCCAAATTGACTGCTGTGCAGGATCGCCGTATCGGGGGCAAAATATTTCTCACTCTGCTGACGCAATCGAAGCAACTGTGTGCTGCCATCCAAGTAGACTCCGGTTCCCATCAGTTTCTGCACGTAGTTGGCATCGATGCGTGCACTCCTCGTCTTATTGGGCAACCGCACGGGAATGCTCCCGCTGTCCACTGGCGATGTCTGCAGCATGTGCACAATTTGCTCCGACGACATGCAAAGCTCACAGCTCCAACCGCCGTAATGATTGAGATCGCCCAGTGTGTAAATCGCCTGGCGCTCCAGCCGTTGCGGATCCATCTGGGCAGAGTGCATATGCACCAAGGAACTTATGACGCCACTTAGGCGTGTGCGCTTCGGATGTTGCCAATAAAACCCGTATACATTGTGCTTTAGTCGGAAGCGAAGTGGCAAAACATCAGACGCATAGTATTTGAGATATTTCAATGCTGCCGGCGAGAAGATCGTCTCCCGATCTCCATAAAGTATCAAATCCGTGGCCTGGACTTGCACGCTACAAAGTGTCCACAGCTGGTGCCGGAAGTGCCCGTAAGCAGCCGCTCCACTGCAGTTAACATGTCCAAGTCCCTTGCATTTATATAGCACGTAATTGGAGCTCAGCATGGAGTTGAGATTGCGTTCAAGCTGACGCCCCATTAGATGATTTTTGCTGTCCCTGACATAGTAGTATATAAGGAAGAAATCCACAACCTCCATGAGTGTGCGCAGCTGCAGATGCAGCAGCTCTAGATTGATGTGTTCCCAATCGCCTAGACTTAACATGTAGTAGAGCCGCTTTGCTGACGTCGCGCTCGCTTCGTGTAGCTTCAAAGGAGCCTCATAGCCGCCACGTTTGCTGGCGCGGCTGTGCGTCATCAGTGCCCGCCATATGATCTCCGGCTGGCCACAGTCGCGTCCATGCCAGCCGCTGTCGCAGAGACACTGCGGCTGTGCCATTAGATAATCCCTGTCGTTCCGCTGGGCCGACGTCTCATTGAGCGTGCCTTCCCGATAGCACCACAGTGCTGGCGCCAGCTCCAAATCAACATATGCCGGCATGGCATAATCGGCACTCCGATTGAATTTATCGGTTTTCATTTGATAGAAATCCTGCTGATATCGATTAACATTCTCCCGGTGCACACAATGCAGCCCTCGTCCTTGATCCTTGTTGAACTTTATATTACTCGCACTCCGCACGAAATGCACACGTCCCGAGTCCGAGTCCGGTGAGACGCTTGTCTGCTGGAGCAACTGACTCCGATTCATCTGCAGCAACCATATGCAGCCAATGAATCCCACTTGCACTACGAGTACCGACCACAGCACCAGCTTTTTGGTTATGGTCAGACGGCCGCTTCCACCTGCAACTATCTGGCTCAGACCTGTACTTCTGGCCATTGTGCGTTAATTGACTACACACAGCACATGTTACATTTGCTTTAAAATTACGTTTTTTTCCTTTTTCTTCAGTTAACACACCCACATTTTACTCATTTTGCTGCCCACCACACGCACAGCTGTCGATTGCCATTGTCCTCCCGATTAACGTTGCGCTCTCCCAGCTGTTCGAATTCGACACAGCCAACCAGTGTTGTCAGTACAGCCTTTTTTTAGCTAGAATTTGCTAATTGTAATAACTAGGAAACAGAGACAGTAACAATTATAGTATAATATTTAATTGAAAATCAATCTTTCTTTTTATTCTACTAACCATTATTTTCAAACAAGACTTAAAAATAGTTTGACCATTCTTTTATACCCCTGAAGACGGTATTATATTTTTGTTTAATAGTTGTTTATCTTCAATTCAATCATTTCTCTTCAGCATGCAATTGTGACGTCACAGTTTCGCTCTCCCAAATAACAGCGAGTCAACATTCTCTAATTTGTTTTTATTGAAATTCTCTGTTAATGCTCTGCAGCACAGTGTGACCATAATTTGAAAATATATTACAGCGGAATTTTAAATTAAATAAAATTATTATACTTGCAGATATCCATCGCAGGTGTTTGTCGGCGATACGTATTGTTATTTTGCCGGCATGACCTTTGCCGTAGTTGGCATTCTGGGCCACTTTAGCAAAACACTGTTGCTGTTCTTCCTGCCACAGATATTAAACTTTCTTTACTCGACGCCGCAGCTGTTCCACTTTGTGCCCTGTCCAAGGCATCGACTGCCCAAATATGACCAGAAATCAGACTTGCTGCACATCAGCACTACGGAGTTTCGAATGGATGAGCTGAGCAGATTGGGTCGCCTGATGGTCACAGTGCTGCGCACATTGAGACTGGTCAGTTGGCAGGAACACCCCGATGGCAGGATTGTGACCAACAACTTGACGCTTATCAACTTTGTCTTGGTTGTTTTTGGGCCAGTCCATGAGCGAGTTGCCACCCAAATGCTGATGGCATTCCAGGTTCTGTCCACACTGTTGGCACTCTTCATACGTTATCCGCTGGCCAATTACTTTTATGCAACGGAAACGTAACCTTTAATCCGGATATACATAAACAGATTGAAGTAAGCCTTGGCTTTTCAAATTGATATACAACATAGTTCCCAAAACTAATTTAAGTACGAAATTATATTTCCTAATAAAAAAACGAGACGCAAAGTAAATTCTATTTAATATATATACAATATAACATAAGCATGTCTGAGCTGTCCGATGAGTCGGATCTTTCGTATCCCGATGAAGAGGACGAGGGTCCCAATATTGGCGTAGGTTACGAGTACTTTCATCTCGACAATCTTATGCCAATCTTAATGCATTTCCTATCCCCAGAAATACATAGGCGGTCGGAATGCCGCCGGACAACGTCATGGACGTGGCTGGGCCATTCTTCCAAATGGAGATCAATATGATGGCAGCTATCGCAAGGGTCGCCGTCATGGCATTGGTCTCTATGTGTTCAGGAATGGTGCTCGCTATTATGGACAATATCGCTGTGGTGTTCGCTGTGGTCGTGGCATCTTCATTTATCCGGATGGATCCGTCTACGAGGGCAACTGGCGCAAGCATCTGAAGCATGGCAAGGGACGCTACAACTATGCCAATGGAGACACCTTTTCGGGAGATTGGTACAAGGGTCAGCGTCATGGCGTTGGCATCTATAGCTATAAAACCGAGAAGGCCAATTGCTGCATGTCCGTGCGTTTGAAGTCCACTTGGAACACCAATGTGCGCTTGGGACCATTCGAGCTGTATATTGGCAACGATGATAAGTGCACCATTCTGCACGGCATCTGGGATGCACTATATCCCACGGGTCCATCCGTCTTCAGCTTTGATAATCGCTATATGCTGCTTGGTTTCTTTTTGCCGGGCGATTATAACATGAAAACTATTGGCAATTCCGAAGAGGGTGAGGAAGAGTTGGGTCCAGAGTATGAGGAAGAGGATGACCAAATAGCTGAAATGAAGCCAACACTATGGTTTGCCCAGGAGATTGCCATCTATGATTACTCGCTGTTGCCACAGGAGCCGGTGCCAATACCCATCTCTGATTCCGAGCTGTCTGTCTGCTCGATAACCACAGAGCCAAGTATGGTTAGCCAGGAACAGATAAGCTTCTATGGCGAGGGCGAGGAAGGCGAAGATGAGCTCGAGGGCGAAATGGAATGCTTCCCATGCGAGTGCGATGATTATGAGCTCAGTGAGGATGAGACCGAGTCCGAGCCATGCAAAATCGATGGCAGCCCTTGTGCCATCGAGGTGCTCAAACAGCCGGAGTGTGCCGATGTCTAAAAATACTTATATTAAACACAATTGTTATTTTAAAAGATCCCGAATGAGAGCTTGGCAACAGAAATTATCTTAAAATAATATTATAAAATAAACTAGTACATCTTGTTTGGCATTTTAATACCATCGATTTTTCCCCCATTTTCATTTTTAAGTAAACTATGAAATCAAGTGTTATTTTTTTTGTTGCTTTTAATTGCGTTTTAGAATTTGAATAAAATTTGTATGTATTTGTCGCTTTAAAATATGCCTGACTATATGTATGTATGTATATGTAGATTTGATGCTGTCTCTATAAATAAATATCTTCATATCATAGTTGAAATCACAAATAGGGGGCTTTTTCAAGTATTATTGACAATAGTTAATGATACATTTTTCAAATTCAATTTCATTCGGTTTTGTATTATTATTTTTACTTTTTGATTTTTTTTTTTTTTTTTGCTACTATTTAAACTTTATGACTTTTTTTGTTTTTATGTACTTCATTTGATATTCAGCATTTGAATTCATTAAGTTTCACTAATTAAATCTAAAGGTAATTATTGTATGATGCCTTTTCATTTTACAATTAACAATTAACTTGATGAATTTTTTTTTTAGCGTCATTTGTTTTTGTGGATATTTCTCTGATTTCTCTCGGATATTTCTCTGATTCTCTGATTACTAATTAAAAAAAGTTCTAATTTTTAGCAGAAACTGTGGCATTAACCGGATGATAGTGTGATGGACAGTTTGAGGTACTGTCGCTGTTGGAATCGCTCGTGGAAGCGGACTGCCCCATGCCGGAATCCGTTTCCATCTGCTGCTGCTGCTGATGATGAAGCAAAGCCTTGTTGCAGTCGTCCAGTACAATGTTGAGCTTCTCCTTGGGTAGCTCCATCGTCGTTAGCGACGATTCGTCAACCGGATTGAATCGCAACATGTGATGTGGTGCTCCGTCGCCATCTGCGGTTAGGAGCTCGTGCAGCGTGCTGCCATCTCGCTGCTTGGATACCTTATAAATAGCAGGACACGATTTCGAATTCTTAACATCGTTCGAGTCCTTCAGTTCATTCATCTCCATTGGGCTGCCATTGTCAGCTAATAACTGCACATCCACATTATTATCCTCAATGCTACAGGCCATCGATGATGATGCTGCCATTGCTGCACATGCAGCTGCAGCTGCCTGACTACTACTTGCCCCCTCCGGATTAACATATAATCTCGATGTATTAAAGAGCAGCAGTTGCGGATCCATTTTAAAGTCATGCAACTCCCACTTCTGATGATCTAGATTCTCGTCTATGTAATTGATGTGAATGGGCGTCGTTTGCAGATGCAAATGGGAACCGTGCAACAGATCTTCATCTGGTGGCGTATAGTATACGGAAGTCTTGCTGGCCGAAATATTGGCGACCATCAGACGCGACTTGATCTTCTGTATGTGTAGCTCTTTCTCCATTTGGCCTTTGAAATAGCAGTCTATATCTGTGAAGTGTAAGAAATCAATTAAAGATTTATTCTTCTATTTTGTTTCATTAATTTCATTTCTTCTATTGTCCCTTAATCTTAATATAATAATTATTTAAAACCCCCCAAACCTTTTCAACTTTTAAAACTTTGTTTTTACATCCTTTTAGTTTAAAATCGTAATTTCTTTAAGAATTTACCAGAATTGGGACAATATTCAATGCCAGTTTCGAATTACCATTAATATGTATAATTATTTACAAGTCTTGCTTACCCTCAACAATGTCCTCCTCGCAGCGGCCGCGACAGTTCTCAAAGTAGAAACTGGGCAGATTCTCCAGAACCTTGTTTAGCGACTGCTGCTGATACTTGTAGCCCTCACGAAATCGTAATACCTGATGGGCACTGAACTTACGTATCTTGTTACGCTGGAAGACATAGTTCTCGCGTACCCAGCTCAATTGGCCGGTGGAATAATCGCGCACCTTCTTCACCTGATCGTAGTATTGATCCTTGAGTGCCGTCAAATGATTGGAGCCAATGTCCCGAAAATCTTTAACATGCTTGGCCTGTGTGGTATAACTGCTCTGTATCCACTCGACCTGTTGGGTGCAATTCTCCCGTATACGATGCACTTGCTGTGTATAATTCTCCCGTAATCTCTCCAGCTGCTGACTCTTGTAGCTCTCGATGCTATCGAGCATGGCATAAATCTGTCGGGACCTAGGCGACTTTTTGTGGCGATTCCCACAACAGGATAAGCGCTCACAGACCCCCAATCTCGTCAAGCAACTGCGCAGTCCCTGCACGATGAGTGTGAGCAACAAAAAGGCCGTGGCCAGAGCTGAGCCCGCCAGCAAACTCTCGATCTTAACGCGATAAAACACAATGGGATCGATGTAGAGCCTGTGAAGAGAGTAGAGGCACAATTAATAAGGTGAAAAACTCCAACTGAAAATTTAGTGTCAGCTGGATTCACACAACTATTATTAACAAATTAGTGAAAGCTGTTTTTTAACCATTAAGTGGACAAACTTAAGTAAATTAAAATTGATTAAAAAAGTATTAAAGATAAAATTTAGTCAAAGTTGAAACATTTATCTAATTATTGATTTACTGGAAAAACTTCAGTGAAAATACAAATTTAGTTTTTATTAGGTTCCACCAATTCTTTTCATGGTTTACCTGATTCCTGCCGAAGCATTGCCCATCACATTGAAGGCATAGCAAGTGTAGAGTCCGCTGTCGCTGCGGGAAATGTTGTGGACTAGCAAGGAGCCATTCTCGATGAGCACCACGCGTTGTCCCACAGTGCTCCTCTGTCTGCTGATATTCACACTCAGTGCCCGTGGATTTGTTTCATCCGTCAGAGCGAATAGCTCAAATTTGCTAGGCTGATGCTCATTATCGGTATTGATAATGATGGGCCGCTTGTCGGGATCGGCATGATGACGCAGAATTTTATTAAGCGGCGTCACCTGTAAATATGTGAATTGTAGAACATTTGCTTGGGGATTGACTCGGGGAGACTCACCCAAATAATGTCAGGTGATGGACTGCCATAGACTCGGCATTCCAGCTTGGCGGTAGCATGAAGTCTGTACATTTTGGGGTCTGAGGATTGCATCACAACGGGCACACTGCAATTAAGATTACTCAACACTCGCAACATGTCTCCTGGATAGCCATATTGACACTTGAGTGCATCGATTTGGTTATCGATATGCTCATAAGAGTCCAATGTTTGGCTGGCACTTCGCAACGAGGTTGTGGCGTTGGTTAACCATCCGGAAAGCCAATACATGCCGCAATCACATTGATACTCATTCCCCAGTATATTCAAGTAGTGTAATTGCCGGAGATCCTTGAGACTTTCGGGAAGCGAGGCCAGGCGATTGCCACGAAGACTGAGACGCTGCAGACGCGTCAGACCTCCAATTTGCGATGGTAACATGACCAGACTATTGTCGGCCAGGAGCAGCTCCCGAAGATTGCGGGCATTGGCAAACAATGTCGACGGCAATTGTGTCAGCTGTGTATTCTGTTGCATGGACAAATAGCGCAGTCGTTGCAGAACTTGTCCATCCACATAATCCTCGTTGCGAGAGATCCAATTGGGCAGCTGCTCCAGCGGCGTCTCATCGATGCGAAGCAGCGTCAACTTACGTTGCGTCTGAAACAATCCGCCGGGTAGCTGCTTAAATCGATTCCGACTGAGATCCAGTTGACGTAGTGCATGCAGCGGCTGGAAGATGATGGAGGACAGCAGCGTTAGCTTGTTGCTGGATATATTGAGCACAATGAGATTCTCCAAGGAGTCAAAGGCCTTGCGATCGATGCTCCCCAGCTCATTGAGTGACAAGTCCAAATGACGCAGCTCACGTAGATTGTACAAGCTATGCTTGCCAATCGACTGCAGTTGATTGCTCTGGAGCTGCAGATTACGCAATTGAGTGTTCAATGCAAAGAAATTATCGGGAAACGAGAGCAATCGATTGTGGCTTAAATCCAACAGTCGCAAATCGCGAGCCGTTTGAAATAGCTGAAAGGGCAGGATGCTCAATCGATTCCCGGCTAGATGCAACCACTCCAGCTGCAGTGCACCCTCGAAGATGCTGCGAGGCAACTCCCCCAGCGCATTATTGCTAAGATTTAACAAGCGCAGCTCGCTCAACTGATGCAAGAAATGGGCGGGAAGTGCCTGCAATTCGTTGCGATCCAAATGCAGCTGGAGCAGATGATTCATGTACTGCAGCTCTGCCAGACTGCAGTTGGCCAAGCGATTGCCGCTCAATCGAAGGACTTTCAGACGTCGCATTGCCTGCGGCTGCGCCCAGTGGATGCAGCTCAATTGATTCTCGCTAAAGTCCAGCGTTTCCACGGACTCAAAGCGATGCGTCTGCTGGACAAAGAGACGCCGCAATGTCTCGTCCTGCAGCATGCTATCGATCCACTTAAACTGTCGCATGCTCTCGTACTGCTGCAGCTGAAGTGCGGAGGAGGAGCTGCTGCCAGTGTCAGGTATATGGAGCAGCGTCAGTTGCTCATAGCTAACATGTCGCTTGAGCAGCAGCTCGGCATTAATCTCGGTCATGCTGACATTCTGACAGCGCAGCTTTAATATGCTGCTTACTGGATCCACATGGACATTGTCGCTCAGCTCATATTCCACATTCAGTTCCTGTTCCTGTTCCTGCTCATGGCTGGTTGACTGTTGGGCGCTGTTTTCCAGCAACCAGCTATCGTCCACACTGTCACTATCATCCACATCCGAGTCGACTGCATGTCCCACAAAAGGTATATGAAATTTGTAGCCCAACAGCGAGAATTCGTGCTCCTGCCATGTGCGTATCGTCACAGGACCATTCCTGTTTAGTTGTGGTTGAAGTGTGGGGCTCCTATCGCTATAGACGGAGTTGCAGCCTCGTTGATTTTCGGCTGAGATAACATTGATAACATTGTAAATTAGCAATGCGGCTAATATCAAGGAGATCTTGGATATTCCTTCCATTTTTCCGTATGCAATCTCAATAACTTATATGGCATAATATGTGTGTCATTATATGCTAGCATAGTACACCTGCGGGAAACAGCCAAAAAATAAAAAGACAAAAATACAATGAATTATCGATTTAATAAGTGTCATTGAGTGTACTATAAATTGTAATTTAGTGCGGGCAGTAGCCAAGAAAAAAACTTTTCAAATACTCCTCCCCATTATAATGCCATTCCACGTTTGTTATAAAATCAATAAAATTTGTCCAAATCAAATGAATGGAAGTTGGAAGTTGTTTACCAACAAAACAAGCAGAACAAATATATAATTAAGCGCATTGCGACACTTGTGAATAAATATTTGTGTATCCAACCATTACTTAATTCAAATCATTCAATGCTCAAGCAAGAATTAAAAGACTCTTTCTATAAATACAGTTAGTAGAGTAATTGTCTTTACAAGATACAATACTCAAATATTTTATGTTGAATAAGTAAATAATAGAAATAATGAGATTCATTGGGGTTTACCCATTTTAAGCAAGCGAATTTATAAATTTTATTTCCTGTCAAAGCAATTACATGATTAACTGTATATCAAACTTGTATCAATATGAACATAATACGATAAGCCCATAACAACAATGTGGTGATCAAGATGGAATCGTTTGTAATTAATAATGAATGCCTATAAATCACATTCGTATCAAAAGTGATATCGCATATTGTGGCTTTTAATTACAATAACAAGTATCTAAAAAGATATCTATCAATTATATATTCTACAAACATATCACAATAAATAAAAGCTCTTAATAATCCAAAATTGCAGAAAACAAAACAAACAAATTGAAATGAGAAAGTCACAAATGCAAAAAAAAGAGCAATAATTAAATTAAGAAACGCAAAATATAAACAAAAGATGCAAAAATACTAGATGAAAGCGAGAGAGAGGGTAGGAAAAGGGAGACTAAGTGAGAAATATGAGCTTAAGGCTTATCAAGCACTTAATGCACTTTCAAGCAAAAAATGGGGGTGGCGCTTTTTTTTAGACTACATACTTTGTCTTATTTAACTTGGAAAAACAAGTTACATAATCATAACACTTTCACATAATTATATATGTACATGAAAACTTGAAAGTCGAACTTAAGCTTTCAGAATGTCGTAGTTCAGTTTAATAGATAATGTATATGTTTGTACATAAGCTTATACATAACATACATATATAATTAAAAACACATAAACACAAACACATTCAGTATGTGTGCGTATGTGTTTGTTTCTGCCTGAATGACGTTCAAAATGCCGCTAATGAGCAGACCGTACAAACAAGAAATGTACATATGTTTGCGGAGGCACGAAGATACACGCACACTCAGGTGAAAATTAAAATGATAATGATTCCTAGAGAAATAGAAATTAGTAAATAGCTCAGTGCGTCATTACCTTGATCTCCAGCGTTTTCTTGGTGTTTTTCACTACATTTGTTCAGATGTTTTGTACAGATCCGAGCAGCATCTGGATTACACCATAAAATTTTAGACAGCTGAAGAAGGTGCTTATAGCATTATGTACTACGAGTATGTCTTGTTTTTCACCCCTTTGTGGCAAAAGCAGCCGTTTTTTGCAGCTACTCAAACACGCACACAATCCCAACACAAATACATATGCTTTTATGTATGTTCACGCTTTAGATGCTTATGTGCCACATGAAACGTCGTGACCTTCTCAGTAGCAAAAAGTAAAATGATCACTCACCGTTGTTTATAACATTTTTTTTAGCGAGTTTAAATCCCACAATACTTTCGACGACGCATCGATTTTTGCGCAAAGAGAATTGATTTAATATGAATGTCGATGTTAACTTATCGTATCAATGTTATTAAATTTGCATCGCTGTTATGCTAGTGCTAGATAAAAGTACTGCCCTTTTTTCCATTTATGAATTTAATGAAAATAACTATTAAATTGTATGCTTTTAATGTCGTTTTTGCGCCGAAACTGGCTCTTTTTTAGTGAATTTGACTAATTGTTTTGTTTGTTTTTGGCTCAATTTTAATAAGTGGCAACCTCATAAAAAATATATGCAACGTATATACACGCTATGGCGATGTTAAGCTGACTGCTAACGAGCTGTTATGCTCAAAATAAACTGTTAGTACCCTGTTCTCCAGACAGCGAATATCTTCTCTCTCGCTCCTAAAATATCGATATTGGTCTCATGTCGTTTCTCTAATGAAAAAAATTAATTATTTTCAAAAAATTAATTAAAAATTTGTGCTACAAATTCAAAAAACTAACAAAATTCAAAATTTTCTAAAATAATGAAGCTAATTTTAAAATTGGTTTGGTGCATGAGACTCTTCGCGTGGTGAAGTTTAATAAGAAAATCTAAAAAAAAATCTTAAAAATTCGAGAAAAAAAAACAAAAAGTCGAGGGAAATTTTCAAAATTCTAGCTTCAAAATTAAGGAAGTCTTATTATTAACTTACGGACCGTAAGTTACGGTCTTTTAATTTAGTTAAATAGTCCGTGGAGCCTGAAGGTTGCCACCTTTTTTTTTGCCAGGCTTAGCCAGGGCTGCCAGGGTATTTAACAATTTAAATTTAAACAATTTAAAATTAAAAATATAAACATTCCAGACTTGTCATCCATCCTCACCTTAAGTACAAGGTGGAAGGAATAAATGAAAGTTGCTCGTCAGACCGAGCTTGCAGCACACAGAACGGTTAAATAAATTGATAAAAAAGAATAAAAAATATAAATAATTATGGCAATCTAAAACGGAAAGAAATACAAATTATTAAACTTTTATAAGATTTAAACTATGTGGCCTTATAAGGTCAAGGTAATACGCCTTTATTAATCCGTTAATCAGGGATTTCGTGACCTTCGTACGAAAAAATGTTGTAAAAAATAAACAAAAAAGGAAAAAGAAAAAAGAAAGGTTAAGGATGATGATCAAAGTATTTCTTTTCGCATGATCTGGGTCAAGATTTTGGCAATACAAAGCAAAAACCAAGCTTGAAGGACGGTTTCAAAGGTTATCGATTCAAAAAACGACAGACATCAAAGTCTGTGTCCTATCAACAGATCCACGCAGTATGATTGGATTTCATCAGCTCTTTTTTTGTTTTCTGTTTTTTTTTTTGTTCCTAGACTGTTGTCTGGCAGCTGTATGCTCGCTTATCACAGAACCCAGCCGGGGACCGAAGCACCCAACGCCGGGTGTTGATGTTGGGACTCATTATTGTTTTGTTTGTGTTTATATTTTAACTTTTTGTTTTTGTGCTGTGATAAGAGCACTGACGGGCAACCTATAAAAGCTACCAGACAGCATTATAAACCACTTAAACGATTGTGGGTCGCCAAACCAAATACATCATACTATCTCAATAGTTTCGAGTTCCAGACAACACGGAATCTGTTTAATTCATTTTGAAAGCACAACACGTTGCTGTAGTCGCCTGTCTCGCGTCTTAGAAAACAAATAATTTAATCAATTACAAGATCTATTTATAAGCTGTCAAGGTGAGTGGGGACAAAGGCAGAGTGCTACTAAAATATTCCACGATCAGTGATATCAGTTTTTCTTATGGTAGTGTTATTTTCCTACTAAAGTTCATCGGCCTACCGTAATGCTGTATGAGCATTAAATATGACAAGGTTATAGTGTTATAGTTTTAATTGTTCATTTTTTCATTGATTTAATCGTCTGCTAAAGCTCGCACTTGAAACAAATAAATTGGCACAGCTGCTCAACTGATCCACTGATAATACATAATCAGTTATCAGGGGATTAATCAGTGCTGCTAATTCAGCATATTCCTTACAGATCTGTTGCTTTTTAAAATGACCTCCCTTTTCAGATTTTGTTATACTTTGTTTATATTTACTTATATTTACTAAAAAAAAAATTTCTTTCTTACTTTAAAAACACAAACAACGACTTGAAAACGAAACAAACTAAGTGTCACTTCATTTGTATTTAATCAAAGATAAAAAACTAGGGTTAGGCCAGGATTAATTTGTAGATTTAAGCCGATGACTACAATTGAAGCTGTTATTAAATTATATTAATTTACTTTATCATGCTATAAATTTTGAAGTTAAGAAGAGAGCTCCATAGTTTGGGAGACAGCACTTATTCTGAGAAAAAAACAAAAGAAATAATTAAAATGTACAATTAAGATTTAGTAGATTTAGCTCTTATAGTCCCTGAGATTGTCGGCAATTGAAGCTGATCAACAAGATATATGTATATATTTTATAAGGTTGAAGATGCTTTCTTCTGCCTGTCACGCGCCTTCTAAAAAATTCAGTATACCCATTGTAAATTCTCATTACAGGGTCTTTTAAGCATGGGTCTGACACGATTGCTGGTTAAAGATGGTGGCTTTGGCACCCAGATGACGGTACATGTGGGCAACTCTGTCGACGGTGATCCATTGTGGAGTGCGCGCTTCAATGCCACAAACCCGACAGCTGTGATAAACACACATCTGGACTTTCTCCAAAGTAAGTAAAGTGTAGTTTACATCAGCAGTTAGCAGCAATCTAAGTTATCAGTAATAAATTAAATAGATGGCGCTGATATGATATTGACAAACACCTATCAGACGAGTGTCGAGGGTTACATGGAGTATCTGGAGCTGGATGAGCAGCAGAGCATTGACCTGATAAAGAAAACAGTTCGGATGGCGCATGTTGCCAAGGAGAAATATCTGACGGAATGCTACGAAGCGCAGCTGGCGGTTAATGAAGGTAAAAAACAAAAATAATAATTGCTACTTAAATATAACAGCCAACTCACTTTCAAGAATTCGGTTCATTCAAATTCTATTAGTAATTATTGTATTATTGTATTTATCGATATTTAAACATTAAATGTTAATAATATTATTATTGTCGTTGCTCAGTATTCAAATGAAGTTCTCTTAATCGCTCAGGTTATCCGTTGATTATTGCCTCGATTGGACCGTTTGGTGCGCATTTGCACGATGGATCTGAGTACACGGGCAGCTATGCGGATTATGTTCCGGCGAAGACCATAACCGACTGGCATCGGGTCCGCATTGAGGCCTGCCTGGAGGCGGGCGTGGATGCACTGGCCATTGAGACCATACCCTGTCAAATGGAAGCAGAGGCATTGGTCGAAATGCTGTGCGATGATTATCCGCAAGTGAAATTCTGGGTTGCATTCCAGTGCAAAGATGAGAGCACTCTTGCACATGGCGAAGAATTTGCCGAGGCAGCAACTGCAATTTGGGATATCCTCCATGAGCGTAAGGCACAGGACAAGTGCCTGGCAGTGGGCGTTAACTGTGTCCATCCCAAGTTTGTGACACCTCTGCTTAAAAGCTTGAATGGAGATCGCACTATCGAAGATCAAATCCCTTTGGTGGTCTACCCGAATAGCGGTGAGGTTTATGACGTGGCCACTGGCTGGCAGGGACGGGAACATTGTGTTCCGCTCGAAAAATATGTGCCAGAGTGGGCACAGTTGGGAGCTAAAATCATTGGTGGATGCTGCAGAACCTATGCCCGCGATATTCGACACATCAGCGAAGCGGTTCATGCCGTAAACAAAAATAACAAAGTCGCTTCTTGAGACAACCTTAAACGAGGCTGAGCTAAGGATCTCAGTAATGAACAAAATGCATTTTTATAATATATGTGTATGTATAAATTAGGTATTAAGTATGTAAGTAAAAGCTAGACAAACAAAAATTTTGTGTATGTACACTAAAAAATTGTCAAAGTTGTCAATAAATTGTAACTCGATATTGTAAAAATTGTTTTTTAAAGGAGAACATTGCCTCGACAAGTTCGTACAATTGAAAAAATCAGTCTAACGGTCAAATAGTATTAGAACCTATCGAAAATCGATTATCATCGACGTGCTATCGACATTCAGGGAAGAGTATTCCGTATATTTCTACAAGTTGGCAGCACTGTCCGAATGACATTCGCATAAACGCCGCAACTGGAACAAGCTGCAAAAAATATTAATAGATTTGTTTAAAATTATTTTGTATTTGGAAAAGTAAGCCCCACACTTGCACAATGTTGATCAAAGTAAAGGTAAGCTCATATTAAGGAAATGGAACAACATGCTCATATCGTTGAAATGACATCGCGTGAACAATGCGTCAGCTTCAGTGGGCAACAACAAAATGTACAGCGAAATAAAGTTACTTATGTATTTCTAAATCCCGTTGCAGACATTAACTGGCAAGGAAATAGAAATCGACATTGAGCCCACAGATAAGGTTGACCGCATAAAGGAGCGCGTCGAGGAAAAAGAAGGCATACCACCGCAGCAACAGCGTCTCATATTCTCCGGCAAACAAATGTGCGTCACTAAATCACAAATTGTACGCTTGCAGAGAGAGTATGACAACCAGCAAATTCCTGATCAGGATGACGAGCTGAGCGCTGATGGTCATGACCAAATTTGGTTAAATTTCAAATACCATATCAACATCATGTCAAAATTAATTTTAGGGCTCTGCAAGGGTATCAAATCATCGGCGCGCCGAAGATATCATTTCCTAGTATCATTCATTTAATTGGTTTTCTATTTTTCAGGAATGATGACAAAACGGCGGCTGATTATAAAGTACAAGGAGGTTCGGTGTTACATTTAGTTTTGGCTTTGCGAGGCGGCAATCAGCTTATTAACTAGACTGGAGCTGGCGTGTTGAACTCGTCTTAGTAAATTGGTAACCCATTAAGTCATTTTCTACAAGTACTTCATGTTACTCAAATAAAAACCGTCAACGGTAAATTACATATATATACGAAAATACATATATTTTTGAAAATTTATATCTTTTGGTTAGGCAGTTTAATGTACATAATATATAATATACTCGTATGTTAAATGCAAGCTCAGCTACGTATATAACGTCCAACTAGCAAATGATTCTTTGGCGTGCATTGCTCTGGCTTTAGACGTGTCAATATCACCTTGTAGCCAGCCTCCTCCGCCTGCAACTTGCGATCTGTGTCCACAACGCACATGCAATGAAGACCCTGCAACGTTGTCTCTGGCTTGCAATTGGTGGTGCCCAGCTCGTGTGCCTGATCTGCCGTGTGCGCAATATACAAATAGTCCTTGGTATCGAGCACTTTGCGAAAACGTTCACTCAGTGGATAGGAAATGTGCGGCATGGGCTGCAGAGATCCATAACAGCACGGACAGCACACGAACCTGGCATTTACACGTTGGCACTGCTGTAGAACGATGTCGGTAGCGGTGCCACAGGCGTGCAGCGAAGCACCAATATCGAATCGTCCCATAAAGTAATCAATGTTGCACTGATAAAAGACGCAGTTGCTCAGCTTCAGCTCCGACGCACGCTTCTGTGCATGCAACAGAGAAAATGCCTTGTTTTCCATCACAATCACAACACACCGCGGCAGTTTCAGTGCCAACAATATGGCCAGATGTCCAGTACCGCTGCAAAAGTCAACGATGCGATCGCCCGGCTGAGCCAGGGATACGACCGCATTGGCCATATTCTCCAACTGCTGACGCTTGCGTTCCAGGCGCTCCTCCGGCAAAGCCGAGCTCTTGGCATGCGTTGGCTCTATTCCCTGCCAGTCAATCAACTTTTCGCCATAAGTATGCTCCGAATCGGCGCTAAATTCCAAATCCAGCTGGGTGAGCTTACCCAAAGCTGCATTGACTTCCGCCTGACTAGTATAGATGCGATTTCGGGGCCGATAACGCTTGGGATCGGCCTTATACAGGCTGGCTTCCTCACAGTCGGGTATGCTGAGCAGTTGAGTGTTCTCAGCTGGAGCTACCAAGATGGGCACATACAACTCATGCAGGATTCGCGCACAGTTCACGTCAAAGGCATCAATCTGCAAGTAATTAGTTTTAGTTTAACACACCTTCATATCGATGGCTTATAAATAGAACTCACCTCACTAAACCAAGTGCTCGTGAGTGGAAAGTGTGGTAGCATTTGTGCGCAGTGCTGGAAGACTAGACGTAGCAACGGATACAATATGAGATCTGCAATTGTAAAGCTGATGCCCTCGGCAAAACGATGCTCGATAAGCAGCTGCTCCTTGGGTACGCTGCATTCGATGAGCACCCGCTCCTTGCGCTTGACGGGCACACCATTGGAGGTCTGATTGGCTTGCTCCCTGGCAAGTTTGTATATGTTGTGCATGCGGACCGGCTGGTTCATGTGTTGCTCAAAGCGTACCACTTCAACTGGAACCTCCCGCAATGGCAGTTCGCCGTTCTGCAGCTGACTGACCAAATTTACAACATCAACCTCACAGAAACGTGTCCAAATCGAGGCTTCAGCTGGCGCCAACAGGCAACTACCCTTGAAGCCCAGCAGCTGTCGCAATTGTGTACTGGGCTGTCGTGCAATGAGTTCCCGACAAACGGCACAAGTGCCCGCAATGAAGATGTTTCCATCACGCTCATAGATGGGCAGTCGGAGGTCCCTGAGGGCGGGAAGGGTTGCGGCATCCCGACATGTGATATGTTGATCGGTCAGTTCGCGTCTCAACTGAGAGCTGCGTAGAGCTATCTTGCCACCCGTTATTTTGCTGGCCACAAAGTTGACATTGATATTCGAAGGCTCCTTGAGGTAGCGATATGTGTACAACGCTAGAAACGAAGGCACGCTGGTGTATATGGTAGTTTCGCTTTTAGCATTTCGAGTGCTGATCTCGATCTCCACATACAGTTGATCCATAGCTAAATTCAATTAACTAATCATTTAACTAATGAAAATTAACAAAAATGACAAAATCAATGAAAACACAAAAGGTAAGTAAATCAAAGTGCTTTCGAGGTTAGGTGCAAAATAAATAGAAACAGCTGGAAGCCATGGCAGAAGAAGCAACAAACTGCCATTCACATAAGGGCTGCAAAAACATCGATTTATCGATGTTCCATGTTTTTTTAAAAAAAAATTATTCAAGTAATAGTTATGTAGAAAGTGTGTAAAATATAAGACTTATTTATTTAAAAGAATAAAGTTTTCTTATCAAGAATATAAAACGATAAAACAACAATTTATATGGCTTTGCAGCCCTAATTCACATGTCAACGTGCAGTTGAATTTTTTGAATTGTTTTGCGTCCGATTTGATAGCTGTTGCTTTGTTAATTTTCATGTTGATTTTGTTTACGCTGTGCAGACAATTTGATTTAATGTTTTTATTGCTCCGCTAACTACACAAATTATGAACTGCGCAAAAAACACAGCTATAATACAGCACGCTTCTTACCGTTCAAGCCAGCCCTTGAACAGGTCAGCGTTAAAGTGAGCCGAAAAACAAGTAGCAAGCGTTAGTTTTAATTTACCAGTTGGACGAGCAAGGTGCGTGTTTTTGTCTAACCACACGTGTATTATGTGCACTTATTTGTATAACTTCGTTTTCATTGCTAACTAATTTGAATAATTAGCAATCAGCTGTGCATATTTACATTGATTTCATACACATTCATATGTATGACTGGGTGGGTGCATGTGTGCGTCCAAGTGTGCATTGTTGTTATTATTTTTCGAGTGTACGCCTGCCCAGTGGCCAATGCAGTGATACAAAGCGGCGTATGAGTAATAAAACTGCATTAGAGTCAAGGTCAGCAGCTAGTTCTCAACTCATTCATTAAACTATTTAAAACGAGCAACGAAAAACTTTACCAACAATTATATAACAAATTATAGTTTGTCTAGCAATTGTTTTGACAAACTAAAAAATTTACAAATTTGTTGATAATTTTTTTTATTTAAGATAAATAAAACTAAGAAAGTGTTTTCTTTTTTCTTTGTGAATTCTTAACTTTGTCAAAACAGTTACTTGACATGCAGTCAAGACTGTGTAACAAGTCAAATGACGACTTAGTTAGATATTTAACTGACTTCAGACTAATATAAATGTATTGCACAATTGTTTGTTCGATTGTGTCACTAAATATTGTTTGTTTTGTCTATCAATTGTTGAGACTCTTTAAGCACTTTATAGTTGCTTCTTTACACTATCAAAGATTAGGACAATAATTATAGCTTTCTCGATTTATGAATGTACTTAGAATATGTTTATTTGTGTCCGTTTGGCAATAAGTTGATTTAATAGAGTGTGATCACGACTTTAAGTCTATTTGTTTTGGGGCTGCTTGGTTTGTTGGGCAATACTGATAATAAAAAATAAAAATACAGTAAATAAAAATATAATGCTTTGACAGTGCACTGTCCAAATGAGCGGGAAAGGTAAAGCAAAATCACAGCAACGCAATCAAAATGTAAACAGAAAGGTTATAAAAAATTAAATAAATAACAAAATTAACTGGGTAAATGAAACAAACGGCACACACACACAATCATACGCACTCACACCGAGACAGAGACGCACTGCCTGACAGTGCTGTCAGCTTAAAGCTGCCAGCTCCCAGAAATTGGAAAAATGCTAAATTTTCGAACTTGGAAATCTAAAGAAATTTCTTGATTTTCATGCTTATTAACATTTTCTCAAACAATATTAGTACTTCCATCATGTCGTTCTAACCTAAGCATTACCATCATAATTTAAGGAAGACATCAGTTAATAATTAAAATAGTTTTTTACAATGCTTAAATCTACAAAGTTTTTACTATGCTTAAACTTAATCATTATCACCCTGATTTAATAAAATTGGGCAGGTAATTTTAATCGGTAGTCGACAAAATGACATGATATCTTGCCATACAAATCAACTTACGAAGATTATACAAAAGCCTTGAAAGCTTTCTATTCATCGTTCGTAAAATAAATCATAATCAGGTATTACTATTATTGTGCGGTAAATCTTTTATGATACCCATACCAAATTTGATGTTTTTGACCCATAACTTAGAAATAATAAAGTCAGATTTTCCGCTGCCTGCTTGTTTACATTTTTAATCGCAACTGAACTTTATAAAAAGCCAGATTTGACGGGAAAAAGGCTATCGTACGGACAACACCGCTGCCCAAAGATATAAAGATGTCGACGTCGACGCCAACGACGAACTCGTTTCAATTGAAGCGCTTCATTGCGACGTTCCCGAGTTCACAACTGAAATTCAATTCATTTCGCTTTTGAGTACAAAACCGAGCACATTTCAATCATCATCATCATTGTGTGTATTCTGATCTGTTGCTTTTTTTTTTTTAATTTCTGTTTTTTATTTTGTTGCATTCCGATAAAGTCAACAACAACAACTTCAAAATGGAGCAGTGGAATAATGTGGAGCTGACGAGCATTACCAAAAAGTCATACACGCTGAATCATGACTACGATGATGCCGAGAAGCCCAAAAAGGCTGACGACATCACGTCGAGTCCCAAAACCAGCTCCAACGGCAATGGAAATGGCAACGCCAATGCCAATGATCAGGTCGCCGTCGATGGCGATAAAGTGCTCCAGCCAGGTTCAGATATCAAGCCCAAGGTGCGACCAGAAGATGTGGAGCCGCTGGTGCGACGTCTATATGGAATAACCGTTAGCGAACTTAAGGAAATGATCTCCTACGATGATCGCAACTATTTGATTCAAGAAGATTGGTGAGCATCGTAGCAAAACAAAAGATATATTTTATGTTTACATTTGGGTAGTGTGCGCAGATGGGGGGCCAATTTTACACACGACTACACACACACACACACACAGAGATACAATTGCTATTTATAGCGATATTAATTAAAGTTAGCCGTGCGGTGGGGGTGGGGGGAAACAATTGAGCTTGACGCTCGTCGGTCACCTTGGCGGCGACAGCCTCCTTTGTTATCTTGAATTGAAACTGTTGGACTTGCTCACATCTCTCGGCAAGGGTCATCTGATATGACTCTCCAAAGCGTATTCTAACTACGCCACAAGTATTATATCAATGGAATAACTTAAAGTCTTGAAATTGTGTTTTATACAAAAAGGCTTGTTTAATTCTTCTATTTGAAAACTTAAGGAGTATGTGAAAACAATTAAAGATATGAATACCATGATTTATGATAAATACTTTATTAAGAAAACTGTAGCTTTTAAATTACGAAAAAGCTTCTAAACTCTTTCCATAACAAAGGTGTCTAAACTTTAGAAGTTTTATCTTAGCTAAAACTCTGTTTTTTTCAATAATATAAACAGTCGGTTAGAATTGGAACAATTATACTATATAAAATCAGACAGACTTTCTTTAATAGCTCACACATTTTATGACAAAATTTAAATACCGTCTGGCTGAGTTAAATGCGACTTATTTCCATTAAAAAAAGTATTTCATCTTATAAATACTATTTATTTGAGTTTTTCGACGCTGCATGACATTAACAATGGGGCAGTGTATAATATACTTAGTCACAGCCTTAGTCATTTAATAAATTAATTACTACATTGGGTTGACAATTAGCAAAAAAAAAAAAAGAAGAAAGAAATTTAACATACGAGTCGTAACTCACTTAAGAACGGGACGCTTTTGAAAGCCAAACATGCTTAGCTTCGTTTGATTTTCGTCCGGTTTGGCAGTCTTTGAATTGGGATTGGCTCGCTTGCTTGTCTTGGGCTTGGACAGGCCAACGCGTCGTGCACTTGGCGGCAGTTTTGGTATAGTCTTGAGGGGTAATGCAGCCTCCTGGCTGCTGGGCAATGTTGCAGTCAGAGAAGAGGAATCATCCGATTCACAGGATGAAAGTAAAACTATATCAACATTGTTGTTGGTTTCTACAATTGGTTTACTCTCCACTGTACTCTCTATTATCTCGACTACATCCTTCGGTGGTTCCTTGATCTTAGTTTCCATTTCTTTTGATGTTGTTTCTGATGTTTGTGTCTGTGTGCTGAAGAATCGACTTCGTACCTCCACCTGTTCCTTGGCAAAAATGCTACGCTTTATCGCATTCACTCGTGTTGTTTCGGGTCTTGCTCGCTCCTCCGTCGACTTATTTGGACTGCTTTTATTGGGACTCAGTAGACGCAACAAGGAACCATTTTTACATACAACTGGCGAGCGTTGCAGATCCTTGGCAAACGGATTGTGTCGACTTTTGCTTTGAGCAGGAGATGAAGGCGACGTAGAATTGCAGCTACTTTGACTCGGACTCCGCTTACGTTTCCCGCCAAAACTGTACATGCTGTGCAGCTCAGCTTCTGTGTGCTTGGCCAGCTCTTGGCGCTGATTCGCTTCGATTTCCGCATCTAATGTTTGCCCTACAAAGTCAACCTTTTTGAAATACAGCGCACAACTTGACTGCGTTCTTTTTCCTTTGCCCTCCGTCAACTCTTTGGCATTGAAATTTGCTAGCCAAATACTTTTGTGATTGGTGCGTTTCACATGCTTCGCTGGCGCAGATTTCAAGGCGGCGACTTGCTCTGGATGCCAGTTATCCAGACGCTTGAGGGTGAAGGGATTAAGATTGCCCAACGCCAAGTGAAAGGCCATTTCGCTATCTGCCAGCAATGTGCCTGCATTGCTGCAATAGCTTTCGTCAGTCTTGTATTCCTCCAGTGCACACAGTCGCTCCATGCGTCGCTCCAGCGGATTGTAGATGTACATGTGCTTGAAAGTGGCCTCCGCCTTCATGAAGTTCTCAATGTACTCATCGCCCACCTGAATAAAACAGATGAATTAAAACAGGAACAAAAGATTTGCATAACAATTGACGTTAATGGATTGTAAGAGCTTACTTCCAGGTTGCGCATGTTCAGATATTGCGGTATTTTTTTCAATGCTATCCGCATATCGTCCTGCTCCGTTTTCAGCATAAATTTGCAGGCCTTGGCCAGTCCAATGCCTGGCAGCGAGTCCAAATAATCACATCCAGACATTATGCACATACGTCGAAACTTATCAAACTGATAACGCTCCTCCTTACAACCCATTGCCAGGTGTAATTTCTGTGCATCGACCAACAGCCCAGCGCCGCTCAGATCTAGCTTGAAGATTATTTTCTTGGCACCGAAGAGCGTCAGATCAGAGTCCTCGGTAATTATATATTGTGCAATGTCTTGTTTGTTGAGCCAAGCCATTTGGGCGTCCGCCTCGTAGGGCGCCACAATGCAATCGACGTTTTGCAGTCGACACTCCTGGATGAGACGCAGTGCCATCTCGTGGGTAACATCCACACAGCGGCGCATTTGAGAGCGCGCCTCCTCGACACGTCCAAGACGCAACAGTTCCGCTGCCCTTTTCTTGCTCTGCTGCCGTGATTCACGTCGACGTTGTTCGGTTAGCGCCTTCGCCGGTAGATGTTGGCCATCAAAGACGAGAATGGGCTTGATGTCATAGGAGACTAACATTTGCACATACTTCAAACAATATTGCACATAAATATCCGTCTCCTCGCCGCGCGCCAATTTCTCAGCGCAGCCGAACACACCTTTGTGTAGCCAGCAGTAGGTGTCAACGGCAACGGTGCTGCCGCGCAAGTCCTTCAGGTGCACCTTGGCTGATGCCTTCTCCAGAAACGGTATCAGACCGGTGATGCCCATGACAAGGTCTTATCACTAATGAGTAAAATATTAATAAACAACAGATGCGCGGACTAACAATTCGATAACCTATTTTGACAAATCGATAACTGGTTCCCGCCAAAATGCTAGTGTTGGTTTGGTCGATTGCCATTCGCCACGAACTATGGGTGCTTATGTTATTTAACGGGTTTCCAGTAGAGGTGGAGAACTATCGATGGCACTATCGGCACTATCGATGGTCGAGCGCTATCGAGCCGCCATCGATGGCAGACCTTTACTATCGATAGTGGTCGATAGTTTTTTAAGACGCTCAACTCGTCACAGAAAGAAGCGCATTTGGCATCTGCAGCTTCGGAAACATTTAAGTTTTGGGTTTAATAATTATATATTTTTATGACATAGATAAGTTCCTTACTATAGTCGAAATAGGTAAATATGAACGTTACGGAACTGAACCTAATACAAATCTTACTTACATACATATGTGTACTGGCCACTTCAATCGAGTCCGAGCGCAAGTTCAGTGGGCTGGACTAAAAGTTTTAGATCGCCGAACTTTGGCTATTACAATAGCTAATAGCGGAACATTATTGATGATAACGAATTTCATTTAATTTTAGTTTTATAATACCTAAATTAATAAAAATTCCAAATTTGAGTTGGAATTTTATATAAAATTTTTATTTAATTTTTTATAATTTTTGGAATTTAACATATATATGCACAAATTAACACACTATCGAAAACTATCGATAGCTATCGATGGTTTGAAAATTAATATCGCTGACTATCGATGGTGCTGACTATCGATAGTTCTCCACCTCTAGTTTCCAGCACTGTAAAAAAGTTTTTTTTGTAAACTTTGTTTATTTGAAAACAACCATTTGTATTTACTTTTAGCAATGTTAAAAATCCACTAATTGTATCGCATTGCCCGCTTGGTTACGTGCTAAAAATTCTCAATGCCTTGGACTCAAAGAAGGAGGACTTTGTGGACGCACAGAATCAACTGCTACTCTACTTGTGTAAATATTAGATAAACACTTATTTCTTCTTTGATTATTATCAATTTAATTATTATATTATCGAAAAAACTACAGCCAAACAGCAAGTGCAATGTCCGCGACCCATTCCCAATGCTCGGGGCAAGTATTATTCGGTGGAGCAACTCAATGGCAATGCACATGTGGTTCGTCTGTTGGAGTTTATACCAGGAAAAATCTTCCACGAGGTGGAAGTGACCAAGAACCTGCTTTACCAGTGCGGCGAGTATTTGGCCAAATTGGATCGGGCGCTGAAAAACTTTACCCACAAGGCCTATGACACACACAAGTCGCTGTGGATGTTGCAATCGGTTCCACAATTGCGTGATTTTCTCTACGCTCTGCAGGATCATCAGCGTAAGGCGTTGTGCGAGGAGATCATCGAGGCATTTGAATCAAAGGTGTTGAGTGTGCTGCCCACGCTAGAGCTGCAAATCATACACGGCGATTACAATGAGCAGAACATTGTAGTACAAAAACAGGGAGAGAATGATTCTTATCGCGTTACGGGCGTCATTGACTTTGGCGACACCAATCGTTCCCCTTTGATCTTCGAACTGGGCATTGCCATGTGTTACATGATGATGCAGGCCAAGGAATTGGCCAGCGGTGGCATTTTCCTAGCCGGATACACAAACGTCCAATCCATCAGCCCCAAGGAGCGGGGTTACCTCAAGTACTGTGTGGCAGCGCGTCTAGCGCAAAGTCTGGTCATGGGCGCTTATACGCATACTCTGCATCCCGGAAACGATTATGTATTGGTTACTCAAGCCCAAGGCTGGGTTCTATTGGAGCAGCTCTGGCGCGACAGTCTCGAGACCATTGATGAGCTGTGGGAGACTACGGCCCACCAGTATCTGACCCAAAGCAATAAGTAAGCCAAGGGCTTCACTACCGTTCATTCAGAAACTGTCAGCTCTACCTTTTGTCAATTAGTATTTCAACAATCATGAGTCCAAGTTTAAGTATTGAAAATTTGCATTTTACTTTATTGTATAATTATTAATATTATTTTTATTATTATTATATATATATATACGTTTATTTTTACAATAAAACTTGTTAAACAGTTAAATGTACAAATACATTTGATGCAGCTTTAATAGTTATATTTGTGGGTGTTTGTTTTAAAAAATTGTCGGTTACGATTGATCTAATTATCGTGACGCTTTGCAAGTGGCAATTAATTATACGGAGCTGTGGCAAATTGAACTAATTAACAGCTACGTAAATTGCAATCGATTGCAATCAATATACATAATGATATAAAAAATGCTAAACAATTGTTATTTGCAATTTACATGCGAATCGAGCGATTTGCTTTCCTCAACTTACAGAATAAACTTAAAATTATCGCTCTATTTAAAGGGTTTGCTAAATACATACACTAACTATATAATCTATATAGTCAACTCTACTTAAACTACTTATTTATTACAATTCTTAATGCCTAGACAAATGTACAGATAGAGCCAGCACTGCCAAAAATCGCAATGCAAATTCTCAGAGACGTCGCAAATATGTATACAAGATATATTGTATTTGCTCTTATCATGGCAAAACATAATTTACATACATATATAGAATGAAATTTGTTATCTGTTGAAAGTTGAATAAACCATTTTATTTGTTACACAGCTTGAAAATCAAGTTAATTTATTGTTGGTGTTCTATTTGATTGTTCAATTTGTTTTGTTACAAATGAAAATATACAATTAAACCAAACGTATGTATGTGTGTATATAAAATGTAAATATAATTGTTGACATAAATCAGATCTTTTTGCTTGCTTTCGCTATATCCTCACGATGCTTCAACCGATGCACACAATTGTTTTTATCAACATTCTTCATTTTGTTTTCGTTTCTTATATTTGTTTTTGTCAATACAAACTAGGTAAAAGTTATGATCACTCAGACTTGCACATTCATAATAAGATCTAAATACAATATGAAATATGACATTTTATCAGTACAAAACAACAAATATCCTTGCACACATACAATTAAATACCTGAGTAACTAATTCTTTACACACCCACACACACACGCACACGCATTAAAAACACACAGGTGTCAACAGCAGAAGCATCAGTTGGATCTATATAACAAATTATAAATACACAAAGAGAATACACGAAATTCTATAATAATAATATAATAGAAAAAAAATAGTCATATACAGTAAGTGTTTTTTTGCTTTGCGCTTAAAAATTAAAAAATAAAAAAAAAAGAAGTCCAATCTTGCGATTTTTTAAACATAATTAGCTTATTGGTTTTTTGTTTGAATTGTGATAAAGCTGAGATGTTTTCGACTGAATATAAATATTTAACATAGTTCATTACGTAGTTTGAAAAGAAGCTCGTGCTCGAGCTTCCGAAAAGTCTCTAGAAACTAACGACTGTTGACTATAGATTAAACATTAAAGTTAATAAAAAAAATATGTTTAAAAAAAAAGAAAAAAAAACGTATTAATAATAGTATCAGCAATATGCAACGTCAATTTGAAGAAGGCTTTTGCAGGGCATTTGGCATGCGACTCGAAATTGGGGGAGCTCGGTTTTGTTGGTTTTTAGCGTCGCCGCTGTCGCTTGCGCAGCTTGAGGAACACATACGAGGAATTGTTCTGAAGATGCTTCGCCTCGGCATACGTTGTGGGCAGCTTTTTGCTGTCCAATGTGGCAACTGGCAGGGCATCCGCTTTGGCCTTGGCAATCGCTGTTGTTGCTGTCGCCGCATCCAGCCAGGGCAGCGTAAAGTGATCGCCTTGCTCAGGCAGATTAACCATATTCTCGCCAAATGCCTGAACGGGCACCTCAGTCACAAACTGTATGCCCTCGATGTCCTCGGGCAGTGGATAGAATGTAGATGTCGGCAATGGATCTAACGCCACCAATACCTCATCCTGATTGTGACGTGAACGCAAATCATTAATGCGTATCTGTTCGCGTATCACACGCTCATCCCGTCGCTTTCGTTCTTTCTCATCGCGCACATACTTATCGTGGCGATCCTCAAAGGCCGCATCGCTGAGCGGCTCAATGTTGGTATTATCGACACTGCGTTGCAATTTAACTACCTTCCATTTGGGTATTTCGAGGCTGGGATTATCAGCGAGCAGCTCATCGGCCTCTTCCAGAAAGAATTCGTTGTCACAGTGGAATTCCTGATCCTCCCATGAACGTGTCGTATATGGCTGTATGGATGTTACAAATCTCGAGGTGCTTCTCCCACTGCTGCCCTTGCTGCTTTTGCTGGTGCTGCTGCTGCTGCTCAATTTGCTGTATGTGTGCGGCGTACAATTGAGCGAATTGATAACCACTATGCGCCTGTTGTTGCTATTGTTGCTGTTGCTATTGCTGCCCACGCTGCTTATGGACTGTGGTGTTAATGGTGTTTGTATTGTTGTTGTACTGTTATTGTTGTTGTTGTTGTTGCTGTTGTTGGATGGCTTCAACTTTGGAGACGC
The DNA here is from genome assembly GCA_037043435.1 of Drosophila suboccidentalis. Taxonomy (NCBI): domain Eukaryota; kingdom Metazoa; phylum Arthropoda; class Insecta; order Diptera; family Drosophilidae; genus Drosophila; species Drosophila suboccidentalis. The sequence continues at coordinate 102,357 of JBAMBK010000675.1, read as the reverse complement.
CGCATTTGTGGGCGATGGCGCTGGTGTTATCGTTGCTGCTGATGCTGCTGCCGCTGACTGTATTGGCGGAAATATGAGGCTGGTGCTCTGCAACGATTGTTTCTTGATCCGCACCGTTGGATTCTGATTCAGCTGGTTTTGCTGTTGGCTCTGCTGCAAACGCTGCTGTTGCTTTTGTATATGCTCCTGTAGCTTTCGCATCGCTTCCTCTTCAATATCCGCCTCCGATTGCTTCTGCTGTTTTGCCAGTTCCTTCTCCTGTTCGCGCTTACGTTGTTCCTGTTCTATTTCGCGTACCAGCTCCTTATGCGCTTCTCGTTCCAGCTCCTTTTGCGCTTCTCGTTCCAGCTCCTTCTGCGCTTCCCGAGCTCGCTGCTCTCTCGCTGAACTCTCACGTGCCCTCTGCTTCTCACGTTCCTGTTCCCGCTGCAGCTCTTTTTCCCGTTTCAACTCTTCCTTCCGCTGCAGCCTTCTTTCTTCTTTCTGTCTCAGCAGCGCTTTTAGCTTTTGCTTCTGCTCCTTCAACTCATTTTTCTTCCTCTCCTTACGATCATATAATGACTCTTCCTCGTTTTCGGGTGATGGCCAAGGCTCTTGTACCATGTCCATAAATTTCTCACTTGATGGCCGCCACTCAGTTTCAACCTTTTCCATTGTTGCCTGAGTTTCTCTCTCGCTCGTTTTGTGTGTCCTTGCTGATTTAACAACGATTCCCTCTATTCTCTGATTTGCTGCCTGATGATTTGATTTTGTATCTACATTGGATTTGAGCGACGTTGACTCTATAGGCTTCGACTGGGTCAGCTCCATGGGCACTTTATCCTCCTGGACTTCATGCAAGACTTCAGCAGACTGTACTTCCACTTGATTGACATCCACATCATCTTTCATGATTAACTGCTGACACTCCATCTCAATGAGTTTCTGTTGTTGCTCCTGATCCTCCAGCTCCAGTTTATTATTTAATTGTTCCGTTTGAAGATCAGGACTTGGCGGCTCCTCCTCTTCCTGAGTTATCTGTGACTCCTGCTGCTGTTGATGCTGCTTTTCTTTTAGATCCCTTTGCTTGGGGTGGGGCGTTGAATGGGCAATAGACGTGACCTGAGCAATTGCTTCATCCTCCTCGTTGACAATCATCTGAAAAGGGATAATGTGCTCATTAGACAATGGATTTTTGTAGCTATTGCAAACGCTTACTTGATGCTGGCCCTCTTCTGCCACTTCCTCCTCCTCCGGCTCCGGCTCCGCCTCCGCATCATGATCCGACTCAGCCTCAGCATCAGCCACAGCCTCATCCTCCGGCTCCGCCTCATGATCTGACTCATCAGCCTCATCCTCCTCCTCCGGCTCATCCTCATCCTCTGCCGCCTCATCCTCCGCCTCACGCATCATCTCGGGCTGCCAAAGATTACTCGTGTCACAATTATTGACAATTTCTTGCTCCACAACCTCTTCTTCATAGATGTGACCATTGTTGACTGCATCAACATCTTCCACCATTTCCTCAACGGCCAGTTCATCCTCGCCGCCAACTTCTGTTTCAGTCGCAACTTCCATTTCGTGCGAGTCTAGATAGATATGCTCCTCCTCTACCTCCACCTCCTCCGTCTCCTTATGCAAATCATTCACTTCTTCATCATCCTCCATATTCTGTTCCTCTTCCTGCTGCTGCTGCTGCTCGTCGTCTTGCAACTGGTAGCCAGACTTCTCTTGGTGCACACGATGCAAGAAAATCGTGCTGACCTTTTTGCCACCATTGAATTCCCCGCGACCTTTGCTGCTATCCAGAGTAGATGCAACCGGCGTCGTGGGCGGCAAATCTGTGATAGATGTGACAACCGCATTCTGTGGTTCTTCGTGTGTGTAGCGATGAATCATTGGCTCCTCCTCCATCTGAAGTAAATCCAACGTCTGGGTTTGTTTCTCCAAATAACACTGGATCTTTGCCTTGGGCTGTCCCTCATCATCGTTCGCCGAACGTTTCACACACCGTCGCAGCTGATTACGTAAATCCTCAACCCTTTGGCTGAGTTTAGCAATCTGCTGCATTAGTTCCTGATTCTGTGACAACAACGTTTTAATACGTCCACTTTGTTCATCGAGCTCTTTGTCTTTACCCTTGAGTTGGTCAGTCTGCTCCTGCATTAGATTCATATGCAGCAATATCATTCGCTTTAAATTGTTGTTCTCCACAATCAATGTAACCACATCGGAGCTGTTCTTTTGGACACTCTCCGATTCGGCAACCTGCGCCATCCAACCTCCGCCACCACCGCCACTTTCTCGGGCATGTGACGGCTGAGGCGGGAGCGGTGGCTTATAGTAGTTGTTGTTGCCGGGACCAGAGGCATTATGCTTACCATAGCTATAGCTATGATTAAGGCGCTTGTAGTTCTTGACCGGCTGTTGATAGGCGGATCTGGGCATATGTTGACCATAGGGTTGTGGCTCCACGTAGCCGCCTCTCTGCTGGCTGACATTCCATTTGTAGCGCTTATCCATTTCGTACACTCTCGTTTATTGTTTACAAAATATGCTGTTCATAGTTTTGTCGTGTTTTGTTTTCGGCTTGTGGCTACCCACCACGCACGCCAACTTTTGACAGCCGCAGCTGATGGGCGAACTAAGCAAAATGCGTATAACGTTTTTTCACCACACTCGAATTTTTTTTCTGCTATCGCTTTTTCCCAGAAAATTGCGTTTTTGCAATGTTTCGGCGCGATTATCACTTTGACGTTATGGCAATTGGTTACACCATTTAGCCAAATTGCACAAATAACTATTTTTAAATACTTCTTTCACTTGCTTTCGCTGTTTTTAAGAATTATGCGGATATTATAAACTCGCCCGAAAAAAGCATTTCAGAAGTATGGCGTTGCTGGTGTTGCCAGGCCACACAAAGGCAGGGTTGCTAAATAATGCCACGCTGCCAACTGCTAGTTTTTCACCACTTACTTTTGCTTCTAAATTTTCTACAGTTCTTAAATACTTTTTAAATTTTACCTAAAATAATAAAACACGTCTTTTAATAAACATTAGACTGCGAACAAGCAGAAAAATTACATAACAAAGAACAGAATTTCGCGGAGCAAGTTGGCAGCACTGCGCGCCGTGTAAATGTTTTGGGTGATTGGCACCGGCAAGAAGCAGAAAAATGGCGGCAAACCAGCTTGTTATTCTCGAGTGTTGAGTGGTGGTTTTGTTGATTCTAAAAACTCATCGATGGCATCCATATTCGGCGAAGATGGGGTTGACGACCTGTTCAATGACAATATTGCCAACGACAATGATCAGCTGCCCAGCGACAACGAGGGCGACACAGGCGAGAAGCTGTTCGGCGATGACGCAGATGCGGATGAAGCTGCTACCGGCGAACAGGAAGGTATTAAGGTGGAGCCCAAAAAGCGTGCAGTGCGTAACCCTCGACCACGCCTTACTGTGGACAAACTGCGGGGTCCGCGTGGCCTGCACACAATCGAGAACTACTTCAAGGATATCAAGTACAAGGGCAAGGGACATGAAAAGGCCGATTTGGACGAGATTCTGAGACGTCTGCAGCACTGGGGCCATCGCATGTACCCGAACTACACCTTCGATGACGTGCTCAGCAATATCGAACGACTGGGAAAGAAGAAACCACTGCAGGTGCACATGACACGCTATCGCCTTGGGCAACTCGAGGAGCTAAATCTGCAGGACGAGGTGCCAGACAATGCCAACGATGAAGATGAAAATGATGTCGCCGAACCATTTGATGAGTTCGATGCCCTGCTCGGCGAACAAATTGCCATGTCAAAGCTGGCGCCACGCACACCGGCTGTAAACCGACGCAATATGTCCACAGCCAGTAGCACACTGGTGACACCTTCATTTTCGCGCAATGCCGTTGTGTCAACGCCGTATTCCGTGCGGGACGCTGACACAAGTGATTATATGCAACCCCTGCCGCCTTCGCAGGCAGCGACACCTGCTCCAAACAAGCTGTCGACTGAGCAAATGGCCAGGATTGCGGAGAATCGACGGCTGGCACAGGAGCGACTTCGGGCCAAGCAGATGGAGGCGAGTGCAGTGCAGGAAAACGAACAATGAACCATTTATGGGGAGTTCCCGGAAAGAGCCAAAAGGGGCCCAACAAAGAATATTAATTAATAACTTTTTCAACTCAATCCTTCTTGAAAATACCCATATTTGTTTAGTCATAGTAATATAAGCTTTGTATTTATTGTTTCTCATTCTTAGGCATAGATTAAGCAATAAATTAAGATTCGTTAGAGTTACGCTCAATGTCATACACAAACATATATAAATGAACACGGGTTGTGTGAGTCGTTTTCGAAAAAGGAATACTTGATATTTTTATAAACTAATACAAACTAAATGGTGAATGCTGAGTGCAAATCCATCAAGGTACAAGGTGCTTTTGTCTTGGTTTTGTGCTTCTTTTTTGTGTAACTAAGTTGTAAAGCGAAGAGCGACACGTGGGAGCATTTCGAACAATCCTTTGGTGCCCTTAAATATGGTGCCCACAATATTCAATGTCGATAGATCAGTCTGGGGCATCGCTTGCTCGTCTGCGTCCCTGGGCTCATTGTTCTGTTTGATGGCATCTTTAATGACATGGAGCAGTCTCTGGTAGAGGAACGACTGTCGATAAATTGGCTTGGACAGACTGAGATGATCGTCTTTGAGCAAATAAAAATCACCGAAATCGATGCGTGACGATTCCTCGGTGACAATGCGCAGCGGGAACTTGAAGGAGGTCAACATGGTGGGAGAACCTTCTGCCACACTGAGGACATTCACATGGCGCAAGCGTGTGTGCAAACTGCCCATGAAACGGCGATGCATCTCAAGCAATTTCGGTGAATTCTCTTCCATTTCCTTTACCTCGATCGATGGTGAGAGTATGACTTGCATGTGCTGTTTCCATTTGGCAATGGATGAGCCACGATGTGGTGTACCCAGAAACACAATACCCCTGGTATTCTTGGCGATCTGCTGAACATTCGGTTCAGCGGAGTCCAATGATTTCAGGAGCATGATCTTGGTGAGCAGACCTCCCATTGAATGACCAATCCATACCACTGGACGCTCATTGCCAACGTCTGAGGCGGCAATGCGCTCCAACAGCGAACCAGCTCGCACATCGATGTGTCCCTGACCCTTCTCACATGGACAATACTTGGTGAAATTAGCTGACCACTCGGTCACAGCGGATGTGTAATCAATGCCGATGATTCTGCAAATAAAAAAGGAGAAATTATGTATATTTAGTTTACATGTTGATTTTGAAATGCATCTGTGTGCCTACCTTGCGTCTGGGTAATCATCTGGCAGCCACTCCATGGGCCAGCAGTTGGTATACTCTTCGGACTCATCTTGGTTATTCCACTCGTTGCCCGACACAGTGAACATGCCACGACAATTCTCACTGGCGTACACTGGAATATCCGGATGCACTACCTCCCAATCGGAATCCAATTCAGCCTCACTTCGCAGCGTCTCGACAAATTCCTTTGTGGCCGCATCGCTTATGTTAAGATGCTTCTGTTCCACCTTTTTGCTGGTCTTGAGCACCTGACCTTTAAGTGATTCCGGTTTGACAGCCGTTGCCTTGGCTGCGTCTCCGTTGGATTGGTTCTGTGTTGGCACCAACTGTTGCTTCGTTTGCTGCTGTTGTTGTTGTTGCTTCGGCCTGTTGCCATTAATACGCTTCTGCTCACCCACGAGGAACACGTCATCCGATTCACTGGTGTAGAACGCATTCTTGCCGTAGAGTCCCAGCTCGGTGGGCTTGCGATCCCGCTGACGCCAGGTGATAAACACGCCACCCAAGAGTCCATGGACAAAGACAATGTCGGTCGTTGGCTTGCGACGTGTTCGCACACGTGGATGCAGGGGATAAACATTGGGTGGATATGTGAACTGATTGGGATCATCATGATCCAGATTGGCCATTGTTTTGGCCGAGATCACTTGAAGGCGCAGATCGGGACACTGCTGCCATTCGGCCAAGGTGCCCACCCAGCCGGAGACAAAGAAATGCTCCACAGCATCCGGCACCATGGACATGTTGGCCAGCACTTTGCATAATGTCGCCAATGTTTCATTGTCATCATTGAAAATCTTGCGCAATTCCATTAAATGCATTAGCCCGCCATGGTGTATGATCTGGGCCGAGACCTTGGGATCCTTTGTAATGTGATGCAGAAACGATATGATTTCTTTAAGTAAATCCGTGTCCTGAGTCGACAATGTTATCGACTGTTCCGGTGTGAAAAACTCGTGGATGCCCTCCTAATTGGAGAAGAAAACAAGGAAAAAAACAAGATTAGCATTATTCTCCTTCCTTTTAAGTCAGGATTTACTGATATTTACCGCATTGTTTTGTTCTGGAAAGTATTTGCAAAAGAAGTGATCGACGCAGGACGAGGGACGGAGGCGGTCGAGCATTACGTGAAGTTCGGAGAGCAGCATTTTGGGATTCTTGATGCAGCGACGTCTTGGCACGGGCATAAACCAACGGACATCGGCACCACAACGGGCCAACGAGACGCAGGTGCGTGCATCACAGATCTGTGCCAGATGACGAAAGTCCCAATCCTTGAGATGATCCATGCAAACCAGCTGCTGCACAGCCTTCAGACGTTCCGCCTGGCTGCCGGTTTGGGCAATATTCAATAGACGCCAGGCAACCGAATGCTTGGCTGCCTTCCACCATTTGCCAATGGGATTGATGATGACACTGATCCATTTCTTTTCATCCTCCTGCTTCTGTTGCAGCTTGCGCATGGATTCCCGATAAATGTGATATTTAATGTAAATGTATTCGGTGCGACGTTTGTCCGGTTCCTGCGGCTTCTTGTCCACATATTGAGCGAGATATTTACGGATTTGCGGGGTCTCGTAGAGGATGATACCGGCACTGAAATTAGATACATATATATTCCAAATTATACACGTGCTAATGCCAACTAAATTAGTATTGTTGTTGTTGTTGTTATTGCGTTTAATTGGGACAAACACATACATATAATCAGTTAGAACTGCTGCCAACAATTTGTTGTTGCCATAAACGTGAGTTAGATAAACAACAACAAATTGTTGTTATTTTTATAAAAGTGGGCACGTCACCCCACACCAAGAGAAGAAGCGCCACACGCGCCGCCGTTTGTTAAACTATAAACAACAACATCATTAACAATAACAACGATAACAGCAAACTATAATATTATATTTGCGAGGTCTTTGGCAAAAACGAAATGCGCACAATTTGATGGCTCGTTTTCCTGTACATATGTATGTGTTCGATTTTATCTGTGTGTGTTGTGTATGTGTGTTCGAGGGGGGGCCTTGAACAGCTGCTACGCACAAGAAGCAGCGAAACAAGAGAAACGAAAAAAAATGTAAACAACAACAACTAGTTGAATAGTGCTATCTCATTTTGGCAAAATCGTACGTTTGTTTTGATCTTGTTGTGTTAAAATCAACAACAACTACAGTTGGGAGAGTTGGCAGAGACTGCAGAATGAGTGTATTGTTTTTCTTGGTTTTGTTTTCTTAGAAACTTGTGCTGTAAACAAGTGACATCACAGTTGATATCGGCTGATTAATATGGTAGAATGCGGAAAACAAGTTTGCAATGGCAAGTGCAACTGCACTCGATATGAAACGTATATGTAAATAGAAATACTATATTTAACTATGAAATCAGACAACAGTTCAGTTCGCAGTGGCGCCACTTTGCATGCCAAGGCTTTAATCTGCTTGAATGTTTAATGACGAGCCCCCTTAAATGATGTGCTTCGCAGTTTTACGACATTATAAATGCTTTTTGTGTAATTCGTTACAGCTGTTCCAGCTCACATTTTTAATGCTTTATGCTTGTTACTTACGTGGTCAAAATGCCAATACCACCCAGAAGCTTTGGAAAACGGCGTATAGTAGCTTTTAATTCCTCTAATGACATTGCCTGCTGTATTTCTGTGTTGTGTTGTGTTGCCTTTGCTGGGAGCTCGCTAGTAAAATTTCTCAGATTGTTGCCAAAAGTTTACTTTGTTTTTTATACAATCAACACTTAAATTTAGATTGTTGTCTCAGACCACAAATGTAGCACTTTAACACTTTTGTGATTTACTCAAACGGTATACCGTACACTTGTACACTTTGTATTAATTAATTATCAAAATAATTAATTAATTACTTTCCCCTTTCGGGATTAGTTTTTGCTTTGTTGAACTTTTGTGTTGTGATTCAGGTTGTTGAATGGCAGATTTGTTTTGTTTCGTCTCTTTTATCTCTTTTTCGTGTGTAATGGAGCTGCCAACCTACACGAGTTGTTACTATCTATGTGCCCTGTTGTTTGGTACTCACTGTAAGAATCGGGTGGCAGCCTTGGCTCAAGTTTGACAAAAAAATCAAGGTGGCAGCCTTTGCTCCCAAACTCATTTATTTAAACGAGTTAAATATGAAATTTGCTTAATTTTAAAGCAAGGGTTTTGAAACTTTCACAGGAATTTTTGTAATATTTTTCAACTTCAAAAAACTTCTAAACTTCACCATGCGAAGGGTGACGTGCACTAATCGAACTTAATTATTTCAAAAAATGTATAATTGTTTTTGGTTTTTAAATTGTATTTTTATTGAATTTATATTTATTTAACAAAAATAAAAAAAAATAAATGCATAAAAAAGAAAATCTGCTTGGCAACTTTGAATAGCAGATTTGTTTTGTTTCACCTCTTTTATCTCATTTTCGTGTGTAACGGAGTTGCCACACTTTATGATAGTGAGTGAACAAAAAGAGTGCTCACTCATTTCAAAAATTAGAATATCGCTAATCAAAAAGTGTAGCGGCGAAAAAAAACAAATTTCGAAAATATTTTCAAACCAATTTTCGATATTAAATCAATATTAAATTGAATTGAGTCCCAGGACAATTGTAATGGATATCAACGATATTCAATGGCTGCAGAAAGTTGTGCCCTTAGCTTATAAAGCGCTAAAGACGTTGTCAAGATGTCCAAAAATACCGTGCTCAACATCTCCTTCACAATTGTTATCATCATCTCCGCCGTTGATCGAACAGCGGGAGGAAACAGCGTCACCAGTTTGTAAAAGGCGGCGGGAAATTCCGACAGTTGAAACTAACGGAGGTAGCCATTGTAGGATTTGGGTGAGGGAGGAGAATCTCAGCCGGGATGTTGACGGCCTTTTTGCCACCGCTTTCTACCATGCACGCAATCAGGGAGAATTTCGCAACCGCGCCGGAATGACGCCGCAGGTGTTTGATATGCTCTTCAGCTTGGTGGGCGAGCAATTGATGAAAAATTCCATTCGCAGGCCAATATCTGCAGAATGCCGTCTGTTCCTGACCTTGGTGTAAGTTAAGTAAGTGAGTAAGTATGTACCTTATGTTGCTAAAGAAACACTTTCACACCTTTAGATACATGACCAATGCGGAGAGTATTCAGGATTTGTCAAAGGCCTTTAAAATGGGCAGCTCCACTGTGCGTGCCATTGTGCAGGAAACCAGTGAAGTTCTATGGAATTCGTTAGAGCCGGCCTTTATGCCACAGCCCAATGCACTGGACTGGAGTAAAATTGCCGAGGGCTATCAACGGACATGGCAAGTGCCTCATTGTCTTGGCGCTCTGGATGCCAAGCTACTGGACGTGGACTACAAGGGAGAGAGTGATATTATACTGCTGGCCAGCTGTGATACAAATCTTGACTTTACCTGCATTGACATTGCCACAGTTACGGATGCCGTTAACAACCAGCTCCATTGGCATTATGATTTTGGCTCTCAGTTACTCTATGATCAACAACTGGGCAACATTTTGCCGCCAGATCCTTTACAAAGAAGAAGTGAACAGAAGGAGAACTTGATCTATGCCTTCATAGCAGATTCTTCGTTCCCCATGCGGGAGCACATTATAACGCCCTATACAACCAGATATCTGGATTTTGATCAGTTTAATTTAAATCGTCATTTATCTCGTGCTCTGACCGGCAGTATTGATAAGGCATTTAATGTTCTAATTTCTCGCTGGCGTCTCTTATCGCAGCCACTGCGTCAGAGTCCAAACAATGCTGTAAAAATTGTTAGAGCCGCCGTGGTGCTGCATAATTTTGTAAAGCAACATGATGACACTTACTGTCCGGTAAGCTACTTGGAGGAGTTGGCAGTGTGTCCTAGCCAACGGAAGGTGCCTAATGCATGGTTATCCAGCCAACAGAAGTCTGTACGCAATTGCAATGCAACAATACGATTACGAGAATGTATGAAAGAGATTATAAGTTGCAAATTGAAGTCGTAATTTAAAGGTTTTATTTGACGTGACGCAATTCCCAGGAGGAATGACAAATCGAATGCTCATGAGTCATTGGACCACTTCTCATACGTATATGTAAGCACATAAATTAATTGTTAGACTTGTGCATTAGACGTTTTACTTGAAGGGACTTTTTATTGACATTTACATATACATATTTATCGTAATAATAGCAAAATACATTGGTAATAAAATCATATTTAATTAAAGAGAAAAAGATCAAATTATACACAATACAGTGATTTTAAGCATCAGCATGCATAACTATTTAATGAAGGGGCTGTCAAACATGGCCAAGAACGGGAAGTAACATCAGATCCAGCTCTGTTTTAATTAATGACTCCATCGGCGCGTACATTTAGTGCATCCAGCAGTGCTCCCATGGGCGTAGATGGTCCAAAGCTCTCAATGGTGTTTGCCAACTTGTTCTTGATGTTCCGTAATCGCAAGGAGGCGTGAATGAAGGTCACCGAGATGGGCAAAAGCAGAGTAAAAGCCGTCAACAGCACAGCACTAATCAAGTGCAAAAACAAATAGCCGGCCAACAATGCTCCCGCCAATATGTACCACTTTTGTTGGGCATTTTGAGCGGCAAGAATTTGATTACCACCAGTTAAACGGCTGGCAATGAAGTTCGTCTTGGACTTGGAGCTGAAGAACTGCCAAATGATGGCAATAATCAGGGCTTGGACTAGCAAACCACTTAAGATCTTCGTCGGATTGAAAATGATCATCACCACATAAATGGCCAGAAAGCCGAGAAAATAATTGGTTTGATAGTACAGCAAATTTTTGACCACACGATTGCCCCACTTATCAAAGTCCTTCAGATTGGGCAACTGGAAGCGCGCCGATCCAAGCACAAAGTCATCCAGAGTGCGCAGTGGTGGCAACTGCAGGTTGCCCGACAGCGCTGCAGCCGCATCGCCAACGGAAGATGTTGATGGTGCCGACATTGTTTTTGAGTATTTGATTTTATGGTTGTTCAAGTTGTTTAGCTTTTGCTGCACCTCGTTGGGTAGCTTCTGATAGTTGTATTTACTTAGTCCACGCTTCAATTGCTGCACCTCCTCGATGTGGAACAGCTGAGACGTCAGCTGCCTTAACTTCGGCCGCAAGCCAAAATTCGTTGATTCTCGGCCAACTTTGGGCAAGAGACGTGCACGTTCGTCTGTTTGATGCCTGTCGTAATCTTCCTCGAAATCACTATAACTCCCGTCGTGCGCGTCCAGTGTAAAATTTTATTTTATTTCGCCTACTTTTTGAGTGTGTGGCTTTTTTATGACTCGTACTAAAAGTTCTCGAATCGTTCCGATAAAGCTTGCGGGAACTGCAATGAATCACTCAAAGTTCGTACACGTCAACTTATCGATACAAATGGCGAAAATGTATCGACAATTTGTGAAATTTAAAATTTCAAACGTTTAATTCCATTCGGAAGAGTTGTTTTATCAATTTAAACATTTTTGTATTTTGTTATTAGAACTGTCTTCGTTTCTATTTAAAAATTATTTAAACGTGTAAGTACAGCTAAAGAAACATTAATTGTAAGAGGAAAAAAATGAATTAAAAACTGAAATAATTTTGGAAAGCAAGAGAGACGGAAAATCTAGTTTATGGATTAATTCTTAAAGGGCCGTTAGACGAAAGTCAACCTAAATATTGTTAAACAATTATGTTTATATATTCATGATTAAATTAGGAATATTTCTATTGTGTTTGTCCTACAAATAGAACTTGAGGACTACGACTACTGAAAACTTGGTTCAAGTTTTTTTGGTAATGCGTTTCTGTTGTTAACACAATGATTTTAGTTATGTTTTAAATGTGTTTTTCTTCGGTTTTTGGTGGTAATGCTTGGTTACGCTTCCAGATCATGGACAAAAAGCACCTCCCGATTCTTCAGACCCACATCCTTAAGTGTTTTGTTGACAATTTCATTTGCAGCCCCCTCAGCGGCATCAACAGTCGTCTTGGAATAGAGTACGCGCTTGGGGAAATTCGTTGTTATCTCAAATTCATCTGGCGATTCAGGATGACAGAAAAGGAAATGGTATACATCCTGAAAAAACAATTGAAAATCAGAATTGGAATTTGAATGTGTGAGATTTGCATTTACCAAAATGGAATTTGCCTGCTGGAAACGTCGTTCCAGACGAACACCGTTAGGCAGTTTAAATACAACGGCGATCGCGTCAGCTGCATCGGCTGGCGGTTCCGAGGGCACTAGAGTGGCCAGCTCAATCTTTTGTCTGGCAATCTCCTCCTTACGCAGCTCGACATCGCGACGAGCACGCTCCTCAGCCTCTAGCACCTGACGTGCGGCATCACGTTCTCTTTCACGCTGACGCTCCTTCTCCTCGTCCGCCAGTAAACTCTGCTCGTAAGCCTCATCCTGTTGGCGACGTAGCGTCTGTGTAAAGTTCCGCTGCAGACGATCAGTGCGTGCCTGACTTAGCCACACCTCATTAAAAGCTATCACTGATTGTAGACGACGGAGCAGTTCCTCAGATGTGCAATCGCCTTCCAAGCGGCCAACAATTACCATTCGATTGGCTCGGAGCATAATCACCACCATTAGTGGGTAGCCTCTCACTGTAAGGGATTGCATGACACGATACCCTTCTGGTGTGGACACATCACAGCCCCAGAGCAGCGTATGCGTGTTAATATAATCGATAACCGAACGTGAGGATAACGTGTCACGGCAAAATGATTCCACATCTGGATTTTTGCTGGGATCCTGATGCAGATAGACGAGCAAAAAACGCAGCTCCTGCTTGGCATCATTCAGTGCTTGAGCATAAGTGCCCTGATAAAATACCGGGTGCTCAGGATAACGCTCATGGTACTGCCGAATGAACTTCATCACATCAGCCAAGGGATCCGTAACAATGCGCGGCTCATTGCCACCGCCAAAGTTGATTAATGCACGAACAATACCCGACAACGTCGAGTAAAAGTATTGGAACACAAAGTTAATCACATAGCCGACTATGCCCGTAAAGCTTCGCGGTATCGGGCCAATGCTGGGCACCCGGCTAACCGTCCGACTGCCTGGCATATTCGCCGAGAAGATCTGTTGCAGGAAATGGTCATTGATCACGGTCGGAGCGCGCACATCTGACGAGGCTGTGAGCATAGTTGGGCGACCCTCGCGTATGTTCATCTGCTCCTGGAAGGCCACCTGCAAGGTGCAAATGTTGGCAAAATGGGTTAAGGTCAAGTAATGTATGCTAATAAGAATTGCAATTAGAATTCACCTCGAGATCCCATTGATGGCGAATGAGTACATCGCGACAAATGTTCATGTCTTCAATGCCCGTCAAATCCTGAAATTGCAGCACTTTGTCCGTTTGTTCATTTGTCAGACCCTCCGCCTCCATTTTGCAGCAGGTGTTGTTGTTGTTCTTGTTGCTAGTTTTCTTGATGGTGTTTCTGTTTTCTCTGCTTTATGTGTGTGTTTATTCCAGCTGCTGGTGCGAATGCCGTTCGTTGCAAATGGCCTTTGTCCGCCGCAGCTGATGGTGAAACGGATGCGCAATTTTAATAATTTATATTGGCAAACGCACGGGCTTTTTGGCCTTCTCTAAAAACTTTTTAACATTTCTAATTTGGAACGAACAAAGTTCCTGATGTCGTTCATCTACACCAGTTCATTCGTATTCGAACATATGTTCAATCATCGATAGATTAACATTTTACCGACCTGTTATCAACAGCGAGCACGTATATTTTACTGGAGAAACTGCTGTTATTCCTTTTTAAGTTTTGCACAAACTTAAATATTGAACTTGCTAATTTGTGAAAAATCTACATAATTCTAGTAGCTTGTTTGTTTACTTGGCAAATAAATAAAAAACGATGAGTAGCTGCTGAATTTAAAACTTAACAGCTGTGAACTAGCTCCAAAATATTGCCAAAATCAATTGATAACATAACTCAGCTGTTTTTTAACATTATCGGTGTATATTGCAAGAGTTGTCTCTTAATGCATCGATGTTTCGATGTTTTGATTTTTTAGAAATGATTTGAAAGCTAAGTTATCAGTGCTTATCTGCAAAAGAGACTGTTATTAAACATATTTTCTCATTTTATTTTGAAATTCTTGTCTCCCAATATTTTAGAGGGTCGTAATTATCAGAATTGTTATTTCCGTTGTAAATAGAAACATTCGATAGTGGCCTACCAAGCATCGATGGTCCCAATGTTTTGCAAACATCGATAACATCGATGTTTCACTCGATGCTTCTCCGAGAGCTGTTTTTATTACATTTGTTTTGTTTACGTTTTTGGTGCAACGTTTTTTGTTGTTGTGTATTTGAAGGAAATGAACGCTCGTGCTCACAAAGCATTTATGTTAAATTTTTTTTTAGACGAGGGCCTAGGTCCTCAGCTTGCCGAGGCGGTACAACTAGCCACCGCAGAGAGTGCATTAAATGCGATTACAACGAAAATAAATACTGAAGAAGACAAGTACGTTTCGTTGCCGCGGTATCAGGATGATCAATTCAAGGAACAGTTCCGAATGGAGCGCAGAAGCTTTGAGGTAAACTGATATAAATTCAATATGTAAATGTGCAATGTTTGGGTGTATTCATTTCAGGCACTTCTTAAAGTCGTTGGGAAGGCCATAGCAGGAGCAGAACATCATCAGCCAATTGCACAAGTCTCGCTACCAGAGAAACTCTTGTATACGCTAACACTCCTCAGCGGCAAGTATGAATATTCACAGATTAAGTCTGACACCGAAACCTGTAAACGATCTACTTATAGAAAGTCGTTTCGCGAAGTGGGCGACAGCTTTGCCATATCGAAGAGTTCTGGCCATGAAATATTTAAATGGGTAACTGCCGCATTTGCTGCTCTCATGCCACGCTATGTCAAATGGCCATCAGACAATCCGTGCAGTGGTCGCGGCATCAATAAACTTCCCGGCGTCGTTGGCGTCATCGATGAGTGCCGAATTCCACTAAAGCTGCCCGTACGCGAGGAAGCTGGCCATCGGCAATATTCCACACTTGCTCTCCAAGCTGTCTGTGATGAACGTAGTCGATTTCTGGACGTCCACATCGATGTGCCCGATGTGCTGTGCATATTACTAAAAAGCGAACTCTTCGAGCGATTAATTGACACGGAGGAGCCACTGATGCCACCGCACAAGCATCTGGTGGGTGAAATGATGTATCCCCTGCTGATCAATCTGATGACTCCCTACACGGACAAGGGCGGTGAATTGACACCCTGTCATGTGCGCTACAATCGAGCCATACATTTGTGGAATGCGCCTGCGGAGCGCGCGTTTGCTGCCTTAATGTCACGATTCAGGCGCCTGGAATCGCTTGATGTGTCCACACTCGAACTAGGCTCAATTGTCGTCTCCGCCACCTGCATGCTACATAATTTTATTTTGGACTGTGGTGAACCGATTGAGGACGCCATACTAGACTTTGAAATGCTGCCAGATAGACATAATACCATGGTCTTCGGGGAGCACGGACTGGTTAATTGGGATCACACGTCAGCGGCGGAAAAGAAGCGCGATAATCTCGTAGCAGGCTTTATACGAAAGTAGTATCTTAATTATATTAGATTATTTAGTAATTGATTTATAAAAACTGAATCTATTCTTAATAAATAATGGTAGGTTCACCTTTTGTACATTTAGTCATTTTTTTTGTATTACTATTATTGATATAAGTTTTATTATTTATTTTGTTTCATTTAAGGATTTTTAATTTGCTCGGCGTTCCACAGTTTTAGTTTGTTCTGATTGTTGTATATATAAATATTTATATACATATATATTCAGTTGGAGCGTCGAACTAATATTCGTTTAATTAAATTAACTAACTGCCTTATAAACTTGAAAAAAACCCAAGTTGCTGCTAAATAGTGGAACCATTCGTGTGATCTGGCAACTCTAAACATTTGACTCTAAAATCAAAGCCGCCATATTCGTATTTGCGAGTGTCGCAGTCGGACTTAAAAAAATAGGAAAAAGTCGTATAGAAGAGAATAAAATGTATTTAATTTCAACATCGAAAAAAACAGTGCTGTCCGATTTTGCGGATCTGGAAACGAAGTCAGCATATGTGCACGCGAATGGTGAACAAACAGATTTTCAATTCAACGCACAGCGTCGCGTCTTTGTGGAAGTGGACAAAAAGGCGGGATTGGCGGTGATGCGCATAAAGGAGAATCAACAGAATAGTAATACACATAAATTAGTCAAAAATACTGCAAATAATATTACAAAGCGAATAATATTACTTCTTCAGCACCCGAAATACAACGCGTACGCAAGTTAACCATTGACAATGCCTATTCGGTGTGTTGTGCCAAAATGGCGCCAAATCAAATTGCCATTGGCCAGTCGAGTGGATTTGTGAAGCTATTTGACTTTCGTACGGCGCAATTGATACACCGCTATCCAGCGAATTCCTCGCGCAGTACAGTGCTCAGTCTGGATTACAATTGTACGGATGAGTACATTGCGGTTGTGCTGGAGGAAGGCAAGATCAACATTTGTGGCACGAAAACCAAACAAAAGATTGACACACTTGCCTTTGATGATCAGTAAGCAGATATAGTGTAAATATGTGGGGAATCAAATGAGATTTAACTTGTCACTCTTTTAGCTCGACTCTGGCGCGCTTTCATCCAAGCAAGCGTTTCCATATGGCTGTTGCATCGTATAAGGGCGCCGTTACCGTATACGATCTACAGTCGAAGAAAACGATTTTCAATATTGTTGATGCACACGATGCTCCCTGCCGCGATGTCAGCATGTGCAGCAATCAGCCCTCGCTGCTGGTCAGCGTTGGCTACGATTGCAAGATAAATATCTTCGATATACGACGCAATAAGGCGCAATCATCATCCGGCCGTTTAACCTATTCGCATCCTTTGTCTACGGTGGCGTTGAGTGAATGCGGCACCTACTTTTGCGCCGGCAATCTCAAGGGTGAGCTCATTACCTATGATATGCGCAGTACCAAGGCACCACTGGCTGTTCGTCCCGTGCACGAGGGCAGGTGAGTTGGCATCATCCAAAATCGCAGGCATCAATGTAACTCTTCAATTCTCTTGCCAGTGCTGTGACACGGGTCGCCTTTGTGCCCATGCCTACGGAGGAGCAGCAGAGTAGCAGCTTTAGCAGCTCAACTAATGTGACTATGGATGCTGGAGGCGGCAGAGCAGCTCCAGTCGAGCAGATGCCCAGCGATGAGCTTCGAAAATCGATAGCAGCCAGTTTGCTTAGCACACAGCAGCAGCTTTCCACGATAAATAGTTTGGGTGTAGCTTCTCCTAATATTATGGCTACCCCGGCAGCAGTGCGCCAACAGCGCGACTCATTTTGCGATTTCCTGGATGCGAGGCCACGAGGCCTAGATCGCATGTCCACGCGTCTGACCACAACGTCGCGACGTGATAGCTTCGATTGGGATGCGCTGCACGCGAAGCCCGTCAGCGACGATCAGCGACAAAGCATTTGTCAGACCGGCTCTGGGCTCAGCTCCTTGGACAGCGCCAATAGCTCTGCGGTAGACTCACTACAACGTAAGTAGCCAGACAAGCAACGGATTACGTGAATAAAACAATATATGTCTTCTACAGAAACTCTGAGTGGTCCATTGCGAGATCGCAGCAATGCTTCTGTGGATGCCAAGTTGAAACAAATTGCCGAAACAGACGAGCAGACTGAGCTTCACGAGCGATCGGTCAATTGTTCCGCGGACAGTGACAAGGAGAATCCACAAATGGCGGACATAGAACAGAAGCGTCGTCTGCGCATGCTCCCAGCCAGTCGCAATAGTACGCCACATCATGTGGCTGCCACAGTTTCGCAAGCGGCAACATTGCAATTGCAGCCGCAACAGTTGCTGCCCAAGACATCCAGCAATGTTTCCTCAGTTGCCGCACAGAACGATTGTTGTTTGGAAGTGCGCAAGGAACTGTCCGAGCTGCGCGGTTTTATCGAAGAGCGTTTCGTCCACATGGAGCGCGAGTTTAAATGGACTGTCGAGAAAAACAAATTTCAAATATTCCAACAGGTGGCTAATTACTGGAATGAGCAGCTGGATAATACGGAGCAGACCCGAGATGCCCTCGGCTTGCTGTTGCGAACTGATCCCTTTATGCAAGAATTCTCCCGCCTTCAGCATGAGAACGAGATCCTCAAAGCACAAATACAAAAGAGAGAAAATGATAAAAATGCCTGAGCTTAAAGCAAAATTTTTAATATTCCAAAAATTTATATTTGTTAATTGTGATTATTGTGCACTGCTTTTTTAAAAATAATATATTTCAATTGTATCCTAATTCTCCAATGTCAATTCCAACTGCTTTGCGGGAGTCAGATTAACGGGCATGTCCACCTGCAGAAGGATTCAAACGTATTATTTCCCAAGACGAGTTAAAATACATACCGAGATGGTCGTGTTGAAGTTCTCATAGTCGACAATGTAGCGCTCATTGGATGCATCATAATGGATAATGTTGACAAATCGCTGACCCCAAAAGATCTCTCGAGGAACAAACGAAGTCTTAGCCTCCGTCATTTGAGCCGTGGTCGGAGATGTGCCCACAATTGTGACGTACAGCTCAAATTGAGCGGCATTCAATTTTTTGGCACTGCTGAAATGATGCAGTGGGCTGCTCTCATCGATCACATGGCATACAATGTCCGGCCAGACAATCAACTGCTCGCCATTCCCCTCCAGCTTCAGTTCCGTGTGCGTCTTAATGAGCTCGCCCTCGCGAGTGCTACAAGTCCAAATGGAATTAGACTAGTAAGAGAGGGGAAAGCTAAATGACTCACTGTTTATCCACAATCATGTAGACACGAATCTTGGAGTCGATGGATTGCCGCTCTCGCGGATCACATACACGAAAGAGCAAACACAGTTTCCCATCGCGGTAACAAATCTGCAAAGTTTAGATAAACCTGTCGTATAATATATTATGATTCCCGTGTATGTGTGACTTACCACCGCCTTATCACTGAACTTGAGTTTGGTCCATTGCTTGGCTGGACGCATCGTCTTCGCATAGACAATGCTGACCATGGATCCCTCGATGGCAGCTCCGCACATCATTTGCATGATGTAAAGAAAAATAGTCTCCGGGCACTCCTCGCTCGCGTATTGTCCACCGCCCAGTGTCGTTTGGGTCGTTATCGAGTACAGCATCATTGATACGAAATTGGTGACTCCATAAATACAAGGCTCACTTCCCTCGCCCAGACGTTCGCCGCTGACGGCGTCGAAGATAAAATCGCCATGGTAATAGGCGACCATATAGCAAAGGGCGCCAAAGAATATCCAGCTGAGGAAAAAGCTGCTCAGAAAAAGCGTCAGCATATACATCCACTTTAATTCGATCTGTGTGAAGGCCGAAGAAATTTTAATTTGAATTTGAATCTCTGCACAAAATATCCCATTGGTGGTATCGATATTGATTAATTTGAATGAATTGGGCAATTTACCAGCGTATTAATGACGTCACGCATATAGCGCCGGGATTTTTCTGGTATACGACGAAACACTACATTCTCGCGTCCATTTTTCTCCATCACTCGATGCATAATACGACGGAATCCATCATCATCAGTACCAGGATTTAGCTCAATTGTGCTGCCCGCCCAATCGAAGGCGAAGGGAAAACTAAAAAAAGAAAATGAGTAAAGTACAAATTATGATTGAGTAGAAGAGCCTTGGTGAAGAAATCACTTTTGGTCACTGCGACTCTCCGTTTCTAAGTCATCTCCAGCGGTCTGCTTTGCTTGAAGTCGCCGCATGCAGCTGGGACTCTCCGGATAGTAATCGACATCGTTATCGTTAACCTCTTCCCGTTTTGGGGATCGCGACAAAGGTCGCGGATCTAGAGGATTTGGCTTAACAGGTAGCGAAATTGACCGAATAATCATTTCGCGGTTTTCCGTGACTTGGCCAGTGCTCATTGTTGTGTTGCAGTCCAGTTGGGTACTACAGACAAAATATTATAAGATATGCAGTTAAATTTATTTATTATCTTCATTTTGCGTCTGACTAGTTTTGCCCACAATTATCCGTTTGTTTATATTTCGGAGAGATTAGATCGTCAAAAGTTGACTCTTTATTAAGTATGTATGTATGTCGTCAGTGTCAGCGTTTTCAATGCATATATTTATTCTGAGAGCAAATATCGTCATAGCTCCTGTAGACCTACCAGTACTAATGCCACCTGACAACCACATTTGTTACTGTTTGCATAGTGTTGCTAATATTATTGGGTAACAGACAATAAACATTTAAATATGCGCGCTTAAACTGCCTAAAAAAAAAGATAGTATTGCAATAATATCGATAACTAAAAGGCGCCAGTGTGTACACATTGCAAATTTAAAATTAAACGCAATCAAGCTTATCGGAATAGTAATCGATATTTTTAGTGAGCGGGTGCATTCAAATAATACTTTCTTGTTTTGATTTATAATCTTGTGTATTCTAATTTATTTTCGATATGTCAGTTGTAGCTGCTGTAGTTGTTGCTGCTGCTGTTGCTGTTGTAACTGCTCTGCCGGGGTCAATTTGACGGGCATGTCCACCTGCAGAAGGATTTAATTGTACTATTTGGAAGGACCAAAAATATTGGAAATATTTACCGAGATGGTCGTGTTGAAGTTCTCATAGTCGATAATGTAGCGCTCATTGGATACATCATAATGGATAATGTTGACAAATCGCTGACCCCAGAAGATCTCTCGAGGAACAAACGAAGTCTTAGCCTCCGTCATTTGAGCCGTGGTCGGAGATGTGCCCACAATTGTCACGTACAGCTCAAATTGAGCGGCATTTAATTGTTTGGCATTGTTAAAGTGATTCAGTGGGCTGCTCTCATCGATCACATGGCACACAATGTCCGGCCAGACAATCAACTGCTCGCCATTCCCCTCCAGCTTCAGTTCCGTGTGCGTCTTAATTAGCTCGCCCTCGCGAGTGCTACAAGTCGAAATGGAATTAGAGTAGTAAGAGAGGGGAAAGCTAAATGACTCACTGTTTGTCTACAATCATGTAGACACGTATCTTGGATTCTATGGACTGCTGCTCGCGGGGATCACAGACACGAAATAGTAAACATAGTTTCCCATCGCGATAACAAATCTGTAAGTATGTGAAGATAAGCATGAGTATGTGAGAGTAAGAAATCAAAGAAATATACAAATTAAAATAAATTATGTATAATTATGCTTAAAAATAATAATATTCACTTAATAACAGTACTATAAATAAAATTTAAGTTTTATTTAATATTTCTTTATTGTTAGAATGTGGCATAGTATTAATTTGTGGAACTCCTTGTTGATCTATAGCCAAGTGAAATAAAATATAGAAATACATAAAATAAAAGCTTACCACCGCCTTATCGCTGAACTTGAGCTTGGTCAGCTGTTTGGCTGGCCGAGCTGTTTTCGCATAGATAATGCTGACCATGGATCCCTCTATCGCGGCTGCACACAACATTTGCATGACAAATAGAAAAATGGTCTCTGGGCATTCCTCGCTGGCGTATCTTTCGCCGAAGCCAAGTGTGGTTTGTGTTTCAATCGAGTATATCATGATGCCAATAAAATTGGGCACTCCCAAAATACAAGGCTCAGTTCCCTCGCCCAGACGTTCGCCGCTGACAGCGTCGAATAGGAAATCGCCGTGAGAATAGGCTACCATATAGCAAAGAACGCCAAAGAAGGTCCAGCTGAGAAAGTAACTGCCCAAAAACAGTGTCAGCATATATTTCCATTCCAATTCAATCTGTGTGAAGATCAATTTACTTTGAATTTAAATTCAAAACTTGTGCACTAAGTATCGATCGATATCAATTAACTGTTATCGATTTCATGAGCGATAAGTAACGTTTAAGTTTGAAATTTAATTTGTTACTTGTTGATTGGGTAATTATGTAAGTTTATTATTTGTATTCCATATGCCAAGTAATTGTTTTGACAACGAAAAAAAATGCAAATACATGTTTTTTTTATTTTAATAAATAAAATAAGTGAAAAATAAAAGACCAACAATTACTCGACATACTGTATATGCTAGTAAATATGTGTGTTGTAAACACTAAATGCTAAATGTAGCTCGTTCCCGTTCATTAGTGTTTGTCTTGGGAATCGGAATAACTTTGCCCACCTTCGCCGTGGGCGGCTCTTCAGCCAATGCGTCTAATTTGCGTTGTATGCTGGGCGTTATGCTATAGATATTTGAACGGTCTGACGTTGTCTTTCTTGGCTTGGAGGCTTTGTGACCAAACAATGATCTTACCAGTGTGGTGATCGCGTCACGCATATATCGCCACGACTTCTCCGGTATGCGACGAAAAACAACGTTCTCATGCCCATTCTTTTCCATCACCCGATTCATTCGGCGCCTCAGTCCGTCGGCGTCGCCATCAGCATCGGGAGTCAATTCAATAGTGCTACCCGCCCAATCGAGGGTATAGGGAAAGCTGCATAACAACATTGAATTAGTGTAAGTAAATTTAAATTCTTGCTGGTGACCTACTTTTGCTCACTGCGCGTCTCCAATTGATCGGGAGTCTGCTTGGACTTGCGCCGTCGCACACAGCTGGGACTCTCCGGATAATAGTCGACATCGTTGACGATTTCCTTTTCTGGCGATCGCGTTAGAGGCCGCGAATCCAGAGGTTTTGGCTTAACAGGCATTGAGGATGAGCGAATCATGGCGAGCTTTTCTGTGGTGTCATCTACAACGCTCATGGCTGTGCTGCTGCCCACGTTTTGACAGAAACTAAGAGATTCTTCTCTGTATAATTGCCGTTGATCGTTGTCAATTTAGCTTGACGCGTAGATTTGCGTTTTAATTTTAATTGAATTAGATTGCAGTATACAGAGCACTGAGCTTAAGCACTCTCAAGTTGGTTGACTGACTGACCGTCTGACACTGACTAAGTCCAAGTATGGCACAAAAGTGGAAATTGAGCATCTTAAAATCTCCGTTTGTATTTTACGTCGTACATAATAATGTGCATTTTAATTTATTTATTATCTTCCCTTTGGGCGGTCCGCTTGTGTGTCTTTCCCGTGGAGATTAGATCGACAAACGTGTGTCTTTATTAAGCATACTGTGTCAATATTTTAATGTCAACTGGCTAGTTAAATAATCAGATCTGTTTATTCACTAATTTCACTATTTCACTATTTTAAATTGAAGCGATAGCGCGCGTCATTGCAGAGTTGCCCAGTCAAATAAATATATCAAAATTTCACCGATAACTTATTTTCTAAATTGAGATTAATAATAATAATTTTGAAGCTTTCAGCGAATATTGAGTGTATGATGTTTCAATAATCGGCTTGACAATTCTTAAATCATTTTATTAAAAAATATCCATCATAAAAAACGTTTAAGTACTGTGGCGCAAAACGAACGAAACGAACGAACAATCAGCTCAGTAGTTCAATCGAGTATTTTCTGTAGCTTGATGGTTGCCACCGTGTGTTTGGAGCCAAGGCTGCCGCCTCGTTTTCCCAAACTTGGCCAAGGCTGCCACGTTTTTTTTTTTGTTTGCCGATGAAAGCAGCTGATTTATTAGAGGAGTGTGTTGGGTGGGTGGGTGTTGCTTCGATGTTTTTTGGACACGACTTTCAAATCTGTAAATCTCATCTGTAAATGGTATTGTACTGAGCATATTTCTCATAAGATTTTGAAATTCTTTCTTTTCCATATTTTAGAGGGTCGTAATTCTCAGAATTGTTTATTTTCGTTGTATATAGAAACATTCGATTGTGACCTACCAAATAGTGATGTAAATTTGAGTAGAAACATCGATGTCGATGCTCATCGAGGTTTTCAAAATGAAACATCGATGTTGGTTGATGCATCGGGTCGAAACATCGATGTATCGATGTATGTCCAATTTAAAAAGAACCATACCATTTTTAAAAGAAAAATAGAATTTCTTAGTTTAATAAGGCTCATTTTCTCTTAAAAACGTATGCTTTCATATCAGTTTAAAAGTTTCAAACAGTTTTTATCTTGAATGTATAAACACAAACTACAAGAAGGCTTTTTGATGAGAACTTTGAAAAGACATTTGTAAGCCTTCTTGTAGCTATAGTATCTCTGACCAATTTTAATAAATGTATTCACTTAGACATTTCAAACACTGCTCAAATTACTATAAGCTCACTGTTAGAGCGGCGAAAAGAGCGTATTAAAAGTGCGGCAACCGATGTTTTGCAAAACATCGATGCATCGCCATGCAACATCGATAAATCGACATCTACAAAAACATCGGAAAACATCGAGAAACATCGCTAAGTAAACATCGATGCTCGATGCATCGATGTTTTTTTACATCACTACTACCAAACATCGATGGCTCCGATGTTTTGCAAACATCACTCGATGTTTCTCGACCTCTAGTAGATAGGTAGCTACACAAACATTATTATTTTATTTTAAACAAACAACAAAAACAGGCGAGCAAAAGGAGCGCGCTGCTGCGGAGAGTTTAATGCATGTAAAAAATTCTTATTTATTTCTCAAAAAAATGTAACATATTTTGAAGAAATAACTGACCAACTGCGAAATGAACGATTTAGTTCATTCGTTCATTTTAATGACCCGTTCATTTAAACTTTTTCAGAACGAAACGACACAACTCTACTACACAAACGAGAAGTATTCGGATGTCGCTGCACGCACGTATCTCGCAGTCGTCGCACAGCAAGTTTTAGTGTTTTAAGTTTGAGATACGTCGTGCCGTTTGGTGAAATTTCCCAAAATCGTTCAGATATATACACAACCTTAATAAATGTGCATATAAGTTTAATTGTGTATTAACCATATGTCTAGTGCAATCTATGAGATTATCGTGCGCGTGTCAACAAACAAAATATAAATATATTTAAGAGAGAAGGAAAGAAAGAGGAAATAAGTCAGTGCAAATGATTTTGTGGCTGTGCTGGGCAACCTAAACTGAATAATGCTTAAAATACAATTTATATAAATTGCCAACTAGCAAATAAAACATCAAGTACAAAAATAAAATAAACGGAAAATAGCAACAGCAGCGAATAAACAGGTAAATAATTGGCTTGGACGACAAAAATGTTCGCACACTTTGCGTGTATGTGGCAAAAATGATACATAAGGCCATTGATAAATTCAAATGATGTTGTTGTGCTACTACAAGCATATAGCAAGGGCATTCGCGGAAATAGGCATTAATAAATATATATATAAAAAAAAGTATCTATAATATACATATGTACATATTGTATATTGGTGTCGCCGTTGCGTTATTTCGTTCGTAGTGCCCAAAAGAGATACGAAATTCCCAGAAACGCATTTTCTAATTTAGACCGATTTCTGAGAAGTGACAGACAGACAGACAGTCAAGCGAGCGAGCCAACAGCAGCAGCAGCAGCTCAACAAGACCAACAACAATGCTTACACACAGGCACACTCGCATACACTGACAGACAGACAGAGAGCCGCATGCTCACTCACTCACTCGCTCGCCCGTACTCTCACTCACACACAGAGAGCGACTTAACAACAACACAATGGGCAAGCAGCAGCAGCATATGATTGGGAAACGGGAACGCGGCAAGTTGGCGGGTGGTGATGTTGGCAGCTGCTGTCGTTGTCGTTGTTGTTGCTGTTGCTGTGGCGGCTATTGAATGAATTGCTGCTGCTACGGCTGCAAACATTTAACACCACAAGCCAAGCTGAAGCTGGCCTCACACAAATGCACACACACACGCACACAAAACCAGAGAAAGAGAGATAGAGAGAGACTTGGTTATTGGTTTGGCTCGCTGCTCAATTCGGCTGAAGCCATACTTCATACACACTCGACTCGCCTCAACTCGACAGCGGCGATATTTTTCGTTGTACCCTTCATAAGAAAAGGTGTTATTAACTTTGCCTGTAATGTGCACACACACCTACATACATACATACTTGTGTGTGTGTGCACTTTTTTGATCATTCTTGGTAAAAGCGGGTTTTTTTTTTTACCATCTTCCGCTCATTTCCTTGAAATTTGTATTAAACTTGAGAGCGTTCTGTTGTGCTCGCTCGGCTTTTAATAGCTTTTCATGTGAAATTGAAATTATTTCTACAAGAAAAAAAGTAAAGGATAAATGTAATTGGGGCGTTCACTTAATTGGCTTCTCTAGATGCGCCCTCGGGGCTAACAACGATCCTTATATGTATGTATTTTTGCTAAATTCATTGTATGTTGAATTCTGAATCCTTGCGATATGCAATTTGAATTTCATAAATTGTGAAATACTTTTTGCTGTATAACCTAAAAACTTTTGAGGTCTTGTCCAACTGGAAGTCGAAAAATTAGCCAAATAAACTACATTAGAACTTATTGGATTATATCGTTTATTTATTTATTTAACTTAGACTTGAAGTTCAAACTAAATTACAAAATAAGATTACAATTTGCATATATTCTTACTTCAAATGTAACTTAATTAGTTTAACTTAATTTTTTTTTTTAAAGTGTATGCTGACAAGCAAACGGAAATGCAATAAAATGCAAATTTTCAGCAAATTATTTATTGCCCATTACTCATGAAGCAAGTAATTAAAGTATAAATAGCTGACCTATCAAAATGACGTTGAACTGATTTATAAAGTTCCCCTCAAAGGCAATCGAATTTTCAGTTGAAATAAACACAAATTGATTATATACATACGTATGTATGTACATAATATAAATCACTTTGATATCCGTTGTGAAGTACTTCTGTTTCGTACTCTGGTCACACTTAATCTCTTCTATTGATATATCATAATAATGTGCTGCGCATAAACCCCTCAAGATTGCCATTATACTCTATCCCTACCCCGTCTCCTGCACATTCTCTTTCCCCTCTTTGTGCTTTGGTCCTAGCATCAGCTGCGGCTATTGTTGTTTTTACCTTCTATTGTGCTAGTGTTTGTTATTCGATTTATGTGCAGATTTCGTGGAAATTTAATTTGATGTATGTATGTACATTTGTGTATGTGTTTTCATCTGGATTTTGCGCTCATTGTTAATTGTTCGCGTGAATTTGTTCAATTGAAACGCAATGCCAAAAGTGAAATGTGGGCAAAACACTCAATTTTATTTGAGACTCTCCCGCACTCGAATGGAATTCATTTGTTGTGTTTGTTTTTCTTTTCTTTTTTTTTCGATTTTTTTTGTTGCGTTCATTTAATTTTGTTTAATTGTATTTCATAGTAACTCATTGCTGACCAACTTATCTTGTATTATTGCGTTTGGGCCAAAAAGGTGAAACGATATTGTTGTTTTTATTATTATTATTATTTTTTTTATTTCATGTTTTGTTTAAAAAAAACCGGTTGAGTTAAGTTCACTTTGGTTTTGGGTTCGAGTTTGACTTGTTGTTTTATGTTAATTTCATTTTGGGTTAGCTCTGGCCGACTTTCGTAACACGACGACCTAATCTATATTTGCATTGCCCAGTTACTACCAGCGACAGATACAGATACATTTACATTTACAGATACATTTGAGTCACATAACACCAGCGCCACCCATTGACCCGACCATCAACAAAGTTGTCTCAATTCCAGCTTACTCTTATCTCAGACCCCTACCCTCCTTCTCCTTCTCTATCTCTCCTCTCCTCTCTGTTGCCCGCACGTCTTTGTCGTACACATATTTGCCTTCCATTTCCATGAAAAACGAGGCGCTTTTGATTGTTCTTGGAATTTCGTTTCAACTTTGCAAACGCTCTGTGGCTGATAAGCTCAGTGTATAGTATAATATATATAGTATGCATATGTATATAGTACCACTTGTAATTGTATTATCAGAAATGGCACTGTGATTTTTCAGTCACTGCTATAAGTTTGTGATTAATAACGTGGAAAAGCGTAATGTTGATATTATTTGATTTAACATATCAGTATGATGATAGATCAGAAACTGAGACAACTGTTATTAGCGGAAGATTTTAACGTAAGAATGAGTTTACTATATCTTATTGAAATTGTATGACTTCTTAATGATTTCTTTTATTTTATTTTTTTCAATTATATTTTTATTTCCCGCCTTATGATTGACTTTTTAGAGCTATACATATGTATGTAGAATCGATATTATTTTTAAGTTTATAAAATTTGATATAGTGACGAGCTTCAATTTTTATTTTATTTTTAAACTTGCACAACTCTTTTAACAATTGCACTCAATCTTTAGTGGGCGTTTTGCGTCACAACGTTTTTCGTAGTAATTTTATCAATGAAATGTTTTAGAACCTTTTGATAATCTTAGCTAGTTGCTTGGAACTATACTATGTGTGTGTTTATATTCTTGATAATTTCATACCATATTTGGAATTATACGGGTTTTGATTATTGCCTTGCTGTGCTCTTTATATTTTTGTTTTGCCTATCGTCTTCCGGTCGAATTTATAAATTTTAATCGCTACCATTAACAAATAAAGACTCGTGATTGTAGTGCGTGGTGGTTCAGTTGACATTTCTGGACTCGACTGGAAGGTAACTAAACAGGAATTCATATTATGAATAGAGTAAAATACTTTTTTTTTGACAGTTGGCAAAGTGTTGATAACTAGTGAAACCTACCTCAACACTAAGTAGGTACAGACAATTGCACACACATTCTGACAATGATTGAAGACTCTTTTAATGGCTTAAATGGAAATCTTTCAATTGAAGCTGTTAATAGAGATTTTCTAGGAAAGTAAACTATAATACATGAACTAGAATAAAACAATTTAAGTGTTTTTGTTGACCTTAAATTCCTTGAATTATTATTTATATATTTTTTTTGTGTTTGCATTCCAAAGCACTGATAGATTTTGAAGACCTTCGCTCTTATCTAATGCTTATGTTCATAATTTTCGTGTCTTAACTTGATTAGCAAAGAAAATATGTAAACAAAAGATATTTATCTAAAAGTTGCAAGACACACGCATGTGTGTGTGTGTGAGGTTGTTTTTTGTATCTAAACATAGGCCGATCCCATAATTTTGAGCAACCTTGACAAAAAATAAAAAGCGTCCGACGTAGAGTCAGAGCCACAGCTGGACTAAGTGTAGCAAATTAAGTTGAAATTTTTGTTAGTGCTTTCATTTAATCAGAAAACAACACACACACACACAACATACGACTGTGTGTGTGTTGGGCTGGTTTACTGCTTGCTGTGTGCGTACATTTAAACAACTTCATGACTTCACCACCATTTCAGTACCGTGTGCACATTTTCCAAGAATTTCTCATGTGCTCTATTGTATGGTGGATTTATCATGAGAGCCTTTCTGCGCCAGCCCGATTCTTAGAAATGCCCACAATTCACATTAATGTTGTTAATATTATTTTTATTACTATTATAAGTACATATACATATGTATGTATTATTATTATGCACATATACCACATACCCACCTTTGTTTTCCAAGTTCTCTCTGGACACAATGTGGGCTCTGTGATAACAAGTTTGCCCAAAATTCGCGATAACAATTGAAAACAACTTCAAAACTTGTTTGTTGAATCTGCTCGAATTTAACCATGCTCATTACACAATTCTAAAAAAAATCCACTTTCTTTTAAGCAGATTTCTTCAATCCTTGTATTAAGTTTTTGGAATTACAGAAAATTAAATTTATACTTGTAACTTGTTTAAAGAAAACAGATACGGCCAGCTCTATGAAGTGTAAATACCAACTTATAGATACATATAATATATTATTTATGGATTTATAGTCAAAACATGCAAATTGCACGCTAAATTACTTTTTAAGCTCATACCATAACCATCTAAATATTCGAATTTTACGAGGAAATTAAAAAAATTGCTTGGAATCGAATATTTTGCAAAGAATATACTTAAATTTGTATTTTTTTTTTGTTTGAAGCTCTTTAGTTTTAGACACCTTGACATGTTATTGCAGATAGGGTATAAACAATAAGGAACTATGCATGTACACTCAGGTGTGTTAGTTTCAGGTGTGTGAGTGTGTACTACATAAATACATTTAAACAATGGGATTTTGTGAGAATTTGATTTGATTATTTTTACTGTTTGTTGTTTACCCACGTCAATGAGATTTCTCTTGGTATTTCCAATGGGCCAATCTTAAAGCATATCAGTCACGAACCACATGATAAGCAGAGCGGGAGAAAGATACAAAAAAAAAAACAGAGAGAGAAAGATGCATAGATAAAAGTATAAAGAGTAAATTTAATGCCGTGAGTGAGAACCGTTTTTTTTTTGTTTGCTTTCGATGGAATTGCTAATTAAATTGCCATATGAATGCCGAATTGGCATGAGAATTGTTTATGAACACACACACACACAGATAATCGCACACTTACATACATATATATTCAAGTGAAGCGCAATGAATGGAGCTGCGAATATTTTTGGGATGATGGGCAACTGCGATATGATGAAAGGGGGGCGAAGAAGGGGGGGGGGGGCGCAAAGGTGGGCGGGGGGTTAAAGCGTTCAAAATGAAAACGTAATAAATAAATCTCATTTCAATTTTCTTGCGAAAAAATATCAAAATGAAATACACTTTCTCACACCACACCCCGCTCCTGCTCCTGCTCCCCCGTGCCGCCGTCAGTTTGTCTGTCCGTCTCGTACCGTTTCGCTCCTTTGGCACTTTGCGCTTTGTTGCTGCTCTCTGCTTTGCATGTGATTTTGTTTTCAAGCGAAGTTCATTTGCGAATTCCAAGTAACTGCAAAGCGAAAAGCGAACAACGAAAATGAAAACGAAAAACAAAAACAAAAACAACAAAAAAGCAACGACGACGACGACGATGGAGCCCAACGAAGCGGCAGCAACAAAAAGTAATTGAATTCGCTTTAAAAATCCCATCCGTCCCCCTCTATCCTTATCCTTATCCCTGTCTGTCCCTCTCTCTCTGTCGTCGTCGTCGTCATCTTCTTTGCCGTCGCTGTCTCTTGTTCATTGTTGAGGTTTCTTCTCATTGGCTTTTTGCTGTTTAAGTCGACTTCGGTTTTTGCACTTGCCGCCTTCTCATCCGCCTACCCCAAATCTCACCTCCCGCCCCCCTCTCCACCCGCTGACCACAATTCATTTCGTTTTGTTGTGACAATTTCAGCGTAAAAACATGACAATGGTGCACCTCTTGGGAGCCTCTCGTACTAGATGCTTGTAGTCCAAGTTTTTCACTGAAATGGCTTTTTAAGTGCATGAAAATGTGCTTTGTATGGGATGGGTTGGAGCAGGGAGGGAATTGGAAGCTATGTAGAGTTAAGCGGGTGGCGAATTGTTGGAAATTCGTATTCAAAAGATAGTTTCATGTTGCGACTTTACTTTTTTTCCCCCTTTTTGGTAATACGGAATTTGAAAAGTTTTTGCAATTCTTTTCTGTTCCCAGAAACTATTGCAATCAAGAGACTTGTACTTCAAAAACTTGCATTACAACTGCTACTGGTAATGATTTGTTGGATTTACTTTAAATAATTTCAAAGTTGAAAACAATCGATAGCTTTTCTTTTATCAAAATTTTTAAATAAAAATAAAGTATTCTACAGAATATTTGCTTTAAAAGGATTCAACTGAACTGTAGATATAATCAGTGCTTAAACATTTGCAGGTGCCTATTAGAAAAAGTTCTAGTTATTTATATTGTACGATACGATTATATATGCAGGTACATACGGCTATGCCCCCACCACTTCAGCCCCCTTTCCATCCAGGTTTCCGTGAAACGTTTATCAACGTTTTTTTTTTGTTTTGTTACCACGAACAAGTTATGTATTAGATCATTATCTGTATTTGGATTTCTGATGAAATTTCGCATTGTCTGCAGCAGTGCTTCTGCGTTCAGCTCATGGCAACGAAGCGAAAAAAAAAACAAAAAAAAGTAGAAGAGAGAAAAAGGTTCGCTGTGACGGGCCCTCTTTGGAACGCCAGGCCGGCTGCTGAACTGAATGCACGTAGGAGCGCTACCTCGTATCTCGCACCTCCACAGGCAAGACGGTCCTGTGAGTCATACACCTCGTCTACCTCGTTGACTACCTACTCGAATGTAGTAGAAGTGTTGCTAACTATGCGGTTTTATCTGGTGTTTCTTTCGACTTCAGGTTTATACTGAAAGTTGGGGGAGCCCATGCTTATTTCATCATTGTCGTAAATATATAATCATGTCCGGTACCGCCAGATTAGGGGAAGAAAGAGAGAGAAGGGGGTTTGCATGAAAAGTTATCGGAGAGATCGTGTCATACTCGTAGTACATTCACATGCACATTGATTAGTTGAATCGGATTGGGAAAGGTCGTTGATTTTTTTTTTTTAGCACGTGCCACTCGGCCATAGATGGCGCCACTTACCGTAACGGCTAACGGTGCATGCCATTAATTTTTCTTTTTAGAAATGCCGTTAAAAACCAATTGGATTTGTATTTTAGAAATTCAGCTTAACAATCAATTGGATTTCCAGCTAAAAAAAAACCCATTAATTTTTAATTACATTTTTTAATTTGCATACGAGTTCTTGCTAAAAATCAAATGAAGCTTGACAAAAAAAAAAGCTTTAGTCGCTTTTGGCTCTCTTTATTATTGGTTTGCGTGTCGCATTTCCGGGAAGTGCAGCTTTAGGCTAACTTTTCTTTCTGCCCATATTTTCCATACGACAGAAATGAAACAATACAAACGTAATGAAAATGCACTGTTCATTGTTTAATGAGCCCTGCGCAAAAGTTGAAATGCGGGAAGGGCATATTTCCCAGAAATCGAGTGTTCGAATGTACGAGTCCATAATTATTAATTACGCAGCAATTGGTAACTTCAGCTGAAACACATGATTAACAATCAGTCATCGGAAGTAGCTAATTTCTGTTTGAAATGCAATTATGATGTCAGACTGCGATTTATTGTACACACAGTCCCAGTTCTGACTAAATGAAATTCTCGATCAGCATCTTAAATTGATCCAAGGTTGTCGAAAGTTCAATTACCCCAAGTTAAAAGCTCTAATACAGCTTACAAATCTTGACAACAATGCAAGATTCATGCAAATATCAATGATCTTCTTTCGAATAAGACCTTTAACGACTGGAAGATACTCTTTGACGAAGTCTAACAAGATATAGTTGTGTTTTGTAAAAGATTCGTTTAGCAGTTTCCCAGTCTTCTGTTCTTAAATAAGCTGATTAATTGTTTTTGATTGGGAAATTAATGAATAGAGAATTTTTTGAGCTCGGAGATACCTCAACCTTTTTTTATTACAGGGTATGCTGCATAAAATCACTTCAAATTGTAATGCATATTGTGTGAATGTTACAACTTTTTTAGATATTGGCCGCGTTCACCAGAACTAATCAATCAGTAATCATGTATTTTGTTTGCTCGATAACAAAGCATCACAATCAGAAAATTTCAGCGTACTATTTTGGTGATGAATTTTCAGTCATCATAATCACAAAATTTGAAATCATGATTGCTAATCACTGCATTTCACCAGAATAATCATGCAAATTTCATCGATTTTCTGTTGTCGATTTGTTCTGGTGAACACGGCCATTGCGTCACGAATCGTGATTGTCATTGTTGGTAGATGATCTAATTATTCCAGTGAATAACCGTTATGATGACAAGTCTTTTCATTTTCACCTTCATCAGCAATCAGCCGAGTTGTATTGTCACATGGCAACATGTGTACAGATAGATACCAACTCTTTTTTTTTTCGACAATACCATTTTTGGGGAATTCTTCGTCTTGCGATCTACAAATGTGACTCATTTTCGAGCCTGTGCGTGCATGTCATGGTCGACCTTAGAGCCATGACGCATCTCATTACAAAGTATCTGATTAGTTGAGTGATAAGGAGACAGTAAGTTACTCAGCAAACTATGTACACAATGGTGGTGGGCATAGGAGAGAATAGGGCGCAAGTAAACCGTAAAAGTTGCAACATTCGTTATCAATGAATATAACCCGCAATTCTTATGAATGAGCGCTTACTGTGTAAACTTGAATGTGACTCCAAGTGCGAGGGAGAGTGAGCGAGAGAGAGCGCGAGAGTGAGAGCCAGATACAGTGAGACAGAGAGAGTGACAAGCCCTCGCTTGACGGTTTTCGATTACAATTTCAATGATTTGTGAAATTACGATGCAACGATGCAAACTGACCCACAAAATGAGAGATGATAAAAATAAAAAATAATTGATGTGTATTCCGTAGAAAGATTTCAACTTACTTGTACTTATTGGGGTACTTATTCACATACGATGTCTAAAAATAGCTAGCTAGCTCTTGGAATAAAGTTGTTGTTTCGATGCGTGGGATTGGAATGTGTGCGCCATTGTTTTTAATGGCCATTACTTGAGCAATATGCTCTCAGCATGAGTCAGTTTCGTGGGGGAGCAACAACAACAACAGCAGCCAGAATGTGCTCAAGTGGTGTGAGAAAGCACATGCTAAGTATATAAAAAGGGTGACCATATTATGTCTACATTTCTTCAACTGCATTTTTAATTGCCCCATGACCAGCGCATAGCTAGGGGCACAACTTCAACTCTGCTTAAGTAAGTAATTAAGTCTAAAAACTAGAAACAGTAGCAGCACTCGAGACCTATTGTGGGCGGGGGCAACCAGTTGTGTTTTGTTGTTGCTGTAGGTCAAGACATTTCACACTCAGTTAATCGCCAGACATGTATGTGACAGTTTAATGACTTGTTGTGTGAAGAAATAAATAACAGCTCATATTTAACAATATTTGTTTAATCTCTTGAAATATTTGATTGTGTGAACACTGAAAATTAAGAAGTTTGCTGTGGCAACATTGTTAATGTAAATCTAAAAGCTGGCAACGCTGGCGCAGAGAAATTGAATTTCCAATTTGAAACGTGTTCTAACAGTTCTTGTCTTTTTTTTTCCAGTGGAACGTGCATGTAGCAGGATCTTTGAGTAAAAGAGATAGACAGCTTCCAATGGGTCTTCAATCGAGCAGGCCAACTGACGTCGTTGCCAGCAGAAAAAGTAAAGATCTTAACAATCGCAAAAGCAAATCCAAGTCAAGCCAAGCAACGGAGCTAGAAGTGGAGCAGGAGCTGGAACTGAAACTGGAACTGGACCAGGAGCAGGAGCAGGTGCAGCGTGCAAGTTATAGCTTGCAAATTGCTGAAGCTGAGGAGGCCTCCTTGTCAACGGACTTGCGACAAATTATAATTAAAATCCAATTGGCCAAAATGGAGAATGGCAATAACGGGAGTGTGGGGGAGCAGGAGCAACAGCCACGGCCAATTGCCGAGGGCGTCGTAACGTCTGCCGCGGACACGCTCAATGCAAATGAGCAAATTGTGAATGTGACAGTGGGTGCGGCGGTTGCGGGTGCAACTGATGGTGCGGGAGTGGGAGTGGGTTCGGTGTCAGGTGCGATTCGAACTGCGGGCAGTTCAACGGAAGCGCCAAAAACAAATGAAAGACAACTCGTGAATAACAACAATTTAGCGGGAAGCGTTGCGTCGGCGTCGGCTGCGGTCAAAACGTTACAATTGCACGACGACGCTGACGCTGACGTCGACGTTGAAGCCGACGATGATGATGATGAGTCGGAAATGGCAACATCGTCGTTGCTGCGTCGGCGTCGCAGCAGCAGCGCCGAAGGCGTCGAGTACTGCGAGGTGCTCGAGTCGCCGACAGTCAACGAAATGTTGTCGAATGGAGCACAACGCACGCAAGGTGAGAGCGCGCAACTCTGGAAGATAAGCAAATAATTGCAAACTAAAGATTTTTCTCTCTCTCTCTCTCTCTCTCCCTCTCTCTGTCTCCTATTTACTATAACAGGCAACAGCTGTTGTCGCAGTCGCAGCAGCAAGACAATGTCGTTGGGCGCAGCAGCTGGCACACCAGGAGCAGCAGGAGCAGGAGTTGCCACATCGAAGCGACGTTGTTGCAAGTGCAAGTGCCGTGATGCAATTAGTGGTCTGCGTGGCATGCTGCAGTCCAGCACGAGCGGCAGCAGCAGCAGCGGCAGCAGCGCCAAGGACAAAAAGGAAACAGCGACTGCAACATCGCGCAGCAAGACACGCAACGTCGCGGACAGACGCTCCACGCCGCCCACAACAGCGGCAGCAGCAGCAGGAACTGCGATGCAGCGGCAACGACAGCGCAACTCGGTGGCTGTGGCAGAGCCAAGTCAGTTGGCCATTTGGGCAGCGCCCGCCAACGGACATGGCGATGTCATCATACGCATCAGTTCGCAGCCACAGCCACAGATTCTGATGGAGCAGGCGCCAGCTAGGGCTGCCAGTGGTTGCACTGTCTGCACCAGCAACATAAACAACAACAGCACGACAACAACAACGCCCGTGGTCACCATGGGACCCAACATACGTCTTGTGGCATCCACAGAGTCAACATCAACAACAACAACAGCGAATGTCCTGCCCTTGGCCATTGAACAGCCACGCCCCGCCGTGAATGCGTATGGGGCGGGAGTGACAGTTCATTCGCAGATTGATTTTATGCACTGTCTGGTGCCAGATCTGGAGAAGATCATCAACAGCAATTTCTACTTTGGCAAAATGGATCGCTATGAGGCTGAGCGTCTGCTCGAGGGCAAACCGGAGGGCACATTCCTGCTACGCGATTCCGCCCAGGAGGAGTTCCTATTCTCGGTCACATTCCGCAAATACGGACGGTCGCTGCACGCGCGCATCGAGCAGAGCGGACACAAGTTTAGGTGAGTCAATAGCTCCTCCAACTCCCAAGGTTGAAACAATGACACATGCCTAAAAAGAGAAACTTCAACATTTGAATTTAAATTGTTAGTCATGGCGTTTTAGTTTAACATAAAGTTTTAATGTACTTTTAAAGCTGTTTTTGCGGCTGATTGATTTGTCAGATTAATCCAATGCCAGTGTTTAAAGATCTTCATAATGCAGCTAACGTTTAGTCGTTACTTTTAAATTAGTAAAAAGTTGTAATGTACTTTTAAAGCTGTTTTTGCAGTTGATTCATATTGATTTATATAAATAGCTTTTAAAGTTGATTGATTTTCAAGATTAATACAATGCCTTTGAATATTATAAAGCTTTCAATGGAACAACACCTTAATCAGTTTTTAAAGTGTTGACGGATTATCGAGATTAATCCACAATTTGCTTATAATTCTAAAGTGAAAATTCAACAATACATTCAATTAAATTAGAGCTTTAATGAGCTTGTTTATTTTATTTTATTATTTATCTTATATTATTTTAGAAATGTATCTAATATTTTCTTTCGATTTGTTCTCTCTCCAGCTTTGATTGTCACGATCCGTGCGTGTTTTCGGCCCTAACGGTTACCGGTTTGCTGGAGCATTATAAGGATCCGTCGTGCGTGATGTTCTTTGAGCCCTGCCTGACAATGCCGCTGCATCGTCGACAGACGTTCTCGCTGCAGCAGCTGGCACGTGCCACCATTGTGTCCAATACCTCATACGATGGCATCAATCAGCTGGAGTTGCCGGGTCGACTGAAGAGCTACCTGAAGGAGTATCATTATAAGCAAAAGCTGCGGGTCAAGCCCTGCGATGCACACACTCCTGCACCATATTATGCCAACATATAGTCCTCGGCAACTGCGGAGGTGGCATTGCCATTGCCATTGCCACTGCCACTGCCACAACCCATACCACCGCCCCCAGCGGGCTTCTCCTACTACGAGGATGTGGACAGTGCAGGTGATCGTGATGCGGATGATGATGATGATGATGCGGTCAATATACGTGTCTCGTATGTGCAGCATTCAGAGGTTGTGGCACAGCTACGCGATCGGCAACAACAGCAACAACAACGTCATCATCAGCTGCAGGAGCAACTGTTACGTCTGCCCAATCGAATGGCCGCCGCAATTGGTCGCATGTCCGCCAATCTCAATTGCTATCAGCCGGCGGCAGCAACATCGCAGCAATCGCGCTCCAATCGTGGCACACAAACTAGCAGCAGCAGCAAACGTGCCGCTTGATGGTGCAACAAAGCCAGAACAATTTCAGCCAATAGACAATCCCAGTGCGTCGTGTGCGTCGAATAGCGCTCCCTGCTCCAAAAAAGCAAATCGAAAAAAAAGAAAACAAAAATCAAAAGATACAAAAGTAAATAGTTAATCCAAGTAGCATGTAAACATAAGTATTAAATAATTCAACTGAAGGATCCTCTACTCTACAATGTAAACAAACAAATACCAACTCGTTCTGCATTTCCGTTTCCACAAACAAAAACAACAGTTTTGAACAAGTATTTTTAGTAATGCAATTTTAAATTGAATTGAATTTGTTAAAGTATTTTATAATCTGTATATTAATTGCTGTATTTATTGAAACAATTTATTAGAATTATATGGAATTTATATTGTACATATTGAAACCGCGCATACTATAGGTATAAACATATCTAAGATTACATAAATACATACATATACATACGTGTATAAACAAATTAATAGCGTTAAACTCTCATTAGCCAAATTGCAAAATTGTAATCTTTTATATTTATGAATCAACTAGTATTTTTATTTATTTATTCTAATTGTAATCAATGGCTGCGTTTCAAATAATTTTTATGATTTTTCGTATTGTGTTGCTTTCAATGAAAGATGCACGTAAAAAGTGTAAATAATCAAACAATAAGAATTAGTTTATATTCAAATACTCCTATTAGGTGGTTGCTGTTAATCTTAAACATTAATTATTATTATTATTATATGTATTTGTAAATTATGCAGTTGTTTGAACACTTCTATACAAATATTGTAGTTACATATCGAAATGTTGTACGAAATGAGTATGAGAAACCAATAAACAAAAAACAAAATAGTTCAAAGAAACTCTCCCAAAATAATGTGTTTTTTAATGAATTTGAATTAAATATGCACATTTCTTACAAACAATGTGGCAGCTATCAAGCCACTGAAAAAAGACGAGTTCCAAATTATCCTTTTTTGGTAATATGATAATTTTGAAGATATAATTTTAACTCTTCACCTAACATTCATTAAAATGATCCCGTTTAATTTATCTAATTTATAACTAATTAGGTTGCATATACATTTTTTTTTACTCAATTAATGCTTATTTAACACATTACAAATGTGAATTTAAATTGCGCGCAATGCAAAAAAAAACAAAAAAAAACACATGACGTGCGCTCATGAGCTTCTCTCTCAACTTATTGTCACAAAACAAACAGCACGCACTGTAAGGCGGCCATTAAAACTCACACCAGATAGCTAGACGCACCTAGATTCTAGAAGGTAGAATTTTGAAAATTTTATCTTCATTTTTGTTGAATTTTTCTCGAATTTACAATATTCTAATTTTTTTGATTTTGTACTAACTTTGCCACACAAAGAGCAAAATGCACCCAATCAATTTTATATTGAACTTAATTATTTTACAAAATTTTATATTTTGTTGTTTTTTTGAAATTGTTTTTATTTAATTTTTAGTTTATCTTTGAAAATTTAAAATTTTTTATTTCAAATTTTAGCGCGCAAATTGCAAATCAGCTGTTCTGTTAACTTAACATAACAGTAAGTATACATTGTAAAACTAATACCAACACTGCATTTGCCTCGTTTTTCTAACAGCGCGGCTTATCGAACGACCGCCACAATTTATTGCCTCTAAAAAGACCATATAACTTCAGCTACGGTCACACATTTAGCAAAAGCATCTTGTTTTTATTTTAATATCGTATTATTTTTAGTTTTTAACCGCAATATCATTAAACAAATTGCAATATGTCGACGGTAACACGCTGCGCCTTTCTGCTGCTCACGCTGGCGGTTTGTGGTAGGCTGCTAAACGAACTTAATTAGTTCTTCTAAGAAATTGAGTTCTTGGGTGTGGCTGCCAACTGTTTACTCATTAATTGTTTGTTCATTTTTTAATTGACCAACAGGGAGCTGGGCCATACGTTGCTATCAGTGCTCCTCGGACCAAGATCGTAAGGGCCACGACAGCTGTGGCGCCTACAAGCGCTTCAATCGAACCGAGCACATTGCCATCGAGTGCAACAGTGACGAGTCCCACATGCCAGGCTCCTTCTGCATGAAGGTTGTCCAGCAAGGACCGCGAGGCTTCATTTGTGCGTATTTGTGCCCTTATTACTTAAAATGTACATCTAATCAATTGTGTGTATTCTCTTTTCACAGGGGACGGTCGTTGGCGTCAGGTGATACGACGTTGTGCTTCCGTTTCAGAGACTGGCGTCACGGGAGTCTGCAACTGGGGCGTCTACGAGAACGGCGTGTACTGGGAGGAGTGTTATTGCTCCAGCGACAGCTGCAATGGCGCCAGCCTAATGAACATGCATAAATCACTGCAACTCTTGCTGGGATTCATTCTAATGGCCTGCACGGCCACATTTATGCGCAGCTAGAAAAACATTTTACATTCCCTGCAAAAAAAAATTAACAAAGTGCCTTTTACACTGCGCCCGACAGCTGTTTGGAAGCTCAAACAAATGTAGTTAGTTAGTAAGCGTATTTAAACTCTTGAAAAGAATTCCAATCACATTCCGTCCACATTTTGTATTTTATTGTAAGTTAAAAAGTTATACACCGAATCTCGCAAACATTTTACAAATCGAAATATAGACAATAGTTTGTTTAATCAATGTATAGAATTATTTATTAATTAGTTGTTAAGCTGCTGAACTAATGTTTTAATGCCGCTATCAACCCAACCGGCGCCAGGATCCTTGGCCACTGCCGAGTAGATCATGGTGGAGCCATCCTCAAACTGTTTCATGGCCAAATAGGAGCGTCCTTCCTCTAGCCAAATGTACGATTCGTTTTTATCAGCACCCGTCGGTCGATCGTTGCTGCCATTGCAGGCATCGCCATACTTTTAAGGGGAATCACGAGTATATCAAACAACAGTTGGATGAATTTCTTTACTTACCCATTTCTCATATATCTTAGTGGGCTGATGCGTCTGCGTCCAGCGCAGCACCTGCAAGTAGAATCTCATAAACTTGCGCACATTCAGCTTAACTTCAATGGACTCCGATTTATGGAACTTGCCCAGCTCCGCCAGTGTGCTGCGACAGATCAAGCGATCCTTGGGCCTGCCCAGAGTCTGGCACATGCTCTTCGCCATTCGACTCATGCAGGCGAAATTGTCATCCATCACCTGACCCAGAGTTATCAGTCCACTATCCTCATCGTCGCGATATCTTCGAGAACCCCCAAATAAGGGCATGGTTAAAAATACAAATATTAAAACGAGTTGAGTACAAAATTAAGAAAATAAATAGAAACAAAAATAGGATGAGATTTAGAATACAAATTTAAGTTATGAAATTACAATCAAAAGATATTTTCCCCAAAGTATCTGACATTTGAGGAAACTAAAAAATAAAAAATGGATTGTATATTGACTTTTAAATACGTTTTTAGTCTTAGGATTTGATAAAATAATTAAAAAGATCAGAAATTTAAAGTCATCTGTCGGATTTTGCAGTTTTGAGTTTAATTAAATCTTAATAAAATGTCACTAACTAAAAAAATGAGCCTAAAGAAGGTTAGGTAAATGAAAATCAATTTTATAATTTTATAACATTTATTTTTTGATTTTATCTTCAATATGTATACGTTAATTTAACATTAACTTAACTGTTAATTAATTGTATAATTTGTTTGTAAGGTTCATTATTACGTAATTTGCCCAACTATTTTCAGAAAAATTGCGCGCCTGTTAACACTTTTTTATTATATATTTATTTATTTATTTTAAAAATTGCTAAAATTCAAAATTTTCCTTCTTTTTTTTCAAAGTATTTTTTTTTGGGTTTTCATTTATCAATTACACTAAAATCGACTCTTTGCTAACCTTAAATACTATGTATGCTGCATATATAGTAAGTATATACGATGAGTAACTAATAGATTTCACTAATTTTGAAAACAATATCGAATACTATCAGAAAGAGTAACTAATAAACAACAAAATATTGCGACTGAGAGTGCGTATTACAATTTAAATAAGGAGATTTATATATTTAGT
Organism: Drosophila suboccidentalis; assembly: GCA_037043435.1. Classification (NCBI taxonomy): domain Eukaryota; kingdom Metazoa; phylum Arthropoda; class Insecta; order Diptera; family Drosophilidae; genus Drosophila; species Drosophila suboccidentalis. The sequence continues at coordinate 59,987 of JBAMBK010000675.1, read as the reverse complement.
GTATATATTACTAGGTGCATGAGAGAAATCAAAGAGATATTGACTAGACCTTAGGACATAGCTCTATGAGCTGTGCCGTATGACATGCTACACGTTAACTGGTCCCCTTATACCCAGGACCAGTGAATCCATCGAGTCTCCTTTGTAATCCGAACGAAGTGAAAAAAATTTGCTCAATGCTTATGTTAAAATCTTGCTTTTTTTTCTGTTTGATGGATGATCAGAAAAACTAAATGAGAAATAGTAAATAAGTAAGAAAAGCGAATGCGTTTATACGATGCGTAAACTGTCAATAAGAAATCATTTACTTAAAGAAGCTTTAGAATTAAGAGAAAGACATAACTAAGTAAGGAATTCCTGTAACATTAAGAAATTAAGTGGTAACTACATATTAGGTATAAGTGAATATGTTATCCTATCGTTGGGTTTTGATTATAGATTGTTTTTTTTTAAGAATTAAATGATTGTTTAAGAGAGTGTTTAATCAATTTTAAATTTCAGACCAAATTTATAAAACTATGTTATTATTATGTTTAACAAATAAAAATTAAAAACATATTTATAAAATTCATTGAAGACTTTTATCAATTGTAAATAAATTTGATAATGATATGAAATACGATTACATGTATCGTAATCCCGAATCTTTGCTACGCATAAACGCATTCAATGGGTAAGACAGATAGACAGACAGAGACAGAGATAGAGACACATACACACAAACATTATTTAAGACTAGTTTAAACATTAAGCGATTTACTGTTGTTGTTTCAGTTGTTGTTGTTGTTGTTGTTGCTGCTTCAAAGACTGTGTAAACGAAATCACACGTTGCAAGCAGAAAGCGACAGCGTTACCCCTACCCCCACCTCTTACCCTCCCCCTTTTCCCCACACCCTGCCCCCTCCCTGAGGAGTCTAGACCACAATGGGAGTGCGAGCGTCCAGAGTTTTGCTGTCTGTCAGCGTCGAGGATAGGGAGCATGAGGTGTTGTTGTTGTTATTGTGACTGCAGCTGGGCTCATCATCCTCCTCCTCCTCATTGTTGTTGTTGCTATTGCCAATGTGCAACGGCGGGGCATGCAACTGCACCTGCTCCGTTATCGTAAGCGGCTCACTGGATCCGGATGCCGATAGCGGCGACTCCAGACGTTGTCCCGGCACTGGAGTGTGTATGGCATACAGACATCTGCTCGAGGTGGATGATGACATGGAGCTGCTGATACTGCGAGTGGGCGTGGCAGATGGTTCCATTGGTGGCAACGGTGAATTGAGTTGCGTCACCAGCGTGTCCTCCTCGCTGCTGGTCAGCTCCAGCAGCTCGGCCACAGTGCGATGTATGCGTATGTGTTGCACATCCGTATCCACATTATCATCATCGAGCTCCTCGTTCAGCTGATAATACAACTGCAAACTGTCATCCACAATGGGCGCAAAGAGGCGACGAAATTGACGCAACAAATCGTCATCATTGAATAGCATCTCCTCATCCTCATCCGCATCCGCATCCTTATCCTTTTGGTGCTGTTGTTGCTGCTGCTCATCTGCTTGTTGGTAGAAACTAAAATCAATTGCATCGTCTACGACCTTGCCATGCTTATCAACAACATTTATTGAGCAATCTTTAACACTTCGTTGACCGCGTCAGACTTTGCCCTTGGGCGATTTGCATTTCAAGGGCGTCGCATTGCCGGACAGGCTGCAAACAAAAAAGATGACATCAAATAACATTAGTTAACACAATTTAAGTACTTAACTTTTAGATATTTCTAAAACCAAATTAGCTAAATAAAAGTTAGGTTATAAGTTTTAACTGTAACCTTGCTATATATAATAATAATAATAATAATAATAAAAAATTACCATAAGAAAACATAATTAAACGAAATATTTTAATTTTTATAATTTAATTTTTATAATTTAATTTTTTTAAATTTAATTTTTTTATAAAAATCCTAAGACTTAACTAACTCTTTTTCATTCAAATTAAATTTAAAAGAAATAAATGCAGCTTAATAATAATATTTAAAGTTTTCTTATACAAATCTTTTTTTGACTGTAAAAAGCATAAAAAACACTGGCTTTAAAAATTAAAGTTCTGCATTTTTAGATGTTCGTCAAACCCAATTTGGCTTTATAATAATCTCTAAAGAGTACAAACATCATTTTTTTTAAATAATTCACTATTTAACAAAATAACTAACTTAATCTATTATTCTCAATTTAAAATTAAAAAAAAAATAGCTGCAGTTTCATTATTCAATTTAAAGTGTTTTTATAAAAATCTCAACAAAAAAAAAATTTTATCCTTATCAAGCTAGCGAAAAAGTGTGGTTCGAGCCTTTCAACCGAATTTACTCTACCATTTCAGAGAATTACGCCTTTGGTTTTATATAGCAGAAAACAAAATATTTTTTGTTGATCTTCGACATTGAATTCTATGTTAATATTGATAACATATATGCCGTGTTGACTAGTGTAGCTCACCAGCTGAAGTCATTTGTGGCAGTTTGTGTTTACCAAAAACACTTAAATATAAACTGAAGAAAACTCTTTTTTTAAATGTTAAAAGAAATGTCATGTTGTGTTGTGTAATTTACCAACTGAACTCATCCTTGCCAGTTTGTGTTTGCGCCGTAGAAACGGTGCTCTTGGTGTAGGGCGCCTGGAATGAGGTCGATGTGATGGTGAAGTAACCACCAGGTTTCGGTTTCAGATGACGATTGTTCATCTGCATGTGCACAGTCTTCATGAACTCAATCTGATGCGCCAGCTTTTGGACTTGTTCCTGCAAATCCAAATTCAAATTAAATTAAATATTTTGGTTAAGAGCTAAGCCATGAATATTCAGGAAGTTACCTTGAGTTCCTCGTTCTCCTGATATAAATCGGGCGACTCTTCGGGCACGAGGCCAACACCGTTAAGCGAAAATGATGCCGTTATGCTTCGCACCTTGGCCTTCTGATCCCATTTATCGCCCTGACCCTTGAGGACCCGTGCTATCTTTGGCCCAAAGACCAAGGCAATGGTCGTCGTCGTGGAGAGTTGGGTGCGCACAAAGCCCAACATGTATTTGTAATCCGGTCCAGCGTTAGGAAAGAGCATTACACTGCATTGAGAGATGGGCAGGAAAAGATGGGGAAGATGAGAAGTTTAGATAATTGTTTGAATCAGAGTTTTTAATGATTCTGGATTTTAGTGTTTTTAACTATAAATTAACTTTCTAATTTATTACTTATGTTATCTTTTTCTAAAAATCTTAATTTTCTCAGATGTAAGTTGTTCTTTAATAAATTCTTAACTATATCAAACTTAAGACAATCGGGGGTGGCACAGAAATCGCTTTCGCTTGAATTTCACTTAAATTTCATACAAATTCTAGTGAAATGCAAGCGAAAGCGATTTCTGTGGCACCCTTAAATAGCTTTGAAAAATGATAATGGATCCAACTATAAAACATCGAATAGTTGTCTAATTATTTATAACCCAGCAATTTCAAGAAAACCCCTTCATAAATTTAGAATCTCTGTAAAATCTTCCGGTTTCATAAATCTTCATCCATATTAGAGAAGAATGGAAAAGTTCAGATACTTAATTAGCTTTTACGGAACATTAAAAAAGAAAATTTGTACTCAATTTTGAGACTCTATATTAAAATTCTAAATTAAATTGAATCATATTATACCCTTAATATCATGTGCTCTTTCATCCTATAAAAATTGCATAATTTCCACAACTTTTAATTGAATTGACATATGGCAATTCTAAAGAGAAAATCTAGACGTGACGACGGACAAATGCAAATCTCTGTTAAACAGGATAGAGCAACAAGTTGTTGAATGTTGTATTGAAATAAGTTGAAGAACAAATTGCATTAATTATCAAAACACTTGAAAGGATTTTCAATTTGACTGGCAGTTGGAAGTTGGCAAGAAGCGGAATCGCGCAAGCAAACTGGGGCGGGAGTGGGAGGAAAGAAGGCAGGAACTTGGCAAATAAATCTGTGGAATGTCTGTGTAAACAAAATGTGGCGAGAACGGAACAAACAAATAGACAAAAAGACAGACAGACAGATAGAGAGAGAGAGAGTAATAGAGAGGCAGATGGATGGTTAGACAGACAGGATGACGGCGTGTCCTGGCAGACCAACAAAAAGGATTACAATGCAAATGCGAGCGCCAAGGAATTTAATTAAAACACAACGAGTCGCCAGCCGCCTCCTGTTGGAATTGTGGGCGTGGCAAACGCTAAATGACATGTTGGATTATCCCACAACCCAGTGCACTGAAACTTACTGAAATACGACCATCGCAATATTGACAAGGGCAATGTTATAGATGGCATAGGAGATCAGACGTGCCTCATTGTAGAGACTCTCCGCATTGCGCACGTTGTAGCAGACCCTTATGCCCCAGGCAAGGAACAGGACCTCTCCGATGGCCAGACTGTGATCCCACCAGTTGTAGGAGCACTGTTTGAACTTCAGATGATGCTGATCATAGATCTGCAAATATAATAAAAATATATTTTCTTATGTTTAACATAACGAGATATTTAATATATAAGAAAGAGACTGTAAACCGACGAGTTGCTTAAAAGAAAATAAACGAAATTAAGTACCTTACATACAAATATATTTTTTTTTTATACCCGTTACTTTAAAAATAAGTAAAAGGGGATTTTGTATTCGTTGTATTCGTCCGACCCTATATAAATTCTTAATTAGCATCAACAGCCGAGTCGATATAGCCATGGCCGTGAGGGCCTAGATCTGAGACTATGAGAGCTAGAGCAACCGAATTTGGCACAAAGACTATAAACCCCACGCAGATCAAGTTCGTTATACATTTTTGTCACGCCCCTTTTCGCCTCCGTAAATCACGTAATTACTAATTAACGTTAACTAATATTATTACCTATTATCCTACTAAATCGTAACAAGATCGGACAAATAGAAAGGTGGTAATGGCTGATTAAAGTTTCTAAGCAATGTAAAAATGCCTGAAAGCATGCAATAAAAAATATTTTTTATTAATTTAAATAAGTAACGGGTATCCTATAGTCGGTAGCTGGACTATAGCCTTTCCCACTTGTTTTATAGTACTAAATATACGATATATAACATTGTTTAGAGGGAACAACCATATGTCCCTCTTATTCAAATATTTCGTGCGTTTATTGCCTGCTGTTTTACAAGCAATGAGTTGGATCTTTATATGTGTGCCAAAATCAATATAACATGACCATAGTGCAATTTTGTTGCATACAAGCAGCTGTTGGTTTAAATTAATTGTAAATTACGAGTAATAATGACAATGAATTTCCACGGCAAGGTAAATACAAAATAAATAAGTAAAATGGCAAAAAGATATACATTCTTATGTTCTGCTCCGAACACGTATATTGTAGGAGCTTATTGTAATGTTATTGTAATGCAGCTGCACTTACCACTTCTGCAAAGGGAGTGGCGGATATTGTCCAAGTGCCCAGATAGATGAGCATGACAAGCAATATGGGAACCATCCACTGCAACAGTTGCTGATCATTGAGTTTGATTTTATGCGCCGACTTGACACGATACGTTAAAGAGACGCTAAAATGGAATGATCATAATAAAAAAAAAAAAATATTAACTGAGAAATACAAGAGAGAGGGAGGAGAGTTAACTTACCGCCAGGTCTTCATTAGCAATGATGTATAGGTAATACAGAAGCCCATGTGACGCGTCCATTTGGTGGCAATGCACCAGCTGCTGTCCAGATACGGGAAAATGGCGACCATCTGGGAAATGTGGAGAAGCGATTTAGATACGAGGATATCACAAGTTCATTAAGTGGAATTAAAGCGAACCGACACTTCAAGTGTGATTTAAGGGGCGAAACGAACAAATAATGCCAGACAGCTACACTCAGAGCAGGACGAAGAGAACGAAAGAGTGGAGAAGGGTTAGGAGGAGAAACAGGCACTTCAAAATGCCGTTAAGTTGACAGCGGACATGCTAAAAGGCAATTGACAGTTTAGGTAAGGTCACAGTTCGTAACGGCTTAACTCAATGGAAAATGGGAAAACAAACAGCAGGAGTTTCCATTTTTAATGTGTTATGCTTAATGTTGGCTGGGCTAAAGGGAGAATAGGAAAGTGAATTCGCATTCCTATATATATAATTGATCGGAAAGTGATTTTTAAGAAATTAGACGGCTACTTCTTAAACTTCACTTTTAGTTGGTCTACTATACTTTATATACTTTAAACATCTATTGATTGCTTAAGAATTTTGAAATTTGTTCAACATCAATACGTAGGCTGCTATATATATTTCTGGCCTAGGCAACAATAAGTGTTGCCAGGTGCAATCTGATATTTCCATTGGAAAGGTTGACATTTTTTAGCATAACATCACTCAGAACGTGTTGTCATTTAATCGTGAATTGTTAAACTTACAGAGCTTTGAACAATTCAATTCCGTTAAAAAAATGGAATTGACACGTGAGCATTTTCGTGCGATAATTTTTCACAACTTTCGACGTGGATTATCCAGACAAGAGTGCATCGATGAACTTAAGTCTTTGTATGGCGATCAAGCACCATCCTATAGCACCGTGAAAAACTGGTATAACGAATTTAATCGTGGTCGCAGATCGCTCAACGACGAATTCCGTGAAGGTCGTCCAAAAACGTCCGTTGTGCCAGAGAACATTGATGCCGTGCGTGAACTAATAATGCAAGATCGTCATGTGACATACCGGGAGATAGAGGCATCCTTGGGCATTTCTCCCACCAGCATACATTCGATATTACATAAACACCTGACCGTAAAAAAGGTTTGTTGTCGTTGGATCCCGCACAATTTGACAATCGCTCAAAAAAAGGCTCGTGTCGATTAGTGCAAAGAAATGTTGAAAAAATACGATCGCGGTGCTTCAAAAGATGTTCATAAGATCGTCACAGGTGACGAATCTTGGATCTATGCGTATGAGCCCGAAACAAAACAACAATCGACCGTGTGGGTCTTCGAAGACGAGCCAAATCCAACGAAAGTTGTTCGTGGAAGAAGCACTTCGAAGCAAATGGTCGCCTGTTTCTTCGGCAAAACTGGTCATGTGGCGACTGTTCCGCTTGAGCAACGAAGGACGGTCAATTCTGAGTGGTACACCACAATTTGTTTGCCTGAAGTCTTCGGAGAAATTCGAAAAACAAACAAGAGAAGACGAATCATTCTTCACCATGACAACGCGAGCTCTCACACATCGGCTCAAACCAGCGCCTTTTTGACCGGCCAAAACGTCGAATTGATGGGTCATCCGCCGTACAGCCCTGACTTGGCACCCAATGACTTCTTTTTATTCCCGCACATCAAGAAAAAAATGCGTGGTCAACGATTTTCGTGCCCAGAAGATGCTGTTGAAGCGTTCAAAAACCATGTTTTGGAGGTGTCTCAATCGGAGTGGAAAAAGTGCTTCGACAATTGGTTTGAGCGCATGCAAAAGTGTATAAATCAGGCTGGAGAATACTTTGAAAAACAATTTTTGATGATAAATATTCGCTTTTTCATTATTAGGCCAGAAATATACACTGCGCGTCATCAGGTTAGCACACCCTTTTGAGTTTGTAGTTTTGGCTCAATTCCATTGAAACGCACAGGGCTAAAATTTTTAAATTGATTCCAGATAGTAGCTGATTCAGTTTTTTATTAAATAAAACCTAAATAATTGTTTTTATATTTTTTCTTATATATTTTTTTTAATTTTTTTAGAAAATACCAGAAAAAATAAACAATTTATTTTTGGTCATCAGGTTAGCACATGGAAACTATATTTATCTTTTTTAAGCTTTGCTGACATGAACTTATTTTTAAACTTTATTATTTACTTATTTAGACATTTTTTTATAAATTAAGTATTGTGTCGATCCTTCCTTGTTGACAACGACCGCATAAATTTGGTTGGGAAGCGACTCATTAAACTTTTCAATAAAATTTTAAAGAATGGCTGCCCAAACTCGTTTGACGCCTTCAATTAGTTCCTCTATGGTAGAATATTGTCTTCCAGACACATACACTTTGTGAACAAGCCATCCCCAAACTTTTTCTATTATATTACTGCCGAGTGAGTAAGGTGGCTATTGAAATAATTTTACATTTTGGTCTTGAATCCATGACTTTACTATTCTGGCCGTGTGAATCGGACCATAAAAATGTTGAAAATGCCATGGCATATTTAAAAACAAACTTTTAAAGTGTGGAAATGCATGCCCAAGCAAGGCTTTGTACGATTTCGAGTTCATATTTGTAGTCAAAAATTGCAACTCGCACGCTCCAGAGCTCCCCACGCCATCCCACCCCCCCATGCAGCAATGAAGGTGTTCCAACTGGTGCTCCTCCTTCCTTAGATCGTGGATCATCCGTCGGGTCCCACCAAATTTACTCTCTTTTCATCCGAACAGACAACGTGGTACCAATCAGATTTCCTTGACATGTACTCTCGTGTAAATTAAGGTGTGCTGCCTTACGAGCATCATTAAGGGGGGTTTTGTTCTTTAGTTTTAGTCTCTTAAAATGTAGGGCCTTCCTTATGACCCTCTGAATTTTAGATAAACTCGCTTTAACACCAACTTTTACCCTGATCTTTGCGGTCGAGTCATGAGAAATTGACTCTTCTCTTTAAATTTCTCTCTTATTAGCATCGGAAAGCACTTTATTGTTGCCTCCTTTATTATTTTTGCCATACCCCGACTTGTTGCTGAGGAATGTTGATATAACCTTGCGACTTCTTCCGATTTTTCTTGATATTTAACTTATTGATAACTTTAAGTGCTCGTAAGCTTCAATTTTGGCTTACTCCTTGACGGTAAGCGTTTTTCCTTGACCCATATTAAAGAAAATAGACCACTAGAGCAGCAAAAAAAATTTGGGATATCCCACGTGCTTGGATGGCAAAGAAAAGTGCAATCGAAATTGTGTGTGCTAACCTGATGACGCAAGAATATTACATTCTTTGCAATCGATAATAAAAGAAAATACCAAAAGGCATATAACGGGACTTTTTTATAACGTAATTTTTTTACTAGTGATAGAGCATACAGAGATGCGAAAAACTGATAACAAAAAAAAAGCCGAATGCTAAAAACAACAAGAATAGGGGCATTTATATTAGTCTCATAGTAGGTGTGCTAACCTGATGACGCGCAGTGTATATAGCAGCCCTCGTATCATTAAAAATATCTGTAAATTACTGAAAAAACGAGTACAAGAAAAAATTTTTGATTCAAAATCCCTTTTTTTTCAGAAAAACCAACAGTTACAGTTTTTGGAACTAACCATATTTAAATCGTAATCTGTTCATCAAACTTAAAATATTTTTTTAGGAAAGAGCTTTGAAAATAATATTTCAAATCTTAAATCCACCCATAAAAGAAAGAGATTCTTTTGAACATTGACTCAAAATTAGTTTATTACAATAAAATATAAATTGTACGAGCCATAATTTAAGCAGAATAAGAATGATGTGCTTCTTGCAGATACCGATTAATCGGTTGATTTATCGCTGATCCTGCTTGCTTTCATTGCTATCGTTGATCTTAGTCTCAAGCAGCGTCTCATTTGTGGGACTGTCAGCCAGTGAATGCATGTCTTCACTCTCATTCCTATTCTCTCGAGAATTCTGATCTTTTTCCGTGGTGGCATTATCGATAAGTGAATTCCTGGGATTGTCTGTGCCAACGTTTTTGGGATACATTAATGGTTGTCCTTTGGGGGCATTGGGCAGATGATCGTGATCATGATCAGGACCATGATAAATCTCCACCTGAATGGTTGTCTCGTAGAACTTGTAACGTTGGTGTATCAATGTCTTGGCCTGTTCCAGAATGAGATGGGGATCGGCATCCCTATTAATGGCCAAATGAGCGGAGAGGGCAATTTTATCGAGACTGAGCGCCCAGATGCGTAAATTGTGAACCCTTTCGACGCCCTCGATGCTAAGGAATAGCTTCTGCACTTCGCCATAGTCCATATAATCGGGTGTGGCCTCCATGAGAACCATCATGAACATCCCTCAAAATGCCATAGGTGACAGCCAGCACAATGATGGAGAAGACAAAGGTGCAGATGGAGTCAATGACAGCCCATTCCGGCTTAAAGAAGATGACACAGGCGGCCAAAAAGACTCCGACACTCTGGACAATGTCACCGATGACATGGATTATGGCCGCCCTGACATTGATGTTCTCCTTGTGCTGCTGCGCCTGATGAACCGAAATCGATGTGGGCATGAGATGTTGATCCTTGCCCGGGGGATTCATGATTTTGGTCTCATTCTCAGTGGCGATCTGATGGGATGACTGCAGCTTGAGGTGACTCTGGCCATGGGAATGTCCATGGGACAGTTGCACCGCCATTATGAGGTTCACAACGATCGCCAATGCCGAGGTGATGAGCATGATCACCGCATCCACTTCATGGGTGCCCTCGATAATGCGCTGCACTGCGAGCCACACAAGGATTCCCGTGATCACCCAGATGAAGTAAACGGAGATCATGGCACCGATGACTTCCGCCCGATGCCAGCCAAAGCTGAAACGATCCGTCGACGCACGTCCAGCCAAATACAGGGCAAAACAGGGAGATCAGGAATCCCGCTAGATCAGTGAGAAGATGCGCTGCGTCTGTGGCAATGGCCAGACTGTTGGACAGCACACCGCCAACCACCTCACAGATCATAAAGAGGACGCACAGGACGCTGGCAATGATCAGTTTCCTTGCCGCCCTCTTGTCAATCCCCCTCGTCGGCTCCCGATGACAGTGATCCACATAAGTGGTCGTCATACGCGACTGTCTTCCATGGATGGTCAATGTTTGCATCGAATCCGAATGCTTCAGTGGCTCCGGTTGCTCCTCCAGTGGCTTGGGCTGCTCCAGTTCTTGTTCCTTTTTCTCGGGCACATCTTCTTTAATCTCGAGCGGCATCAGAATCACGGAATGTGGGGAGGCAGCCAGGACATCTACCCCAGCTCCAGCTCCAGTTTCTTTTCCTATCTTTGCTGTCTCCGTCGTGAGATTCCCAGGCTCTCCGCTAAAGGGTTTGAGTAATATCCGCTTGAAGGCGGATACAATTGATTCTGCCGCGGACTCGGTGTCTTCCGACTGCTCCAAGGAGGGGCTGTCATCTAGCAGAGGTTCCTCATGGTAGAGACTCGTTGGGTTGACTTCTGTCTCCATTGGCAGAACTAATGTGACTTCACTTGTCGTGGGCGTAACTGATGAAGCGGTGCTGGGAGTGCTAGCCAAAATGCTGAATGCATCAGGAGCGATTGTGGGAGAGGAAGAAGCAGAAGGGACAGTGGATGCGGAGGGAGCAGAAACCAAGGTGGGAGCTGGAGGGGGAGCAGGAGTGGAGTCAGGAGCAGGAGCGGATGTTGGAGTCGGAGAAGATGAACCAGGAGCAGCAGCGGAAGTTGAAGATGAAGAATGAGAAGCAGATGGAGCAACAGCTGTAGCCGGAATGGAAGCTGGAGCCGAAGAGGAAGCAAGAGAAGAAGCTGGAGGAAAGGAAAAGGAGGAAGCAATAGAGGAAGCTGGAACTGCCAAAGTTTCAATTAAAATCTGAGGCTTAGAGGTTTCTCTAGTCGGAGAGGAAACCAGAGGAGAAGGTGAAACATTGAATGTTTCAATTGAAATCTGATGCATTGAGGCCTCTGTCGCTGGAGTGGAAGTCGGATACGAAGCAGGAGTCGAAGAGGAAGCTGGAGCCGAAGCGGGAGCTGAAACAAGAGCGGGAACAGCAGCTGCACTTCCAGCATAAACTTCAATCTTACTCTTAGGTCCTTCATTAGTTGCTGCTGAAGTGGCCATAAGTCGATTGCGTCCAAACACGGGTAGATTTTTAAAGTGTCCGGATGGAGACATCTGCTCCGGCGGCATGGTCAAGTCCTCATCATTGGCCGGCGCCAGACTGAGAGCCGTTCGAAATGGCACCGTCAGAATGTTGATCATGCCCATCTGGCGAGTAGAGGAGTCCATTGATTTATCCAGTTTTTGTTCGGTAGAAGTTGGAGACGGTTCCAGTGTGGCATCCGTGTTGGTAGCCACTGTGATTGCCGTCTCCAGTGGGGCATCCGTGTTGGTAGCCACTGTGATTGCCCTCTTGTGGGGAGTCTGTGTGCAGGCCATGTGCTTGATGGAGCTCCTCGTTGGATTATTCGACTTGGGATTGGCAGCCGCCTCGATGCGCATAATTTTCAGCTGTTGATCCATCAAAGGATGCTTGATATTCTGCTCCATCAGCTCCGATGGCGATGTTATCTGCCAATATCCAGTCTCTCTGGGCTTCTCCGGACTTCTAGGCTTGCTTGAATTGAGCTGAGTGGACTCGGGCCTAATCTCCGGCAGCTTCGGCTTTTCCAATTTTTCCGACTTACACGATTTTTTCAGCCGTTCAGCCCAAGTTTCTGATTGCTTCTTCCTCGGTTTTTCCTCCTCTTTTTCCGTTCTTTTTGAATTACTCTCAGCTGTCCTGGAGGTGCTCTGTGCTCCCGTATCCTGGCCCTTTGACTTTGTCCACCTCTCTTGCCTGTCCGCCGAGGAATACCTCTGCAATCTCTGCGCCCAGACTTCATCACGTTCGTCGATCCTTAGCTGACCTCTAGCTGGATGTCTGTGCCGCGAATCAATGTCCGGTATTTGAACCATTTCCCTTAATGCCGCCTGCATGGCAGCTTCATCCTCTTCCTCATTGTCGTTCGTGTCACTGAAATGGGGCAGACCCTTGTCACCCATGTCGCTGACTGTTTTTCTAGAATTCTCTCTGTTTTTGTTGATTAGAAAATCAGTTCGGTTTATTAGTGTCACGTTACGCTTGAAGCTCCCAGAGCTGACATTACCCACAAATCCTCCTCTTAGCCCATTTGTTGTACCTCATTGTTGATATTGTTGCCATTGTTTGTCACGGCTTTTATGCGTCCGGCGGGACTCGGTTTGACTAGGGCCAATGTTGACAACATAATTGTAAACAATAACAGGAAACTTTCACTGCATGGTTAACAGTCTCTAAATACACTGTATGTGATTTAAATTTCGTCAAGTGTGTTGAAATTTATCGGATTATAATCATTAATAGATTTTCATAAGAGGACAAAGAGTGAATAATGCTCTGGTCTTAGAAATATCATATTATGTTAATTGCCACAACATTTGCATGAAATGTTAAGTTGATGAGTTGCTTAAAAATATCTGATTGGGCAAAAAACAATCAAACAATAATCCAAGTTGACTAAAAAAGAGCCAAAACTTTTTATTTTGCAGTTCATTAAATAAAAAATATTTCGTTCACAAACCATTAAAGCAATAACATCTTTATCTAGTGATTATGTTATTAAATAAAAATAAATTTGTATACAAAATAGCTGATTCTGAACTGATGAAAAAAAGATCCAAATCGATAAAAAAGTGCCAATGCGCCAACAGGAAAAAAAAACAGCCAGTTTTGTCGCAAAAACGCCAATTATGGCAGCCGTGAGTGCAAATTACCGTCCTGTTAATTTACATTCCTATGCATTATTAAAATTAACATTAAATGTTAAGTTGCAAAGTGTTACTTAAATCCTGTTCATTTACATTCCTATGTTATGTGACGAAGCATCGTGGCTATTAACATTTAAGTAGCTGATTATAAATTACAGCCTGTTAATTTACATCTGTTAACTATTTGCATGATGAGTAAAAAACTAAGGTAAGAAGTTAGTTACTAAGCTGAAATTCATTTGCTCTTCTACCCAGCTGTTAAAGAAAAAACAATGTTATCTACTAAAGGTATACCCAACAGCTATTACTTTTTAAATTCATTAACTAGGCGACTGTTACAAAATGCATAACAAAGGCTCTAAAACCGAGTCAGAAGCAAAGTTCCTGAAAGCCGCATTTAAAAAGCCATAAAAAGGAGTTTTATGTTGCGGCTGCAGGAACACAGGTGGCAACTGGGAGGAGTCAGGAGAGGCAGGAGGAACAGATGGTAGAAGGCAGGTGGCAGTACATGTGGGTCAACTCTAAATGAGACCACAAGACCTTTTGTCACATTAGCAGGCCAACAACCATTGCTGCCATTGTCGTCGCATTCATTCGTAATAGTCTTTGTGTGTAGCACAATATTTAATGGGTTAAGTAGAATCCAAGTGTGTGTGTGTGTGTGTTGTGGAATGGGTTAAGAGCTCACCTCCAGATACATAATGGAACAGCCAATGAGTGTGATCAGCAAAAATATGGGACTGGCCACCTTAAAGACTTTCACGCGTCGATGTCGAAAGAGATAACCGGCCAAAATAAATGTGCCACAGGCGCAGCCAATCGATATGGTCAACAGGGATATTCTGCAACAGATATTTGATAGATAGATTTTTGAAATTAAGAAAAGATTGATATACACACCTGAAAGGCCAATGATAGTTGGCCAGACAGGGCTCCGGGCCGGTGCACGTGTCACAGCCGGGAGCGCAAGGCAAGCACTTGAATACATCCGAATAGTAATTGCTTATATTGTCCTGATGCTCCTGCCAGGCAATTTCCATGATGGTGCCATTGAATCCATCCGGATGGCGGAGCGAGTAAAAGCCACGTTTGCACAGACACTGATACGCACCACGTGACCATCTGCTGCTCGACATTCCGGCCAAGATCTTGCCGCTGCTCAATGTCGGCGTCTCCGCGCTCGGCTGTCGATAGTCGCACTACACAGAGTCAAGAGCAAAGAGACATAAACAAATCAAATACAAATTAATGAATACAAAATAAATTAATTATTTATTAAATATTTTTGTGCTTTATTTCATTGAAATAAGTTATCCTTTTTGGGTTAATAAAAAGTTTTTGAATATCACCAGATTTTTCGCTGTTTTCAGTTTTTAATTAAAAATTATACATAACTATTTGATTGCTAATATTTATGTTATTTTTTATCGACTGCATTAAGTTAACGTTTATTAAATAAGCATTGGGTAAACTTAAATTAAAGTTAAATTGCATTGATTAAGCATCTGCGATACTTATAAAATTCAATTATAACTTTTAAGAAGAATTTTTCTTCCTTGTAAATTGCTGTCCACATTAGGTAAACTTAAATTTAAAGTTAAATTTTATATTTTTCTTAATAAGATATAGTTTTATTTGCTGGCAATAAATTTGGGTCCCTAACATCCACAATTTACATTAATATCTGATATCGACACCGAAGCGTGGGCAGAAATTTATTGCCCATTCTTAAAAATATTCAAAGAAACTTTTCATGATTTCAAAGTTAAGGAACGGGTGCCTGTAATGACTATTGACTTAAAGGTTCAAAGACTAAAAATAGCTTTGAACTTTAAATTGTATAACGTTTTAGCTTTAAGTATGATTTTTGTACACAACATCAAAAATATTTTAGCTTAAAATCACCGGTGATCTATTTATGCATGAAACTAAATCACAAATCAAACTTACCACCATGGAGGCACGATGGCATTTGTGTGAGCTGTGAAACGCTTGCAAATCATTTATGGTATCCACATTGTTGTCGTTGTTGGCAGCAGCTGTGGATCGACGTGATGGCTGCCGCTGGCGAAGTAGATGCTGCTGGCTGCTGAACCGATAGGGAGTCGCATCGCATTGATTGACACGCAGCGAGGTGACATCAATGTCCACGCTGATGAAGCCGCGCAGTCCATGGCGACCACTTGGCGGAATGGCAATGCTATACGACACCAACCACTTGCTGACCGAGCACGAGAAATAGGGAAATGTCCACCAGCCCTTGTAGTAATTATTTGGTGGACTTGGCGCAAACTTTGGCGAACGCAGCGTTGGACTGCTGCTTTCATCGTCAAACCTGAAAAACAGAGTTAAACAAGAGTCTGTGCTGCGATCTCATCTAAAACGCAGCCTTACCATGGATAACTGTGCGCTGGCTTTTTGCCAATCTGCAGTCCCTCCTCCTCATAGCGCTGTGTCTCGCCGAGCTTGTCGTGACCGCTCTTCACCCACCAGACATACGATTGCACCGCTCCGTTCGTCAGGTTTAAGGCTAAAATGCGTGCTCCATTTATGTACTCATCAGTGAGCAAGCCCTTGGCCAGCGCATCGGAGAGTCCTATAAAAATTAAATATAAATGTGTACATGTCTGTGAATGTAGGTCAGCAGCAGGTTACTGTAAAAAAAAGTTTATACTTCATATAGGCGGAAATTAAATGGGAAACGTTGCAACTAGCAGACTGAATGACAGACATGCTCATTAAAATTTCACTTATTTCATTTGATTGGTTATTGCAGTAAAAAAATGGCATTTTAACGTTTATTATCCATTTAGCTTTTATTTTTATTGTCGGCAGACAGAAAGGGGAAGTCCCTTTGTTACTACTTAAGCGACTGCTTGCATTTTGAAATTACAAGCAGTACTACATATCACAAAACAACTCAAATTTATTTATTTTATCTTTGTTTTACTCTCTTAGATCTGCCACATTGTAGTAAAATATATCAGCAAGTCTTATAAATAAATAAGGCCCGTTTTTTTCAATTTACATATACATTTTATTTAACATTCATTTCATTTCAAATTTGATATTCATTTCCATACACTTTACGTCGAATTCTCTTTCAATAGTTATCAAGACATTGAAAAAACGGGCCTTATTTATTTATAAGAAATAAAATATGTACCAGTTTTAACACATGTGTCCACCACTTTAAGTGATTGCCATACTAATCGTAGCTCAATTTGCCAATGTCATAGTTAAAAATTAACTACCATAAATCAATCAACATTTCATACAATTTTCACAATTTATTTGAATGCTATCGCAACCAATCGTAGTTAATTGAAAGTATCACTATTGGTATTATTTAACCAATTGTTTACACACTGCAGTATCGATTACATTATATTTATTTGATATTAAAGATTGGAAAAAATTGCAATTGACACACACATATTTTTCCAATCAGATAAAACTAAAATAAAGGTGAGTTTCTATTTAATTGAAAAATACAGGTTCACTATTTGCACGTCTGCAAACATAAATAAAAAAATTAAAGGACTGAATTCGAGTAGAGAAATAGACTGTGTTTGGTGTTTTTTTTCTGAATATATCTTCCCTTGTTTAATTGCGCAAATTAAAATTCGGTGGTACATTTAATTCATGTTCAGCTGTCACTGATGTAACGACCTTGAAATAGTTTTTATGCTCTGTTTTTTATTCGTTTGTGGAAGCTGCAAGTGCTTTTCAGCCTTGGGTGGGGACAAAATGTTGGCAACAATGATTAATATGCGCGGCGGGTGCCGAGCCACTGTTCCATTCTCCCCCTTCCTACCCCTCTCCGCACTCCCTTCCCCATTGCCATCCTCCCACAAACAACGGTCGGCTGTCAAAAGTTAATATTTTTTTTTTCTGTTTTTTATGCCATGCTTTTTTTCTGGGCAGCAGCATTTCTGTTTGACTTGTTATAAGAGAAACGACGCTGTAACAAAAGCAACAACTGTTTACAAGGTAAACTTATTTAAATTCGATTAGCGCAACTTCCGTGCCACTTTCTTAGGGTGACCATTCCTTCTAGCGGGTATTATACCTATGTCGTTAAGGCTGTCAGATGTCATACATACATAAAGACTGAATAAAGACTGATAAATATATAGTGTTTATTCTAATATTGGCTGGAGTAATGCGTCATAATTGAAATTGGATATTCCCATTATAATTATTGGTCGGTAACTTAGCTTGGGTAGAGAAAACTTTCCAGTTAAATTAAGTTTTAGCCTGGGAGAAATGTTAAAGTATAATTTGAAGTTGCGAAATAGAAAAAGAAAATACATTTGTACATAATAAAGCTAGTTAGCTGAGCAAACAAAGCTTTTTACAAATATATTTTTTAGACTGATTGTACTGAATTTAATTTAAGTTAAGAGTTCTCTAAAAAAATTGCTAATAATTCATAAGGAATGAGTTTACAAATTTTTATTTTAAAATTACCACTTCTATGGATATTCAAAAAGTTTATACTAATAACTCCAATAAAAGTTTTGTGTTGCATTTTTAATTTAAATATATTTCGTATATTAAATAATTTTGATCAATTTGTTACATTATAATTTACTAACTGATCTTTGGAGAGTCAGTTGTGTAATTTTTAGAGCATGGTAATATACTGAAGGGTCTTTGAGCTTCGTTTTGCTGCTATATATTTATTAGTATGTATAACGCTTTGCAAGTTTGTTGCCTGCTACTTTTGAGCTGGTTTTCTGCTTGTGCTTGGCATAAAACAAATACGCACTCACCGGCTGGAAGCAATGTGGCAGCAAAACGTGGCAAGTTTACGCGGGTGCTGAAGCGAATTGGCAACAAAGGCGGGGCAAGGCGGGCCAAGGAGGGAGGGATCGTCACATTAACACACAGTCAAAGTTCTTTGCCGCAAGTTGCTTCAAGTTCAAACATTTGCCACAATGCGACGGCTGCAAAACTTGGGGCAGGTCGATCCTTGGGGCAGGCAGGCAGTCTTATGTTAAATAACATTTGCCAGTGCCTGTCACTCAGCTTAGAAGCTCACCTAATACACAACACACCCATACACAGACACAAACACCCACAATTCACAGTTATAGTTATAGTCATGTGTGTTTGTCACGTTTGTCATTCATCATCTGCGTGCGATTTCCAGCACTCGGCTCTGGCATCATCATCAATCTTTGGGTCCCGAGTTTGTGAATTTATTGCCATTGAACGCAGTGGCATGAGTCTCATTCTGTTGCCAAGTATCACTCTCTCTGTCTCTGTCTCTCTCTCGGTCCTTGTAGCAAGTGCTTTTTGTGTAGGTGTCAGAAATAAACATGGCCAACTTGCACAATTGTAACCAATTTGTTTTTTCGGGACCAAAACTTTTGTTCACTTCAACGGCATTTCCACTATGCAAAGTTGGCAATTATTCAAGTTGCACAGCCAGACAAGTTTTTCTTGTGCCTCTTCTGGCACAAGCACTCAACTCTTTCTTTATGTGAGTGTTTGTGACTACACATTTTGTCAAGTGTATCGGGTTGCTCAGCTTAACTCAATTCAATCATACAGTTCAGCTGTAATCATCCTTTTTCAACCTAATTGACCGCATAAACGTTAAAATTAAGGGGACTGAAGAATGTGTTCTTGGCATTTTGTTTGATTTCCTGATGCTGACTATATAAGTTATTATAATTACATTTTCACGGAATGTTGGAAAAAAGTGTGAAATTCGATTAAATAATTATATGGCACCAAATACATTAAAAATTTCCATATAAATAGACCCAACCCAAGTTAAGATTTGCCAGTCAAGTTTATCAATGGCAACGGTCAGGACCATTTTCTTTGTTGCATTTGTGGTGTCTTCTGCGCTTGTTTCCTGTACTAAGGCCTTTAAGAATCGTATGTATTGAATTTAAAATATACTTTATACTGATTTTCTCCTAATTATTCTAATACATAATTCTACAGCGGAATGCGGTGAGCCACATTCAGAAGCTGGTCGATGCAGGGCAGCTTTTCACAGGTGGAGCTATGATCCAGTTGCCAATGAATGCGTGAAGTTTATCTATGGTGGATGTCACGAAAACGGGAACAGATTTTATAGCCAAGAAGAATGTGCAGAACATTGCATATAATAATACAATACAAATCTTCTAGTCGGTGTACCTGTTTCCGTATCTCTAAAGATATAAAACAGCAATGAGTAAAAATAAATCGCGAATATAGAAAAAAGTTTTAAAATGTATTCAATAAAGCAATAAGTTTAATTAAAAAATTAAGATCAACAAAGTAAAGAAGAATATGAGAAAGAGAAATAATAGATTAGACAGAATTGAGGTGTAAGACACGAAGTTAGAGTTGGCCAGAGATGGTCCTTTGGTGACAGAGAATAGAAATCTTAATAGGAGACAGAGTGAAAGAGAGAGTTATAACAGGTGCATAAAACACGAAAAGGATTGTGCACAGCATAATCAGTGGTTCAAATAGGAAGAGATAATGGAAGAAAGTTTCACGTAGGTCAAGGAACAAAGAAGTTGAGACGAAAAGAAGAATCTATGTCGGATCGACTCAATACCGACCTCATTGTTCATATATTGAGGTGACCATATACAGGAGCAATATTCCAGAATAGAAGGGATACATAAAGGAGTTTGGTAGTGAAAGGATCGTTAAATTCTTTCGACCAACGCTTTATGAATCCAAGCACGCCCTTGGCAACGTTAATGACAGAGGAATTATGAAGATTAAAGTTTAGCTTAGAATCAAATAGAACACCCAGATCTTTAACGGTGTATATACGTTATATAAAAAGACATAAAATAATATGAATAAAACCATAAAGTAGACATAGCTAAGCTATTATAATTTAATTTGAACGAAATAAAGTGAGAAATTGGATTAAATAATTAAATGGCACCAAATGCATTAAAAATGTCCATATAAATAGACCCAACCCAAGTGAAGATTTGCCAGTCAAGTTTATCTATTGTAACGATGAGGTTCATTTTGTTTGTTGCATTTGTGGTGTCTTCTGCTCTCATTGCCACTGTGTCTCCCAATCGTATGTATTGAATTAAAAATATAGCTAATACTGATTTTCTCATAATTATTCTTATGCAACATTCTGCAGCGGAATGCGGTGATCAACAATCAGCAGGTGCTCCATGCAGCTTGAGCATTCAAACCTACGGGGGATGAAGTGGAAACAGGAATAGATTTCCTGAGGAGATGGTGCACCCGTGCCTCTGCCTAAATAATCATAAAAAGCAATGAGTTGAAAGCAAATAAAGCAAATTCTTTCACATAAAATGTATTTTAGCTTTATTTATTTTAAAAAATATTCAACAAATTTTTTGCTTCTGCTCCAAATCCAATTGCTATCATTATGAGTATCTGTCGCCTTTCTTATTCAATTTGAGCTTGAAAAGTTCTTGTTCTTATAAATTAATACTTAGTATTATTTACAGTATATACTGAGTATATACTCCATATACTAAAGATGATATAAGCTGTTATAATTTAATTATCACGAAATGCTGGAAATAATTATGAAATTGGAATGTTTAGTTATATAAATACACCCAACCCAAGTTAAGATTTGTCACTCTAGTCTATCAATCGTAACGATGATGTTCACTTTATTTGGTTTATTTGTGGTGTCTTCTGCTGTGGTAATGTAATTATTCTTTAAAAATATTTTGCAGCGGAATGCGGTGAGCCACATTCAGTAGTTGGTCTATGCAGGGCAAACTTTGAAAGCTGGAGTTATGATCCAGATGCCAATAAATGCGTGGAGTTTGTCTATGGAGGTTGTGATGGAAACGGGAATAGATTTGATAGCCAAGAAGAATGTGCAGAACATTGCATATAATAATACATATCTTCTAGTCCGTGTACCCGTTCCCGTATCTTTATAGATATAAAATAGCAATCAGTTAAAATAAATCGCAAATAAAAAAAGATTCTAAAATTTTTTCAATTAATCCATTAAATTAATTAAAAAATTAATTTTTTATGATCGTAATGCATTTTTTTCAATCACATTCGATTATTTTAAAAATTATTCAAGAACTTTTTTGTTTGTTCGCTAATTCCTTTCACTGTTTATCTATCTCCTGACTTTTTTAATCCGAGCTTGTGAACTTCAGGAACTATATTAATTGTAACATTTATATAAAAACACGTAAAATTATACGAATAAAACCATATAACTAGTAGATATAACTAAGCCATTTTAATTTGATTATCACGAAAAAGTGTGAAATCGGATTAAAAAATTCTATGGCGCCAAATGCATTAAAAATGTCCATATAAATACACCCAACCCAAGCTACGATTTGTCACTCAAGTTTATCAATAGTAACGATGAGGTTCATTTTGTTTGTTGCATTTGTGGTGTCTTCTGCTTTCATTGCATATGTGGATCGTACGTATTGAACTCAAAATATACCTAATACTGACTTTCTCATAATTATTCTTATACAACATTCTGCAGCGGAAACTGGTCAACAAATCGGATGAAGTGCTAACGGGAATAGATTTCCTGAGGAGATGGTGCACCCGTGCCCCTGCCTAAATAATCATAAAAAGCAATGAATTGAAAGCAAATAAAGCAAATTCTTTTACATTAAATCTATTTTAAAGATTGATTGTTTTTACAAAATATTCAATACATTGCCCGTGCTGAGACATTTAAAAACCGTATATGATTGAATTTGAAATATACCTAATGTGACAGTTCTTGTAATTATTCTTGATGAATATTCTACAGCTCGAGATGAATTCCCAGCTGGAGCTATGATCCAGCGATCAATGAATGCGTGAAGTTTACATACGGAGGATGTGGTGGAGACGGGAATAGATTTTCGACTCAACAAATATGTGCACATCAATGCCTTTCATAATAATACGTATCTACTAGATGGTGTACTTGTGTATTTATAGATATTAAATAGTAACGAATTAAAATAAAATGCGAATATAAAAAATGTTTTGAAATTTATTCAATGCACTCACTTTCAAACAAATTCAAATTTTATTTATTTAAAAAGTTAATTTTTTATGAATCAATACATTTATTTTAGATTACATACATTATTTGAGAAAACATTCAAGTGTTTTTTTTTTGTTTCTTCACCATATCCTTTTGCGAACTGTTTATCTGTCTCCTGGCTTATTCAATCCCTGGCAAAATAATATTTATATAAGAAAACATAAATGAATAAAGCCATAAAGTAGATATAAGCTATTATAATTTAATTATAGCGAAATGTTTAAATAATATGTGAAATTGGATTAAATAATTATATGGCACCAAATACATTAAAAATGTCCATATAAATAGACCCAACCCAAGTGAAGAATTGCCAGTCAAGTTTATCTATGGTAACGATGAGGATCATTTTGTTTGTTGCATTTGTGGTGTCTTCTGCGCTCGCTCGTACTGAGATTGATCGTATGTATTGAATTCAAAATATACTTAATACTGATTTTCAAGTAATTATTCTTTAAAAATATTTTACAGCGATATGCTATCAGACACCTGGAGTGGTTGGTCCGTGCTCGGAATACTTTGAGCGCTGGAGCTTTATTCAAGAAACCAATCAATGTGCGAAGTTTTCGTATGGAGGATGTGGTGGAAACGAGAATATATTTTTTAGTCAAGAAGCATGTGAGCGAACTTGCTTTGGATTCGACTAGTCGGTGTAACCGTTCTCGTGTCTTTATAGATATTAAATGAATTAAAAGAGAAGACAAATACAATTTTTTTATTTAATTTATTCACTTTTAAACAAACCTTGATAAATGTATTTTCTTTTGTTGGAATTATAAATTTCAACGTTAGAAATATATACATAAGTAGATACTACAAGAACATAGGTTTGTAACAAAAAAAAGTATAGATTTTTCCGTAAATTTTGATATAAATTGATATTTACATTGATAAGCTCAAAGATCTTAATCAATATCACTAAGGCCCATTTTTCTCTGTCTAGTTAGGGTTTCTGGTAAATATGTATATTATGGATATGAATATTTTTAAATTAGATATTGACAAAATATCTTTTAACTGTATGTTAAAAAATGGGTGAACAGAAAATTAAATTGTATATGCCTATTTAAAATACTTATAAGTGAGCCAATGTAGTTTAAATACGATACAAAACTCAAGAAATCATGTGGATAGAAAACTATTAATTATTTAGTGTACATAATTGTGTAAGAATTTGATTAGATATGACTAGAAGTATTACAGGGCAGAACAAATGCATTTAAAATAAATAAATTTAGTTAAACTAGACTGCTTGCTTTAAAATTGATGTCACGTGGCTGCAAGCAGTTCATTTGTATTATTCGCAGTTACAAGCAGAGTATGATTTCGTTTCGATCGATTCTCATATGTAAATGAGCCTGGCTGTTGGGTATCTCCAAGTCGAGCACTTTCGTTTATAGTACTTCTGCAGCTGGTTGAGTAATTAATTTTTAACACAGATTCCGTTTGCCCACAAGGCAATTAGAGATGAGCCATAATGGAATATTTTTACAGTTGGACTGAGCCCGGAATTCGAACATAAAAACATTTCTGTCTCTCTCAGTGAGTTCTTGTTCTTGTTTTTAAATGGGTTAAAAGTATTTTAAATGCAGTGTCTGGTAACCTCTTGAGTTTACTCTACCAGTTTATAGTTGCTTTCGGAAAGTGGGACAAGTTGGAAACACTTAGAAGATTTTATATTTTCCTGCACACAAGTGCTTGAAAGTTCAGGTATCTCATATTTATAGTTATCGCGACCAAAAACAAAATACAAAGTTTATAGAATAGTAATTTACCAAGTTGACTTTATTTATCGAGGAAGTTTGCATAATAAAATTGATTGAAGCGGAAAGATAGCTGTTTATCGACACATGTAATACTTAAACATAAAATAAAGCTGATTACTGTCGAGTTAAGCTTAAATTCATATGGAATAAAAGCATTCTTGTGTCGTTATTCCATTTTGTTGAATATAATGTTGTACAACATGTTGTATGCGTGTTCTTAACAAGATGGATTTTAACTGATTTTACTGAAATCTGCGCACAGTCCGTTTGTTCTGTTTATATCTCAACTAATCTGACAAAATCTGCATCTGTTATGGTCCTATACATCCTGACCAAATTTGGTTGAAATCGGTCCACTATATCATATATTATTTATATTTATATTTCGCCACAGCGGTTAGTTGGATCTCGTGGTATACTTTAAAATGTCGGAGAAACTTCGAAAATTCGGAGAAAAATTAATACTTCGAAAACGCTTCCATGAAAAAAATTGTATGTACGATTGGCAATTATTAGCAATAGATATAATAGGGCTACAGAAAAATTGCCACATTGCAGTCTTAAAACCTACTCTGGTTGGATTTCGGAAGCTAAATATGGTAAAGTTATGAATGTAGGGGGGGGCAATGGCCCCCCCCTGCCCCCCCTGCCGACGCCCTTGGGAGACAGAGTGAAAGAGAGAGTTATAACAGGTGAATAAAACACGAAAAGGATTATGCACAGCATAATCAGTGGTTCAAATAGGAAGAGATAATGGAAGAAAGTTTCTAGTAGGTCTACAAGGAACAGAGAAGTTGAGACGACTTAAAAGAAAAGAAGAATCAATGTCGCCATTAATAAGATTGTGTATAAATACTACACAAAGCATTATTCTACGATCAGATAGTGAAGGAAGGTTTATAAGTAAAAGTCTACTGGAATAAGAAGGCAGCGAAGACTTGGGATCCCAACTTAAACTACGTAGACCAAAGAGAAGAAATTGCTTCTGGATCGACTCAATACGGACCTCATTGTTCATAAATTCAGGTGACCATACACAGGAGCAATATTCCAGAATAGAAGGGATACATAAAGGAGTTGGTAGTGAAAGGATCGTTAAATTCTTTCGACCAACGCTTTATGAATCCAAGCACGCCCTTGGGAACGTTAATGACAGAGGAAATATGAAGATTAAAGTTTAGCTTAGAATCAAATAGAACACCCAGATCTTTAACGGTGTATATACGTTATATAAAAAGACATAAGATAATATGAATAAAACCATACAGTAGAAATAGCTAAGCTATTATAATTTAATTTTAACGAAATAAAGTGAGAAATCGGATTAAAAAATTCTATGGCACCAAATGCATTAAAAATGTCCATATAAATAGACCCAACCCAAGTGAAGATTTGCCAGTCAAGTTTATCAATAGTAACGATGAGGTTCATTTTGTTTGTTGCATTTGTGGTGTCTTCTGCTTTCATTGCATATGTGGATCGTACGTATTGAACTCAAAATATACCTAATACTGACTTTCTCATAATTATTCTTATACAACATTCTGCAGCGGAAACTGGTCAACAAATCGGATGAAGTGCTAACGGGAATAGATTTCCTGAGGAGATGGTGCACCCGTGCCCCTGCCTAAATAATCATAAAAAGCAATGAGTTGAAAGCAAATAAAGCAAATTCTTTCACATTAAATCTATTTTAAAGATTGATTTATTTTACAAAATATTCAATATATTTTTGGCTTCTGCTCCAAGTCCAATTGCTATCAGTATGAATATCTGTCGCCTATTCAATTTAAGCTTAAAAAGTTCTTGTGCTTGTACGTTAATAGTATTATTTACACTATTTACTCCACATACTAAAGATGATATAAGCTATTATAATTTAATTATCACGATATGCTGGAAATAATTATGAAATTAGATTGTATAGTTATATAAATACACCCAACCCAAGCAACGATTTGTCACTCTAGATCAGTGGTCGGCACCAACACAGTCATATGTTTGCATTGCGTTAGTGTGCATTTTTGTTCGCCTAACAGCGGAATAACAGCGACGTTAACAGAAGCAAATTGTAGCAGTGTGTCGTACGTGAGTGTACATGAGCGGCAGCGCAGTCGCCACGAAAATTTCCTATGAGATCGAGATAGGGCCGTGCCGATAGCTGCTCTAGATTATCAATGGTAAGAATGAGGCTCATTTTATTTGGTTTATTTGTGGCGTCTTCTGCTCTCATTGCCCGTGCTGAGACATTTAAAAACCGTATGTATAGTAATTGAATTTGAAATATACCTAATATGACAGTTCTTGTAATTATTCTTGATGAATATTCTACAGCGGAATGCGGAGTGCCACATTCAATAAGGGGTCCATGCACGAGAAGTATTCCCAGCTGGACCTATGATCCAGCGATCAATGAATGCGTGAAGTTTACATACGGAGGATGTGGTGGAGACGGGAATAGATTTTCGACTCAACAAATATGTGCACATCAATGCCTTTAATAATAATACATATCTACTAGATGGTGTACTCGTGTGAAATTAGACATTAAATAGCAACGAATTAAAATAAAATGCGAATATAAAAAATGTTTTGAAATTTATTCAATGCACTCACTTTCAAACAAATTCAAATTACATCTATTTAAAAAAATCATTTTTTATGAATCAATACATTTATTTTAGATTACATACATTATTTGAGAAAACATTCAAGTGTTTTTTTTTTGTTTCTTCACCATATCCTTTTGAGAACTGTTTATCTGTCTCCTGGCTTATTCAATCCCTGGCAAAATAATATTTATATAAGATAAACATAAATGAATAAAACCATAAAGTAGATATAAGCTATTATAATTTAATTATAGCGAAATGTTTAAATAAAGTGTGAAATTGGATTAAATAATTATATGGCACCAAATACATTAAAAATGTCCATATAAATAGACCCAACCCAAGTGAAGAATTGCCAGTCAAGTTTATCTATGGTAACGATGAGGATCATTTTGTTTGTTGCATTTGTGGTGTCTTCTGCGCTCGCTCGTACTGAGATTGATCGTATGTATTGAATTCAAAATATACTTAATACTGATTTTCAAGTAATTATTCTTTAAAAATATTTTGCAGCGATATGCTATCAGACACCTGGAGTGGTTGGTCCGTGCCCGGAATACTTTGAGCGCTGGAGCTTTATTCAAGAAACCAATCAATGTGCGAAGTTTTCGTATGGAGGATGTGGTGGAAACGAGAATATATTTTTTAGTCAAGAAGCATGTGAGCGAACTTGCTTTGGATTCGACTAGTCGGTGTAACCGTTCTCGTGTCTTTATAGATATTAAATGAATTAAAAGAGAAGGCAAATAAAACTTTTTTTTATTTTATTTATTCAAGGCACTCACTTTTAAACAAACAATTGATAAATTTATTTTCTTTTTTTGGAATCATTAATTTTAACGTTAGAAATATATACATAAGTAGATACTACAAGAACATAGGTTTGTAACAAAAAAAGTATAGATTTTTCCGTAAATTTTGATATAAATTGATATTTACATTGATAAGCTCAAAGATCTTAATCAATATCACTAAGGCCCATTTTTCTCTGTCTAGTTAGGGTTTCTGGTAAATATGTATATTATGGATATGAATATTTTTAAATTAGATATTGACAAAATATCTTTTAACTGGATGTAAAAAAATGGGTGAACAGAAAATGAAATTGCATATACCTATTTAAAATACTTATAAGATAGCCAATGTACGAGGGTGGGCTGATAAATAGTCGGCCTACCAAAGAAAACACGGTTTTTTTTTTATTTTTCTTTTTTATTTTTCAACATAATCTCCTTTTAGACGTATGCACTTAGTCCAACGGTCCTCCAATTTTTTTATACCTTCCATAAAATATGACTGGTCCAGGTCCTCAAAATAGGCGTTTGTTTCACAGATCACCTGTTCATTCGACTGAAATTTCTTTCCACCAAGCCATTTCTTTAAGTTTGGAAATAGATAATAGTCACATGGTGCTAAATCTGGAGAATAGGGGGGATGTGGAAGAATTTCATAGTGTAGTTCACACAATTTCATCATGGAGCCGGAGCCGGAGCGTTGTCCTGGTGAAACAGAACTTTTTTCTTCGCCATGTGCGGCCTTTTTTTCTTTAGTTCTGAATCGAACTGTCCCAAAAGGTTAGAATAGTATTCTCCATTAATTGTTCTGCCTTTTTCTAGATAATCCACATGAATTACGCCTCGGGCATCCCAGAAAACCGTTGCCATTACCTTGTTGGCCGACAAACCAATCTTTGCCTTTTTCGGCGCCGTTTCTCCGGTTGAAATCCACTGCTTTGACTGTTCCTTGCTTTCTGGTGTATGTATCTGGTGATGTATCCAAGTTTCGTCGACAGTCACAAAACGACGCAAAAATTCATTCTTATTTGCGTTTAACAATGCCAAACTCTCCTTCGCAATGACCAAGCGGTTGCGTTTGTGTTCCGCTGTGAGCAATCGCGGCACCCACCTTGACGAAAGCTTACTCATATTTAAATATTCGTGTAAGACGTTTCCAACACGTTCACGAGAAATGTTTAGGGCCTTAGCAATCTCTCTCAGCTTTATTCGGCGATCATCCAATATCATTCCGTGGACTTTATCTACCATTTCTGGGGTTGTCACCTCTCTGGGACGTCCCGGACGGTCCTCGTCAAAAATGCTTGTCCGCCCGCGCCTATACTCAGCAGTCCAATATTTAATGGTCGAAATCGATGGAGCTGATTCCCCATAAACTTCGATTAACTCATTTTTTATTTCATCGTTGGATTTCTTTTTTAAAAACAGAAATCTAATGACAGCTCGATATTCTATTTTACTCATTTTGGGGACAATGCAAAAGTGACCATGCTAAAACTCCCGCCAAAATTACCAGTGTTGAGAAAAACGCCTAAAACTTTTTCAGCAATCAGCCGATAGAAAACACTAATCGAATAAAATATTTATGGGTTGTTTAAGATGTTTTTTTTTGGTAAGGCCGATTACTTCGTATTTTAAATTTGATACAAAACTCAAGAAATCATGTGGAAAGAAAACTATTAATTATTTAGTTTACATATTTGTGTGACAATTTGATTAGATATGACTAGAAGTATTACAGAGCAGAACAAATGCATTTAAAATAAATAAATTTAGTCTTTTAAACACCTGACTTTAGTTAAACTAGACTGCTTGCTTTAAAATTGATGTCACGTGGCTGCAAGCAGTTCCTTTGTATTATTCGCAGTAACAAGCAGTGTATGATTTCGTTTCGATCGATTCTCATATGTAAATGAGCCTGGCTGTTGGGTATCACCAAGTCGAGCACTTTCGTTTAAAGTACTTTTGCAGCTGGTTGAGTAATTAATTTTTAACACAGATTCCGTTTGCCCACAAGGCAATTAGAGATGAGCCATAATGGAATATTTTTACAGTTGGACTGAGCCCGGAATTCGAACATAAAAACATTTCTGTCTCTCTCAGTGAGTTCTTGTTCTTGTTTTTAAATGGGTTAAAAGTATTTTAAATGCAGTGTCTGGTAACCTCTTGAGTTTACTCTACCAGTTTATAGTTGCTTTCGGAAAGTGGGACAAGTTGGAAACACTTAGAAGATTTTATATTTTCCTGCACACAAGTGCTTGAAAGTTCAGGTATCTCATATTTATAGTTATCGCGACCAAAAACAAAATACAAAGTTTATAGAATAGTAATTTACCAAGTTGACTTTATTTATCGAGGAAGTTTGCATAATAAAATTGATTGAAGCGGAAAGATAGCTGTTTATCAACACATTTAATACTTAAACATAAAGCAGATTACTGTCGAGTTAAGCTTTAATTCATATGGAATAAAAGCATTCTTGTGTCGTTATTCCATTTTGTTGAATATAATGTTGTACAACATGTTGTATGCGTGTTCTTAACAAGATGGGTTTTAACTGATTTTACTGAAATCCGCGCACAGTCCGTTTGTTCTGTTTATCATGTAAAAGTTGATGGGACATTAAGCTCGGGGAGAAATCAGAGATGAAAACAAGCCGAATGTGGCAAATAACAATGCACAGCGCACAACTTTAAATTAAAAAGACAAATAAAAAAACAGAACCCAGTAATATATGCATGTAGAAAAGCTAAAAGAGACTGGAGAGCAAAGGGCAGAGTCGGGTGGTAAGGGGTAAGCGCTGGGTGTTTGATGCGCCACAAGTGCGTCGTTGTCAACCCCAAGGCAGGCGACGCGAAACCCCGGACACGGACACGGACACGGACATGGACACGGACACGGACACGGACCCAAGACCAAGCCCAGTTCAGTGGAGTAGCGGCAGCAGCCTTGACAACAGAAGTGAGAGAGCGAGGACCATCAGTGTGACATGGATATGTATATTTATATGTGTATGTTTGAATGTGAACATAGTCAAGGACAACATACGCACAATGAACTCATCGCACTCGCACTCGGTTCGGGTACAGGATAATAGCATTAACAACAACAACAACAGCGGCTGCTACTCCCCCTCGTTCCCTTCAGCCCCACATCCCCTCAACGCTTCTTCTAACTCTCAAAAGGTGCGACGTGTCAGCAAAAATCGCATAAAGCGACAGAAAATTTGCTGTCAATGTTGTTGTTGTTGTTGCTCCCTTTGAGCAACAGGATGAGCCATATGTACTCTTATATGAAGTATAGAATTTGGCACTTGCCTCCCATCTAACCCACATCCCGGCAACGCCACAAATTCCCAATTTCTGGCCGTGAGGTCCTTGAAATTTTGATGTCTCGCATAAATTAGGCGAGAGAAAAGGAAAGCTTCTGGCAAATCGAATAAATTTAAGCCAATTTAAAGGTGATGTCAAACGGCAGGATGTCCCTCTATCTTCATCTCTATCTCCATCTCTGTTTTCGTCTGCCACTCAAAGAATATCAATTGCTTGACTGTCCTTAAACATTTTGATTGATAGAGTTTTTTTTCTTGATTTTCAGCTGCACTTTAAATGATATTTTGCATCAAAATATTGAAAGGTATATTTATATTTTAATACAAAATTAATTTAGATGCCAAACCATGAGCAAAATAAAATTCCGCTTGAAATTCTGTTCAGTTTTGGAAAAGTTATAAAAGTTGGAGTAAGATTTGATTTTTGACCTAGGCCTAATTAAGGCGTGTTTTTTATATTTTTCACAATTTTGGTTTAATTTAAAATTCATTTAGGAAACCCGATGTTTCGGTATTTAATGGAGCTATATACATATGTTAGATAGCTTGATTTAGTTTTTGTCGATTTTTAAATTTGGATATTAAGCTCGATTCACTGTTAGAATTTACATCACTTTTTTTAGGTATTCAGGCGGAAATAATGTTAGTTTCGCGCACATAAAAATTAGCAGACGAATGTGAATCAATATATTAAGTATACGCAGCTTTAGCAATATAAGTGTGACATATATATATAAATATATGATGTATGTATTGTATATTTGGGTAATCAGTACTCACCGCCATGCCGAATTATGCCCACTTCCTGGAGAATCGATGCTGCCAAATCGGCCTTTTGTCTGGAGCTCTCGAAGCGTTCAGAGTTGATGGGCACTTGGAGCGGTCTATACAGCGTTGAGATGCACAATGTGCCCAAGTTTTCAGTCGCAATGTCGTGTATTGTCACCAGCGATTGTTCAATGGCCGTCTACACGATGGGATGGAAGATAAATTAAAGAGAGAGGGAGAGAAGAGTAAAGTTCTGTTCATTAGAAGTATTTATAGCCGCCTGAAGGGACTATTCGTATCTGCTTGATGTCAGCCTGTTCCTGTCTATCGCTCTTACCCAAATCATTTGGTTGCCCAACATGTTGACAAACGCATTAAAAATAAATTTTTGGCTTAATACATTCATGGCCAAAAGCAGCTCCACCATCACCATCAGCGTTTGCTTTCGTTTCCTTTTCTACCTTGTCTTCGGTCCCTTTTATCGTTTGAGTGGAAAATTTCGTTATTGGCTGCACTTTGTTCTAAACGCGAAAAACTTTGCTCCAATGCCAATGCCAAAGCGCCAGACTCTAAATTGTTTGGCCATTGTTTTGAGCCAAATTGCTAAAGTGGCCCCCTCAGCAACTGACCGGAAAGTTCTCTATGTGGCTCGACAATATCGCCAATTCAGCAATTTCTTTGTTTTGCATTCGATTGACTTTTCGATTGAACCTAGAAATCTGTTCAAGTTGAAGTTTTTCGTTTCTTCTTCACTTTGTATTTCATGGTTTTTTTTTTGTTTTCTGTTAAGTAAAGGCAATATAAAAGATTTAAGCTGAATAATATTTATTTTGGCTTAGAAACGAAAATTTTCTTAAATTCAATTTTACGAATAAATTTATATTTCAATTTGGAAGATATAAAAATATGAATTTGCTTTTTGAGTTCTAAAGAAAATGCCTTAATATGTGGACATAAAAATAATTGTTAATTAAATTTAGTTAAAATTGTATACAACTATACTTTAATGCAGATATTGGCAGCTTAATTGAATCCATTCATGTTAGTTGCACTTAGGGAATTAAGGAGCTGCTTCAAGTTGAGGCATTAAGTGCCAACTAAGTTCACTTAATATTCGACTAAGTGTTGTGCAATCGCGACCTCAATTTAATTAAATAGTATAGTTGTTGCTGCTGTTTGTGCCAATTGAAAGTGTCGAAAGTGCCACTCATTCTACCTCAATATACTTCTCTCTCTCTAGCAATTATAACAATTGCACTTGTCGCTAATTGCAGTTAATGATGAATTATACTTAGTTAGTTTTTCCTTAACACTCAACACTAACAGTCTACACTCAATTTCTTACTTACACGAGAAACGATGTTGCCATCGCCGATTCGCAAAATGTTTTTAAATGGATTGCCAAGGGCTGCAGTTGCTCCTGTTGAGGAGTTGGGCAATGATGAGGATGTTGCTGCTGCAGATGATGTTGATGTTGCTGTTGCAGCTTCAATTGCTGCGATTATTGTTGTTGTTGATGGCAAGTTTACTGTGCCCGTTGGGTGTGTTGCTGTTGCTGTTGAAGTTGCTGTTGCTGTTGTTGTAGCATTTGCATGTTCAACTGCCAGCAACAGCAGAAGCAGCAGTACCAACAACAACAACACTCGCAATTGCTTTGTCTCTTTTACACAAATGTCGGCAACTTGTTGCTGTTGTTGCTGTTTCTGTTGCTGTTGCTGCTGTCGCCGACAACTGCCGTTTCGAGCTGCGGCCTCCAGTTGCCTCCGTTTGCGCCCCTTTCCCGCATTGAGCATGCATTTCATTGTTGTTTTGCATTTGCCACTGTGCAGCTGCAACAGAAGAAAGTCGTTGAGGGGAGAACATTAGTAAGAGCTCGCAAATAATGCCATTTTAATAAGTAATACCAAAGCTGCCACCCAACCTGCCCACTCGTAATTGTACTATAAGAACTTACTCGCAGTGAGAAAACAATTCAGCTTTATGCATATTTAATTAATTAAACGAATGGCCTTTTGTCGCCATCGTTTTACTTTACTTTTGTTGTCCTTTTACGGTTCCGTTGTCCCATCCTAAACGTATTCCAAATGTAACCCCAAAGCTTTAAAGTAACCTAGCAGGTTGTCAAGTGCGATTAAATGGCGACTTAAGATATATATATATTTTAATTCGTTTTAAGAGTGCACGAAATGTTTTCTTAAAATTCTTGTTTTTATATAAAATTCGTATTTAAATAGAAAACTTATTATTATTAACTAATAATAATTAGTTAGCGTCATAATAGACAAAGTAGTATCCGTTTCTTAACCCATTTTCGGCCGCTGTTCGACTATTCGAACAGCAACATTTTTAATTTTCAGAGTGATTTTTTTATATAACTCAATGTATTCAATTCCAAATGGAAAATTAAGAAAATTAGAAAATCCAGAAAATTTTTACTCTGGTCATCCCATATTTAAAAAATAAAAATTTAATTTAAATTTAATTTTAAAAAATATTTAAGTTTTAAAAAATGTGAATTTTAATTTGATCTATAACCTCATACTCGGTTTTAGAAGGTCCAAATTAGACTAAAAAAGTGATTTTTAATGAAAAACACACTACTTTTTGTAACGCGGCCGAAAATGGGTTAAAGACCAACTAAGGAAATTATCTCTATGTAAAATTTATACTAGGTATGTTTTATTTTATCAGGATTATAAAAGACTATAGTCCCAATTTTTATATCGTAAAAGCTGTGTGGACATGATTTGAAAGTCTTGAAATCTTATTCTTATTATTTCAAAAGTACATATTCACCTTAGCTTGGATCCCTGAATCGCTATCATCCTTTATTCATTATTGTTTTTATCAAACCTAAGCAATTGCTCTGTTTTCATATCAACACGGAAAAGCAAATATATAAATAAATTGTAAAAATATTTATTTTTTTTTACTGATTGTCAGTAAGAATTGTTGAGGTAAATGTTGAAGCCAAGTAAACCTACCACAAACCTCGCCATGTAAATAAATAAAAATGGCAACAAAAAATATATATACAATATATGTAGAGAACAAGCGGAAACACTTGCATACTTTTTTCTTTCCATTCCCTCTAGTGCCTCGCTTTATGCTTATGGGCCTTTCATGAATGCGAAAGAAATGTAAATACAAAATGAAAAATGATTGTGAAGAGAGCGAAAAATGTTGAACTAGAAGATACTCTTTATAATGCGACTAATGTTCGCTAATTGTTATAATTATAAAAAACGTTAAATGAATAATCTTCTATGTTAAAAGATTTTGCTGGTTAGTTAGTTTAATTTCGTTTCTACAGGGTATCTGAAAGAAGACTAACAAGAAGAGTGAAAATTCGTATGTTACATGTCTTTTACATTAGCAGCAGCAGCAGCAGCAAAATGACGACTAAACTGTGACGTTGTGCAACAGGATTTACAATTGCAGGAGAAAAGGATTTCGCTGATGCTTCTGAGAAAGAGTTAGTACCACAGGAGTGGATGTGGATGTGGATTTGATGGGGGCATATCATTGAAATGGAACTCATTCACTTTTATATTTTGCCTGTCATAAAAACTGTTCTGGTGAAAGTGCTCGAAAGTTTGTCGTTGTCAACTGCTCAGACAGTTTTGTTCCATTCATATCTTTGCAGTTCACTTTTCAAATTGTTTGCCATTTGTTTGAAATTGTGCCAGTGATTGCCAGCTATATAATACCAATGCATATACTTCATTTATTGAGATTCTATTTTTGTTGATTTTTATCCATTTTGATGGATATTGGCCACTAACTATGTATGTATGTGTTTCTAAAAAAATTCTTCAAATAAAATGATTTGATTACAAAGTATATGTAAATTACTATTGATGCTTTGTCTACTTATTTAATAACTTTTACATAATATTATTTTAAAGAGCTCCAAGAGTTATGCTATACCAATTTTCTGATTGTGGTCTGAACTCTTTGGGTACTATCTGCTTCATTCCCAATCTGTTTTTAATATCCGAGCGAAGCTAATTAAATGTTGTAAGTTGAAATGTAAAAATCTGAAAAGCAAGAAATAAAAAAAGAACTAAGATAAGCAAAGCAACCGGAGTTGTGGCTAATGAATAATCGTAGCCAGTTTCATTCAACATTTTTTTTTTCATTTTCATTTTCGTTTGTTCAAAAAACTGACTGAAATAAGTATATTCTATACACATACATATACATATATTTATATAGAGCACACGGAATAACTAAACACTGTGAAAAGTGGGCAAAAGTGGGTTTTGCCTTTTAGCATGGGGGGGCGTGGCACTGGGGGCGTGCATTTTAAATGGCAGTGCGCAGATTAATTTGCATCCAACTGGTCGCAAGTGGCTTCTGTTCGCTTCTGGGCGTTATGGGCCAATGGGCGTGGCATTGACAGCCATTCTGCTTTGCCATGCAAAACATGCAGCTGCTAAAATGAGAGGCGACCGCTCAAAAGTCAAATGAAAGAGCTTACACCACAAATTTTTGCTGTTCATTTTTCTGTTTCTTTTTGCTTATACTTTTCTATTTTTTTTTTTAGATTTTTTGTTAAATTTATTTTTGTCAGTTCAGAATGCTTGAAACTAACTAGAAATATGCATTAAATTAACTATTCTGAGTTTTTATTTTTATTTATTATTATTTATTATTTTTACAGATTCACAGATTATGAACTACAACTGAAAGTGCCGTGATATATGTAGCTATAAAAGAGTAATCAGTTCTAAGAATCTCGGCTATATGATGTCATGCGTTTATTTGAAAGGACCCTTCGCCATCGATGGTAATTCAAAAAACGTGCTGAACATAATTATTGGAATCGCATAACATCAAACGGTACTACAGTTAACTTAACGAGTTCAGTTCCCACTCTCACTTGTAATTTCATAGCACTTGTTCGACTTTTAATTACACTAATTTATATGCAAACTGCAATTGACAAGACGGCGACTGCGACGGCGACATCCTGTGTCCTTGCGTCTGTCTATGGACTCTTGATTTAAGGAAGTAGGGTGGTTTTTATGAGGAGTAAGTTTTTTATGAGCATCGCATGTTAGGAAATTCTCAGCCATGTCTGAGCGTCTGTCTGTCTGTCTTTGATCTGTGGCACGCCAAGGGCCTAATTAATTCTACCCTTATATTTTTATAGGGGCCAACAAGCACTGCAAAAATTTAAGTTCAATTTGTGTTTGGAAAAGTTCTTTAAAATTAAACTTTTACTCGGTTTATCAAGTATATGTGTTATTATAAGTAATTTGAGAAAAGCTATGGAATTTTCAAATTCAATAGTAGAACCCCTTTTAAAAGTTAATAATAGCCAACATCCTTGAAATGTGCCCCTCAACGTCTTCCAGCTGCTGTTGCACTTTGTCAAAAGTTTCTCCTTCTCCTGTGCCAAAGTCAAAGGCATAACAGTAAAAATGTGGCAGTAGCAGCAGAATGCAATGCCACGCCCTGTCGCCACGGGGGCAAAGACATCAAACGCAGCTGTTGCCTTTACTGTTGCTTTAGCGTCTGCTCAGTTGCCATCTTGTGCGCTTTTTTTCTATCTCAGCTTTCCTTTAAATTTAACGTCAAGCATTTTCGATACGCTTACAAAGGATATGCCAACTCTTTCAGTTCGTTTGTTGCCCTTAAGAATACTTTTCTGCATTCAGTAATTTATAATTTTCAGATATGCAACTAAAATATAACAAAATGAAATAATTTTAATCTTAAATGGAATTCTTTATCATACTGTTAAATTTAAAATTGTAGCAGTAATAGGGATTTAGATATTAATTAAATGTAACTATCGCCCATTTGCATCTCGCTGTTTATGTACACAGCAGCTCTATGCAAATATATAACATACACTGTAAATATATAACATGAACTGTAAATAACATAACATAGAAATATAACATACTCTGTAAATAAACATAAGAATAACATAACCAAATAAACCATGAACTGTAAATAACATAACATAGAAATATAACATACTCTGTAAATAAACATAAGAATAACATAACCAAATAAACCATTCTGTTTTTGGCGATTGAAAGAAGCGGTCGTTTGCGTTTTAATTAAATAATATATCGGCTACAAAATAAAGTCCATATGTCAGTTTTATAGATCTGTTGATTAGCTGCTACAATAATATGACTTATTAAATCCGATTTGTAAGCTCGAAAGTGTATATACTTATCGGTAAGACGATGTTTCAGCTGCTCTGTGCGTTTTCCACATGGTATGCGCTTCAAAGAAATCGCTCAAAAAATTTGTCAACATGTTTATAATCGTTGTTGTCGTCGTCGTAAGTCGTTGTCAGCCAACTCACAACCAACAACCAACAGTTGTTGCCTGTCACAGATGCCGGCTTAATTTATAAAGGACTAGAGAAGAGTTAAGCCTACACCTTAAACCTTCTGTATGTGGTGATTGTAGTACTCTATAAAGGACGGGCTTGTCTCATTCATAAGTATATGGGTTAAATGACTTCCTCGTTTGGCACGGCAGCAAAGTAAACAAAACTTTGAGGGCACTTTGGACACGCCCCCCATTTTCAATGACGCCTCCATCTTACCACTGTGTCCAGTGGCTTTATTTAAGCCGGCCATCAGTGGCAGTTATTCTTGCCAAAGGCATTAGGGGGAGCTGAATGGAGAGTGGCAAGAGAGGGGAAATAGAGACTGTGGAGCATAAACTATCTTTATGCCCTTTTCGACCCTTTCATAAGCACGTTTTTATCTGGTTTACACATTTGTGCGTTGCTTTCGGCTTTTTTGCTTTCTGTGAAATGCTTTCAGCTTAACAATCGAACCATTCTCTTTAAGAAAAAATATTACACAATATAAGAAGACGAGAGGAGTGCAAAAATAAAGTAGCAACTGCTGATTTTGTCAGTTTTCTTTGTCATTGATTCTCGATCATAATAATTTGATGTGTGCTTTATGTGCCGGAAAGCGGCTAAAACTCACTTGGGGAGAAATTCATTCTGGCTAACAGGCAGCATCAGACAACATCAGCAATTGTCATTGCAATGCATTTGATTTGATTTTTATGCCTTGTCGTCATCTTTTTTTATGGCTTTATAATGTGCGCCTTATCTTCTAAGGAATTCGAGTTTGAATATAGCTTGAGCAGTTGCCAATAAACTCGGAATGCGTCTTAAGTTGTGTAGAGTTCCAACAATGAAAAACACATGTCAGCACACTTCGATTGCGAGTGCTGCGATATATGCTGAGTTTTTATGTACCGATTAAAAAGTTATGAAATTCCTTTGAATAAATCTGTAAATAATATCATAGAAAACATAATTTTTCGAATAAAAAATATTGGCATTACGATTAGATAAATAACAGATTTTTGAATAAATATTTAAGCAAACAGAGCCTAATTAATTGTTGACATATTTTTAAATAGGTAATTGTGATTGTATTGACTCTTTGACATTTTCCTTCTCATAATGATACAATCAATTGATATTGATATTTGATGATGTTGAATCGATTGAGGATCATTGATATTAATTAAAACTATTTTTCGACATACAATTTGCCTGAGGATTATCTTTTTCGATTGATTTTATGGCAAAGAGAGATTGATGTAGGTCCTCTCTGTCCTGACAGCTTAGTAGAATGAGTAGTAAGGATTGCCTCAGGATAGTCAATTTCGGCAAACTAATTTACAGACAGATACACACACACACACACACGTGCCATCAAACACCTACTCATACATATGTAAAAAAGTTGGGTATGTTATCGTGTCAAATCAAATGTTTTATCGAGGCACACATTATGCAAAACACATGCCAATAACAAATCAGCTAACAACAACAACTGTAAGGAAAACAACAACATGACAACTGGATAAACAAAGTCAAAACATCAACAGCTGACAACTTCAGTTATTCCGCTTGAGTTGTGACGCATTTCGGCCAAAGGACGCAACCGGGCAGCAAAAACGCCCAGTGAAAGGCATAAAGAAAAGTCAGGCAGTCAGATCAGACAATGAAAGGCGTTGGCAACGCATTCACTTCCTTTCGGCCCGTCCGTCAATGCCATTTTGGCCAACACTTAAACGCAAATGAGATGATGGCCGAGTAGCCAAACCAGAATTCTAACCGCTGGCGAACGCACAAAATCTCATTAAATTAATGCAAGCCTCAGGAGTTTCTTTTTTTCTGGTCGCAAAACTAATTCGTGATAGCGAAGCGTCTTTCGCGAAATTGTCCCAAGATTTGAAATGTCTGATAGGCAATGCCGATGAGGGGCCAAAACGAAAACCAAACTGAACCGACCAGAAATGATGGGCCAACATCAGCCCCAGGCGGCTAAGTATCAGCGTAATCTGAATGTATATGCAAAGTCTTTTGGAATATTGCTGGATTTTCGCTATGACATGCAAAATATACGCCTAACAGATCTGAGGATTTAGATGTTTCGTGTCTTGGGCATATGACGATGCATATTGGGCTAATAATGGATGTAAATCCAAGCATCTTGTGTGGTGCGAGAGATAGCTTATTCACTTTAAGAAGTGAAGTAAACAGACTAATTTAGTACTAGGAGCTAATTTAAATTGAAGAAGATGAGACAGTAAAACAGTATTTGGCGAATATTCTATAACAATATTTTAAATATCCCAAATGTCATTCTTTTATCTTCATAAAGAAAATCTATCCCTTTATAAAATACATATTAACAAAATAAAAAATAAACAGATTACAGTATATTTATAGACCAAAACAATCAATATATTGAAGGACATTAGACAATTTATTATATCATTTCTCAGCAGCCTCAATCAATCACCTACAACACCTTCACATTTTACCAACTCACCCAACTTGCAGATCTACGAAAAATCCTTAACACGTGCCTTGACTTCAGCTAAATACTGTGGAGCAAATGCTTTTTAGCTTGTCAACGCACACACAACAAAAAAATTTGTTGTGCGAAACCACAACAAATCCAACAAGGCTGGAGAAAAGCGATGGTAAGCCAAACATGAAATAATAAAATTATACCCAGCTACAAACTTTCGGTTTGCCACAATTCTCAAATCGAGTTGCCGGGACTGTCCGGCAGAGATTTAAAGTGATTTTTTTTTTATTCAAAATAAATAAAAAGGATAAGCCACAACAACAACAACAAGAACAGCCAACACTAGAACACCAATCGATGGACATGTTCACGGCACTTCCGCTTTTAGAACCACATACATTTTATATATTTTTGTGTACCCATTGAAATGGATAAAGATACGTGTGCAAATAATAAAAGGAAGACAGCTTAATATTTCTGAAATTTTTGTTTAAATTATGAATACTGCAGGAATAACATTGAGCCAATATTGGTAACGATGTTTTAGATTTTGACAATTATATTGTCTATTTTATTTATAGATATCTAAAGGGTATCGGGCATTCGGCTAATTTTGTGAATATTTTACCTGGTGAGGTTTTGGGTGCTTTGGGGTTTTTATTCTTTTTCCACATACTGAATGTGCATATTGTTCTTGTTGTTTCTGCATCGTTGCGTTTTGCTCTTCCCCTAAATTTTCGCGACTCTTTGCTTATTCATGCCCATAAAACGCGCTATGTGCTGTGAAATTTTCTAAAGGCCAACAATAAATAAATACGCGTACAAATACAGGAATCATCTAAATGTTGCGCTTATTTTGGGTTGTCGAATTCAAAAATAAAGCTTGCAAAATAACAACAACGATGCTGCTAATTTATGAGCTGGGATTGCACAGAGATAACGCATGAGTTGAATTTAAGTAAAATAAAATACTAAAATAAATAATTGTTTATCATAATAAATTTGCATCTAAGACCTTCGAAAAAGTCATCCACTTCTAGATCAAATCATTAATTCTATTAATTTCTATAACTTTCATTAACGTCTCTTGTCACTTTGCCATGAAAAATGTAGAAGCGTTTATTTAGTGGCCAATATCATTAGCATTAATTTTATTAATTTGACCAAATCCAACCGCTATTAATAGACCAATGTACACACATGCAAACACGAGTGTGTGTATACAATTGCTTCCATATATAATTGAACTGCCCGACAATAATATTACACTGCCTTCAAATTGGTCATTAAGTCAATTTTCATGCGCGCCACATAATAATAAAAAAAGTACGATGGAAAGAGACGGAGAGGGAAGAAAAAAGCCATAATGAGTTTATTGATTTGGGGCCTGGCCCACAATTTGATGGCTGTTCATGTTCGCGTCATGGGAATTTAATATCAATTTGACGCCACATAAGATTGAAATATTTGAGGGCAAGGTTAACCGAGAATTCTGTATCTTATTGGGATCTACTTGTTAACATTTTCTGTTACAAATTAAAATTGGCAACCATCTTAAGAATTACTTCTTTTCAGTTTGTCAATTCTAAATTCAGCGCATTTTAAATATCTTCAACTTAATCTATATTAATAACTATGTGTTTTGTTATCAAGCTATAATATTTCGTCTAAATAAAATATATTTTCTATTATAAATAAAATAACAAATTAAAATATTGTTACAGATTACAGCCATAAATTAGCTTGATTCTCTTTGCACAAATAGTTAAAATTCTAATTGATACAATATTTACTTTGACTTTTTAGGGCATATTTGAGTCGTATATTTGTGCTTCGTGTTTTTGATGTTGACTACAAATGACACATCCAAATGTAAACAAAGTAAAGCACTGGCTTTGCACCACGGATGTCATTAATATTTATCGCTTTGGCCATCATTGTCAGACAGCCACGTGGCACAATCCGCACTACTTACTTTAGTGAAGCGTTCCCCAACTATTCACGATATGTACCTAGATACGTATGTATGTAGTTGCTGAAAGTGCGTCAACAGCGTGTGCTTTATGGCCCAAACAAGCAGCACACAGAGATAGAGATAGAAATAAAGTTAGAGAGAGGAAGATGAATTAAGTTTAGCCAGCTTAAAGCTAATAAAGTTAAGAACATAAG
Organism: Drosophila suboccidentalis; assembly: GCA_037043435.1. Lineage (NCBI taxonomy): Eukaryota > Metazoa > Arthropoda > Insecta > Diptera > Drosophilidae > Drosophila > Drosophila suboccidentalis. Next base: position 17,164 of record JBAMBK010000675.1, on the reverse strand, counting down.
CATAACAGCTCGTGAAGGAAGACATGTTACATTGTATTGACACATAAAATAGTCTTATGTCATGTTCTGTTTCCATCCTATGTGCTCTGAATGCAAAAACATGTTCGTATGTATTTGTACTATCATTATTATTATTATCAATTATTGTCAGCCTTCGAGTTCTATGATTGATGTATGTAGAACTCGTAGCAAGAGCACTCAACGACAACTGAGGCTTTGTTTAATTGTAATAAATATCTAAGAGATAGCACACAGGCAGAGAAAGAGACACCCAGAGACAGAGATGGGGGGAGCGAGAGAGAGAGAGAGATGCAGAAAGACAGATATTCGTATTGGCAAATGTGCTGCCAAGTTTTGAGTCTGTGAAAAATAAACATCTTGCAAACTTTAACACACTTTTGTGTTGCTTTTAACTTGGCTAATTCGCAAACTCAGTGTTGTGGAAAGCTACAACTGCATGAATAGGGATTATTAAGAACTTAACATTGTATATTTAAAAAAAACATTATTTTATAATATATGAATTCTTCACTCAACAATTACTTCACAGTGATCACTGTGATTTATGAATGCTGTCACACTGTGACTTCCCAGCATCTCCGACTCGTTTAATTTAAATTTTTGTCTTTCTCTGTTTCATTTGTCTGGCTCTGTCATCGCTGACAGGCATAATTTATGTTTTTAATTTGATTAAAATGGAATTTGGGTAATGCAAATGTTGCAAATAATCGGGTGTCCACATGAGTTAGCCGCTTTACACACAGTGTAATTTCCTGTAAATTGGATTTTTCAATTAAAAAGTGAATAATAAATTAATTACATGAATTACTCATACAAATTGTTTAATGCAAATTGATGTTTGCTTGTTTGTTTGTTTTGTTTTTGGATGTATTGTGGATACGAGTATTTATCTAACTGCAGCCACAAAATTCTATCAATATTTGATGGATATTGCCACATTGATTATGCCGCGCATTAGCATAAATGTGAAAAGAAAGGTTTTTCAACTACCACAGTGGATTGGGAATGAACCTAGGGTCACCAGGGTCACCAAACTCGTTGCCATTACCACCTGCAAAAGCAAAAAATATTTGCATCTTTTGCCAACTGTTGTTGTTCAAGTATTCGATATTGTTGCCGCTGCTGTTCTCAAGTATTAAATGTGCGTCTGCTTTCAAGTGAAAAGGTGAATGAACACAGCACATCGATATTTATGTAAATATGCATAAATGAAATGGGCAAAGCCCGTAAAGTACAGCTACGTGACCGTACCGAGAGAAGAATCCTCTGAGAGAACAGAAAATAAAAACCATAGCACACTTTTCTGCGCCTAGACCGAAATGGACAGCACTTCAAATTGGCTTCGGCCTTAAAGCAATTTAATTTTATTAACCGATTGGGGCTTTAAATCCCCTCTCCAATGGCAGCTGCGCGAGTTGAGGGGAAAAGCGACCCAAAAAAGACCTTTTCAAGTCACTGAGTAAATAATTTAGCGCATTCAATTATGTATAATAATGTGGTATATATACAAATGAACGCCTTTGATAAATACTTATAATACTTATACACAGGCCGTGCCACGTTCTCTGTATCAATTTCAACCAAATTTCACAGTTTAAACACACAAATGTAGCATACTAATGGAAGCTGCTTGAAAATATGCGGAGTTGGGATTAAAGTTAATCAAATTCACTGTGTTAAAATGAAACTAATTTGAGTAATCGTCAATAATCTAGTATATCTGACAGTTTTGTGATGTCTGGATTTCTCTAAGTATTTATTTAGCTATCTTTTCTAATTCAAATTAAAATTAAATCTTTTAAAATATTAAATTTTTTCTAAAATGATTGGATGATATTATTTGTATTTCGGATTCTTCTGATATAAATTGTGATTATGTTTTTGAAAATGATACACATTCTAGTACATTACAGAGTTTGACTCATATATAAATATTTAAAATATCTAAATCTAATAAATAGCTTTGTTTAGCTTTAGTTTTTAAATTGACAACAGAGCAATCTGTTTAGTTTATGGCTGTAAGAGAGCATTCAATTCGTCAGCCAAGTGAACATGGAATACCTTCTAGATACTTTAATTTATCTTAATTGCGTAGCATGTGAGAAATACACTCTGATTAATATGTATACATAAATGTAGAAATGTATAAATTTTGTTGAGTATGTAAATATGTACATATATGGAACTTACCTCTCTTGCAAAGAATCAAATCATGTTACCGCCTTGTCGTCTTCACGGAGTCGGCCACTTGGTGATGATGTCGATGTATTTTGTGTTCTTGTATTTGTCTTTTTGTTTTATCGCTTTGTTGTGTCTATGGTTGGCTTTTATATGTCTTTTATATAAGTATTTTATATATGTATATTAGTATTGTATTTGCACAGCGTTATATTTTCTTAGCACACACCGTCCATCCTCGCTTTCCCTTCTGACTTCTTGTATTCCTTTGGATTTCACTTTCACTTCGGTTTCTTATATTCTTGTTTTATTTTCTTATTATTTTCTGTTATAATTCAATTTGCTGGCGCTGCGCAATTCTATTAAACAAAATATGCGTACAAATATTTAAATTTTGGAGACCTGTGAACATTTGTATATTTGTGTGTTCTTTTGTGTGTGCCTGTGTGTTTGTGTGTGTGCATGTGTGTGTATGTGTTGTCTTGTGTGTTAAGTTAAGTTGTCCTTTGTTTGTTCATTGAATTTGTAGCATTTGTGTAGTTTATTATTGGCTTTTAAATTTCATAACTTCGGTTCGCAAATATTTTTCTGCGCATCAACGATTCTCCGTCTTGGCCATATTTGAATTATAAATTGCCTAAATGGGGCTTTGTGTATTTGATACTAAGGCCAGTCTTTAATTTTGAGATTACGCAGATAAATTTAAATACTGTCTTAACTAATTTTAGCACTTACTTTGAGCTATTACAAACATTGCCTGAATTTTAAATGATTACTTTTCCGGCTCATGATTTAATTAAAACTGATTAACGTATTCAATTTTAAAAAATTTACTTGTACATTATAGAATTCATGTTAATTCGGCTGATTAGCTCGAGGCAGAGCAAAAGTTTAATTGTGGATAAATTTAAAAGATATCAAAAAGTTTATATATTTAAAATGTAATAACATAAGAACTCCACAATCAGAAACAAAGTTTTTGTTCAAATATTTTTAACATTTTTTGCGTTGTAAGGAAACGTTATAATTTTTTGTTGCCAGTTACTTAGCTCCTTTTGGCAGAAGTTTGCATGGTTTAGCTGGAAGTTGGCAATTAATGGGCAACTTGGCACAGTGGCTGCCATAAGTAAACGCATCGCAAGCCAACTATCAGCTACGCTCAGACTCGCATTACTGTTAATAATGAATGAAACGGAAACTTTCTGCAAACCCAAAAAGTTGCACCCCAAAAGTTGACAGTTGGCGCAAACAGAAAACTTTTAAATGTTGACCGCTTGTCAGTCCCTCCCCATTTCTCGTCGTCCTCCCCTCTGTCCTTTGGAAACGAAAATTTGCACAGTTTAAGTAAAAATATTTATGAATATTTATTAGCTGTGAACTGGGCATGATCTTAATTGGCGTTGTTGCTGTTAATAAAACTCTGAAACCTGTTGCCTCATTAACGCAACGCATCGCACAGTCGCCTATAAAAGTATTTGGCCCGCGGGCAAAGTTAATTACAATATTTTATGCCCTGGCATGCGGCATAAAACTGCCGAAGGTGAACAGAACGTGACCAAACAAAAATAAATGAAAATGTTGAGACTATGAATTTAATTCGTACCTAATTTAAACAGGAATCTGCGAATTTTCTTCTTACAAGTTGAAGCAAAGATTCAGGGAAAAGATAAACGAAGAGAGAGAAAATGAGATATAGACGCATATAATTAAGTATTATAAAAACTTGGCGAATTTCCAAATCCTTATATTTATGACAAAGAAGATATAATTAAGAAGATATGTTTCGCAGATAAATGACCAATAACAAGAGTAAAAATTGTCAGAAATGGTATTTCTGCAAAAATATCAAATAAAAGTTATAAAGTTCCTTAGTTGTTCAGTTGACAATACATTTTTGATTCAGCATTTTTACTTCCAGACGTTACACAGTTCAGACTTTTCAATCTCAAAGGGAATAATTAGAGCATATTTAGTGCATCTTATCACGAATCGCTTCTTAAACACCTTTCAAGTGCTTCAGAGCTTTTCGTTCCCGTTAACCGAATCCCTCGTTGATTTTCACTCAAGCAACGCAAACTTTTCCTTCTCTGGGTCTTAATGACATTTTATTGCATTGCTTATCACATGAAATTTGATTGTTTTTATGTTATTTGACCTCAACATAGTGGAGGCTAAGATAATCATCAATTAAAGTCAGTGCTTTTATTATATATATTTAATTTTTAAATACAATTTATTGATTGTTTTCAAGTAAGGATTGTTTTCAACAATACATTCTTTCATGTTGTCCATAGCACACAGAATTTTTCGTAAACTTGGAATTTAGAAAAATGTGAAAAACAAACGCCGGCAACTTGAATTGGATTTGCTTTGTTTTAAAATGAGCTTAAACGGACTGGGCCAACTTTGTAAATGCTAAAAGAGTTCACTAAGATTCAATTTATTATTTTTGTTTTAATGCCTTCTAAATTCTAACTTGTAGTTTATATGGCAAGCGTGAGCCTTTGAGATACTTTAACCGGAGTTTTTCAATAGACTTTATTTGGACAATTTGTGCGTAATTCAAGATACATTTCACAGTTGCATAAATATTTTACCAAGCCAAAAGCAATTAATTTACTGTGCTGCATTAATTGTATCCTTGGTGGTTTTCGGTGGTTACGTTCTATGCAAACAATCTTTGAGAGTGTTTTATTACTTTTAGCAAGGCCATAACAACAAGAACAACCTGTAAATATAATTTCAGAGATACCGTGCTCTTCCCTGTTACGTAGATGGAAGAGGGGAAATCAAAAGGGGAGCCATTTTTTGCTTATACATTTTGTAGGCAGACGCCCACGCGGCGCCATTTGCGCATCTCGACGTTGTTATTCAACAGCGCCTAAGAGGCTGCCGTTCAATTTGAAAATATTATTAAAAAACCATCGTTTTTCAATAGATCTGTGTGATTTTCATTCTGCTTCTCCCTACTTCATTTTAATTCTCGGTCAACTGTTAATGTAATTCCCATGAATTGACGCCGTTCGCAGTACTTTCGGTTTTTTTTTTTTTGCAATAAATTTGACAGCAGCAACAGCACACACACACAAACACACTCGGGCACACACACACACACACCTACAAGCAAACACTCACTGTTCAAGTTGTTCACTTTGTAAATTTTCACACTCGACTTTGCAGTTGCTCCGTTTAGTTTTTCATCGCACAACCAACGCACTCGCAACTCCGCCACGAACTGTTCCTTCTGTTTATCCTTCTGCCAGAGTCCTTCTCAAAAGTTCCGCTTTCCCATCGTGTCTCTGCTGCGTGGCCTTCGGCTCCTCAACGAACGAGAGTCGAGCTGTTGTCGCTCTCACGCAGTTCAAAGTTCTCTTTTTTCTCCCTGCTGTTGTTGTTGTCGTTGTTGTTGTTCTTGTTTGTTATCAGTTTGATTTGATTTGGTTGCAAGGAGCAGCAGCAGCAGCAACAACATCAACAGCAGCAACAGCAACACGTCCTCGCACAATTTGCCTTCACTTGGCTGTGTGTGTGTGTGTGTCTGTTCTCAAGGATATCTTGCTTACATGTGTGTGCGTGTGTGAGAGAGAGTGCGCTCTCTTTTGGAAACTCACCACAACTTTTCCTGTTGCTGCTGTTGCCGCTCTCTGTTGTCTGTTTGCCGTGTGTGCCACAAGAAGGCAAACACCTGTAGTGTGTATGCTGGCGGAAAGCTTTTCAGCTTCAACCACAGCCAGAGTTGCCGCCCTGTTATGCACTGATATTATATAACATAAAGATACTGAATAGTATTCCCCACCAACTATTCATATATTTTTACTTAAACAAACAAATAATTAAACAATTTCTTATATTTAGAATGTCAATCCGAATTTCAGTTTTCAATCAATTCTTAAGAAATTCTCTTGCTTACAATCGTAGAATTTTTAATGATGTAAAAGCGAGGAAATATATATTTAAAAAAAAGGCTTTAAGAAATAAATAATATCTGAATTTATTTAATAATGAAAATTAAGAAAATATTAAAATATTTTTTCTTTAAATAAAGAGTTATTATAAAGAAAAGTTAAAGTAAAAAAAAATTACATTTTGTACACAGAATTAAGTTATTAAACTAGTAAAACTTTAAAGCTAATAAAATTTAAGCCCACACTCTCGTAAGAATTTCTCCTTAAAAATCGAATAAAGATTACTAAACTCGCATTAAGGAATATTTCATAATTTCAAGTCCAAAAAGTTAAGTTATCTTAAATATTGTTTAATATATTTTAATAAATTTCAATTGAAAAAATATAATTGTCATCATCGATCAATATAATATTCTGATTAAATGTCACGTAAATGCGCGGAATAAAATGTCAGTTGCTATGCAAACCACACGAGTATAAAGAGCTCATGCGAGCATTCACATTCACACTCACATTCACACTCACACTCACATCTCACATTCACAGTCACACAGACACTCACGAGCTGGTGAAGGTCAGCTTATGTACGCTCGATTGGTCATTGCATTTCAGCTTCAATTACTCAAAGAACAACCTGTTGGCATTTGCCCTCAACACCGTTTCCACTGCCACTTCCTGTTCTATTTATTCACTTCCTTCTCCCACTTTGTGCTGCTCCTCCTTCTTGCCCTTTGCTTGGTAGTTAATACAATTTGCTACAATTCGAAATGAACTCTTAAAAGTGCTCTGGCATTTTGCGTGGTCGCTGGTCACGTTGCTGCTGCTTATTTAGTTTGTCCAAAGGACATTCAGGATGCGAGGCGAGAGAGTCTGCTAAGGAAGCGAAAAACAGTTGCCGTAATTTGCAGGTAATGTGTGGCCTGTTGCTTCAGCTTCAGCTGCTGTTCCTGCTCTGGGCGGAAGTGAGAACATCTCCCTGTCACCCTTCCCCCTCTTCGTTGACTACCTGCAAGGACTATAAAGTGTCCTTCCTCTCATGTGACATGTGTGCAAACGAGCTGGGCGTCGCGGCATATTGATTTATGGCAATCGAGCGGAGTCCACAGAAGTGACAAGGACGAACCAGGATGGAGGGGGAGGAAGAAACCAAGTAGGTGGAGTCGTCACATAACTTTGTTGGTCAACATATCCGTTCATTTGCCGGACTGTAATATAAACCTCATTTTGTCTATCGTTATTCGTAATCCACACACCAAACTTTGTACAGTGAAAATCAATTTTGTTTGACACGCTTTCATTATAATGATAAATTAATTGACGGCTTCTATTGCTTTCCATTCCCCATTCCTCGTCCATAGCTGCCATGTTAATTGAGTGAGCTACCAAAATGCAATATTCAAACAGTGTGCCCCCACTATAATGAACTTATAGATTCATATTATATACTAGGCGTGAGAATGAAGTGAATCTTGCACACATTTCCGCAGTGCTAAACGTGATTGAAAGCGGAAATTGCGCCATGTTCCTTCTCTTTTTTCCGCTTCCGTTTGACAGCCACAAAATGTAGGTACATCACATCCTCCCAACCTGGTGCTGACTAGCTCTGACTGGTCCTCGTCCTGGTCGTGCTTCTCCCTCCTCCCGGGCTTCTATCCTGAGCCTGACTGACTGGCAAATCGGGTTTTTCAATTGACATTTGATAAAATTGCGTTAGTCATCCTTCCCCTTCCCCTTCCCCTCCCCACGCCACGTCTCTTAGGGTTTTCCTGCCCAACCAACTGTAACCGCTGAAGTGTTGGACAACGCGCGCTGATGCGATTAACGGGACAACATCACCATTCGGATCTCTTAATACACTTGCAACACACGAAAATATCTCCGACCAGTTCACTCAGTTGTCGATTGAATTGAGTGGATAACTGAGATTTGCAGTATGGGATTCTCTTTTTTTTGTATAACTCAATTTAAGTTATGATGGAATTGGTTAGTTTAAGATAAGATAGACAAGGATAGGCTAGTTTAAAAGGGATAGAATAAGCTAGGTTAGGTTAGGTTAGGTTAGGTTAGGTTAGGTTAGGTTAGGTTAGGTTAGGTTAGGTTAGGTTAGGTTAGCTAGAGTGTATGTGCTGAGAACGTAGAATAAGTTAACAAATGCAAAATTATCCTTATTCAAAGCTCATCATAAAAATATTTTCATAAAGTTTGTAAAAAGTATTTAGTAAATAATTTTCAACAATTAGAGAAGGATTCCAAACTCATCGAGTTGAAGTGAGACCACAAAATTGTGAACAGCTTCCAAAGATTAAAAAGCTAAACAATAAAAATTGTTATTATTAATAAAATAAATACCAAATGTATTGAATATATTTTAAGCAGTTAACACATTTTCAACCAAAAATTCGTCTGGAAACTAATATGTTTCCTTTGCCATTGAGTTCAAGAGTATTTCTTATTCGATCTAATGATACGTTTAATTTTTTGTGCTTTAAAAAGTGTTAAATACAAATACAAAAAAATGTCGTGTCATCCGTGTACAATAATTCAATCTGGGATGAGTTCAGGTCATGAGGCCCTCGCTGCGCAATATGGACGTCATGTCAAACTGCAGCAGGACAATCAAATAGGATGTGGCTGCACTGACAGTCTATAGATATAGAGAGATGTAAAATGGAGTAGAAAAAAAACAGAAATGAAATTTAAAGTTGCTGCAAACTTACTGAGAAAATGAATGTGTAGTCGAGAGCAAAGAGTCCGATGCCATTGAACTGAAAGTAACCCTCCCAGTGGAGGAACTGCAAGGTGAAGGACTTCATTTTGTTGTAGAAGAGATCATTGCTGAGCATAAAGGCCGGTTTCTTCTGCATGATCTCGTGGACAATCATGGCCGATTGCTTGGAGTGATTGTTGGCATTGCAGCAGAGACGCAGCACAATGTAGGCCACAACCATTGTGGTAAAGCTCCAGATGACATACAAATAGGTCATGTAATCCAAAACTGCACTCTTGCCGCCGACAATGAAGTTGACCTTTGTCTCGAGGAAGATGCCAAAAATGCTGACCACAAAACAGGCAGCCATATAGGGGACACATTGTGGTCCAAATTCTCCGTTGGTCAGCACACTCAACGCTAGAATTTTGTCGTGCAGCTTAAACAGATCCGGCAAATTGGACTCCGAGGTGCTCCTGAAAGGATTTACACATATACATATATGTATGTATTCGAAAAGAGGAGACGTAACCAGAGTTGAGTGCTCACTCAGTATTCTCGTTCGTATTGCCATCGTTGTAATCAAAAATATCATCCTCCTCCTCATCAGTGGTGTTCATCTCATCCTCATCCTCATGCTCCGACTGTTGCGGCTTTTGTCGTTTCATTTCATCCGCCAGTTTTTGTTCTGTGCCAAATGTTGATTTGGTGGCCGTCTGCCTCTCCTGCTTCTTGCCCTCGCTCTCAATGTCGAATACGGTGAGTGGGGCATGACGACGCCGTGCCTCCTGGTTAATTTTCTCGAACAGCGTGTTAATTTGCTCAAAGCGATTCGAAATGACAGACACATGATAGATGAATTCCCCTTGAATGATGCTACCAGCCAGATATGGAAAACTCGATACCATGAATGGTATTATCGCATACTCAGCGAAGGTGCTGCAAAAACCAGAAATAGTTAGAGACAGAGCGAGTAAATGAGAGAGAGATAGATGCCTCCACTTGCTGTGATTTACTATGGTTTATAGCTTAACTTAATCATGGTCAAGATGAATGTTTTTTAAGGGGAAAATGCATATTATTCACAAACTACTTTGTTTTCAAATTAAGTTATCTGAGAATAATTTTTAATTACAAGAGGTCGCAAGTGTTGATCCTTACTTAAAGGTTGTCTAAAAACTACCTTTTCCATTAAATAAACTGAACAAAGTTTCATATTGAATTCCTGTCATTGCTCAAGGAAATACTTTACACCTTTGAATTTTAATTATTTCGTTTGTCTTTCTAAGTTGTTTCTAAAAATAAAAGATCATTTAATACTCACGCATACAATTCGCTGGCATCGTAGTACAAGGCAAAGATGAACACGCTAAAAACAAAAAGCCAAGTGAAATGATAGGCAACACTATGTTTGACGGCCTTAATTCGATTCTTGTCCATTTCGGCAATGCGACGACATTTCTGGATGACCACATCGATCTCGGCGATGTGAGTTTCAAAATCCACAAAGAACTGTTTGCGGCGATAAAGACTCAAAATAAATATGGTTACATAGAGGAAGGCGCCCAGGTGCATAAAGAGATTGTTGCTCAGGCGACAGACGCTGTTGCATGCATCCAGGAATGAGAGTCCAAAACTTTGCAGCAAATTGATGCCGAAATAGGCAGCCAAATACAGACACGGCACTAGATACATCATCACGTAGTCCACCACAACGTTTGAATGCAATTGCTGACGATTCAAGGGTATAAGTCCAATGGCCTTAAGCACAGCAAAAGTCGAGGGATATTCTAATTAAAATTTAAAATTATTATTTCTAAACAATTGAAATGGCTTACCATTGAAAGCCAGTTCATAACTTGTATCATTTTAAATGGTATTCTTCAAGTTTCTATCCGTTTAACAACTACCTCTATTCGGCTCGAACCTTTTACTAAACTGACACGGCTAAATTGTTGTTTATATTTACTCGATATTAGTGCGGTTAGTGGGCTTAGTAAAAATGGTTTCATTGTGTACGTAATGCGCATATGTTTAAGATAAATATCTTCGAAGTCGCGCACCCCCCAAAACAGTTTAGTGAGGGGCTGACAATGCTTTTAGTTTATTAAATGTGAACGAGCTCATGTACACTGACCAAAATTAAGGTTATTAATCTAGAGGGAAATATGTATTGAAGGTGAAAATGTAATCACAATTTTTTGTAATAGAGGTTTTAATAGAGAGAAGTAAGCAAGTAAAAAGAAGAACAAATTATTTATATATTTTATTATGAACAAACTTCTTCAAGTGATAAAATTACATTTTTTATCAAGCACATTTGTCGAGTAGAATTTATTTATTTTATGATCAAAATGTTCTTTAATCTATTGAGTGCCAATGTTGAGTTTATTTTTTTTATTTTGTTTTCTGCCCAAATAATTAACTATATATAATCCAGAATAATTTAGATACTTCAATAAATTTAATTATTTGCATTGCTTTATAAACTTTAACGACGCATTTTGAGCCATTTACCGTCTCTAGAATACGCGACGCTTCTCGCTGAGCTCAATCTAATAATTTCCACATATTTGCAGCGCATTTTACTTGCTAATTAAACAATTATAAGTTAGTGCCACGTTGCTGGCATCTTTGTCGGCTTACAGGCAAATTAACAACTACAACTACAACTACAAGATTTACAACAACAATATAACATTTACAACAAGTACAACACAAGCATCGAGTGCTAAGAAAACCAATTAAAAGCAAAGCCCCTTGCAGCATTAAGACCGACACATGGATGATAAAATGCAAATTTCCCTCGAGTTGACGGATATTCTAAGCCTCTAAAGAGTGTGTCTCTCGCATAGAAAGAGATAGAAGTAGCAGGCCGAAAGAGAGGGAGCTACTTTTGATAGGAGCACGACGGGCAAGTTGAAGGTGTTGCCGTTTGCCTTGCATAGTTAATAATTGAGTTTGCAACTGAGGCACGCACAGCACAGCAAACACACACGCACACATATATGTACACAAATATATATGTATATAAATATACTCTCTCTCTCACACACACACACACACACACACACACGCACACACGCATACACATGTTGTGTCGGAGCCGAGTAAACAAACAGCTTTGAAGCTTATGTCTCTGCACGCCTTAAGACTGCACACACACATACACACATACACACATACACATTTCAAAATCCATTGAAAAGGCATATGGTTAACGGCAACAGCGAGCACGGCGGAGATCCGTCACAGAGAGCACCACAAAACACTTGGACAAAAGTTCAAGGCCGCCAACAGTCACAAAAGCGAGTCCGTGCGGACGCCATCACTGTGACAGGAGTGGGTGACTGCAGCTACGCTGATATGCTGAGAGTGGTAAAGACCGATCCATCCCTGAAGCACCTGAGTGGCGATGTTCAAGGAGTGCGCAAGACTGCTAGGGGTGATCTTCTGCTACGCCTCAGCAAGAAGCCAGTCCATAGTCCGCAGGAACTACAAGATGCGGTAGGGAAAGTATTGGGTAGCCGAGCAGTTGTCAAGACATTATCAGAGACGAGCCAAGTGGAAATCCGTGACATGGATGAGCTGGTGACCAAGGAAGAGGTTCTGGAAGCAGTAAGAGGTGCCATTAACGACTCGACGATAACTATCGACATGATAAGATCTCTGCGTGCCATGAAGGACGGCTCACAAATAGCCACCTTAAACATGCCGGCTATCAAAGCCAAATCACTGGTGGATCTGGGGAAGATTCGCATCGGTTGGGCAGTATGTCGAGTAAAGACCATTATGCAACCGAAGCGCTGCTTTAGATGTCAGGACTACGGCCATATTGCGTCAAACTGTACCAGCGAAGAGGATCGTAAGGGGGCATGCTTCAGGTGTGGAGAGAAAGGTCACGAGGCAAAAAATTGCAGCAAGCCGCCAAAATGCCAATTGTGTATCAAGAGGGGAGAGGAATCGTCGGATCATTCCATGGGCAGCTTTAAATGCCCGGCATACCGCGAGGCTCTAAGCAAGATGAGATGTTAAGATTAATCCAAATTAATCTGAATCACTGCATAGCCGCACAAGCTCTCCTGGATCAAACCACCAGAGAGCAGCGCATCCACGTTGCTATCATAAGTGAACCGCACCATCAAGAGTCCTACGGCACACCAAACTGGGTCTCTGACTCTAGTGGCAAAGCGGCAATCTGGACATGTGGTGACTCTACAACCGTGCTTACGGAGACCAGACAATTTAACGGCTTTGTTCGGGCAAAAATACATAATTACTGGCTATATAGCTGCTACCTGGCTCCCAGCCTGCAATTAGGCGAATTCACAAATATCTTGGAAGAATTGGTCGATGATGCTAGAGGACGCCAAAGAGTGGTCATCGCGGGCGATTTCAACGCATGGGCACAAGAATGGGGCAGCCAGACGACAAATGTCAGAGGTCGAACTCTGTTGGAGGTATTTGCGACAATAGATCTTGCGCTGCTGAACCATGGCAATCAACATACCTTTAGCAGAGCTGGAATGGGATCCATAGTTGATCTTACTTTCACAAGTGCGTCCCTTTTTGGCAAGTCGCAGTGGGAAGTCAGCGATGTCTACACGGCCAGTGACCATGCTGCTATTTTATGCACAATTCAAAACCACACAGGAGTCAGAGAGTGTCTTCCACCACCACTGAAAGCGTATCGCACAGATACTTTCAACACCCAGACGTTCACTGCCGCTATCCAGTCGCTGGCCATCACTGGAAATGCAGATACCATGGCAACGCAAATGGCTGCACAACTTGCTGTAGCCTGTGATGTTAGCATGGCGCGTCGAAGGCCATATGTACGGCACCATGTGCCAGCTTATTGGTGGAATGAACGCATCGCCAGCGCCAGACAAGCATGCTTGCACGCGAGAAGGCGTTATACTCGATCTCGGGGAAGACAAAACTTCCTGGAGCGGCAGTTGGAGTATAAAACTGCGCGGCGCATACTGAAAAGTGAGATTCGCAAAAGCAAGCGTGAGTGCTTTCTGGAGCTCTGCGATTCAGCTGAATACGATCCGTGGGGCAAGGCCTATAAGACGGTCGTCAAACGGATACACGCCGGCAACCAGGCAGCACCAACAGAAGCATGTGAGCTGAAGAAGATTGTGGAAACGCTCTTCCCCAGCAGTCCCAGCATCCTAAACTTCAATGCAGCTATGACATCCACTGACTCAATTGAGCCTATAACAGCACACGAGATCCTTGCTATAGCTAGAAGCCTCAAACCCAAGAAAGCGCCAGGACCAGATGGCGTTCCCAATCGTGCTTTGCGGCTAGCTCTCTCCCTGCATCCCACAGTGTTCGCCCAGTTATTCAACGTGTGCCTCCAGGAACGCACATTTCCGTCAGCTTGGAAAATCCAAAAGCTAGTGCTGCTCCCAAAGCCAGGGAAACCTCCAGGCGACGCAACTTCGTTCAGGCCAATCTGCCTCCTCGACACTATTGGGAAAGTGTTCGAAAAGCTGATCTGCTCCAGACTGGAAGATGCAATAAACAGATCCGACGGCTTGTCCATGTACCAGTTTGGTTTCCGGAAAAACAAATCAACGTTGGACGCCCTGGGCACGATTGTCGACATTGCCTCTAGAGCGATTCAAGGCACGAGGTGGAATGGTGGCACCAAAAAGTACTGCCTAGTAGTGACGCTTGACGTAAAAAATGCCTTTAACACAGCGAAATGGGATACTATCTTAAACGCAATGGAAAGTTGTCGAGTCCCGAAATACCTAGTGGAGACGATTCAAAGCTATTTTTCTGGCAGAGTGCTTCAATATGCAACAATAGACGGGCTGGCTTCGCACCAGGTATCTGCTGGAGTTCCACAGGGGTCAGTCCTTGGACCGCTCTTGTGGAACATCATGTATGATGGCGTGCTGCGCCTGATCCTCCCAGAAGGCGCGCACATCATCGGGTTTGCAGATGACGTGGCCATTGCTGTTGTTGGCAAGGAGCTGAAAGCAACCGAGGAGACATGCAATCTATGCATCAGCCGCGTCCACCACTGGCTTGCATCAGCAGGGCTGGAACTGGCGGCTCATAAAACAGAGGCAGTCTTGATCAGCAGCCGGAAGAAAGTGGAGACTGCGCACATAGTCGTGGATAACACTACAATCGCATCCAAGAGGGCAATAAAGTATCTTGGCGTTATGCTGGACACAAGATTATCTTTTCGCGAGCACATGGAATATGTGCACAAGAAGGCAGCAGATTCAACCAGAGCGCTTTCCCGGATTATGCTGAACACTCGGGGTCCAAAGCAGCAGCGGCGCAAACTCCTAATGAGCGTTACCAGGGCCACCATATTATACGCGGCGCCGGTGTGGTGCAGAGCACTGTCCACGCCTAGTTATTGCCGAGGCATCTGCTCTGTATATCGACTAAGTGCCATTCGTGTGAGCTGCGCCTTTCGGACAATGTCAGACGAAGCGGCGCTTGTTATTGCGGGTATGATTCCTATAACGGAGCTCATTGCCGAATCTGGAAAAATCCATGAAGCTGCGGTTCTCAGAGCAGGAGAGACATCTTCCACTTTATCGGATATACGCGTGGACGCCAGGCAGAGCAGCATTAGGCGGTGGCAAACCCGGTGGGACAACACAACCAAAGGTCGCTGGACTCACCAGCTTATCCCCAATCTCTCAATCTGGCTTGAGAGGAAGCATGGAGAAGTGAATTTCCACCTCACACAAATGTTATCTGGTCACGGGTGCTTTCGGGCCTACCTTAAAAGGTTTGGTCATGACGACTCTGATGAGTGCCCTAGCTGTGGACGGCACACGGTGGAGGACGCACGCCACATAATGTTTGAGTGCAGACGATTTGCCACCCATAGACAGTTGCTGGAGGATGTCATGGGGGCACCCATAACTATTGCGAATCTTGTCCCGGGTATGCTGGAATCACTCCGGAAATGGAATGCAGTGTCCAGTTTCGCTGCAACAGTTATGACGGAGCTGAGGCAGGAGGAACGTAGCAGGAGAGCTTCAAGAGAATAGGCGGGGCCGTGGCGTCTGCGATGCAATGCTATGTCGGCTGTACCGCAGACAAGTGGCACCTCCTATTCTGTCATGCCTTTGTTTTTATGTAAATTAGTCTAAGTTGGCAATAAATGAATACAAAAAAAAAAACATACACATACACACACACACTTACACTCACACAACTAACTATAACGGCACTTGGGTAATACTAGCTTACATATTTGACTAGGCAAGTCGTCTCCTCTTGCCATGGTGAAAATTGTAAAATAGATTTATCTCGTCATATAGAGTCTAAGCGGCTTTATCATTTGCCGCCTTTAAATTTTGATAGCCCTCTCCTCCCCTCCCCCCGTCGCTTCCAATCTCCATACACTCCCCAGAGACCCTTCCCCGCCCACTTATTGTAATTTAACAAGCGCATTAGTTTAGTATGCTTCTAGTTATTGTTATTGCATTGCAGATACGGATCTGGTAATAAACACGCCCTGTTTTTTGCCCAGAAATTCGAAACTAGGCGCTGCGCTTTATAGTCGCATCGGGGAATGTAAGAAACGGGATTTGTGGAATCAGGGCTGCCACATTATTAGCTCCCACTGGCGGTATCAATAAAATTGCGGTCATAAACTGTAACCGCAATAGGCAGCTACGCATTGCCACGCCCCCAGAGTCCCCTTTCCATCCCCATCTCCACCACTAACCTTCTTCCAAATGACAGCTCCTCAGTCAGTCAGTCAGTCAGTCACTCAATCAAGTGGCAGTTCCGCCCAAATCTCCCTCCACTCGACCACTCGGTCGAGTAATCAGTTTGTTTGCTCAAGATTTTGCGCACAGATTTGGCTAAATGGTTCTTTGCCTAGCCTAAACTACAAGTCTCTCACTAGCTGTGTTTTGGGATAAACTGTGAGATTTTGCTTCTCTTTTTACCCACAATTAGAGGGCATGCTGGTTTATGCCAGTCATCAGGTTGATTCGGTCCAAGACTATAAATTGTTATTATGGTAAGAGTATATTCCCTTTTTTCAGTTGAACTCACAATTTGTTTGCACTTGAACATGACGGCTTTCGAGTTATTCACAAATTGTACGATGTACTATCATAAATATATTTCTTAGAATTTATATCAAGAGTATTAATCAGACATTTTCAACAAAAAAGTTTACTGGTTAACTAGAATAATTTTACAGCGAAAATCCAATTGTGTCTGTTTTTCAGAGAAATAAGTTCCAATAAATGTTCTTAAAATGCAATAAATTACATTTCTTTAAACAGATTTTTAAAATTCCAACAATTGTCTGCCATAAACTAATTTCTGGAAACACCAATCTATATATATA